>CAOKZL010000954.1:0-600000 GCA_948472985.1 Iguana delicatissima
TGCCTCTGAGACAATATCCAAGCTGCTCTCAAAGCTGCTGCATTATTCAGGGGGAAATCAGAACCAACACTTAAAGGAGCCATCCCTTCCTGATGCTTGGACTCTTCAACGCTCCTCTGAATTTCCTCCTCCCTTACAGGATTAACTGCTGTTTCCTCAGTGAACTGCAAATGGCTCATAACTTTGTCCAATCCTGCATCCATTTCCTCTTTGGAATGCCCTTTTCCAATATGGTGACTGGAAGCCATCGTCGCGCTCTGAGCTCTCTCTGTCAACGCCCAGGCCTGGCAAGCAGCCAAGGGAGCCGGCTACAAGTCTCTTGCAGATAAGGCTTAATAAATTAAATTAAAGGGCTTTCCTTCAGCAAATAGCAGTAAATACCGGCAGCAGGGAGACTCCCTGGCAGTTACGTCAAAGCCAAGCGAGCACACAGTCAAAGTCTGTCCGAACAAAAAAG
This sequence comes from Iguana delicatissima, assembly GCA_948472985.1. Taxonomy (NCBI): domain Eukaryota; kingdom Metazoa; phylum Chordata; class Lepidosauria; order Squamata; family Iguanidae; genus Iguana; species Iguana delicatissima. The sequence continues at coordinate 458 of CAOKZL010000954.1, forward strand.
TTACCAGAGCTGGTCCAGGATCAAGAGGTGGCGACGTTCCAGCAGGTTGGGCAGCGTTTCAGGAGGCCAAGCTGAAATCCACAACAAGCACTTCGCCCAGAATGGTCAGCTGTGAGCCGACAAAAGACCCAAGGCTGAGTGATTGCTTTTATAGGCAGATCACTCCTCCAGGTGTTATCGTAGCTGAGCCCTGATTGCCTGGCGTTTTCTATTTAAACGTTCTGACCTCCTGAGAGCACTCTTTTGCTCCCGATGCTGCTGGTAAGTAGGCACCTGCTCTTGAAACTCACTATCCAACTCCTCTGGCTGGGCTGGGTCTGGGGCAGCCCCTGGCTCTGCTGCTGGGACTACTGGGGCCAAGGGCTCTGTGCCTGGGGCAGCAGGCTCCAGGAACTCTGGCTCAGACTCAGAGCTTGTGTCCTGGAGTTCTAGGGTCCTGACATCCTCGTTGCTTTTACTTTGCTGTGCCTTACCATCCAGTAAGTTTGCAGCCCTGTTCTTAAGTTTTAATTTATCTTTACCAAGCTTCTTTGAATCTCTATCTTTTACCTTAGAAGCCTTTGGGCCTTTAGAAACTTTGTTTGTAGTCTTAGGCCCTTTTCGCACACAGTTTCTGTAGCGCGAGGGCCCCTTGAGCGTCGCGTAAATGGGAGCGTCAGTCTGAACGACGCACTCCCATTCACGCGATGCTCATGAGCCTAAAGTGGGACACACGCACATTTTCTTATTTTCGGCTCTAAGCCGAAAATACTGCATGGTTGTGCAATGCTCCCGGGGCCCTCACGCACTTGCCTGCATGCAGTGCGTCGAATGAGCCGGGCCGGTCACGCTTTCTCCCCCAGTGCAGCCTATAGCTCCCAGACTGCATTGCGGAAGGAAGGGGTGGGGCGCTCACGCAACTGGCAAACAGCTGCGGGAGGCAGAAAGGCTGCCGTGAGCGGCTCGCGCAAACCGCTGTTCTCACAAGCGCCGCCCCCCACCGCCGAGACAAAGGTAAGGTGTGAAAAGGGCCTTAGAGTGGTGCGTAGGAGGCCTCTCTTCTGCCTTGCTCTCACTTGACGCTAAAAATATTTTTCTTAAAATTGTGCCACCATTTGAGTCTTGATCTACTGTCAACCTATTCAGGTTGACCTGATCATCTGAGACTTCTCTAAACATTTCCACTCACCCTTTTTCCAAGAGTCCTGCCAAAATTTGAGCAGCATTATTTCCTTTCCTTTCCTTTCTGCATTTGTCCAGAAGCGATAGACTATCGTCCTGCCCTTGAAATTCCACATTCCTCTTTCTTTTCCCATTTTGCTCAACTGACTCCTGCATTTTACACTCTAATTCCTAATTAAATTGCTATTAAATTCAGTAAATAAATCATTGGGGTTATTTTCTCAACTGGCTGGCAAGGCAGGTGAACAAAAACTGAATCTGAGTCAGAGGGGCAATGTTATTAACAGTCTTGGAATGTTTGTCTCCTGCCTCAATCAGCTCGCGCGAGGGGATAACCCAATATGTTGTGGATTGCTCCTGAAGCCTTCCTGAGAATGCAGTCCAGTTTTTCAGCACTACAAACCCTCTCCCAAAGCTCCCCCCACAACATCCAAGGAAGGAGATGGGTGACAGAGAAAGTATAGAGACATCATGCAGACTCATCCCCTTTTTCCTTCTTTCCCTGACCTGATTTGGACCATGGGTACCTTTCCCTCCCATACCTCAGTATCCTCCACTTTTTTGATGTTTGCAGTTTTTCCACTTTTGTGAGAGATCTGCACCCCTATCCCTAGCAAATGTGGAGGGCTGACTCTACTACACTAGAGAGCCAGAACGGTGTGGTTGTTTGAACATTGGATTATGACTTTGGAGACTAATGTTCAATTCCTAGCCTGGTCATGGAAACCTACTGGGTGACTTTAGGTATATCACATACTCTCACCCCCCTCCAAAACAAACAAAATTATGATAAGTTTGCTTTAGGGTAGCCATAAATCAGAAATAACTTGAAGGCACACAACAATGACATTTACTGTGCTTTTCACATACGTTTCAGGACAGTGCCTCTGCCCTGAAATTTCTCACCCTTGCCCTGAGAACTGGAGACGAGAGTCCAGGCCCTGAGTTCTGGGAACCCTATGGACAGATGCTTTCTTTCTCAATCAAAGGTGTGGGGAGAGCTCTGCAATCTTTTTCTGTATTGGCCATCTATAGGTAGCACATACGTAGGCTTAATTTTCAGTCCCCACAGTCTGTAGTTTATTTTTATTCTCTGAACTATCTATCCGTTGTTCCGTTTGAAGCAGGACCCCTCAAGGTAGTGTTAAGCTATGGTGCCACTCAAAGATCTTCTGCCAGTGTCACCTCTACTACGGCTGTTGCCCAGTAGAAATCTTTTTTTTATCTTCTTTCTGTGTCCTTACCTGTTCTAAGATGTGGCACAGGGTTTCATGTGGTCCACTCAGCCATAAGCTCACTAGGCTTTCTTTCTTAACCTAATATATTTTAAAGAGTTAGTGCAAGGGGAAAATGTGATGGGGCAGGGATTATTTAAGCCATTGGGACCTTCTTGGAAAACAGATGTGATAAACACATAATAATTAAAAATAATAAATTTTAAAGCGCCAGGATAGTAAAGAATAGGAAGATCTGCTCTTCTTTTACTCTCCTGCTTCCTCTTTCCTTTCCGATTTATCCTGTGCCCCTCCACTGAACCCCCCACTTTCTTTTGAAAGAAGAACTCTTAGCATTTTGTGAGCTGTGTTCTGGGAGAAAGGTGGCATACAAATGAAATACATACATGCATACATGATACTACTACTCCTCTAACATCTCAAATCCAGTGCTGCTCACTGATAAATCTAATTCTCAAACAGTAACTCCTTGATTTCACAATTAGTCAGGAAATTGCAATACTATTTATTTATCTGGTATGCAGACTTGTTTGCATATGAGTCCTTTACCACTAAATACCACATGCTTTATTTTAAAAAAAATCAGTCTGTTTGGACAAAAACAGTTTGCTATTTGTTTTAGCAAACTCAGTTTTAAGATGCAATTGCCCGGCGTTTTGTTTTGTTTTCTCAAGATGACTTTTAGAGTATTGCCTTATTTCTGCACTGCTGATGAGGCCAAATGACTAAAGCAGATGATAATGTGGATTAAATCTAAGCCAGTTTTCAGAATTAACAGCTGTCCCTTGTTTCTTAAGCTAGGAATTGGTAACTGATCCACTGAGCTGTCTTCTGTATCTCTGGCTGTAGAAATTCATATTTCTTAGTAGTATCAGTTTGCTGAAATAAATTACAAATGTCAGATTTTGTGAAAATCTGTGCATATGGAAATTCTGAAATAGAATTCCTTGCTCCCTTTCTATGACCAGATTCTACCTGAGAATAGAAAATGCAGGTTGAAAGAAGACTGAGGGTGCTGCCAAGTTCATATCCAATCCTCAGTCATCATCGGTTGACTTTTCTCACTTTATTCCATGATGGGTGGTTGGGCAGGAGAAGAACACTGAAACACTACGTATGAAGCAATTAGGATATATAGTTTCACTTACATTGCCAAGAAGAGTTGAATACGACACCTTGTTTTGGGAAGCACCCCTGTGTCTTCCATATAAGGTAGTTTATTTTACCCTGTACTTTTATATTATTCTTTTAATCAAGCCATTTCCAAAGTGGCTTATAATGCAGAAAGCCACATATGAAGACAATAGCCCATGGATAATGGTACAAAGTCTGTATTTAGACAGTTACTATGAAAGCAGCTCACTGCTTTCTTCAGCTGGTAATAAGAATCTATCATTGGCCCATGAACCACTTTTTAAAAATTTAGGTCTTTACTGAAAGAGAGAGCACTGTCACAAAACACACCAAGAGAGAGAAAGGGAAAACAATTAAAAGTATGCCCACTGTTGAAGATTTGGGCTAAAAGAGACTGATCAGTCTGAAATGGTTAGAATCTATTTACACTAAATTATCCAGGAAAGGTTTACAAGTGGATACAGAGAAGAGATTCCAAGGCAGTGTTAACAAGAAGGTCAAAAACTGTACTAGTAGTACAGCCTGCCAAATGCTAAAGATGTCATGTCATCAGATCTACAGCTGAATTGACAGAGGTCACTAACTCCAAAGCCATGAGAGACTGAACTGCAATGTACAAGGCCCAAATAAATATTATATGCCATAATTCCTAAAACTGGAAAGTATCAAATGAAATCTGTGATGCAAAAGGAAACATGTCTTGAATGCTAAAAAGATAATCATTTATTTGCTAGAAGCCTGGCATCTTTTGGCCTCTGGATGCTCAAGGCCTTTTTCAGAAGGCCATTATCTCCCTATAACTTTTTCAAAACCATTTCTATGAACAAGTTGCTTACTTGTAACTGTGGTTCTTTGAGGGTTATCTGTAAACTCACACAAATGGGTCACCTGTGCCTGCACAGTGTACTAACTGAAACCTTCTAGAGTTTGATGACAAGCATTTTGGTGAGAAGCCCACCCCCATCTCTAGAGGCTATAAAGCCACCTTCCTGCAAAAGCCCTCAGTTCCATGGCCTCCAAAAGGCAGCAGCCGAGAGACTGAAAAGACACAGCAGGGCATGAGGAATGGAAGTTTGGCAGGGTTGTGTGAATTCATAGATGAACACTCAAAGAACCACAGTTACAGGTAAGCAATCTGTTCTACTTTGTTGTCGCTGTGTTTCACACAAATGAGAGACTAGCAGGGTACTAACCTTAGCAGAGGGGAGTGCCATGCCACCAAGGAAAACAGCACCATTCTCCCAAACACAGGAATATCTTATGATCTATTGTCCAATCCCCAGTGAGAGATGAAAGTGAAAGGCTGTGACCATGTCACAGCCCTGCAAATTTCATGCAGTGGCACTCCTTGCAGGAAGACTGTGGAGGCAGCCAGAGCTCTAGTGGAGTGGCTTCTCAACTGTGCCAGAGGCTGCTGGATGGGGGACCACCAATGAATATCAGGTGCCGTAAACTACATTGTACAAAAACCACCTCTAAATATTCCTTGTCTAAAAAAAAAAATCTCATGAAATTAATGGAGTTGTAAGTTGACAACCAACATGAACACACACATACCACTGAGCTTATTTTCTCTTGGGGAGATAAATAATATTATTAGATGGTCTTAGATGAAGGGGAAGGTTGAGCAAGTGTTTGCACGTTGATGCAGAGACGCTGCGCAAATACAAGCCCTCAAGAAAGGCACGGCCAGAACTCAAAGAAAAACAAAGGCAGGTTCTTTGGAAAGTAGGTGACACTGGAACAGAAGACTGAAGTATGCCTCTAACTTAAATTTGGAGCAGCAGTAGAGGGTGGGTGTGTCTCAGTTGCCAGAAATAAAGAAAGCATAGTTAAACAACAGAACTGTTTTGATGTATATTTGAACCTATTTGAATAATGGTCAAAGGCATATGCTTTTCAATGAAAGCCCCAGAGACTTCTCATACATAAAGACCATCTTGATCATAATAAAGGGCTGAAACCTAATTTTACAATTAAAAATTTCCATTTAGATATGTAGAATGATTGACACAGATATCTACATATGATTTTCAAAGGATCAGCCAGTTTGTGTAACTTTGGCAACTGGCTCTTTTTGTTTTGCATTTCCCTTCGATCCATCCCCTCAGTGATGTAATGGCATTTATACCTGAGACAGGAATACTCTATCGCACCAGCACATCCAAGGAAATGGATTTTAATTCTTAAAAGCTTCTGCTAAGATAAAAAGCAGTTAGTCCTAAAGGTACTACAACAGAACTCCCCACACCTTTACATCTGTATACTGGAATTCACCTACTCCAACTGGATTCTCTCATCCACAGCCAGAAGTAGGGACAGATAGAAAGGTTGAGCCACATGGGACTCACCTGATCAACTGGGGCGAGGGAACAAAGAATCTTAAAGGTCTGCAGCCATCTCTGTCAACCTAATTTCTGATTCTAATTTAGCAATCTAAATTCACTCTGCTCTGTAAGGTTATTAAAGCAAATTTCCTCAACTCTCCTGATTTCTCTACCAGATTTGCATCTGTATTAAAACTTTCTGATAGACGAAGACATTTCTTTGTGTAATTTTTGTTTAGAATTCATTAGTTTTTCACGAGAAAGAACTGCATTGTATCCTCTGTCACTTGAGAAGTTTTAATAGTCTATAAATGAAACTTTACTATTTATAGGATTAACGTGGCAGCAAAGTGTTGTATAACTGTTGTTCAAAATGTAGGTTTCAAGTCAAAGCAGATCGTTCTGGTACAGCTGCTAATTTAATAGTGTGGTTTTTACACACAACTACTTGACTAGTTAACAACATAGACTGAATTATCATATTTACAGGAAATAAGTGTGTTTACCAGTATTATGGGAAATTCCATGCAATGAACTAATGGTCTGTAAGACTTTGGGGGTTTTTAAACAAAATCTGTCTCTTGAGTAGAGGAAACACAGGAGGTTCATTCATTCAACTATGATTATCTTGAATTTATGAAGAACTGTACAGGGGACTGCCATTTCTGTTGGTATTTACATTTGCTAAACAACACTGGTCTGACTGCATATTGCAGAAACCAAAAGCGATGCAGTAATTTTTAAAAAACAGAATCACTTTAGGGTGATACAAAACAGATTCTTGCTCAACAGAGTTTACAATTGTGACATCTTCTGAAGTGAGACATCACAGCCCTCTCTCTCCATGGCTTACCAATGAGGCATAATGAAAAATTATCACTACACAGCTCAAAGATTCAGTCTTCCCACTCTTTGTTCATTTACAGGGTCAGGATGGTGATAACACCTGCCATACTTTCTCTCTGGAGGACCAGGAGTCTTTTGGTTACATCATCATCAGCTACCTGAAGGGGAGCAGCCCTGAGCAGGATTAGTCTTCACCATTCTCTGGCCTCAGCATGGTCAAGTCCAATGAGGAGGATAAATCTGTGCACGTTCAGGTCCTAGAAAGCCACTCACCACAGCTTTCAGAATGGACCACAGAGTCTTTCTAGATGGTGTCCCTACCAGTACAGAGAGGAGTATCACTCAGCTCTCTAGAAATGCTCATGAAGCTGAAGGCAAACTGGGGTTTATGGAATTAGAAGCCAAATCCTCAGAAGATGGACTGCCAAAAGCTCTTCCTCAACTTTCTCTCTCCCCAATGAGAAAGCCTTTAATTCTAAGAAGGGTTGTTGGCTCTCCCTTATTCTTCTCCCCTTGCCTCGTTCCACAACAGGTGGGACATATCCAACACTCTTTCCACACTTTAACTGCTTCCTTCTCCATAGGTTGTTGTGGGTTTTCCGGGCTTTGAGGCCATGTTCCATTAGTATTTTCTCCTGACGTTTTGCCTGCCTCTGTGGCTCGCATCCTCAGAGGATCTTCAGATTCGCTGAAGATGCCAGCCACAAATGCAGGTGAAAAGTCAGGAGAAAATACTAATAGAACATGGCCTCAAAGCCCGGAAAACCCACAACCACCTATGGATTCCGGCTGTGAAAGCCTTTGACTTTACATGCTTCCTTCTCCCTTTGTCTATTTAGAGCCTTTAGCTGGAATCTATTGAACAGTGACAAATACATAGCCTATTATGCTGGAGATCACTCATGAAATGGAGGAACATCAGGCAACCACTTCTTGATTGACAGGAGAATAGAACCCCATTGATCCCAATGGCTGCTACTGATCAGTGGGGTTAAGGGGAGTCTGGCTGAAATCCACTCTTGTGGCGCTGCAGTTAAGGTGTTATGTAATATACAATGATCATACAGGATTCTGTCTTCGGCTTTTATCAATTTCTTTCTCAGTTACTTCAGTCTCTATCATCTCCCTGTTGCCAAATGACTGAACAGTTGCACATTTGTCTCACCATACCACAGAAGCTGGTAGCCTCCCCAGTTTGGCAGAAGCAGCAGGAAAGAAGGATGGTAGCATAGTAGTCCCTGATACCCTCCTCACAACCATCTAAATTTTGACAGAAGGTATGGAAAGAAGGAGAAAAAAAATCACTAATCCCAAGGTTGTTCTCTCTCCTCCCCACACTTTTAAGAACCTTCTTCTTCCATACAAACTTGACTGATAATTCAGGTCATCCTGATAGATGTGATGCCCTTCACTATACCTATCAGTTGTATATAAGGCAGAGAGACTACATTTCTGTAATAGTGCTTTGCCTCTGGGATGTTTGGCTGTGGAGATCCCCCTAAATTTGTCACTGCTTTGTGTGTGTGTGTGTGTGTGCGTGAGAGAGAGAGAGAGAGAGAGAGAGAGAGAGAGAGAGATAAACTGTCTTTCTTCATATGAGACTACTGGTGCTTTGAGAGCCCCTTCAGAGACTTTTATCTCTGGTGATTAATTTTTTTATGCTGTTTGGTGATTGCTGTTTTAGATTGCTGTTTCTCTAGATGCTTTATTGTACACAGTGTATTATTTTTACTCTATGTTTGTAGTATTATTTTTACTGTGAAGCCAAGCTAAGAACGTTTCTTTGATAGTTTGGGCATAAACATAACAATAAACAAGTGCATTTTATAGGTTACATTTTATATTGTAATACCATACTTTTAAGCTGCTTTCATTATCTAGTACAGGAAAGAAAGGTAAAAAAATTACTAAAATAAAGGAAAACTCAAAATGAATTTGGAAATCCCTCCCCAAGTATATTACCCAAACATTCTGAATGGAGGCCAAATCAGTTTTGAAAAAAGCTGTGCAGTTTTTCATTAGACATTTCCACAAGACTAATTAGATAAACAGAGCACTAGAAAGGCATTACACAAAATAATCTCTATTGTTTACACGGCAGGATGATATCTCCCCTCCCCTAAATACCCAGCTGACTCAAACACTAATTCCTTGTACTTGTCGTGGTAGAACTGGCTTGGTGGAAGAAGTTTTCTTTATGGCTACATAAATCTTTTCCATTAAAATTAGAGATATTTATGCTTAGGACTACCTGTGCCTTTACCAGACCTGGTAGGCTAGGAGAAAGCTCTGCCAAGACCACAGAGTTACCCAGACCTCCAGGGGCTTCCAGTCAGCCATAAGGAGTGGTTTAAGAATGCAAGTTTTTGAAGTTGGGTTATGTCTCCCAAAGGAGTTCACAGCTTATTTGAAAAAGAGACAGAGAGAGAGAATCCTTGCTACTATTCACTAGTCACCACAGAGTCACACCAATGTGAAAGGAAGAAATACTTAAAATAATAGTTGTAAATGTTTCTCTGTTAAAAACCACATTCTAAAGCATTTGCTTTTACACATTCAATCTCTGTTGTGAATTTATAAAAAGCAATGTCTCAGGTTCACTGTGAAGAGCATATTGTGCTTATGATATAATACAACAGGAGACATTGCAAAAGTCACATTTATAAAATTCTGAGCAAATATTTGTGTTAATAAAGGTTAAGGAGTTGCAGCCCTGGAAACTGTACTCCTCTATTTATGCAATCTAATTTCAATGTGGGCAGCAGGAGTGAAAGCTTCCCTCCATTGGCCTGGCAACACTTTCAACTCCGACCTAAACAGACTCTCTATAGGTGCAAGAAATAATTTATTCTTTATGCTGACTGGGCTCTGGTCCTGTCTCAAGCTCTGGTAACAAATTCCATAAAATCCACACACAGCAGTTTTATAGCATGGACTGTGGTCAACTAGTATCTGATCTGAGACCACCTATGCCATTCCATTAAGACAAGATATTGTAGTTGATCTAGACAGAAAAGACTAAGATCATTATTTCTTTTGGTCTGGTGATACAGTGAGTTGTGCATACCAGACACGTCTAACCAGGCAGTAGGCAACCAATGTAGTATACACTAAAATAGTCCATGGGGTACATCAATCCTGACAACACAAAGAGTGGCAAGATTTCATGATTTATTTATTTTTTTTGTAAAAAAACACATCTACAGATGGTGCGTTCATGTTATAGCCCATTCTGATTGGTTGCTTAAGCTTTTCTATAATGTCATCAAAATGTCAAAGCTAGCTTTTCATAATATTTTTAAATCAGCATATGAAGGTATCTGAATTAAAAATTTAAAATTGCAATGGAAAGCTAATACTGCGGCCCTTCTACTTTTATGGGGGTTTAGGATGCAGAACTCTTGTGAAAGAAAAAACAAACAAACCCACAAATACCTTCCCCCTGCCCAAGTGAGCACTTCTCTTCCCACTCTCTTCCGGGGCTCCCGCCTCCCACTCCCTTGCCTTTAGCCTGGGCCTGTGTGCCTTCCTCTTTATTCTCTTGTCTTTTACCTGGGTGTCTGGAGAGAAGTCATGTACACGAGGGCAAAAGGCAAGGGAATGGGAGGGGGAGAATGGGGAGGAAGGTTCACTTGTGCCTTCCTCTCCATACATGTGGCTCCCTTCTCCCATTTGCTTTCCTTTTGCTCAGGTGCACAGAAGGAAGGCATGTGCACCCAGGCAGGTAATGAAAAGGGGAGAATGGCAGGGAGGCAAGCAGGTGCCTTGCAAATAATAATAATAATAATAATAATAAAATCAAATTCATGAAGGTCCTCCATATTTGCAGGTTTCACTTCTGAGGATTTCATAATTCACAGATTATTTGCTGCTGCCTTCACTGCTGCCCTATGCTATATTTAATAGAGATTGCAAGCCTTGTGGGACTGAGGAGCAGTGAATGAGGCTTGTAAGTCCCTGTTAAAAATGGTGTTGGGCAGCAGTGGAGGCAGCGTTCTGTATAGCAGTTGTCCAGTGTGATGCCCAGGCACTAGATGCATGGAAAATAACCCCCAAATATTTAAAGTACCTAACTTGTTCTATTTTATGGCCGGCTATGACCCAACTGAGTATGGAGTGTTTTTTAGAGAAAACCATGATTTCGGATTTATTATAGTTAATAATCAGCTGGTTTTTTTCACAATACTCCATAAAAGCTCTTATTACTCGCTTCAAGCCAATTTTAGTAAAAGGAAGGAGAACAGCATCATCTGCATATAAAAGTAAGGGGATACTAACCAGGACAGTTTGGGAGGGTGAAAAGTCTTTGAAGAGATAAATGGTGCAAGATCATTAAGATACAAATTAAATAATGTGGGCACAAGGGTACATTCTTGTTGAACACCTCTTTTTTTTAAATCATTTTATTCAAATTCACATATAAAACAAACAATTATAACTGTAAATTTACACGAATTATTTTTGATCTTCCACACTGATCTAGATTTCATTTTCTATATCTCTTGACATGTTTATATTAATGTACCACATTATAATGATAATATTACATGTTAGTTCTTGCACTTCCATCTCCACATTCCAGTTCCATGGTATATATCCAGTTGCCCCCTCAATGATTATCTTAACCATGAATTACTCATTTTCATCTGACAGTACCCAGCAATTACCCATCACAATTTGCCATTCTTTTTGAATCTCATTGTCTGATTTCCCTTTTAGTCTCTGGGAGACTATATCAGCATTTCTATTTTCAATGAATGTTCTCCACCATTGCTCTATTGTGGGTATTTGCCGAGTTTTCCAAAGCTTTGCATATTCAATACGAGCTGTTGTTATCATATACAGTATTATTCTCCAATACTTCTTTATACCAGTACCTTCAAATACATTTGTCATATTTAACAAGTACAATTCTGGTATCTTAGCAAACTGAACTTTCATTCTTTTGACTGAGATGGCTTTGGTAAGATTACCTCGTAATCCACACTGCACTTGTATTGTGGTATTACTGTACAACTTCATAATTAACCTAAGTAATCTTTTGTCAATAGAGGAAACAAGGAGCTTAGCCCACAGCCCACAGTTTGTCTCTAGGTGTTGAATCAAATGTCAGCTTCAGATCTATGAAAGCAACATACAACTATCACTATATACTCTTGAATATTTTTTGGCCAGATGATTTAGGACTACACAATGATCTATAGTTGACTTGCCCTTCCTAAAGCCAGCTTGTTCATCCCCCAGAATTGCTTCCCTCTCAATCCATTCCATCAGTCAGTTATTGAGAAAACAGCCATACAGTTTACTCACCACTGATAATAGGGTTATAAGATGATAGTCGGTAGGGTCATTTTTGTCTCCTTGTTTATATATGGGGATAATAATGGCTTGAGACCAGCTGTTAGGTAATTGGGCTGTCTGGTTAATATGGGTAAAAAGGGTTGCCAGTAGAGGTGTCCACCATGAAATATTTGCTTTTAAAAGTTCAGGCATGATTAAATCTGACCCTGGGGCTTTGCCAGATCTCATTGTAGAGATTAGGGTTGCAACTTCATATTGAGTTACTGGGGGCCAGTTGGAGCAACCAGATTTTTCACAGAGGCAGTGCATTTTTCTTCCAATGACCCAACTTTAAGCTCTTTACAATCTTTGAACAGAGTGGAAAAATAAGCTTCCCATACATGAGATGGTACGTTACAATGGGGTGATCCCTCAAAGTTACCTAACATCCCTGTGACAATGGCCCAGAACTGTTTGGTGTTTCTTTGTAGGGAAGATGCTAACAATGCTGACCATTGCCTATACCTTGTTTCCTTATTTTTCTTTGTAATTAATGTTTTATAGTATTTTTTAGTAGTATAATAGGTCTTCAGCAAGTTACAGGTGTTGTCCTTTCTGTACTTGAGATATATTCTCCTCAACTGATCCCTTACCTCTAAGCATTCTTTATCCAACCCTGTGGTTATCCTCTTATGTCTAACAGTGCTAGAGCTTGATTATTCTTAATGCAGGGCGCCCCCCCCAGCTGTACAAGACATATGCCAACATAGTTAATCCCTATGTCTTTAGAATGTCTGTTAATGTTAAGTATACAGTCCTCCAGATCATTAAAATGCCAGGAGTGGGAGGGAAAAAAGTCTTGTTATCTGGCCCAATTCTAGCATTAAAGTCCCCCATCACAACTAAATGTGATCTAGGGAACTGCACTTCCAGCTTAACTATATAGTCTTCTAATATCTCCCATTGCCGAATTGTTTCTTCTCTATTTGTCGTCAGAGGAATGTACATATTAACCAGTAATAGACTCATAAATCCAAAATCTATTAAGCATGCCATAGCAATCTGTCCACATGAAGCTGGGTGTTTATTGGAGACATGTAAGAAGGTAGAAATCAGAATGGCAAGGCATGCTTTCAGTCTTCCCTTTCCAGCTGGAGTTGCAGCAGGTTGCTCCAAAACAACATAGCCATTAAAGTCTAGTTTTTTTTGTGGACCATATTTCTTGAAGCATAATTATGTCAAATTTCTGTAAAAAAAAAAAATCAGAGATCTCACGGTCTTTAGACTTAGAGTTCCACCCCGCTATATTCCAGGACAAGAAATGTACCTGAGGTTTTGCCAAAGGGAGTGATTTCATGTTATAGGGAGCTAAGGAAACACAATATGATTCAGGCCATTTAGTGAATTTAGATTCCTCTTCACTGTCCTCTGATTGTCACTTCATTTTTTGAACCTGAGCCAAGTGTCCACTTTCATCGTAAAATATGGCTCCATTTGGCATCCTCTTTTTGTTACTTTATGCTTATCTCTGATATTATATTCCACATCTGCTGCCTTGTAACCACATGCAGGGAATGCCTCTGATTTTTTGCTGCAGTTTTTCACAACCAGATCATCAATGTTGTGTGCTGTTTTTTGCCCCTGGGAGGACCTTTCATATATTTTGCTGTTGTCTGAATTGCCTGTTACTGAAATCTCCTGCATATCCATAATTTTTATCTTTCCTAAGTCCTCCACCAGCTGTCCACTTCTGCCTTGCAAAGAAACCCCAAAGACATCCAGTGTAGGTTGACTATACAGATCATACTTTTTTTGTGCGTTAAATATTGTTGGGAGGCTATAGTTATTCATGTTTTTTCTAATTTTGTGGGGATCCTGTGCCCCTAACCCCAGCAAATATGGAGGAATGACTTTTTTTTTTACAATTATAATCTTTTTACAATTAACTGATACCAAGAAGAAATTTATCTATTACCATTTTTATGGAGGAAAGAAACTTTTTTCTTTAATCCTATATGGTTCAGTGCATCTGACACTTTACCTGAATCAAATATGCGACTAACATATTCAAGACAATTATAACTTACAGCTTCATTTTTCCAGCAAGCTATAGTGTGAATAAGTGACTTCTGTGATTACACAGGTAGATGCAATTAACTATATCTACTGTTTATTTGAATGTACCCAGTGTATGGGAAAGAGTTCAGTAGGGCAGTATCCCATAACAGATCATATGGGTGAAAGACCAGAATCCATCAGATATCGAATGTCCAGCCTGTTTCCCTACTACAATCCCATACTGCAGGACCCACATCCAGTGGCAGGAGCACAGAATACAGAGTCAACAAAATCATCATCCAGTCAAAAATGATTTGGGTTAACTTACGTATTAAAGCCTCAGACGAAAAAATAAACAAAGAAAAGAAGTATTTCTAACAGCCATTTATGTTATCAATATGCAATTGTAGCAAGAGTGAGGGGCCACAAGTAACTTATATTGAACAGGAAGATACAAATATATACCATTTTAGGTGGCTAAGAACATACACTTGACAGGTAAACTGCTGCACCTTCTTCAATATTTCTAACATTGCCTAGTTGACTGAATATCTCTTGATATTTCTTATCCTTTCTCAGTAGTGCCAAGGGAGCTATCTGCCCCCACTTCCAAGTGTCACAATCAGTGAAGGCATGTAATTCTATCAGGACATCAGCCACATTCTGTCCAATTGAATTTGTGCATTTGCCTGAGCCAGTAAAATTTGCTCAGCTCTTTCCTCCACATTTCATACCTCAGTCTAAAGTATCCACCAGTATATATGTGTGACGAACCTGATGGGAGGGGGTCTTGACAGCAGAGCCTCCTTGGCAACTGAGAGCGTTTAAGCTGATTGGCTGGTGAAATGGAACCTTGGATAGCCCAGGGGAGGGGCTGGTGGAAAGAGGAAAATAACGGATTTTAACTGTCTGGGGTGTGTTTGAAGAGGAGTGTGATTTGTGGTGTGTTTGGGGGAAGACTAGAGATTTGAAGAGCTCTGTGGGAGAGAGAACTGAGAAATTGGGTGTATGAAAGATAGTGAATGAGTTTATAAACATTTAGATAAAAAACACATTTAAAGCAACAGTGTTACAATAAATGTCTGAAGTTCTGTGTTCCTTAAAAGAGTGTCACAGAGTTTTATTCTGTATCCTGGAATATACACGCTACTAATAATATCATCTTAACCTTGGTGCCAATAGTACCACAGTCTTGGAAAATATAAATCACTGCTGATCCTGACATCTGGGAGAAGGGCAGATTTAGGGAAGGCAGTAAAGGGGGAGAGTCCTGAAAGGAAGAAGTCAAGGGAAGACAAGAGTGAGGAAGGGACTGTGTTCTCAGAGAGGGAGAACTGAGGCAGACCCATTTGTCCTGGTCCTGGCTTGATTCAGAAATCTCCCTGTAAAGTGGCAGGTCAGAGATCAGACCTCGGTTTGAAAAAAAGATTTTCTTTATTTTCCTTCTGGCCAGCAAGTTGTACCGGTTGGGATCACTCCCAAAGAAACCGGCCCCGCCTCTTAGATTGTTCAAGTCTTTATACATTCCAACAAACGTGTCATACATTACAACGTAAGTTTCGTTTTTCCCATACAATGAACAATGAACTGTTCTGCTGCTCGCCTTGAAATGTTTCAACTAACTAACTGGTTACATTTCTACTGCAAGGCAAAGCAAGATTATAATTCAGCATTTACAGAGGTCTATTGTTTTCATCAAGCACAGAGAAAGGCCGCATCTGCAAAGACAATTTTTCTGTTCTTTTCCACTCCTTGTGGTCATCAGGCCTGACCCACTTCACCTGGCTGTTCAGTTCTGATCACAAAGAGGTGTCAGGCTGGGCAGGACTTGAGTGCGAGGCTTGGGTGCACCTTTCGCACTTGGCGCTGATGGGCAGTGGTTTTTCTGCGTTTTCCCACATTTTTACAGTATGTGTCTTTTGAAATAACAGCAGTAGATTTTGCCTCTTCCATTGCTGTGCATAGCATCCTAGTATCAGCTTATATGTAGACCTCACCTTACAGACCTCTTCCACTGGTTTAGATGATCTTGAAACAAACATCTTCAGCTGTGTCTCATAAAGTGTTCTGCTTTCTAAACTCTTCACGCACTTAAGCAATCATCACTGTTGCATCATGAATTTGATAAACACAGACTTGTTAGATGAGCTGCACACATACCTTCTAAATTACTAGATTTGCGAGCTGTTGCAAAGTTCTTCAACTGCAGACTACATTTGTCCCTTAGTTCCATCTTTCCGCATACCTGAGAGAGCATTCCATGTTAACATCAAAGGCAATTTCTTCCTTTTCACTATGTGTACCTCATGTGCTTTAATACGATTGTAGATTGTACTAGCAATTCAGATGCACCAAACTCAACAGTAATGCAGGTAGACCAGTCTGGTCTCTGCTAGAGACACATTTTCTCTAACTCTGTGAGTGCAACTTTGTTGATTTTCCATCTCCACCTACAAGCTCCAAAGGTAAAGGTCCCAAACAGTGAGGTGATAACATTTCTCATACACAACTATCTACAAAGGTCATATAATGAAAGGAAATTCTGACAGCTTTAAATTCTCCTTCCTTGGTGTTACTACAATGCTGCTGTTTTTCCTTTTTGGCACTGGAAAATGTCCTGAAGTTCAGTTTGGGAATCTGGTCTTGGACAATGGTAACTAGAGAAGCTTCTTTCTGATACATCTTTCTTAAATCCAAACAGATTGCTTCTTCTGTTTCATAGGCCGTGAAAAGATCTTTCACCACATGAAAAGGTGTTACTACAACAGTGGACAAGCTTGTCTGATTATGGTTCAATTGATTCAGCCAACTTTTCATCATCACATTAATTAAACATTGGATATTGGTCTCATTATTTTTTAATCTCTTCAGATGGAGATGTGTCATCTTATGGTTGTTCTGACCAATTGTTGCTCTGAACTGCTTTAGAAGGATGTTCCCATGTTAATAGACAGTATTTAGTGATGGTTCTTGGACTGATGATAAAGCCTTTTGTTCCCCCACTATATGTGGTCCACAAGAAATTTCCCAAAGGCACTGCTATATCCTAAATGAAAATCCACCGTACAAGACGTATTCCACTTTTACAAGAAATATTCAAGTATGTCTGAGTGTTTAGTGAACAACCTGATCGTTGGGGCATAATAGTATAGAGAAAACACCATGGAATCATTGCATGGATATGTGTCAAGAAGAGTAACTAATTAGCTAGTTGTGCTCTAATTCTGCCAGGGAAAATTTCTACTATGTTCACATAGAATAGTTAGAATCCCAATACACTTCTACGTCTGAAGTAATTCCAGTAGTTCTTTTGGAATTCCATAATCCTTCAGCATTGATCACTAATCAAGGATTTCCTTCAGAAACTTGCGCATACCTTGTTGCAGATGTTGTTTATGCTGATCATCACATCATCACATGTTATGTCTTCTGCACAAATGTTTTTCAACCATGATTGGAAACCATGCCATGAGTACTTCATAAGCCAGTTTGTGAAATCTGATCATTCAGTTAAAGTTTTGATTTTCCATACCTTCTCTAACTTCTGCAGTTGTGCCTGACCCAGTATCCAAATCCTGCAATCCTCCAACCTAAAGCACATACTAATTAAAGCATGTTATGGTATGCCTGAATTTCTTTAGATGATTCCACTTGATTCCCAGAGCTTTAGCACAATGTGCCCACTTAAGTATAAAAACACTCTTGGACAACTGCAAAGATTCATCTAATATACAGTTGACATTCTGTAGGAGCATGTATGGGGAGGACAAATAACCAATATTATCTTGAAATACTGTGACTGCATCATACAACTATGCTGAAGCCTATCTAGATTTAGGCTTTTTCAGGCAAGGTGGTACAAAAAAATATGAGAAAAGGAAGATGCATAAACGTATTGCGTGTGAATCTTTCCTGCATGGTGCAGTGCCTGTGCAAAGAGATAGTCCCACAACGCTTGAGAGAAACCTGCTTTTTAATTCTCTGGCACAGGTGTATGAGAGCAAATGGCCATTCCTCAGACTGCACCTGCCTACTGCTTGAGTGCACACCAATAGGGGAAGAGGGTGATCATGACTCTCTGTTAAGTAATATGGGCACTGTATCTAAGTTGGGAAAGACTGTACCCATTGTTCCTATCATTTTAAAAGGATATTTGACATTTTGTAAATGACTATGTCTGTTTTATATTTTGTAACTGATTCGAAGTCCTTCAAAAGTGGTGAATAATAGGTCTCCTAATAAATGATTTATTACTCTTACTAACTGAACACCTAAGACAAATTTGCCCATCTTTGGAAACTGAAAAAAGACAAAAATTAACATTTTATTATTTTTCAAACTTATTTTATTTTTATTGGTTTTTTTTATTATTTTAATTAAAATTACCTTTGGTACCACATGTGATTTATAGTCTACTAGCTAGCCAACAAATGACACTACCTTTCTGTGGTGGTGGGATGGCCTGTGGTGGTGGGAGGTAAGAGGCTATGCTGATGGTAGCAGTGCTTTCTATAGTATCTCCCATGTCAGACAGGCTTTTGCTGAGGAGTCAAATTAAATGTCACAATGGGACGATGCAGGATTGTGGCAAAATGTGGTAAGAACCAAAAATAATACTACAGATGATTTACAGAACTTCAAAGCAGACTATGAAGAGACTGAAATAGTTCAAGATTTTCCATACCTTGGTTCAGTCATTAATCTGAATGGAGACTGCAGTCAAGAAATCAGAGGAAGACTAGGACTTGGAAGGGCAGCTATGAAGCAACTAGGCAAGATTCTGAAGTGTAAAGATATATCACTGAATACTAAAGTTAGGATTGTTCATATCACCATATTTCCAATTTCTACATATAGTTGTGAAAGCTGGACAGTGAAAAAAGCTGATAGGAAAAAAAATCAGCTTATTTGAAATGTGGTGCTGGAGAAAAGATCTACAGATACCTTGGACTGCTAAAAAGACAAATAAATGGGGCCTGGAGCAAACCAAGCCTGAACTCTCCCTGGAAGCCAAGATGGTTAAACTGATGTTGTCATACATTAGCCATATCACAAGAAACAACTCACTAGAAAAGACAATAATGCTTGGTAAGGTGGGAGACAGAAGGAAAAGAGGAAGACTGCATTACAGATGGATAGACTCAATCAAGGAAGCCATAGCCCTGAGTCTGCAAGGCCTGAGTAGGGATGTTGATGATAGGATGACTCTTACACACACTCACACAGACTTTCATTCATAGGGTTGCCATAAGTCGAAGCCGACTTGGCAGTACTTAACAATAACAACAAACAAAACTTTAGAAGGAAGATCTCATTCTCTATTTAATTGACGTAACTCATTTTTTTTCTTTTACATTAACATTCAGAAAATCAAAAAAGTAATGAGGCACAATGATCTAAATGGACAAAGTTGTGTCAAATGATTATGGCATATAAAGAGTTTTATATAACTCTATTGTAATACTAGAGAGACAGGGAGAAAGAGGAAAATAATTAAACAATCAGTTGAAAGCTGAATGCTAATAAGCTAGAAACAACAGCTACACCTTTTACAACTGAAGAGAAAAATGTTGACCTTCTTGCCCAGCTGGAACTTATTTGCTCTAAATGTTGTTAGGACATTTATCCCACAAAGAAGCTGTACTGTCTAAAACATGAACTAATATAAGAAAAGAGACATATTTTATAGTATATTTCTAGTTATGTTCAATGTTTATACTGAAATTTATTTGCCGTCATTGCCTATCATTGAACTGTATTCCTTTTTTCACTGCTTCGAACGAAAAAGAAAAAAGAAAAGAAAAGAAAGGAAAGGAAAGGAAAGGAAAGGAAAGGAAAGGAAAGGAAAGGAAAGGAAAGGAAGAAAGAGTTCAGCAGCCATCGGCAGCTAGTAATATTTTTTTCTGGGTGTATGTCCATCTACTTAAATGAAGAAACATATTCCAGCAAGCTGTATTTAATCATCTGTGGAAGAAGGTAGATGGATTCTTATAAAAATGAAAGAAAAGCATTTCTGTACTTCCTTATACCTCTTTATTTTCTTACATATGAGAGAATAGCTGTCACTCAGTCCTGGACTGAAAAAGTAAAGCAGCACATATGAAGATTACACTACTCACTTCACACCCAGCCCCACTAACAGGGGAGAAATGAGCCTCTGTATATAACATGCACAGAGGTTCATTGTACACTCCAGGGAGCTGCGAAACATACACCTCCTCCTTTCACACACACTCTTATGCACACTCACACAGTCATAATTACAGGTATTTAGTTAATAACACTTGAGTCAGGATCCACTCTCCCCCTCCTGAGCAATATCCAAGCACACTGACAACACTTATCCTACCAATAAGAAAAACTACTCATTCTTCTGATATTATTAAAAAGATTTCCATATTGGCAGCTGTGTTTTGGATGGGAGGGAAGTGAGGAATGTTGGTTCCAAAGAATATAGCCATTAACCCTACATATTTTAATCAATTTTTGGTAGATGCAAGAGTCGTGCCAGGTGGTGTCATGGTTCAGCAATAGTTAATTTTTGTGTAAGACATACAAAATGGATATTGAGTAGCCTCAGCAAGGACTTGGGTGGGATGAATACTGGATGTATTGATGCAACACCCACCCAAAATGATACTGGAAGTTATGGTTTCCGTTTTAAAATGTGGATGTCTGATATATTGAAAGGACATTTTTAATGAGTTAATCCTATGTTGATTATATCATGAAAATGTAAATGGGATATGGTGCGGTCCCTGGAATTTCAACAATCAGGGTTTCCTTGAAATACAGGAAAATTATAAGAGCAACAGAAATCACAAATTGGAGAAAATTAGTCCAGAATGACCCTTGGTAAGTGATTATTATTTTGACATCATCTAACAATCACAGGTCAGTATGCTTGTGTATAGTGATGTTCCCAAGGCTAACAAATGGAAGATAATATCATCCAGTTCCATTCCTAATTATTGGAACCTGGCCAAAGGAATGGAGTCTGGGCTAATATAGGTCAGAGGATCAAAATAGGTCTTAACTTGACGACAAACATAGATTGAAAATCTGCATTTCTTGGACAAAGAGAGATTCATGGGAAATTTGAACTTCTGAAGGTTGTCTTGGCCAAAGCTTCTAGCAAGGTCTTGGAGAAAGAGATAACAACAACAGTGCCAATGACAACAACACTCTGTGGGAAGTGCTCCATCTAGCTCAGCATCCCAGCTGGACCCAAGTAGATGTCACTGTCACCAGTCCCCATGTTCAGAGACACAGTACTTCTGATGATGATGGCTCCATCTAGCTATCATGGCTAAGAAGCAATATATAATTTTTAAACTAATTATATCTTAGATATCTTTTCCCAGCTACAATATTGAGTGTACAAAGGCTATATTTTCCCCTCAGCTACCACCACTGGGAAATTTTAGCCACTCGGTTCCCAGCTACACAAAACCTATTTCTTAGGATGTTTTAGCAGCATAAAAAGAAAATATCATCAGCATGCTCAGAGTTAGCTCCTGTAGTGAAATATTCATCACGTAAGTGAGAGTTGTATGCTTTCCAAAGTAAAATAAATAGACCTTTCTAAATCAGGACTCCCCATGTTCTGTGTCTAAAGTATTTATGAACAAAATTAGGTCTGTCCTTCTGTTTACAGCATACCATTTTTTCTACAATTTCATTAGCACATTTTACAAACTCCTAAATATTTGGTATTGGAACTGCATTGCAAAAGGTCTAAGTATACAAGAAAGGAAATGTGTATTAATCAGTAAAAAAAATAGATATTCTCAAAGTCAAGCTTTATCATAAACACATTGCAGTCATTTGGCATTTAAAACACACTCCCTGAAGAAAGTTCTGAAGATACAGGATGCAATCCACCATTAAAAATAAACAGACTTGTCCTTGTAGTTAGCCTGGGAACTCCATATGCATCACCCTAAGGAACAGCAGTAGAACAAGTACAATAAGTCAATCACATAGGTATACCTCAGTTAACAAAACCTTTGAGATTGAGGCTCCTTTCCAAAAACAAACAAAAACAAAACAAACAAAAACAAAAAAAAACTTTATTCCTGCTGTGCCTCTGTTTCTTCCTCATCCTCTGTCTAGCTGTACAATTTTAGTGACATTGGTGTAGGGAATATGGTAAAGAAGGCTGGAGAAACACAGATTTTCAGTAGGTTATAGCAGCAATGTCTGCAGTAACCAATGTAGCAAAGCTTGACCTACATAAGAATGGGATTCTGCTCTAAACAATGCCACCACAGCTGTGTGTGCCTACCTATAAAAAGGAAAGGTAAACAGCAGCCATCTGCAGAATCCCTTATTGAGCAAGAATGAACAGAAAGAAAAGCAGAGGGCAGATAAGTCTTTCTCTCTGGCATCTGAAAAAAAAGCACAGGTCTATAAGTTTGGTCCCCAAATGGAAATGAAAAGAAAAGTGAAGGCTGAGAAAGGGGAAAAAATCATTCCTGTATGCATTTTGGAAGAAGCCTTCAAAATGGTCTCTAGAAGGTCTGAAATGTTTTTGTTTTCTTATGTAAGAATAACCTGACCTGATTTTTCTATTTTTCATGGGCATATTATCCTGAATAAAATGTTATCTGAAACATGTTGGACTGCTTTTCTTTTTTGTGATACAGGAACGTATCCCTACTATTTCTGTATTATTGCTATTAGCACCAATTTTTGTTAAAGAAGTAATGCTCAGGAACACATCTACTTCACTAACTGAGGTACACCTATACGTTTCTTTTATAAACATTTGCCACATGAATAATTTTATTTCTCCAGTTTAAAAACCAACACTTTATGAAATTATTTCCCTACTGAAAATATTATTTTAAGACTGAGCTGAATTTTCCATTCTGGGAAACAGCTGGGGAAATAGGTGCTGAAAGTCCACATTTAATCTTATCCCAATTGTCATCATACACTTAATTAGCAGAATACTCTAACTCAATAGTATTTAACCAAGAAGTTTTTGTATGTTATAATACTGTATCCAATGGTATTGTTATTCCACTGGAAAAACCCTATCCTGGGGTCTACAATTTTGATATTAAAATATGATTCAATGTGCCTGAGAGGTCACCCGGATGGGCACGTAGGCAGCAATGGTCAAAGATCGAAAACCAGGTCAGGCCACTAAAATCCCCAGTTACGTAGCCCCAGGAGACCTCAAGATCTGTAAACCCACAATGAACAAAGGGTCCTCAGCCCCTGAGAAGCCAGCTTGAGGGGATTAGCATATTTGCCCCAAGTCGAGCAAGTATTCCATCAGGCGAGGACAATTTACATGAAGTCACACCACAAACTAACAAAGCCAAAGATCCTGAGACTGGCAACACCTTGCAATCTCATCACACAAAGCAAATTACCATGGTGGAACTTCGTTATCACTCCAACACCCATTGTTCTCCCCGGGAGAGGATTAGTCCTCCAGGTACTTTTCCCCCTACAAATAGCCCCAGTTTTTGAGTGGTTCTTTGGATCACCCCTGTCATCACAGCAGACCATTGCTCCATCTGTTGAGTGATCCCCTCAGCCCTTTCCATGCTGAGCCCCACTTCTCCACTGTTTTTCCCGGACCAAGGACCTCAGGACAAAGATGCAGTATCACCCCAGCTTCAATATTCCCCTATGCAGTTTCCTCTCTTTTGCTTCTTAATAGGTCTTGAGTGAGTGTGTGAGTGACTGCATTGCTGTGTGAGACTTCCTTCAATAAAATCATTTATTGGACATTTTTGTTTGGTTTTTGGCTTGGCCTGACCCCGTAAACACTGAGTAAAAAGACCCTGCTAGGTTACCCTGCCTCTCGCATTGCTATTGCTTGTGCTCTGGCTAGTTTCCATTCCCCATCACGTGGAGCACATTGAGGTGTCCCCCAAGGGACCCCAGAAATCAAGGTAACAGTATTTCTGTATCTTCTCTAATTTTTCCTACCATAACTGGGACCGATCTAAGAAACAATGAACAATGATAACTATATAGGTTTGTTAATTTGGGAATATTGATTTCCCTTGCTTATTTTCTAGTAAGATATCGCATACTGTTGAATATTTTCTATAATCAAGTTCACAGGGAGACTATCTCATAATGGTACTATACATTGTAGTAAAGAGAAGAAGACACAGAAATAATATTTTTGGAAAACAAACCCTTTAAATTGCTGCAATCTGGGAGAACAAGATGCATCATACTTATTCCACCTTCCTAAATCAGCTTCCAGCATTATAAATAATCAGAAATTATTTCCAACATTATAAATTCAAGAAGTTCATGTTGTATTAGAGGGGAAAAAAACTATCCCTAGATATTAAAACTGCTGCCTCCCTGAGCACTGATATTACTTCTCATATCTGAAGACAGGAAAATATCTCTGCTACACAGAGAGAATTGTACTACAGGTGGCCTTAGGCTTCAATCCTAAAAACACTTATTAGGTAATAGACAGCACTGAGCCCAGTGACTTACTTCTAACTAACAATGCACAGGATTGTGCTGTTCAGAAAGCTAATCTTTGTTAGCCTCAACTGGTCGTCAGTATAATATGGGAATGGTGGCAAGCACTTTTATATGGTTGTTTTAAGGACTGCAAGATGCTGTTTAGGAAGTATTTTAAACACTAAAAGACACTTCAAAATTTAAAATTCAGTTAGACATTATCTTTATTAAAGCCAATAACATAATTCACAAAATAATGGATAGGGCTGTAAGATTAGCAGTTGCCTCCCTTGAGCAAGCTATTACAAAAATGGGGAGGGAGAAGGAAGGATGATGGTAAAGTTGAAGTCCAGCTTTCTTAATATCAGCACACTCTTTCTTTCTAAATTTCACATCATCTTAACCACAGTTTGCAATATTAGGTATAGAAATAAATTCCATAATGTTAAGCATTAGAAACTGCGAAATGAATTCATTACCACCCACACTAATAATAGAATTTTTAATTGGTTTAGTTATTACTGACTTGTCATTTAAAATTTTTAGAACATGCCATGAGATTTACAAAAAAATGACATGGAAGTTATCATAGCTGACCCATAGGGTACATTTTATTATTACGTTTGGCAGTCCTCTTTTATCCTTTTTAAGCCGATTCCCCCCAATGGAACTTTTCCTTAGAAGGATTGCAAAGCCCATAACACAACTGTTGCTCAGGTTCAGCAAAAAGCAGCTGGCCACAAAGAGCAATCTCTGAATCTAGGGCAAAGAATTCTTAATCAGACGTGTTCTGACTACTTCTGATTAATTCAGAACATCTTTCTGCACAACTGAATCACTGCATGTTCTCTGCCTCTGCAAACCTATCAAGAATGTTAACATATTTTTGCCTTATTTAAACTATTTTAATCTGGAATTGCCTTGAATTGTTTAAATTGCTTTATTTGTAGACCTCCCTGAGATCTTGTGATAAAGAATGGGATGTAAGTAGTTTAATAAAAGAGTGGGTGAAAAACAGAATGGGAGGCATGGGGAAGAAGAAGAAGAGAGCAATGTCGAGAAGGAAGGAGAAGCCAAGCGGGTTTTTTGAGGTTGGAGCAAAATCTGGAACCACAAGATTCATTTACTCAAACCCACACCTTCTCCATATCTGCTTAGAAGTATGTGAGGCAGCTGAGGAAAAAATTTCCAGTTTATGATCCAAGTGTCCACCACTGTGTGACCAGTAATAAATACACTGAAAGATTACAAAGGATTCAATGGGATTTACTTCTGATTAAAACATAATGAGGTCATGAGCTTATGTAAATAACTTTTTTCCCTCTCTCAACTGATAGCTCCAATCTCACGAAACACCTCAGAGAGTGAGTCCCACCGTGGGAGTCAATGAAAATCAGAAATTGGAGGAGAGAAATCAAGAGAAAAGACAAGGTGTGTATGTATGAAAAAAACTTTCACTTAATTATAGTATACAA
The DNA here is from genome assembly GCA_948472985.1 of Iguana delicatissima. Classification (NCBI taxonomy): domain Eukaryota; kingdom Metazoa; phylum Chordata; class Lepidosauria; order Squamata; family Iguanidae; genus Iguana; species Iguana delicatissima. The sequence goes on from CAOKZL010000954.1 coordinate 26,426, forward strand.
GTGCATAGCACTGTGTGAGAAACAACAAACACACTAAGGGAGTACAAAGGGGTTTGTTGCAGTTCACTCAAAATGATATTAAAATCATATTAGGAGGTGGCAGGATTTTATTTCAGGATCCTGAATTCTCACTCAACATTTATTTACTTGGGATGGTATGCTGATAGGTACATGTATACAGCAGACTTACTTCTCAAAGTAAGTTTACATCTTACATACAACCCTGGCACTGTTATTTGGATTTATGGATTATTTATTTATCGATGATATGTGTTTGCCATCCCATTACTGAAGTACTCTGGTTGACATATTTAAAAATAAATAAAATAGAGTATGAACGATAAATAAAACATATAAAACGTATCTCAGCAAACATTAAGGAATAAAATAAACACAATCAGTGTATAAAACATGTAAGAAGCAAAAACTCAACATCCATTAAAAAGCCCCAAGAGGGATCCTTAAAACTTGGAAGAATAAAACTCCTACTTGGTGAGACCATTCCACTACTGGAGTTCTATCACAGAGAAGGTCCTCTCTCTCAGAGCCACTCACTGAATCTAAGTTGGTGGTAGTCAGAGAAGGGCCTCTGATGATGATCTTAATGCCCAAGCAAGCATATATGGAAGGAGGCAATCTGTCAGGCAGCATTAACCGAAGCCTTTAAAAGTTTTAAGGCTAAAATGAGGATTTTGAATTGGATCTGGAAGTGAAGTGGAATCTGTTAGATACTATGTTGATCCTTGTTTATGGAAAATAGACACAATCCACATAGCACTTGAAACTCTGCCAAAATTCTAAACTCAATTTCTTTGTAGAGTCAAAGGCTTTCATGGCCAGAATCCATTGGTTCTTGTGGGTTTTTTGGGCTTTGAGACCGTGTTCTGGTTGTATTTTCTCTTGACGTTTCACCTGCATCTGTGGCTGGCATCTTCAGAGGAATGGTGAATTGGAAGTGGAGTGGAGAATATATATGCCAGTCTCCTCCTCCAGAGGGGAGGGAAAAATTAGCATAATAGTCCTATTGTGTGTATTGAAATATTGACATGCTGCAGAACTTCTGATGGACATGGAAAGTCTGCTGGACGGTTCTATAATTGTTTTATACTAAATGTGCCTGTTCACCCTGCGTGAACCATTAGGCTAATTTGTAGAGAGTACTATACACGCAAAAATCTTATTCCACTACTTAATCCAAGTTGTGGCATATGAAGGAAGTTGAATGATGGTGGCAATGGAAAATTATATAAACAGTGATGTTCAAATGGATGTTTCAGCTGTGCTATATTTCCAAATGTTTTCCCATGGGAAGTATTTCATCTTGGTTTCTATTATTCTATTCCAGATGTCAATAAAAAAAAAAGTTTTCTAGCATTGTTTCCCTGCTCAGTCTCTTTTGTGGCTTGACATTTAGAGGATGAACAAAGATCAAATCCAGTAGGATAACAATGGAGAGAATTACATTTGGTTGCAATGGGTGATTAAATTTGGTTTCATTTTACGAAGATACTGGTTATTATTGTGTACTGAACTACAAGACAGTCTTCAGCCTAGTTCCTCATAGAGTATACTTCTTTCAAGAGCTACTCCCAAGCATTCTGTAATCATTCTTAGCTTATTCACAATGAAGAGAACTAAAGAATAGGAAAAGTGTGAATTTCTGTTTTCTCTGAGGATTTGTTAGCGACTGTGAAATCTGGGGCTAGTAGTTACTTTATTTTAGTTAATATGAAAACACTTATAAATTACCACATTTGCCAGCATATAAGATGCACCCCATTTAAACACTGGCAAATATTATTTGCTAGTGTATAAGACACACTAGCATATGAGACGTACCCTATTTTCAAACAGTATTTTCAGAAAAAAAGTGAGTCTTATATGCCAGCAAAAACAGTAATTTATCTTAATGGCACAGAGGTCAGGACACACCGAATGTTTAACCAATGTGGAAGTGATTTGGATATACTACTGTGTCCCTAAAAACAAATGCTTTAGAATGTACTGTGTTCAAACTACTTTCAACACAATTTATAATCCACTTAAGAATATTTGCAGTGTTCTAACCCCTCTATTATTCCACCTATACTTTTGAGATTTACTTGTTTTTGTTTGTCTGGTTTGTTTGTTTTTTAGCTACAGCAAACTCTCAAACCCCACCCTGAAACTAGTATCTTGGGGTGGGGCGGTTTCAATTCTGATAATATGCCAAGGATGCAGTTCTGTCATCTTACTCTTGGCTAGGTTTCACAAATTTATCAGAAATTTATCAGAAAGATTTCACAGAATAATGCGGAATTAATTAACTGGATATAAGCTGTAAAGACTATGGTAATGATCTTTTCAAAAGGGAGACCTAATTATCAAAGGCAGTTAAACGGACAAGACATTGAACAAGTAGCTCATACAATCTAAGGACTTGTACTTTTTGTTCATAGGCAATACTCAAATATTCCACTTAATCACTTGCATGAAGTGGAGACTTTGTGGACAGACATATATAAAAATGTTGGGGGAGGGAAGTGTGGATGGTAATCCAAATGGGATGACAAATTCAGTTTCAATAATAATCACAAAGAGTAGTTCAACGGATAAAGATGGGAGACAATGTTTTGAATATAAGCCAAAACTTGTTAACTGCTGTTGTCAGCTTCAATTTATGGTGATTCTATGGCCTTTTCTGCATTTTATATTTAAAACGGGGCAGCACGTCCTCCAGCGAGGATGTTTACACTTGGGGGTGAACTGGGTCCGGACTATTTAATGTTTGTCTGGACTTCAGCCCTCTCCGGAACGCCCAGAACTGGTGGTTCCCTGTGCTATTGAAAGACCGATTAAAAGAGGACTTTCAATAGCCCGGCGCGCCCCAGTCCGTCGTTGCCCTGAGTGTAGATTTACAGGCTCGCACCAGCGCGAGGCTGCAGATCTTCCGGGAGCAGGCTTCTGGCTGGCGAGCTTCTCTGGTTGGTGGAGAGCCTCTGCCAACCAGAAGCCTCCATTTTCGTCTTCGGAGAGTGTGTAGCGCAGGCGCGCGTTGCTCCGGATCGTTGTGGATCATGGGGGAGCGTGCCAGTCCGGTGAGTAACGGACTGCCCCGTTTCCCCCTCAAAGTGCGGAAAAGCCCTATGTAAGAGGGACCTTCAAGACATCCTATCATCAACAGCCTTGCTTAGGTTGTGCAGACTCAGGGCTGTGGCTTTCTTGACTGAGTCAACCCACCTGTGATGCAGTCTTCTCCTTTTCCTTCTGCCTTTCACTATACCAAGTATTATTATCTTTTCTAATGAATGATGGTGTCTCATGACATGGCAAAGTATGATAGCCTCAGTTTTGTCATTTTGGCTTCTGTGGAGAGCTCAGCCTAATTTGCTGTAATACCCATTTCTTGGTCATTCTGGTCATGGTCTTCTTAGAACCCTCTTCTAGCACCACATTTAAAATGAAACCCAAGATAAGCAGATAAACATCTGCATCATGGAGGAAGCTCTTAGTCTGGGGCATTGGTCTAGTTATAAGACCAGTAAAGTGTTGCAGCAAGGCAGACTCGAAGAGCCAACATAATAGCTGTGAAGGCAGATAGTATTTCAATACGTGCAGTGTGCTACATGCTTCTAATATTATATGTAGTGTTAGTTATCTACAGAATCTACAGTTACATAATTCTTATTTTTTTTATTATGTTTTGGATATTTTTAGCTGTTTTAAATGTTTTAATGGGACTATTTCTAATATATATATATATAGTTTTCATTACATTTTGTCTTAATCTATATTGTAAGCCTCCTTGGGTCCCACATTGGGAAAAAGATGAAATGTCAAATATATAAATCTAACTATCTCAGAATATCATGTAGTTTTCATGTGATGCAGTCTCAGCTGCTAGGACGATAGAGAACTGCCAAGTCATTCAAATGAATTGTTTCTGTTATTATGTATAGAAGGACAAAATATTACAACCACTCAGAAGGTTACAACGTTTTTAAAACATACAAACTAGTTTACAGATGTTAATAAATTGTTAATTGTATACATGTTATCCTGCACCTCTAAGAGTTTATGCTTCTTAATGTCATCATAAGAAGATTCACTGCAAGTGTAAAGATGAAAACTATCACACAAAGAATGAAAGCAGCATGGGTAAATATTAATTTAGAAATATATGAGTCGGCAGACCTTCAAATAGGTTTACCAACTGCTGCTGCTGCTTTGTTATTTTCAGTGCCTTGCCTTTACATACTTCTAAGCAGCATAATAAATAGTAAAGTACTGCCTTTTTAATGACAATACATTTAGAGTATACTCCTTAGCTGACCACTGCAAATGCTGCTTTTATCTAGTTTTGTTTAATGTTACTTTGATAAATGTTTTAAATAGAGAGGATGAAAAACAAGAGTTTTATTTAGTATTTCCCCTTGCGGTGCAATTTCAATGGTATTCCCAACAATTGTAGGGCTCCAAAGTATGCAACAGAAATAGCACATTCTCTGTGGCTAATGGGACTTTTGCTACCTACTTAAGTCACTGCTGCTGAATAGACACATATCCAACAAACATATTTTGCAGTAAACAATGCAAAACTATCAAAATCTGCTACGCTGATGTGTCTGGACTGGAGATATTGGCAATGTACTGGCACATCTGTAAAGTATCCTTAGATGCTTTTACATCAGCGGTTTTCAACCTGTGGGTCGCGACCCCTTTGGGGGTCAAATGACCCCCAAAGGGGTGCCTAAGACCATCAGAAAATACATATTTCCGATGGTCTTAGGCTCCATTCCCTCCTCAGTGGTGGTGCGCAAGCGCGAGCTACGCGCTCGCGTCCTCCTGCCCCCTTTGAAGTACCTTACTAAAGAAAATTTTCTTGGCATCGAGCGAGAGTGAGTTGGAAGGGCAATCTCCAACCAGCCGCTCCGAGGTTCAAACAAAGCTAAAAACATCTGATATAAGGAAGTCTGAGAAGGCAAGAATTAAAAATAAGGTGAAAGGAAAATTACCTGGTAATGCAGTTAAGTCTGCTAAGGGCGGGGAAGGGCTCCCAACCGCTCCTTTAACTTCTGGCAGCCATGTTGAAAAGAGGCGTTCAGAAAGCAAGGGGGGGCTATGAGAGGAAGGAGCTCTCCTGACCAATCCAAGCTCACCAGCAACACAACCAATCACACTCAAGCATGCGGGCAGCCTCTGCCAGGAGAAATGGCCGCCTCTCAGTCAGCAGTCCCTGGCCCTTCTGTATGGGCGAATACAGCAGCGCAGGGCCATTTAGCATTGTGTCTGGTGTCATCATTCACTAGGAGTCAACCTGCAATGCCTATGGAACGTAAAGAAGTAAGATTTGAACCTCCTATGTCCTCAGTGTCTTCCCAGGGGAATGTGTCTGAATGTAGTAGGGAGGTGATAAGACAAACGATTGCTGAAGAAATGGAGGTGCATGTTAATAGGCAAACAATATTAGTGAAATGATTTCACAAAATACATAACAAGTTTAAAAAATGTATTGCAAGTTGGACAATTCATTGAATTTGAATGTAATGTCATTATTAAGCAGTCAACAAACTACTTCAATGAATCCTTCATTTTCACATGATTTTCCTGATGATACAAAAGTTATTCAAGCTGAATCAAATGATGCTGGTGTGTGTTTACCAAAAAAGTCTACCTGTGGGTCCAAAGTGACTAGAGTTGAGGAATCTGCTTTGTCACATTCTGAACAAATCAACACTGAATCTGAAAGTGATGAGGAACCAGATTTGGCAGATACTCATGGGGATAAGGACTCTAAATCAGATGGTTCTATTTCTGAGGAGGAGGATGCAGAAGATGATAACAAAGTGAGATTATTTTCCTCAGATTCTTTTAAAAATTTGCTGAAAAAGGTATTGGCAACTCTGGGACTGGACAGTTTGGAGAGTGCCACTTCAGATATTGATAAAAACAAGAAAGTTGCATCAATTGTAAGGAATAAGCCTACAAAATCTAGTGTTATTCCCATGCCAGATTTATTTTTGGATTTAATTCAGTCTGAATGCAGTGAAACCAAATCTTCAAACTTTATATTATTTATGGTGGACTAAATATCAGATATTTACATTACGATTCATAACAGCTATGAAGTAGCAACAAAAATAATTTTATGGTTGGGGGTCACCACAACATGAGGAACTGTATTAAAGGGTCACGGCATTAGGAAGGTTGAGAACCACTGTTTTATATAATCTAAAATGCAAAAGAAAGAAATATGTAACATGTTTTTCATAGAGAAAGGCATTAAAAAAAAAGAAACAGCAGCTAAGAGGATCAAATCTAGATTGTGGCACTGAAGAGGAAGTTTAACATTCTACCATCATATTGCTTTCCCAATTAAAATCTCCCTGGAAGTTGGCATTTACCTGATAGGTGAAAACATACGGGTTACCATTTGATACCTGTACATGTTCCACTGAAGGGCAAACCTTTAAGACACCAATACATTTTCCTTATTGGTGGGAAAGCAAGTTGGGGATGAAGAGAGATACAGGGGAAATGGTATGGAGTAAAAAAAGATTAGATTTCCCTCCTCGAGTCACTTGCTTCAGTGTCCCTACCTGTATACATGGATGCTATTAATGTTTTAAAATATGACAGAAGATCCTATTCATGATTATGCCTCAGAATCGATTTTCTATCAGTAGTCTCAATCATGTTGTAAGCCTGCTTGGCAGTTTCTGCTATTAATGTAATCTGCTGTTTGAAGTGAATATGCAAATGACATGTACTCCTTTAGGTACATATCCAGTGGTCCAGTTGATTGCATTTTAATCATATTTATTTGGCTAAACTATGTGGTATTCTGCCTTAGGAGTCAGCTCTATTTAATGATGGAACAAGCTCTGCATGCATGATTTGCCAAAGTTGGCTAAGAATTTCTAGCAGGCATTTATGCCCATTTATGTCAAAGGCTACCCTGTATCATTTAAGACTGGAGACACTGAGAAGAGTTCTGGGACCCTTCAGGATGAAAGCTGTTATATTAAACATAAGCTGACTATCAGAGTCATCACAGTGAGTAGACAGGATACAGCAATAATGTATCAGCTACACAGTCAACCAGCTAGAAAAAGAATATTAAGCTAATGCGTTCACATGTGGGAGACAGCAGTAAGGTGCATAATAAGCAGAAAGACTTGCCAGTGCAATCAATTATCTCAAACAATGTATGAAGGATTCAGCAGCAGCAGTACATTTGTCAAGAGACAGAAATCCATGGAGTACTTTGGCTTGAGAATGTCTGATATTTCTTCATGACTGAAGAAACGATTTATCATGACTGAATCAGAACCACAACATACGTAAGCAGAAAATGTTGCATGCACTGCCTAAGAAAACCTCATTAAATTCATGGGGTCACTATAAGTCAACAGGTGACTTGAAGGCACATACATATATGCATCTCCTTTTCCCCAGAAATTTTGAAACTACACATTTCAACTCTTTACTATTTGCACCAACAATTTGCCACTCAAAAACCCAACGCATGAGACAGTTGTTTTTTTTAACTCTAGCTCCCAGAATCCCTCAGTCAGCATAGCCACTGATCATGAATAATTTGCTGACATATACGATAAAGTTGCATAATAAATACAATCAATGTTGCTCAAGGTTCCATCATGCAGGTTACACATGAGGACCTGATTAAACAGTGAATGTGAACCATACGAATGTCAATCATTATGTCTGCAGGCATGATTTGTTGTTAACTTCTGCTCCCATGATCCAGCCACTTTAAAACTCCAAGGCCTGGTGTGAACTGGCACTAAGGTTCATTCCTAGCTGGTAGTATTCTCTTGCACCGCCACCACATTTTCAAATGGTGTAGAATTTTTTGGCTTTGTTCATCACATACAAGTAAATCACAGAATCATTGGGCTGGAAGGCACCACAAAGGCTACTGAACCCACTCCTTGCGATGCAGGAATAAACAATCAAAGTATTCTCAACTGATGTCCATCCAAGCTAGGTTTATAAACTGCCAGAGAAGGAAACCCCACCATACTCTGAGGTAGAAGTTCTTCCTAATGTTTAGATGGAATCTCTTTTCCTGACACCCAGGATCCAAACCAGGTCAGGGAAAGGAGAGGGAAAGGAAGCGGGTCATCATCATGGCCCAATACTTCCTCTCTCTTTCCCACCTCCTTCCTTGGGTGTGGGGGCTTCAGGTGGGGACTTGTGGTGCTGAGAAATTGACCTGTGAGCTGTCCTTACTTGATCAGGCTGGTGGAGGAGGACAACCACTGGCCGGTTTTTAAAGGGCTGTGCCGCCTGATTGGAGCTGCCAAGAGGGAAGGTTCCCCCGGAAAAGAAACAGTTGAGGTGGGGGGGCAGTGGTTGAAGAAACTCGCAAATAATCAAAGCTGTGAAAGTGAAAGCTGCAAATGTGGAGGGGTTGACTGTACTGTCTAAACCAGTGATATAACTTAAGAGAGCAGTGGCCCAGGGATAAGAAGCAGAAATTCCTCTCATGCCTCTATGCCCAGCTGCTGCTGCTGCCAATCAAGGAGGGTCTACTTTTTAAAGACAAAACTATTACAACTACTCTTTTATGCTTGTGCCTACCCTGTGAATGTGCACACAGACACATATATCTCTATGCCCTCAGAGTGTTAAGCCTGCCATTTGACAGGATTCTGTCAAGAAAGCCCACGCAGCTGATATTATTTTCATTCTGCACAATACTCAAAAAGATCTAAGATTTGTGTGCACTACCTGTCCAGATTAAGGAGTTAAAATAAGGTGGCTTTGCTAGGGAATCCTGACATGTGAGAGTCAGTAAAAAATATTCCCATCTTCGACAGCATGCCAGAAACCCCTTTTCTCATACCAAGGTCTGCGTGTGTTGGCGTTAACTCCTCTCTGGAGATAAATTTGCTCTCTCCGCATGCCCAAAGGCACTTATCAACGAATACCTGAGCATGCAAGCAGATTTACAGGTAGATACCTGCCACCAGTACATACTTAGTTTGGCCACTGTGTAAGTGACATATTTCTCAGTTCCTCGACAATGAAGCAAATACAATGGAAGGGACAAGTTTTGTTTCCACTAATCAAGTGAGGCTTTAGTTTTAAAGGTTTAAATATGCGCTCAAACTAATAACTGCTATTCTCTGTTGCCACTGCTTGGTTTCTAATCTGCTCAGGCTGCTTCCACAGGACATTCCTATCATGTTCTAAAATCCTCACATTAAACCTGAAATGTGCTAATTAGATAAAATACCTAACTCTTTAAACATAGATTCAAAGAAAGAACATTTATATCTCCTTTGTGAAGTTTAAACAGATTCCACAAGCACAAACCAACTGAAGCTGAAATATATCTTAGTTAAATGTCAGAAAACCTGGCATTTTTATGGAAAGGCAGAGTAAAAATATATAGAACAAATAAATAGATAAATAATTTAAAAATGTTTTCTGACATATTTCCAATCCTTTCTTCAATACTTAAAGCTAAACGTATTGGGTGTGCATGGCAAATTAATAAATTAGAAGTTAGCTGCTTTTATGCACAATTACTCAGAGGACTTTAAAAATCTCAGTTTATTTATGTAAATCTCACCTAAGAAATATAATGGGGTAAAAACAAAAGCCTTCTAAAATGAAATAGTTTTTAAAAATTGAGTATATATTTGGATATCATATGACATGACTCAGTAGCGTGATGTCATTACTAGCATCCCATAGTCTGTAACCACTCCCAACAGGCCACTGGAGGCTCACTCACTCTCCACCTCCACCTCTTAGCTGCTGCTAAGTTTACTGTCAGGTTTTGATAAAACTTGCTTCTCCTGCCATCAACATTTCTATTAAAACTGCCAACATCACAGACATTGCTTTTTGCCATAGAATTCAGCTGCAGTTTTTGACCCAGTTCTTACCCTTCCCCCTGCCACCACCATGCCATTTCCTGTTCCTCACTGCAGTGCTGTTTCTGGGAAGGAGGCCTATGGCCTTGAGCCAGATCTTCTCCTAGGAAATACAGGAGCAGTAAGTCTTAAAGGGCCTTCTTTCTGAGGTCTTGAAGGCAGAGTATCTTCCAGGAAACATTGTGGCACCCACTGTCATAGGGCTCTATGGCACTTCACTGGGTGTCATTATTCTCAGTCCTCCTTGGAGACCCTGACAGTGAGGAGGAAGATTCTGAATCTGAGGCAGAAGTTTCCCCAGAAGCTTCCCAAGAAGCTTGCTCTGCGACAGCAGAGACCTCAGCAGGAGGAGCAAATATCAGAAGATGAGGCAACACAGACTCTTACCATGCAAGAGCGACAACACTAGAAAGAGGGGCTCTGCCACTCAGCTTATTTAAATAACAAATGAGCCTTAACGAGGGAACACCTGTGGCAATAGCATTAGTGGATAAAAGGCAACCAGCTGGCCCATTCCTCTCAGGTTGACAACTGATCTTCCTGGTAGTTGAAGCCCTATCAAATTTTCATAGTAACTTTCTCGAGATAACAATAACATTTTGAAATAGAAGAAACAATAATATGTAAGCTCAAAACACTATGATCATCAATTCATCCTCATTTTTCCTTAAGTCAGAGCTTTCCAAACTTTTCATGTCAATGACACACTTTTTAGACATGTGTCATTTCACAGCACAGTAATTCAGTTTTACTAGCAAACTGGAGATTAAACTAACCCCTTATAAGAGATAGAGACCGTATATACATAAATTGTAATAACAAAATGTATGGGGACACAACATATCTCATGAAAACCTTTTATATATTTTTAAAAATATATGATTTATAAATAATAACATACATTTCCAAGATTGTAGGCGACACACCTACACACTTCAGGCAACACACTAACATGTCGCAGGACACCATTTGGAAATCCCCTGCCTTAAGTAATCTATTAAAAATCTTCATTCCAAAGTAAACTCTTCGTTAGAATTTCCCTTTAATTTGGCTGACAGCTTGTCCATCTTCACAATTGTTATCAATCTATCAAACCATTCAGCCATTGTTGGAATCTCCATTCCCCCCCTCAATACTTTGCATAAGTAAGTCTTGTGTCCAGTAACATACATTGGAGCAGTTTCTGTTGTTGTCAATATTCATATCTTCTCTCCAGATTTCCAGTAGAAACAACTCTGGAGTCTTGACAACATGACATTTTAAGATTCTTTGATATTCTGTATTTCTATTCAAAACTTTTTAGATTTGTCACAGCTCCACCACATATGAAACAAGGATCCAGTATGTTCTTGACATTTCTAACAGCTATCTTTCATGTCCTTATTTATCTTTGGCAGTCTCTCAGGTATAAGGTATCAGTAAAACATCATTTTAATTTTCTTGAAGATCAAAGCAAAGTACACTTTTAATTTTTTTAGTCCAAAGTCTTTCTGACTGATTTCTATTTATATTACATTCAAAATTCTTAGCCCAGTTAATCATATATTCCTTAATTTGTTCATCTTCCGTCTCTATTTTCAATAAAAATTTATATAGCTTGGCAATCAAATGTTTATTCGTACAAAGCAATAATTTAAAGTCCCATTTATCCTTTTCAAATTCTTTATTCTTTTTATCTTCAAAAATCTTAATTGGTATTATCTGTGTGAAAACCATTATATATGAAAACCTTCCTCTTGTAACTGTTGCAAAACCTTGAATATTTCTCTCATTTTTTAACCTCCCCAGACATATTTTGTGAAGTCTTTTTGCCATAATTTAAATGGCATTTTCCTTGGTTACAATTGGAATCATCTGAAAAAGAATCTAATTTTTAAATGTTAAAATTGCACCTTCAAGCCAATCCCAAGTAAATGAGATATTATTTCTTCTAATAACGTTCACCAAAGGTGTGTAAGTCTTCCTCCATCTAAGAATTCTAGTTGGATTTTTCTTCAAAAGAATAAGTTGGGTTATCTTGAATCTTCCATAGTGTTTTATGATGCATTTCCAAACTTGGTCTCACCATCTTCTGCATGAAAATTGAATTATTACATCGTTTGGAATTTTCATTCTCCTAGCATAGGATGAATTAAGATAAGAAGAAGTGATGACATTTCAGTTCTACCCTCTCCTCATCCACTTCTAGGAATTTAGCTAAATTATCTATTAATTTTATTCCTAGATCTTCACTGTTTTCCTCAGGAAGTGCACAAACTCTTAAATATCTTTCCTTGTCTCCTAGTTCCATTAATGCCATCTTATTCAGGTATTTCTCAAAATTCTTGCTGCATCTTTATTTCTAATTGGGAAGCTCTTGTATCCTTCTGTTCAGTGTTTGATTCTAGGTCTTGTGCCTTTTGAGAAAGCCACAATCAATTTTTATTCTCCTGGACTTCTGAAGTTGTCTTATCGAACAACTGTTGAATTTTTCTAACTTCTCCAGTCACTTGCTTAATCTCTTGTTTGAGGTTATGTGATATGCTGTCAACTTTTTTTCTGTAACATTATTAACTTTTTCAGAAACAGTGTCCACTCTTGCAGCAAGGTCTTCAAATCTATTGTTATCAATTGATATAATGTTTAAATTCTGCTAAAAATCTGGAAAAATAATCAGGTACCTTGGAGTCTTCCATTGAATCCTTTCTGGTTGTCATCTTTTTGGAAGAAGAAGACACAGTAAAAAGGTAAAAGAAAAAAGATTTTTTTAAAAAAATCACAAATTAAAATTTTTACAAAAATATTTTTTCACAATATTGGATTAACAAATACAGAGAATAATTAATAAAAATAAGAAATCCCAAAATCAAAGTAGTTCTCCTTATTCAAAAGTCCAAGGAAAAAAAGGTTTTTAACATTATCTAATAATCCTGCATAGTCCTGCAGAAAGCAGTTTATTTTAAGTAAATTACAGACACTTCAGCAAGAGAAATAAAAGAAAAAAAATAATATTTACAGTAACACATCCAAAATAAAGATATGCTGCTGCTACATTCCTCCAGTTCCCAAAGATTCTCAAAAAATGAGCTTGGCACTATGCCAAATATAAAAAACAAAGTAGCAGAGTCCAGTTAACAAGGTTCCAGCAACAAAAGGGAAAAAGGAAAAGGAAAAAAAGTGACAGAAACAAACCCATATATGTAAAAATATACAATGTTGCCAAAATCTAAGAATCTAATTACCTGAGACTACACAGTCCTCAATCTATTAATAAATATGAGACCTTTATAAAATCTAATAGGAAGCAAAGTCCAATCAACTTTTAAAAAATCAAAAATCAAAAATGTAGATGCCAAATTATACATAAACACATTTATCCAGTAGATCTAAATCGTAGAATAAAATGAGGGGGAAAGCAACATCCATTTGGTTTTTTAAAACTTGCAATCAAGCAACTCTTTGAAAAAAGGAAAAGAAGAAAAACACAGCACTGTCCCTTAAAATTTTAAAATCCTGGGAAGAGCAAATGAGGCTAAGCTGTGATCACCAGCTGCTGCAAGACAAGGGCTCCTTGTTTGTAAAATATAATATTTCCAAAATCAGATCTTTACCCCTATGAGGTCTAGTTATAAATGAGAAGTTTCTCACCCCCTGGGCTTCACCTAAGTTTGTGATATTTCTGCACCCCAGGTTCCAGCTCGCTGCTCTGATCCCAAACAGCCACTGCTGGCTCCCAATCCGGCTCCTATGGAAATCTTTAGGTTCCCCATGGTTCAGGGAACCCTTTTCCTGAGACGAAGATCCCCTCCTGTCAAGTAGAAAGTTCCAGGGTACACAATCACGCGGATCTTAGCTGATGAACACTAAATCGAATCTTCCACATCACCCACCATTACCGGAACCTCTCCAACCTGTTTACATTCTGATGATGACTCACAGAACAAAGCAGACTAGAATATAAGAAATGGGAGTGCTTGGACAAACATAGGTCTTTCACTGCTTGAAGGGAGCATTCCTTCTAAATACAGCTAAGCATGTCACCTATTTTGATCCTGTAACTGAAAAGATACACTTTTAGGCTCACCTACCTCGCAGTCCTATTCAGAGAAGAAAAGAGGGAGTGAAACCTATATTCCTGGTCCCTTTGGAAGAAGGGCAGAATACACACACACATACACGCACAGAATATGCAAAAATCATTAGATGCCTCAAAGTAATCAAGGATGGCAATACTTATCTGCCACTCACAGCAATATGTCAAGTTACCAAATATTAATTTTAATGTTGTTCTGTAGCACAATCAAGAGGGCAGAATTTGACAGCTTGTGGAGATTATTCTTGTAGAGAAAAGCATCTTCAGTATGGAGCATTTTGAAGGGAAAAGTAATGGGTATGGTAGCTCCTAGCTGGCAGTTGCTAGGCAATGAAGTGCAGAGCCAGCAGAAAGCTGTTCTGGCAGACTGAGCTTAGCAGTTCAACAGAGCTTGCCTGTTTAGGGTTGAGCGGAAGCGTAGTCAAAGAGTCGGTCCAGGGGTTCAGGAATCCAGCAAGCAGCAAGGTCAGACTGTATGAAGGTCAGAGAATCCAGGCAGACAGCAAAGTAGGGAAGCTGTACCACACATAAAGAAAAGGCCGGAAAACACACAGGTTGTTTCTCGTGTTGGATCACTGCCCTCTGCTTTCCTTAAAAATCCTGGAGCCAGCTGGCTCTCATCCCAGCCTGCTGCTCTCCCAGCCTGACCAGCTCCTGGCGTGCTCGTTTTTGCTCGACTTCCATTGAGGCTGCTGTTCAACCAGAGAAGCTGACTCCTGGCCCATGACAGAGTGAAAGGAAAAAGCCTTTTCTACTGAAACTTCCTTGCAAGACACATTTTCTATTGAAACTAGGTCCTCATGTCTCATGGCCTGGACTATCTTCTCTGGTCCTGAAGGTGAAAAGGAAAAGTCTCAGGGTAAGAGCATCATGTTGAAAATTATGCCTAGGTATTCTGCCCCCCTCCACTGCAGGCACTTTGGAGCAGCTACTGTAGATAGTCTTCTGTTCAAAGCAGTGCTTGCAAAATGTCCTTTGGTTGGGTTGCAACTTTCATATGTTGTTAAAAGCAGTGTTTGAAAAGTGTTCAGAACACAGCTGGGAAAAGTGTGTTTTTCCTGTTTAGTGCAAAGCTTGAAAAAATTTCATTTTTCTCTTTTGTTAGATTTGAAAGGCAAGATACAAGCAGGTACGGTTGACTCTGAACTTATGCTTACTGACATCACCAGGACCTCTGGGCATCCTTAGACCAAAGGTTTTGGTCCTGATGTAGCAGGGCCTGAGACGGTCCTGACTTGGCAACACCAAACTGAAAATATATACATGCACAGAAGGAAAATCCATTGGGGACAGTAGAGGGAGTTCAGTGGGAAAGCTTTTCTGCTCCAAACTGTCTCTCCCAAAAGAGGTCCTCATGCAACAACTGTCAAGAAAAGTTCTGTTACACACATTTGTCTGTAAAGTTGATCTGTCCTATATTACATAGATCACTTTTATATCTGCTTTCTCCCGTTTTATCTTGTTTGCGAGTTCCCAGATTCCAAATAAATGTCAGTTCAAATAAGTAATTCAGTTTAATGTAGATCTGTGACAAAATGTAGCATTTCTAATGAAATATGGTCAGAGAGCCAAGACCTGTTTTCTTAGTCATGGTACGTATTATACGTCTCAGTCTCACACTGCGTTTTTACCTAAAGAGGGGAAAATTGCCAAGTTATGAAATTATTTTACAGCATGGGTTAAGTTGCATGAACTGGGACTTGATCAGATAAAAACTGTAAGAAAACAGGTATTACAATAAAACAAAACTAAAACACGAGGAGTAGCCCGGGGAACATAGCAGATAAGATGGGGGGAAATTAAAGTGCCTGCCTCGTGTTGAATGTTTCATAAATTTATGCACTCTAAAAATATTTTTTAAATATTCAGGAATAAATGGTTGTATTCCAGTTTAGTTAAATAATTTATGAGTACAGAAAATTTTGCACACGGACAGACACACAAGTGGGAAAGAGGACTTCAGATAATTACTGATTGCATTCCATGGCACACACTCAAACAATATACCAAGGAGATAGACCCACAGAATCCCTGTGGGGCTCCCTTTTCCTGTGAAGGAATGCACTGCCAGGAAGCCATTTCTTGGAGCCATTCTGCCATTTCCCTGCTTGCAGAGCAGTGTTGGGCTCACCTTGTCACCAGCCCTCTAGTTCATGAGGAAAGGGGATCCATACACTGGTGGCCCTGCAAGAATGGACTTTCCTCCTACCCCACATGCAGCTTGTGAAAAAGAGCAAAAAAGAAGGGTCAATATATTTAATAAGATATAAGTAATTTTTTAAAAAAAATACTAGCCCATCTTCTCTCTTTGACACAAGCAGCTACTGAAAATTAGCACATTTGGGGTACACCATAAAGTTTGCGTAATGCAACTGAATTAATTGTCCATATATTTCATTTACAGATATGCTTAAAAGGAAAACATTTCCTTTAGATTTAGATGAGACTTCTTGGAAGATTTTGCACACCTAAATTGCTCAGTACACTGGATCCCAGGTATGTCTAGGTTTTACAACAGTTAGCTTGCCTGAGGACATTGAACCAACACAGTTTAACGCAGTGGTTCTCAACCTGTGGGTCCCCAGATGTTTGTGGACTTCAGCTCCCAGAAGCCCTAAGCATTGACCATAGTGGCTGGTGCTTCTGGGAGCTGAAGTCCACGGACATCTGGGGACCCACAGGTTGAGAACCACTGGTTTAACGGAACCCTAAGTATGCCTTTAGTATTCTCCCTCCTCCTAGCAAACAGACAGACCGACATCACTTCAACTGTGTTTGAATTCATGTATAATAACTAGATCGCAAATGCAAGGGGTGTTTTTATTTGCTTTTTTTTCCCCGAACAGAATATTAATAAAGCAATGTCATAAAAAAAATTCCATTCCCTTGAGACGCTGCCTAATTTTTAAGCATTTTAGCAAGGGAAATGACAGTTTTACTGTCCAGACAAACTCTCTAAGCTTTAGGAGCTGAAAAGGCTTGGCAGACCATGCAATTATGCTGAAGTTTATAGAAAGATTGAATGATAGCATGGAAAGAGCTGTCACTACTGATTTGGGGATTATTATATGTCTTTTCTGACTGTCAGTACCTCAAGCATGCATCAGCTTCAAGACTGAATATAAAATATTCCTGCAGTCTTATGATCAAGCCAATCTTCTTCACTCCCCTTGTTCTTTCTCCAAAACTTGGAATTCACCTTGTAAATGCCACAGAGCCAGGGAACTGGTTCTTTCTTATGAAAGTTCACACTGAGAGTGTTAAATACATAATAAAAAGCAGTAACAGTACATATAGTTGTGTAGAAGACACTTTTTTGTTTGCTTCATTGTCATTTCACTGTGGTCATAAACAATCTGGCATCAGAAGTGTGCAGTGAGATGGCTTCATTTTCAAAACACCCTAAGTTACTCATTGAAAATAATGAAACCCAAAGAAGTGTGTGAGCACTTTCAGAGGCATCCTTTTAAACTGGGTGAACAGGGAAGAAAAATTCAAGTGAGACTCAGCATAAACAAGTGTAAAATGAGTTAAAAATATAGCTGACTGTAAAGTGAGTTAAAGTGAGTGAGTTAAAAATATAGCTGACTGACTTTTGTGTCTTCCTCAACATGAAAATGTAATGGAATGGCAATATAGAGAACTAAATTATCCCTCCCTCCTCTGCCAGCCTGCTTGGTAGAAACTGGTTTTTATTACTGGTACCTTGTCTTTGTTAGCACTGACGTTAGAGAACAACACAACGAGAATGTTAATTTGAGGTGCAATACTGACCAAAAAGCAAAGCTAATGCTGAGAATTATGGATTCAAAACAAAACTTCCAGTCATAATACTTTCTATGCTGTAACTCCAAAAAGATATCATTTCATAGAATCATAGAATCATAAAGTTGGAAGAGACCCTAGGGGCCATCCAGTCCAACCCCCTGCTATGCAGGAACACCCATCAAAGCATTTCCAACAGATGGCCATCCAGCCTCTGCTTAAAAACCTCCAAAGAAGGAGACTCCGCCACCCTCCGAGGCAGCATATTCCACTGCCAGACAGCTCTGACCATCAGGAAGTTCTTCCTGAGGTTCAGGTGGAATCTCCTTTCCTGCAGCTTGAATCCATAGCTCTTTGTCCTAATCTCTGGAACAGCGGAAAGCAAGCCCAATCCCTCCTTAACATGACATCCCTTCAAATATTTAAACATGGCTATTGTGTCCCCTCTTAACCTTCCCTTCTGAAGACTAAACATATCCAGCTTCCTAAGCCACTCCCCATAGGGCATGGCTTCCAGACCCTTCACCATTTTGGTCGCCTTCCTCTGGACATGCTCCAGATTGTTGATATCCTTCTTGAATTGAAGTGCTCAGAACTGGACACAGTATTCCAAATGAGGTCTAACCAATGCAGAATAGAGTGGTACCATTACCTTCCTCAGTCTAGACACCATACTCCTATTGATGCAACCAGGAATCGCATTGGCTTTCTTGGCTGTTGCATCACACTGCTGACTCATGTTCAGCTTGTGATCTACCAAGACTCCTAGATCCCTTTCACACACACTGTTATCCAGCCACGCGTCCCCCATCCTATATTTGTGCATTTCATTTTCTTCTGCCTAAGTGGAAGACTTTACATTTCTCTCTGTTGAAATTCATTTTGTCAGCTTTGGTCCAGCTCATTTGAAAAGGTAGAAAAAGCTGTACAAACAAAGTGCTGAAGCACATTCTATACAGGACATAGTTAAAATACTTCCATGTATTTTATTTTTCAGGTAAAAAATAATAGAGAAACAGTTCAAAAATAATTTTGGGGCTAATAAATTTGGGGTTAATAAATTATGTGTGGTATAAAAATGACAAGCCAGCAGAGTGTAGCATTATACTACAAACCTGGAGACTACTTGGTGCATCACATACTCTCAGCCCCAGAAAACCCCGGGATAGCTTTGCCTTAGGGTTGCCATAAGTAGAAAATGACCTGAGAGCACACAACAACAGTGGAAGTGATGGAAGGAAAGTGATGCCTTTGCCCATTATAGTATTAGAATTCTGAGCTTTTTGAAAAATAAATTATTGGAATTTAAGTTTGGAATGGACAAAAAGACATATTTTTCTCACTGTACAGTTGTTCCTAGCTTTAAATGTCTTTTTAAAAGGGGTGGACACTTTCCTCACGGACTGAGACCAACTTTTTGCCGTGGCAACTAGACTGTATTTTAATAAATAAATATTTATTAGAGTGATTAGCAAACAAGACTTAGTAAATGATTTAAAAAAATGTTTCAGCTTCTGCCTTCTTCATGTGCCAAAATAAAAGTGAGCAGTGTTCCAGGTGCCAGTTTAGACCACTCTAGGTAGTTTGTTATGCTTTTACTTACATAAAAGCCATGTCAAGCTGCAACAAATGTTATAAATATTATAAATAGATACAAAAAAGTTAGGTCTAAATCCCAAGAGTAGATCCAGTGAATCAATGAAACTTTACATGAGTATTGCCTAAGTTCTCACTGATTCCAGGAGTTTACATTAGTTTGGATTAGCTATTGGACTTAGACCTTAGTTTTTAAATACTACAAGAGAGTGCTGCTTCTGCATAAAATGCAAGTAAAAACTATTCTTTCAGGGGGGGTTGTTTGTAAGGGGGAAGACCAGCTCTATACAGAATGTTCATTTGTTTCATCCAACACTATCACTGCTTTCTAAACTTCATGTCCCTGTATATCATCATCACCATCATCCTGAACAAGCATTCTGAGAAAAAACAATGGTATGTCTCCAGTTCTGAATGGTTGTCAAGCTTATTCCCCTGACATTTTACATATTTTCCCTTGTTCAAGAACAGTGCTTTCCAGTGTATTTTCCCACCCATGCGTACAATTTTCTATTTTCGTCAGCGCTGCCAGTCAGTCTGGAGTTTGCCTGCAGTCTGTTCAACTATTTTTATTTTCACACAGGTGTGGAGAGATTTTTTTTGATTCAACTTTCCTTCTCTTTCCCTCTCAATCTCTTTCTCTCATTTTCTGGCAAGCACTCTGCCTTGTCAAATTGCTGGTCTTGGTCTTAAACAGCATTTCATTTCACAAGACATGTCTTTAGTGCCATGAATTCTGACACATTTTCTTTTTGGTCGCTCACTAGAAAGCATTTTAACATTGAGACCTGAAGAAGCGATGCCACTGTCATTTATCCAATCCCATTTTTAACCCACTTTTAACCCGCTCCAGTTCTTTCTTCTACCTCAGAGGTTTCAGACTTCCTTCCTCCCCAAACATTCTCCCATTTCTTTTCTCCACCACCGCAGAACTCCTATGCAGAAACATCATGTTACAGAAAATTGCGAGTGGATTCTAAAGCAGTAAATTGTGGTCAGAATTTAAGGCATAAACTTAGTTCCCAGACTCTCACTGTAATCTTCATAAACGCAGACTGCCTAGAACCCAACTCTGAGACTGCATTTCCTATAAAGAAGTTAGTCTACCATTGCTGTTCTTCTACTGTTTTGAGGAACTTCTAGCATGCTTCCAAGGAATCTCAGGAAATATCTATAAAAACTGTTTAAAAAACACCTTTCTAGAGTTTTATTTAGTGAATTATCATTCCCCGAGAGTGGAGTCTCATCAAGTAGGAACTAATGTTTCAAAAACAGCCAGTTTTTTTTAAAGCTAAAGTTTATTGTTTATAGGGAGAGCCTTAAAAAAACAGTACCCTGTATTACATTAAACTTGTGTTAAGTCTTACACTTAATAGATCTTATTTTCCCACAGTTATATCACAATTTTAAATAAATTTACTATTGGTTATTATTATTATCATTTGGTCTCATGCCAAAGCCCAGCTATTTGAAAAGACACCAGGTAACTGAGAAACAACAAATTTCATTTTTCATGGTGAATAGAATGGAAGAAGCATCAGATGTATTACTTAATTCATAAATTTACTATTGGAATCTCTGTATTATTTGGTCTCAAACCTATGCCCAGCTATTTGAAGAGAAAACAGGTAAAAATGAAGTTCCCTTTTCATAGTGAACAGAACAGAATAAGCATTAGGGTTATGAATTAATTCTGTCATCTTCGCATTTTTAGATAACCACCTATCCTCTACACTTGGTGGCAGCCCTGAGATTGGTCTCCATAAATTCAGTGAACCAATAGAATCTCCTCATTGACTTTAGAAAAAATGTTAGTAGTAGGCAATTTTTCTGATTATAGACTCCATGTGATGTTTCAAAAACTCACCGCGATATCTTGGTATACAATTGTTTTTATGAAAACCTTTTAAAAAATTCCCTATGATCTAGTTGACCTTTCAAACTGAATACCTGAATTTAAATATATTTCTGTCAGACTTTCTGACAGAGGTTAAACACTCAAATTCTTCTGAATCATTTAAGTGTGATATGCCTCAAGCACCTATGGCTTAGGGTGAACACAGTATAGTTTTAGGCCACATTAAACCCAACAATTGATGTATTTTGACTCCGCGTCTTCCCTATAGGCACAGATACATCAGATCATTTAACCCAATTATTTCAACAGAACTGACAACAAAACCCACACAGTCAAATGATTTTAATGCTAGAGCAATGACATGTAGTTCAAAAATAACCTCAAAATAATTTATGTGAACACTGATACCTGAGTAAGTTTAATATGACAGGAAAACAAATGACAAAAGCTCCAAGGCTGGTCCGATCTCAGTCTTATTAGGCAGAAACAAATCTTGTAGAAGTGTAAGAGAGTCATCAGTTATTCTTTTATAGTCACAGAACCACAGAACTACAGAATCTTAAAGCTGTAAGGGATCACATAGGCCATCTAGTCCAACCCCTCCCTCCCATGCAAGAATAGACAACTAAAGCACTCCTGGAAGATGTCCAGCCTCTCTTTAAAGATTTCCAAAGATGGAAAATCCACCACCCTAAGGCATCCTATTCTATTCATGCCACCATCATTTCACAGACATTAAGTAAAACTCAATGCTCACAACAACCTCAGGACTTTCTTTCATTCTACTTCCCCTTGCATAGTATTGAACACTTGCTCAGTGTCTTTGTGTTTGTGTTTTAGCCCTTCAAAGCAAGTTTTGAGGGTGTATAAGGCTTTAAGAGGAGAACAATTCTACTTGCAGAAGCTTCTTCCTTGTCCAATGTTTAATTTTAATTCTAAACATTAGATCTGCCCTGGCTGTAACACAAAATTGACATTACTCTCCCCTCTTCATTTCCACACTTTTACTGATTTCATTTCTGGACTGATAAAATTTGCTTTACAGCAGGGGGAAAGGTGTATATCACATGGCTGGATTTACCACAAGATAGGCTGAATCCATGCCTAGGGCATTAAATTATTAAAGACCTCAATAGGAAAAAAAAAGTATCGTGAAAAAAAGCACAGCCAAATCTATCTTAATGAATAAAAGTTGATGTTAAGAATGTTGTTGTTGTTGTTGTGTGCCTTCAAGTCATTTCCGACTTATGGCAACCCTAAGATGAACCTATCACAGGGTTTTCTGGGGCTGAGAATGTGTGCTGTGCCCAAGGATGTCCAGTGGGTTTCCACGGCCAACTGGGGAACAGAGTCCTGGTCTCCAAGGTTGTAGTCCAATGCTCAAACCACCAGACCACATGGAGCAGCACTAACACAGGAGAATACCATCATCATTGTAGAGGAGAAACCCTTTGCTTCTGGATGGGTCTTTCATTGTGTTTTGTCATGACTCCAGTGGTCCCAAGCACCTTCAGAGTCCACATGGTACTAGGTGTCAGTCTTGAGGGTCCAGAGGTGGGCTGTGATGCCTAGAACAGGTGGTGTTCCAAAGAAGCCAGATGCAAGAATTCACAAACCACACATTTACACTGAAGATACAACAAATAGCTATGCCCTTTAAAAAATTTCTTCCCTAGCTAGGGAAGAGTGATCTAATTTTTATTGCCACTTCATCTTTGCTCAGGAAAGAGAGGTTAAACAGTTTGGTCCCCAGCCCCGATTTTTACTGAAATTTCTCCCACCCACATTCATGGCTATAGGTGTACTCTGCACCAATGATGTGAATAAAAATTGGACGATTTCAAGAGATGAAGGATGGAGCAGGGCTTCAATTGTCTGTATGGATGACTGATTTCTCAGTGGCTGGGAGAGAGTGGAAGGCAAACCTGAGACAGCAGTTATGGAAGACCACCAGATTAACTGTAGATTCCCAAGTTCAATTGATCAAATGGGATAATAAGCTTCTGTACATCTTCTAGTCATTACCAGGGTAGAATTGGAGAGAAGCAAAGCTGCAACCAGAAGTTCCTCCTGCAGTGGACCCTCCACTTTCGTGAGGGCTGTAGTGCAGAACCCTCTAATTCCCTTCCAGGGCTCCCTCTACGTTCCCTTTTCTTTTGCTCAGGCACACTTGCCTTCTTCTCTTTGCCCAGGCAAAAGGTAAGGGAATGGGGGAAAGGCAAGCAAGTGCCTTCCTTCTCTGAGCACAGTTCTCCCTCCTCCCATTCCCTTATTTTTTGCCTTCGTGTATGTTCTCCACACACAGACAAAGAGGCAAGAGAATGGGGGTAAGGCACACTTGAGCCTTCCTTCTTTTCAGTTAGTGCTCCCCCTCCCTGCTTTTGCCCAGGCATGGAGAAGGAAGCCACCTGGCAACTGGGCAAAAGGCAAGGGAAGGGGGGGCATAGATGTGCTTCATGAATAGTCAAATTCGCAAAGGTCAAACCCGCAAATGTGGAGGGAAGACTGTATTCATAACTTGCCTTGGTGATGCACAGACTATTGTTTGTGGGACCTGCTGCCAGATTCCCTGGCCTGAGCTTAGTGGCCCATTACTGTTTAGTGAGAAGATGCAACTCCCCTCCCCCAATTTTTGGAGGGGTACAGCCCATGGCAGGTCCCATAAAGATACAACCACTTGAAGTTGCTAACCCCTGGTCCATGCTTTATAAAGCATTGTTTGGGGTAGGGTGCCCCTCTCACTCAATACTTGCATTAGTACTCCATATCCAGGGTCAGCAGAATTGAGATTTTCTTCTTTTGCTGCTGCAGCCCTCCAAAGTGCAAGAAAACAAACAAACAAAAACCCTCATCCAGAACTCTGAGGCAGGTTTTTTGGGTATACAGGCAGCTACAGAATGATCTAGAAAAAGCAGCAAGATTCAGTAGAAGTGCACTATTTAATCCTGGCCAAAATTAGCTTCTTCCCAATATCTTTTCAGGAAAATTTATTTGGTGATTGAGTATGCTATGGTTTTTGGTTTGTTTGTTTTGCTTTTTTGTTTCCTTTATTCTTTCAGACTATGTTTACCTGGTGTGGTGAAGACTAGCAGTTTATCTATGGATGTAAGCTGCAAATTGATTTCGATTCTTAGAACCCTTACACAAAAGCATTCATCATACTACAATATAACAAGAGACATGACACACAGCCCAATACAAAAGGAAAGCATCTATTTGTATGCTGTTTTTTTTTAAATTCCTTTTACATTAGAATTCCAAGTGATCTGATTTTGTAATAACAGCTTTATCTCAGTATATATTCTTTGGATTAAAGTCCTTTCTGTTCATCTGAACTTTTCTTTTGCATGATAAATTACTGGTAAATGGACTTTCCTTCATTTTACAGGAGAAATGGTGTGTAAAAGGCAGAAATAAAAGTGCACATTTGGAATGGGAGATAATTACCATTTTGTGATTTTTCTGAACTTTTACAGAGCATCATTGGAGGGCTCAGTGCTAAGAGACTGCAAAAACTTTTCTGTGCCTTCTAAACATTAGGAAATCCATGCCTTCTGATGATTTATTAGCATCCCTTTATAATTCAGTATTGCATTGCACTCAAAATGTTTATCTTCTGTCTTTATTAATGCTACTATTCATATTTTAAGTGTGTCAAATTGATCTGGATCTCTGGCTATAAGAAAAGTCCGCATAAAAATTATGACAAAATGCCAGAATGACTAAAACTGCAAAAACACAAAAGAAAAAACAGTTAAATCTGAAAAAAAAATCCCTCTTTTCTTGAGAAATAAAAATGCTTGCTATAATGAAAGATATTCAACAGCCTACTTATACATCTCTGGGGAACCAGGCAAATTATAATAAAACACCCAGTAAAGATGCTGTGATGGCTTTGAAAGAGAGCCATCAAGAAAGAAGTGAAGGAATGTTACTTTCGTAACATTTCTGGGAATCTTCATTAGGGGCATCTGCACATGCTTAACAATCACTCCGTGGCTTAAAACAGTGGTTTTAAACCCCTAGGGACCCTTTCCATCTTGATCTGTCTACTAAGGAAGTCTTTTCTGTTTGCTATAGATTCCATTTACTTCACAAAAGATTCTGTGGTGCATGCTTCTAGGACAAATTCTTCATACATGGAGTGCCAACTATGCCTCTGAGATATGGCAATTGAGCTGTAGGAACCAAAACAATGTCTTTATGTTAGAGAATAATCCATTTGCCCATGGATGCACATTATAGGGAATTATCAGAAATTTTAAGTCTTTGGGAAAATCTGTCCACTGCTACCAACATTTCCAAGAAACCTACCTGGCAACTGTTTAAAAGCCAAAATGCATGACTCAGTAACTAATAGCTGAATGTACTTTTTCCCCCAAGTAGAACTCCTTAGTCTGATTGCCACCCTCCCTCTCCACATGTGGGCTGAACACACAGTAAAGAAACAAGACTATGCCTTCTGGCCCTACAACAAACTACATGGATCCAGCTGGAGTTGAGAGTAGATTGTATATGTTTTGAGGTTGGACTTGCATCCAAGAATCCAGGTGTCTTGACTATGCATGCTCATACTGCAGATCTACAGCTCTCTACATATACAGCCCCTTTTTACCTTCCACTTGAACAAATGGCAGAATTGAGACCAGCAGGTGTGCAGAGGTTGGGGAACAGCCAAGACATTCATCCCACTCCCTGTTCCAGGAAAGCTCGGGATATAGCTATTGTGTTTCAGGAAACACTTAACATGCTATGTGCTAATATGGTCTACTATAAGGGAATGTGGGCTGATTCAGTGTATGACTATCTTCAGATGATGACTTCCATGTGCAACACAATAATTCACAGTTCAGATACAACAAATAAAACTATAAAGAGAGAAACAATAACTTGGTTAGTACCTGGTTTAGTAGAAGAATTGTATGCTGTTCACAGTCCTTAAACAGAGTCTATAGTAGCAGCCACAGTCAAGGTTTACTGCTGCTTATCAGTCAATTACTGTTCTTGTTCAAGCAGCCCAGGTCAGCAATAAATTCAGAGTATCAGTTCAAGGGAGTATCCAGCAGCACAGTCAGCCACAAAGTGGGGTTCAAGGTTTTTCAGGAACACAAGCCAAGGATCAAAAGAAGAATGTCTTCCTTCCAGCAGGAGTGGCAGTTGTCTGCAACAGACTTCTTCTTGCTCTGTCTCTGATATTTATTAGCCAGCAGCTTCCCTCACCTGTTGCCTGATTAATCTGTCTTTATTTCTATATAAGTGTTCTGAGTGTCACGTGGGCCCTCCCTTCCTTGTCTATGCTGGGCTACAGTAAGTGTTTTGCTGTTGATGTCTCTGGCTGAGACTGAGGCATGACACACAATGGTTATCTGTGCCTGCACTGTACAAGTGCAGATAACTGTCTGTGTGAGTTACAGAGACTATGGAGAAGAATTGACAAATAACTACCATTGGAGTCTATCCTCTAGTATTCATGATTTGTTGTTTCTGGCAGTGACTGCCTAAATTTGACTAATGATAGGGCCAGCTCTGTCCAACTCCGTAGGTACTCAGCTTTAGAAGCACCTTTAAACAGCTTGCTTTTCTATGAAAATGCAGGCTACTTTGTACGTACAGTCTCAAAGAGTACACAGAAATAAGGCAAAAGAGTTAAACACATGAATAGTCCATATTTTTCTTCAAAGTAACTTCTGTGATCAAGGATTCAGCTTGCTATACATAAGTAAAGTACTCATTATGTAAATAAGCTCACACAAATAATCATTATTCTGACATGCTTATTATTTGTTCCACAGCACTGAACTCTTAAATCATCTCTACCACAATTTTTTATAAACAAAAAGGTCTCTCTCACTGTACATACATACAATTTCCCACAAAATAGTATTTTAAAATTGTTCTTAAAGCTCCACTTTCCATGTGTTTCATTAACATTCATCTTGACTAGTCAAGTTTCCTCTCATTATATGTAACCCTTACAATGTGCAATTTTAAATAATTATTCCATCACAGCCCTTGGCAAGTGATTTTTATCAGCTTGCATTATTTCTTGGTGTGTCAGGTATCTTTATATTATGGACAATAATTTGAACAATTTAGATCAAACAAATATATCAGATACACAATCCTCCATATTCCAGAGATGGACTGGACATTTAGTAGCACAGCAGCCACTCCAAGCTTCCTTACACTTATGGACATGATCTTAAAGTCAGTATTGAAACTGATCCTCTTGGAGGACTTCAACATTTATATTGAACCTTTCTAACTGATAGCTGTTCACAATTCTGTGGCTCCCATAAAACCAGGGAGCTACCCCTTGACACTGGAAGCATACAAGGGGATCTATTACTGCAGGAAAGGCAAATTCACTCCTAGTTTTACAGCCACTTCCCTCACATCTACTGTAGTTTTATGGGAGCCCACCCAGTGCCAAACATCTAGCAGCACTGGGTCCAACAGAGGAAGAGCTACATACAATTCTGAGGAACTGGAAAAGCAGCAGTGAATCCTTCAGCTGCCCCAAGGCAAAATACATGCCATTTTACACTGATCTGGAGACAAGGGGGATAGGTGAAGTATTATGCTTTACTCTTTCCACTGAAGGCCGAGATTTCTATTGACTATTTGCAAGGACAGCATATAATCTGTTACAGTTACATAGAATGATCTACTCAATTGAGTTATGCTGTTACACCCCAGAGTAACCCTAAGAGAGGGCCCCTAAATTGACATGACTTCCTCCATATTGGATATTGGTTAGCAAAGGTCAGTTGCAGTTAAAACCCGCTTTGGCGTTGAATGGGAAATCCTTAACAATTATACTGTCTCCCTCTGCTGTATGGGAACGCAGACAATGTCCTTTAGGCTAAAAGGCTGACCTATTGTTCCAAGTCACGTATCTCTAAGCAGACAACAGACTCGCTCCTGGACACTGTCACACCCCAAGCTACGTTGATGAACTGTGCGTAGCCAAACAAACAACACCTATCAATTCGGAATTTTAAACCTATCAATCCCCGGACTTTCCCGGGAGAAACAATACCGAGGAGGGGTCGTGATATTTGCCTAACATTATATTCCGCAATCATCACCCATTAACGCCACATTGCTAGCCGATACACAGCCTGAGGATAGAAATTGGCTATAAAAATCCTCACTTTTTGAGCCTCTTTGGAGAGCCTCCTAGGCTGGACAAGTGCCCGTTTCGCTGCTACCAAGGTATCCCACTCAAGCCTCTCAGACGCTGCTGAGAGCCAAACGCGACTCACGTCTCGGATCTTCTGCAAAACCCTGCTGCTGACGGCCTTCCAGCCCCGGGATACAGCCTCCCTTTGGTGCTATACACCGAGCCTCCACTAATCTCCTCCTTCTCCAGGACACCTAGACTAAGGTCCGTATGCCCTCTCTCCCAACTTCATTTCAGTAGCCCTTGTGTGATTGTAGGATTATTTGTTAACGTGTGGTGCGACTTCCTCTGTTAGTTTTTAATAAAGTTACTCTAGACTGTTCCTCTGACTCTTGCATGGTTCTGACCCCATAGACATAGGGTTAAAGATTCTCTGCCCTGACCCCTCGCAAGCTTTGAGTCTCTCTGTTAATTCCCTTAATTTGCAGTTTGTTTGGGTGTCCTCAAGATACACCCCCCAATTTTCAGGGTAACAATGCAAAATTCTGGGATTCCGCTGAATTACACTAATGACTAATCTGCTGATGCTTTAGTTAGCCAACGGACCAGATTAGCTGATGCAAAATAACCCTATACATACCTTGCCAGCAACCTAATTCCTGGGAGCTGCGAACACTGGGGTACAGGAAGAACATTCAGAATACATATTGCAAAAGACCTAATGAAAAATCAAAGCCATTTCAATTGATAATAGTAAAAAATTGTTTTGGTTTTAGGACACCACTGCATCTCTACAATGCTGGTTTAAAAATTAATAACAAAATCCAACTACTAGTGGAGTTAGTAATCCAAAGTGTAAATGTTCTGCTATTGGCGTTACACAAGTGAGGTAAATATACTATGCGGGGATGCAGGAGACAGACTTCTCAGCAGTCTCCTCCCCCAACTGTGACATGTCCTCCTATTGGAGGTATGACTGGCGCCAACACTGGTTTCATTCAGGTACCAAAGAAAAATATACTTATTTCGTAAAGCTTTGGAGCCTCACTGATTTACTTCAAATACTATGCACAGGGTTTTAATTACTTTAATCTTTTAAACATGTTCTAACTTGTTAATGTGTTTAATATGTTTTCTGTCTTTATAGTTTCAAATGGTTTTAGGAAGGATATTTTATAGTTTATAATAATAAAATTGCCTTTTTCAACACCCTGAGATTTTTTTTCTCTTCTCTACATACCTTCTGTTGGGTATTACCAGTCTTCTGCCCCCTCCCATGTTTTTAAACTGTTTTAACCTGTTAGTATTGATTGTACTTGTGTGCCACTTGAAGGTCTTTTTATAAAGGACAAGGTAGAAACAGGTAATTTTAGTAAATAAATAAATATTTAAGTTTATTATTTTCCTCAAAATATTTAGTCATGGGCAGGAGCCTTCTTGACTAATGCCTCATCTACCAAGATAGGGCTCCCCCCACTATTTTAGGGTGAATCCCTCCCCCAACACTTGGGCCACCCAAGATCCTACCTATTCCATGAAATCAAAGGCACTGAATTAGCTCTGCTCAACTGCAAAAATACGTAATGCCCAAAACATAATCTGGGGAGGCTGTAACTTCTAATTTTTTGGTCAGTTTGATGAATGGCAAATTGCAGTGAGGGGTACTCTCATACAAAATATTCTGTTTTATTTCTTGTAGCCTACAATTTAATTGTTTGCAAGTCCAGTTGAAACACAGGGTGTTCCGTGTGTTTATCCTCAACTTTCCATTTTATACACAACTTCCCATTTTATCATAATCAGGGGCTCAGCTTAAACAATTATTACATTAAGTATCAATTTTCTCTAGCACAATCTGAATGCAAACTGTATTCAGTTTTACTAGCCCTTGTTATTTCAGTGCCATCATTTTGCTATTTGCTAATTGATACTTTTCAAAGGCAGAAAGGAGACAGAAATAAACTTTACGTATTTGGACCTCCCACATTCAAATGCCTGTATATACTTAGCATTAATTTTGCCTACCACTTCAGTTTTCCTGTACAATGAATTGGCCAGTCCTTGCAGATTGATTTTATATAGTCTGCATGTTTGTATATAATCCTAAAGATATCTTATAACAAGAAACTATTGCGAATAGGAAAACACGTCCTCAACACACTCAAAGAAAGCATTTGTTATCCCTGTATCTCTGTTACAGGACCACTATGTGTCTTTGACGACAACCATCTGGCCTTTGCATTTAATCAGAGGAACTGGTGGCCTCCACAATGCACCGTTAAACCTGCAGTGGGGTTTAGTCTGAACAGGATTCAGCACTTTGGATAGCTCCTTTAGAACCTGACCAAAATTCTGAGTGGATTCACTGCCCCACTTACATGAAAGTCACCAGGCACTATTGCATTTCACGTTTACCATAAAGAGCCCCGAGAGAGCCAGCCTATGGCCTTAAAAGAGTGAAGTCATTCTCAGAAGTGAGGTACTATGAAAATAAGAGTTGTGTGAATGCTTGTCTGGATTTGTCTGAAGTTATAATTTGGATTTTTTTTTTTTTCAGCAGAGGAGATCACACTAATCCTAGGTGCTAGCTTTTTTATTCCATCCAGTAGATGAATCTTATCAATTTCTCTACATACTGTAGGAGGTCTAAGATGAGGCAGGAAATATTTCTCAAAAATAATTCAGTTTAGCTCTATGGCATTTTCAAAACCAAAAACTTTATTATGGCAGTACTACTTTTGTAGTGTAGAACTAATGTTGTTTAATGCATTCAGTAAGTTCTTATTACACCACAATATAATTGTTGGTCTTTTACATGTCATAATCCATAGCAGATGATATACGTTTTTGCCAGTAAGATTTCCCTCAGTGGCCTTCATGTTCTCAAATTTAGCTCTTTCTTTGCTCATTACTGTACAAGACAGAGTATCCTCATTTGGAACTGCTGGTTTCAGTGCATGTACCAGTGTATACAAAGGGTCATTTCTGAACTGACTGAGGAGCTCACCTCCAACATTATCACTTCCTAGACTTTCATCTGAAGACCTTGTTTCTTGAAGCACTTCATAATCTTGCTACTGAAGTCAATCCAACGATTTAAGAAAAACAAGAAGTATGCAATTTTTTTCAATAGAATAATTGAATCTTACTAGATGACACAGTAGAATTTTTATTTCATTTTCACGGACAGCTTGGCCACATTTTTGAATTAGAAAATATTTTCTGTTAAGGAAACATTTTAGATAAGTATGTAATAACTTTGATACAGAGCAGCTCAAGGTAATTCTGTGCTAGCCAACATATTTTTAAAACATGAAGTATCAATCTCTGGCCAGCACTCTAGCCAATGATTCTGAGATAGTATAGTGGATCAAGAATTCCTCCCAGAGATCCCAGAAAATCTGCATTGAACAGCCATGATCCAATCAGATCTTCACAGGTGTTCACCTTCCAGCAATGCAAGAGGTAGCCCTCCCAATTCTTTCAGTCCCATCTGTCAAGTCATCTAGTTAGCACACTGGATTTGCCTACTGAGAAACCATCTGAGAAACCACGGTCTAAGAAGCCATTCTCACAACACAAGTCCAATTTCAAGGCTACAGACTGGGTAGACGATAGGCAGACTAGATGTGAAGCTGGCCATGTGAGCAGAGGAAGTGGACTTCATCTTTACCTATTATGCAGATTAGAACTACCAGTGTCCCAGATGCCTTGATATTATTTCCAATATTTATCTTCTTTATCCCTGTTAAAGATATCACAAAACTCTTTCACTGGAGACAGGAAAAGAAAAAAAGACACCATATCATCATGGATGTCTTTCTCCGACAGTACAATCAAATTCTCTCAAAGGAGGGGGAAAGCTAAATCAAGATACTGACAAAAGTCAATGGACATAGGATATATCAGGGCAAGCATATATATCACAGGCAACTCACCCTCAAAATATATTTGTGGCCCTGATGTTTTGTGACCCATTCCTGTTATCCACTGCAAAGAGCCTTGTTCTCACTGTAATGCAACATGATCATATCAGATCAAGTTTCTGGTATGCCCTCTTGTGGCTAACAGACTCACCCACTTCTTCACGCAAAACCAATATCAGAATGAGGTCACCTCTGCTTGTGGACATTATTGTTCAAAGAGTGCAAGGGATTATTAACTTTGGAACAGCTGCACAAAATTATCTTAGCATTACAAGCAACCATTCAGTTTCACAGAATTTGGGTTACTGGACTGATTACGTATGTCACTGACTGGAAACTTACCATTGGAGCGGTGAATACACGTGTGTTGGTTATCACTCAGGAAAAAGCCTTCCTTGCACTGACATTCATAACTTCCCATTGTATTGACACAAATCTGCTGGCAGCCACCATTGTTGTCCAGACATTCATCAACATCTAAAGAAACAATTTTTTCTGTTAATAGACATATCTACGTACATACACAAATACACACTTGTAAATAAAATATTAATGAAAAGCCATGGCTTTGTTAAAACAGAGACTGCTCTGTAGATCATAAAACCACGGCTACTCAGGGGTATTCTTAATGGTCAAATTCCTAATCCTAATGTTTGTCTTGCAAAAACAAAAACTCACCCAATTACAAGCTGTCGGTTGAAGAAATGCTTAAGTAAACAGGCTTTGCAAAGATGCTGGGTTGGAAAACATCTAGAGTAGAGTCAGGGAACTGTAGTGGTGTCACGTACAGGATAACTCCAGTCCCACAGTTTCGGTTTAGAAAACTACAAAAGCTTTATTCAGGAAAACTTCAGAGTAACAGCCACACATTCTGGCAATTGCCAAGGCTAGAAAATGACTGGATTTTTCAGTGCATTATAAGCTGTAACATTATACATTTGTGTGGGCAAACATCCTATTTGACAACTAATTAAACCAACTCCTTTCCCAGGCTTTCATCTTGCCTGACAACCACATAACCTTGAAGCTGTATTAGTTCCTTATTATCAAACTTCACTTAAAATAACATTTCCTCATTGGAAGCATGCTGCTTCTCACTTAGTTCCATCATCTCCACCTGCCTGTGTTTCGAACATTAGAGCACTACATGGCACTGCATGGTATTACATGGCAGCACACTGCATGGTATTACATGGCATTACATAGGATGAGGAACATTTAAGAAAACAATGATTAAAAATGGTGCAAACTGTCATTGCATATCGTTGGAAGAAATAAGAAACATAGGGCCTTGGTAAATGGAAATATTATGTATCTGAATATATGATGCTTGATTATTTGCTTGAAAAAAGAGGGATCTACATGGAACAACTGAAGGAGGAATCTTGGTTCAGGAATTGGAGAATACTGATTGAGAACATAAAACAGAGAGAGGGCTACGTGGATGTAAATAAGATAATTGAGGCAATATCCCACATGAGAAGTAAACAAGAATAATAATAAATAATTAGATCATTCCCAGTGGGGGCAGGAGGGAGAGGATAATAATTATACTGAAAAGAAAAGAAACGAAACGAAACGAAAAGAGGGCAAAGCCAATCTAACAATTGGGCTGCGTAGCAATATTTACTGGGGGGAGGACTCTAAAAGTCATAAAATCGATAGAGGCGCAAGCTTTGCCCTGATGGAGCTATTCAAAAATAGTTTTGTCTGTCTCAGGCATTTTAAATCCTTAACTATTAAATAAATGTATATGTGCTTATATTAATTTTAATTTTGATTTATGGTTCCATTTCTTGGCATTTATTTAGTTTTGTTGTTTTATACCTGCTATAAATGTCCAAGGGAGATTGAAGTGGACTGTTCTTCTAGCATGTTTGTCTATGTGTATCTTAAATATTGAACGATGTGGGGAAAGTAGTATAGGAAAATGCTCTAAATAATGTTCTCTGATTTGTTAATGTTTGGTTTAAACATTATATTCAAACTCATCCAAAGCTTCATGAAGGAATTATTTTATTGGAATGTCTGTAATAACGCAAAGAGAATAGCATACACTTTCCTCATAATTAACAAAAAAATGACAACACCTGGAAAACACTATTTTTTTCAGCACATAGCTAAGGAGAGCTGTACTTGCCACATTTTACTTCAACAATTTAACTTTCTTTTACTGACGTATAACCACTGCCATCAGCTCTACTCACTCTGTCTATGCAACACATACCAGTTCCACTTCAAGCTGAGAAAAATCGGATGGAATATAACTAGTTGAACATTCTACTACATTAAAAGGATGGATATGATTTTGTGGACATGGGCAACTTATCACACTTGGTCTTGACTACTTGTACTTGTGACTTGATTAAGCAAGAGATTTTGTGAAATAGAAATAAGTTTAGCAGTGTGTTCATTTGTTACTCTGTCTCTCTGAGCATGACAGTTTATTAAGACTTGTCTCCTTGTAAGAATAACTACAAGTTCATATCTGTTATGTAGCCCATCTATCTTATTTAGCCCAAAATATTATTCAGTCTTCTTGAAGAATTCACAATAAGTTACGGTGACAGCTAACTTAAATGGCTGGAGAGGGGAAGTCCATCAATGGCTATTAAGCATTACAGGAGTATGAAGCTTTCAATTCCAGATACTATATCCTTCTGAATTCAAAGTTCCAAAAAAAAAAAAAAAAATAGGGGAAGGGTGCTCCTTTACTCCCAGTTTATCCAAGTATCTCACTAGCCACTACTAGAAACATAATGGGGGATTAAATCTACAAATACATAGTTTAACCCTGTAGGGCAAATTTCATTCACAAATTCTATTTTACAAATGCAAAACTGAGATTAGCAGTAACTTGCTCAAGGGCACCCAGTATGCAGTATTTGGGCTCACGTCTCTCAAGCATAGTCTGTCCTCTCCTGAGCAATATCAAGTCGTACATCTCTGGCTGGTCTACCAGCACGACAGGATGGGAGAGAATACCCCAAAAAGCTATTCATCACTGGTGCCATGTCTATTGAAGTCAGAGTTTATACCACAAATGCATAGATCTGCAGAGAGGAGCTGCAAGTGCAGCAACATATCATCTTTTTTACAAGCAAAAGCTCCCTAAGAAATCATCATGCCTGAAACTCTAGGAAGCCATTGCCAATCAGTCTCAGCTATACTAGGTTAGATCAGTGTTTCTTAACCCTTTTTTTACCAGGGACCTCTGTAAAAATAATTTGTTGCTGGAGACCCCCAAGACTTAATTCAAGATTTAAATATTTAAAT
The DNA here is from genome assembly GCA_948472985.1 of Iguana delicatissima. NCBI lineage: Eukaryota > Metazoa > Chordata > Lepidosauria > Squamata > Iguanidae > Iguana > Iguana delicatissima. The sequence goes on from CAOKZL010000954.1 coordinate 61,935, forward strand.
TTAGATTTAATTGTTCAAATATTTGTTTAAAGTTGCTAATCAGTTGTTCATTCTTATTCCCTTCTTCTTCCAATAGGTTGCGCTTCTTCGGCTGTGCTCGAGCAGTTTGAGGTCTAGAACCTCACTTTTTTTAACTGCTCTAGCGCACCCCCCGGTGAAGAAGACCTCCAAGAGAGGTCGCTCTAGCGTGGGCAATATGCCCGTGTGGAAATGGCCTATGATGGGAATCAGGCCTAAAGAATAATTTCTTTTGCCCTTTCCGCCAAAGCAGTGCCTAGAAAGTAAGGGTCTTAGTGCTGTTTTGGGGGAAAGCATGAAAAAATAACAGTTTCTTGTTGAGAAACCCTGACAGAGTAGAGAGAAGCACCTATCCTTTCTCTATTCTCTCAATGCTCCTTTGGGGAAGTGGTGTTTCTCCAGTGCATTCTAGAAAGTAAGGTTCTCAGTGCTGCTTTAGGGGAAAGCATGAAAGAAATGCAGTTTCCCTCTGAAGGAGCACTGAGAGAGTAGAGATGGTAAGTGTTTCTTTTCAGAGCACCTACCCTCTCTACTTTCTTGGTGCTCATTCAGGGGGAAATGGTGTTTATTTCATGCTTTTCCCCCAGAGGAGCACTAAGAGGCTTGCCACTTCACTTTCAAGCAGCCACAAGAGTAAAGGGACTCCCTTCTATTCCTGTGGCTGCTTGGAAGTAAAGCTCTGCTGTGCTGCCTGGCTCTGGGCTCAAGTACCTTTGCCACACTCACACACAAGGCCTGGGCTAGTCATCTTCCCTCATCTTCTAGGCTCTCCTCTTGCCCTCCTATCTTCTTGGCTCCCTGGTACACCTGTGCAGTAGCATCCAGAGCCTTCGGAGCAGGATGAAATGTCCACCAGCGTATCATCGCCATTGCCACTGTTTCCTTTGAGCAATCCAGAAAATGCTGCATTGACTGGCCAGGATACCTTTTAGTTCTACAAATCTGGGATTTTCCCTGTTTTCTGGAATGAATGGAAACCTTTGTGGAGCTCTTGTGAAGGCTCTGCAAACCTCCACGGCTCTGTGGACCTGTTACCCTGATTTCTGGGGTCCCTTGGGAGACACTGCAATGTGCTGCACGTGATGGGGAATGGAAACTATCCAGAGCACGAGCAGCAGCAATGCGAGAGGCAGGGTAACCTAGCGGGGTCTTTTTACCCAGTTTTTACGGGGTCAGGCCAAGCTAAAAACCAAACGAAGATGTCCAATAAAATGATTTTATTGAATGAAAGTCTCACACACGAGCGCAATCACTCACACACTCACTCAAGACCTATTAAGAAGCAAAAGGGAGGAAACTGGATAGGGGGAACATTGAAGGGATTGTAGCTGGGGAAATACTGCACCTTTTCCTGAAGTCCTTGGTCCAGGAAAAACAACAGAGAGGTGGAGCTCAGCACGGAGAGGGCTGAGGGGATTACTCAACGGACAGAGAAATGGTCAGCTAGGATGACTGGGAGTGATCCAAATAACCGCTAAAAAACTGGGACTGTTTGCAGGGGGGAAAGTACCTAGAGGGCTAATCCTTTCCCAGGGAGAACAATGAGTGTCGCATCGAGAAAGAAGCTCCACAATGGTAACTTCCTTTGCATGATGAGATTACAAGGTGCTACCGAAGTCTCAGGATCTTCGGTTGCATTGGGTTGTGGTGTGACTTTATATAAATGGTCCTTGCCTAATAGGATTTTATTGCTATTGGTGCTCAATTTGGGGCAAACACATTAATCCCCTCAAGCCGGCTTCTCAGGGGCTGAGGACCCTTTGTCTACTGTGGGTTTGCACAGCTTGAGATCTCCTGGGGCTACGTGATGGGGGATTTTACTGGCCTGACCTGGTTTTCGATCGTTTGACCACTGCTGCCTACGTGCCCATCCGGGAGATCTCTTAGGCACATGGAACCATATTTTAACACCAAAATTGTAGACCCCGGGACAAGGTTTTCCAGTGGGGTAACAGACTTCAGGTTAAGAACCACTGAGGTAGATGAACCAAAGGTTTACCTCATTATAAGGCATTTCCTATAAACCTATCAATTCTAATAAAGAAGAAAGAAATATCCAGGTGATTTTCTTTTTCTCTGAAACATAACCAATTTTAAAAAAATAAATGATGACTTATTGTCAAATAATTCTTAAACTTTTTCCAGGTTTCATTATGAGTGAGGTGCTGCTCAGCAAGATCCATTTCATGTACACACCCCAGAACATTCTTCCGAAAGCAAAGTTCCACGGTCTATTAAAAACAGTAGCCAACTGCTTATCAAATGTCAAGTACATTGAATTTACCAGCCCGCAATTATCTGTCATCACTGCCATAATGTAATTGGGTACTCATCTTCATCTATAGTCCTAGCTCCAAACATTTCAAATTTAGGTAATTTAAGTTCACTTAATGGGGCTATTTGTGAAGCAAATTGTTTTCTAGATCATTCTAATATTGGCTAAAAAGGAATGGGCATGGCTGTATCACTTTAAAAATCAATACATAAATGGAAGCATATTTTAAGGGTATTGACACAGCCTTAAGGAATAAAATGTTTGTTCCTGTCACTTTGAAGTCTGCAAAGGCAGTTCAGTCTGTCTATTTAGCATTCCAAGATAATGTCTACAACCTTTAATTATTGCCACTCTCTTACAACAAGATTTGCCACTCTACATCCTTAAATAAAAATTTAAAAGAAAACCATAAGACCAGAATTAGACAATATAGAATAATGTCAGTTCTGTATTCTTGTGTTTTCCCCTCCTTTTCTGTTTCTGGTAATGTCTAACACCAACACACATGACTTGACATCATCACACAGTGCAATTCTCTCTTCCTGTTTTTAGTACTTGGTATGAATGCAAAGAAATTCACAGTATGATGACATCTCACCAGATATTATGAGGAAAGGGATAGAAAGAGCTCCGTATCTCCTGTGAAACCTATTTCTATCCTTGCTCTATAGCCTGATCAAGTGCCAGAATTCTAGATAGTATCAGGTCAGAAGGATGGGGTGGCATCTCAAAAAAAGAGAAAAAAGAACCCCTTCCTAGGACAGGAAACATATTCAGAAGTAGGTATGTTCATCATACAGCAAAATACAACAAAACACAAAATCCACAAAATAGTAGTAGTTTTATTTACTCAGTTAGTTATTTGGCCCAATAAAGGTATCACAGTTTTTGTGGATTTTAGGTTTTACCGTATTTTGCTGACCAACACAGCTATGCCTGAAGATGCTTCCTGGATTTAAAAATACTGAATTTAGCCACAGCAGTGGAACCTTTAACAAGAAGACTGGTACTTAACCCTTTGAGGAGTCTCCCTCCAGCAAGGGTAAAAGTCTTTAATTTGGGCTACAATTGTCAAGTGGTATCTATACAGCACCTAAAAGTTTTTCAAGATGTAACAGTACAGAGACTGCTTGAGAAATTTAATATTCTTGCCTAACAAAAGGGTAGTTAGCCTCGCACAGGAGAGAGATAACCTGGATCTCAATGGAAGTTACTTTGCTGCTACTAATGGATATGAAACTTAATTTCCTGGATTTTTACTGCCCTCTGTCCCTGACCTCTGAAAGGCCAAGAAGGGGAGAGGTCTCTGCTTGCACTGAAATAACCCACACCATCTTAACTGACAACAGAAGTGACATCTAAGAGAAAATGTTGGCCTGTGACTCCAACATCACCATTTTTCTTCTTCTCTATGATTTTTAACATTTTTGATGAAGAACTCAGTGCAGCTTCCAAAGATTGCATGATGTATTTTGTGCTTTTTTTAGCTGGCCCAATACAAGTATCAGTGATTTGCGGATTCTGGATTTTCTTATACCTTCCTAGGACAGCCAACTCTTGTGGTCCTAAATTTATACCTGCAGGAATGTATTCTTCTTCTTCATGGTCTCTGTGACTCACACAAAGAGGAGACTAGAAATCTACTAACCACAGGAGGTCGGAGTGTCATGCTAAATGAGGGAAAACAACAGCTCTTCCAAAAGCAGCTTCCTCCTTCAACCTCGTGACCAGTTTGTAATGAGAGATACATTTTGAGGGCTGTGACCAGCCACCATGCAAACTTCATGTGGAGGAACATAATGGAGAAAAGCTGTAGAAGGTTAGGCCTCATTTGGAATACTGTGCCCAGTTCTGGGCACCTCTATTCAAGAAGGATATTGACTAGTTGGAAAGTGACCAGAGGAGGGCAACCAAAATGGTGAAGGGTCTGGAAGCCATGCCCTATGAGGATTGGCTTAGGGAGCTGGGTATGTTTAGTCTGCAGAAGAGAAGGTTAAGAGGGTACATGACAGCCATGTTTAAATATTTGAAGGGATGTCATGTCAAGGAGGGAGTGGGCTTGTTTTCTGCTGCTCCAGAGACTAGGAAAAGGAGCATTGGATTCAAGCTGCAGGAAAGGAGATTCCACCTGAACCTCAGGAAGCACTTCCTGATGGTCAGAGCTGTCCGGCAGTGGAATATGCTGCCCCAGACTGTGGTGGAGTATCCTTCTTTGGAGGTTTTTAAGCAGAGGCTGGATGGTCATCTGTTGGGAATGCTTTGATGTATGTTGGACTGGCTGGGCCCTGTGGTCTCTTCCAAGTCTATGATTCTATGATTCTAAGCTGCCAAAGCCCTTGTGGAATGACTCCTGAGTTGGTTAGGGAGTTGCCTGCTAGTCAGTTCGTGAGCCAGACAAATGGTCACTGTGACCCATTTGGAAAGTCTTTGTGATGACACAGAAAGACCTTTCTTACTGGATGAGCAACAAAGAAAGAGCCTCTGTGACTTCTGAAAGAGTGCCATTCATTTTACATAGAAGGCCAAATCACAGCAGACATCTAGGCAGTGGAGGCTGTGCTCTAGATCTGCTGTGGAGTTTTGCATAGACAAAGGGAGCACAATATCCTGGGTCAAGAGGAAAGCAGAAACAACCTTTGGAAGGAACTAAATGTCTAGGTGAAGCACGATCTTATCTTTGTGAAATCTCAAGTACAGTTGATCCACACATAGAGCACAAAGCTCTCTGGCTCCCCTGGCAGAGGTGACCGCTATTAAAAAGCAGTTTTCTACAAGAGTACCTAAGATCACATGTAGCCATTGGTTTGAAAAGTCTCTTGGAAAGTTGGGACATGACAAGTTATAGCCTCCATGCAGATGTAGGACAAATCACAGGTCAGTAAAAATTCTTATAGTCCTTTAGGAAACTTTTCAGTAAAAGATTCATGAAGCAAGAAAGTCTGCCTCTACACTGAAAACAGCAAGCTATCGTGTAAAGAGAGCACTTGACTGAGGACCAAGACAAGCCCTTGTCGAATAGCAAGACCAGAAAATCCAAGACATGGTAAGTGGTAGTATTGAAAGGGTGCACCTGCTGAGCATGTAGAAAGCTTGTGAACTTCACCCACTTATATTGGTATGACTGTCTGGTACATGATTTGTAAGCTTCATCAATAAAATCACAAACACAGTAGGATGGTGAAGTCAGTGGATGAGCCCCAAAACTTGAGCTTCAGGGTTGTGGGTTGGAATGTCTCACCTTGCCCTCAGCGATGGTGAGAAGATCTGGGGGGCAGGTACCTTCAGGAACTGCCACTGTGAGGGGAACATCTGTGGGGCGGCATGAACCATGACTGTCTGGGCCAACAGTGTGATCAGAATGCACCTGGCATTGTCCTAGTGAATCTTAGTGAGCACCCTAGTGATGAGAGAAACAGGGGAAAAGCACACATGATGTATAGGAAGGCATCCCCTACAGACCCTTTGCCCTTTTGGGTTCTGGAGCAGAAAATGTCACACTGCCTTTTTGAGGAGATGCAAACAGATCTACCACTGGATTGCCCCAGAGCTTGAATATTTCCCAAAGGGTACCATTCCATAGCTTCCATTTGTGGCAGAACACTGTTGTGTGGTTAAAAGTTTCTGCCAAGATGGTCTCATACCTGGGAAGATGGATATGTTCTGTGGAATGCACCAGTTCCAAACTGAACCATAAGATGCAGGAGAACATCTGACCTAGTACCACCCTGCTTGTTTAGACAGTACATGACACTGGTATTTTCTGTTACCACCTGTACAGACTTGCCCAGTAAGATCTTTCTGGAGGCCTCAAATGCTTTGGGGACTGCCAACAGCTCTAGGACATTTATGTGAAACATTTTCTCCTCTTCTGACCATTAATCCCTGACGGTTGATCCCTCCAAATGAGATCTCCAAGCTTCTAGGGAGGCATCTGTGAAGGATGATGAGGTAGAAAGTGGCATTCCCATTTGTACATTTCAATGAACTATTTACCACCTGAGAAAGCAATGGATACTGCAAGAGATTGTGAGCAGTCTGGACTAAGAGTGCAGGAGAATTTCGAAGGCAGCCAAGAATCAAGCTTGGAGTGTTCTCATTCTCAGCCTGGTGTAAGACGTCATGTGGATGCCATGAGTCCTAAAGTACTTGGACATCTCAAGTGTGGATTCTCCTCATACAAAGGCAGTGAATGGCAGTTCATTCAAGGACACGCCATCTGTCTTCCAGAGAAAGGCTGCCAGAACCTGAGAGTCTAATATAGTTTTTACGAACCTCATCTGTTGTGCCGGAGTCAGGTATGACATCTAGTAATTTATCACAAGATGGAGAGCATTCAACAGGTCTATTTTGGTGTCAATATCTTGAAGAAGACATTCCCAAGTGAGGGTTACCAGAAGCTAGTCATCTATGTAAGGAAAGATGATGATGCCTGATGATGTAAAGGATGTAGCCACCACTGCCATGTGTTTGGTAAAGGAACGTGGAGCAACTCACAACCCATATGGCAGAATTCAAAAACAGTATGCCTTTTTCCCCATGATAAAGCAGAAGAACTTCCTGTGGGATGGGTTGAAGGCAATATGAATATATATTTTGATAATATTGAGGACCCATGAAGAGCACACAGAGAAGAGCAAGAAAGAAAATAGCAGCACAATTCTTCCTTCGCAAAGTCCGCAGCTAACCCACAATGAAGTGTCACTGGCAGTGGCCTACAGGCCCATCTATCTGAACAAGAAGACACAAATATTAACAAATAACAACTCTATCCCCCACCTATCCCCATTTTCTTATGTATTTATCCAAATGTTCCCTTTGTTTTCCACCAAATTTTCCTTCCTGTTAAGTAAATATCAGTTCATGTTTCTTATATCCCAAAAAACTGTTTTCTCACACCCCTTCCCCATTTCTGAAACAAGGTTCTTACTGGAATGGAGGCATAGTACCTAATTTTGGATCCTTATTTCTCCCCATCCACCAGCCCAACACTATATGAACCCAAACCCCATGGTTCCCACTACCCTAACAGATTGTTGGAAAAAAAAGTGCTTAGATTTATACCATATGCTTATTTCCTTTTCATTTCAACTGAACACTAATATTGAACACAGTGAATGGTATTAAGAACAGTGAAGAGCTTGTCAGATTAGTTGTTAATGTGAGGCTTTATCCCTAAATGACCTCTAAAAATTTATTTCTTTTAAAATTCTCTCTGGCTTTGTTTACATAACCCCAGTATCCCTGCCTATGACATCAACCTCTATCATTGTCTGTTTTCTTTAAAATTTTCTAAGACAGTTCCAGCCTTTCTCTCTTAACTGTCTTTTAGGAGTGGAAATAGTCTCCCATAGTGCCTGTATGATACTGCTACTACTATAACTTTTTTTTCAAATCTTTTCTCAAAACCATTATTAACATTAATGTTGTCATAGTCTCTCATTCATTCAGCTTTCAAGAAGTAATCACCATAATGATTTGCCATTTCCTCTGGACAATATTTGTACCTTGCTTTGGCATAAATACTTTAATATACAAATTATAAATAGTTATTAGTAAAGTAAGAAAACTATAAGCACTGCAAACAGCCCACAGGACAATACAACTGCAATAACTCTGGGAGAAAATCTCAAGAGAAGTTCAGCAAAAAGGTGTACAGTGTACAGATCTAGTCAGAAATATATTTTGATTAAGAGAGTTTTCACTTAAAATTTGTGCAAGATCCATGATGCTACATATTAAGGTATTCAATAAAAAGTTAATCAATCTGAATTCAACCTCTTTTGGTTGTATAAGGTCATAATACGGTTGAGGAACCCAATAAACCTATGTACTCATCCACTGGCAGACAAGTGTTGCTGGCGATGGTAGAAGGTGGCAGCCCTCAAAACAAGGTGATCCAGACTCAGCAGTAGACAGATCCAAAGCATCTTCATTCATCAGAAAGAACTCCAGAATTGGGTATGCTACTCCGTGCCAGCCAAAAGCTACAGTTGGACCCAGTTGGGAAAGAGAGATGAAATGAGATGGGACCTATAGAAGGAACTCAGTAACAGATATACAAACACATACAACCCATCCTAGCAGGCATATGCCTATATTTTGCACTCCAAAGAGCTCATTAGGACCTCTTGCAGTAAAGAGCTTATATTTTCTTTCAGCGAAGATCCACTAGACCTTTGAACTTTTTGTTTAACCACTGGAGGTTTAATCACAGGCAACACAGACGGGCCAAAATTCCATAACTGTGCATGATAGTTTATACTATATATATCTTTATGTCTTTTCTATAGGAAGTTATAGCCCATAAGGAGCATAAATAAATTTTAACTGATTCAGAAATACCAAGTAATATCATAAGCAAATGACAGCAGCCTCTCTATTTCTTTATTCTATCAACATAACTACTAGTACAGTTAGTTGCAAAAGAATGTTGACTCTTCACACTATAAATATTTGCCAAATACAGATAAGGCAGTGGTATGCAAAATAGTGTTGATATGGAGCTTATTCCAAATTTAAATTCAATTATGGATTTGGCAGGGGATGAGTCTGACAAAGGGGAATTAGTAAAATTCTAGTGGATCCTTCTTTGCACCCAAAACAGTCAAACTGGCAATGACTGGGCAACCGGCATGAATCTATAACTGGCCAACAACTGTGATTACAGGACTCTGTTAGGTGCTGACATGTGTAGCGCAGACTAGGCCTTCTCTACTAGTAGATGACTTCTGAGTATGGGAGGAGAAGGAAACCACAAACCTGATGTGTTTAATGTAGGTCATAGTTTAACCATGTCATCTAAGCTGCAGTTTATACTTGCAACAGCATCCTTAGTGTTCGGATGCTCTGCTTGGTACCAGTCCTGTTCTCAGTGAAGAAAAAAAAACCTCTTGGTGACAAATATGCCAAAACTCAATTGCTTGCCCTAACTCACTGAATATATGGAAATTCCCACTGACTTACCAAGTTTCTATTGATTAAATGAGTATTCCCTAGCTGGATTAACCAATTGGCCTCAGGACACTTATAAGGGGTGAAATCCTCTCTGTTCAAAGCTTTCTCGCATGAGAGTCTTTACATACCAATGAGGAACAACACTGTCACTCAAAACCAAGATGACTAAATCAAGGAAGCCACAGCCTTGTGTGTACAGGACCTAAGCAGGAATCTTGATGACCAGGACTACTCGATGTCTCTCATTCATAGAGTCACTACAAGTTGAAACAGCCATAACAACAAATAACAACAACAAAGTGCTAATGAGTGAAAGTGGGCAAGCATCAAGCAAACATCAAGTATCCAGCAATAGTTCAGCAGTCACTCACAATGCATTTATGTGCCCATAATGCATTTATTCGTTCTACATAGCATTGTTAGAAACAAGGTTATCAAGAGGGACACCTTTTTGAAAAAAGTGGTTCCACATTTTCTCCAACAGTTATGTTTGCTGTGGCTACCCATAATAAGGAGACAAAAATGTCAGTAAGAGAGAAATACATATTTTGAAACTCACAGATACAAGGCTAGAAGACTTGACTTCTAATTGCAACTTCCAGGGCTGTGCACATCATGTTTTTAAGATACATGCTTGTCATCCATACTCAAACATTAGTTGTGAGGAATATCTGTGTACCACTGCTGTCTAAAATATGGAGCTGTACATACTCAGACCCTAACATATGATACCCATCAATCAGTAACAAAGTAGTACACAGAAGGAGCACTAAGCAAGAAGCCTATTGTTTCATTTCCTCTTCCAAATATTTTGTGTTTATACAACACACAAAACCTTCCAAAAGTTGTTTAGTTTCAATTAACAACATTCAGTGTTTTAATACAGGAGGCAGGGAGAGGCCCTATTTGAGTTGTTGGATAATATAAAGACAAACAAACATCAGCAAAAGAAACATTCATTTGGGGATCCTTATGATCCACACGTTGCACACAGCTGTCTAAAGGGAGAAGAAAAACAAAGCTAAAAAATCAAAAAGAAAGTCAAGAGAGCATTGCACCCTTTAATCACAGGAGTGATTACGCAATCTCAAATCAATTAATGCTTGTTGACATTTCACATCTGCCAGTTTATGAAATTATTTCCCACACAACTGTAAATCTTTCTCTGGACATCTGGGGAATGATGGTAACACTCTGCTTGAAAATGGGAAGAAAGCAAATAGACCATGTTTGATGACAGATTCTGAAGAAGCAGACTTTTTTTTAATGTACAGAAGCTGAAGTGGACATATACCATCCCACTGAAGATAAATGTACCTACAGCTGCTGGACTATGAAAGAAGTACTTAAATCATCCTGAACTATTCTCCTGTCTGTTGATGCTTAAGCAGCAGAAAACCAGTTGGGCAATTTCTGATGCGCTGAGGAGGCTATTTCCCAAACCCTCTACTGAAGAACATTTCCTGCTTTCTTTCCAAGATATTGCAGAATCATGGTAACACTATACAATGTGCACTAAATTTATGGGAGGCACATGCCAGGCCTGTTGGGTCTCACTGACATTTTGCCACATTTTAGGCATCCTAAAATGTCCACAGAATTCCCTTGGGATTGTGCACTAGAGGGAAAGATAAAGATAGGTGGCCATGCTACATTTAATTCATTCATCAATCAATATTCTGCCTTTCTCCCAATACAGGATGTTAGGTAGCATATAATATTTTAAAAGCACAATATAATTTTAAAAAGCCCATTTGATACAAACGATAAAACACAAATTAAATTTCTATTTTTTAAAAAATACAAGTTACAAACAAGTTAAAAACAGTATTACAAGATGCTTAAAACATAAAATTAAAACACTACACACTCCCTTAAAAGCTCTACCTGCTGCAACACACTAAAAACCAAAAACTTCCTTAAATAAAAAGGTCTTTACCTGCTGGCAGAAAGGAGCAAGGAGGGGGCCAAATGGACCTCACAGGGAAGGGAGTTCCATAACTCAGCAGCAACCAGCAAGAAGGATCTCTTTTGTATCCTTATGAGACACTCCTGAGACGGTGGTGGGACTGAGAGAAAGCTTTCCCCTGCAGATCTTAGAGTATGGACATGCTTGTATAGGGAGATAGAGTTTCAGACAACCTTTTCAAGCATTACTGAAAGTGAGATGCCAAAGAAACTCTGGCATACCCAGGTCACATTATGGAAGCCATTACTCAATGGCAGGGATGGAAAGACGATTAAAAAATAATTAAAAATAGGGTTTCTGATGTGGCATGTTGGAGGGAAAATCCTCTTCTACTTACCTCTGCACAGGCACTGAGAAGAGGAGGAGAATGCAACACATGACACTTCCCCAACTCCAAAATTTGGGGATAGTATTGAATTCACTCCCTGGAGAAAAGGGGATTGTGGGGGATATATTGAAGATGCTCTCTGTACCTCTTTAGCATGTCGGTCCTCCCCATAGAAAAGACCAGTCATGAACGAAGGGGGAAAGGATAAACTACTAGTCTTCCTTGGTTCATGGCTTGCCACCAGCTAAAAACAGCAATGAATTTTGCCAACCCATCTCTTCCTTTGATTCAATGTTTATCATCAAAAGCCTAAGAAAAAGAAACTTTCCCAATGCTAGATTGCAACCTCATTTCTGCAATAGAGTCTCCTTGTAAGACCTACACCAGAGCTTTGTAAACTGTGTCTCATGACACGTTAGTGTGTCAGCTGCAGTGTGTAGGTGTGTTATGTGAATGTAAAGGGTGGAGCGGTGGTGGTGGCCATAAATAAAAATTGGATTCAACAAACTTGATCTGAAGGAAAAGAGAGATAACTTAACGGTCATGCCCCAGCTGAGCTATCTGTGAACACACATATGCAGAAGCTCTTGAAAAGAGAGCCTTGGTTTTCCTTGGACCTTAGACAGACACCCTAGCAGAGTTTGGGCTGCTGTTGTTAGTTTTGAGTTGTTAGCCTCATGACCAACAAGCTATGGCCATGAAAAGCCCTGCCTATCATCGCTAAAAACTGCTCCCCCATGGGTAAAGCATTGCTTCCTGCTCAGCTCTCTTGCTCTGTCCCTCCTTGAACCATCTCTCCCTCAACTCACCCAGTCGCTTTGTCCGTCCACCCTGTTTCTCCTTCCCTGCTCCCCGGGTCCTCAATGTGTGATGGATGGAGTGAAACAGTCCACAGAGCTCCATCAGCAGCCTTGCCCAATCGCCTACCCACCCGATCGATCACCACAGCCCCTGTCCCTGCCTTAGCTTTTCAGTGCAACTGAGAGGAAGGATCGCTGGGTGGAGGTGGGTGGAAGTGATTGATTCCACTGAGGCTCTGCATATGCATTTTTAAAGGGCTACGTTTGCTTTCTAAAATTTTAAAATAATTTTTAAAAAACTGCATTCTCCCCCTTCTTATCACTCCACCCCTCTTCAGACACTTTGCTCAAATTTACTCTACCAAAGGCAGGAGTCCCTGGCTTAACTGTTTGCTGTGCTGGGGGATGTGTCAAAACTGGGTGGAGAGGCTCCAGGGGACTGATCCTGATAACCCAAAAGCCCTCCCCCCTTTTCTGTCTTCTGGGTCCCCTCCCTCTCACTGGATCTCCAGGAACAAAGGGGGGGCATAAATGGGAGGGAATGGAGAGAGAAAGATTGAGAGTGAGAGGATGATTCCGTGATTGACTGCCTAAGGCAGCACTTCCCAGTGTTATTGATCTTTCCACATTTCACCCCGTGGTCGTTGCAGCATCGACGAGAGGTTTCCTGTCTCTGTGGAAACTCATGTCTTTCAGATACCATGTGTCTCAGAGCTTACCTGAGAAAGCATTGCTTCTTTCCCAAAATGTGCATGAGTCAGGCAAAGAAGTTCCTGTTCTCCTCCAACCTCCGCTTCTGAACTCATCGCCTACTGCCACAGAGTCTATTTATCATACTCAGGGGGAAAGGTAAAATGTGTGTGACATCCAGTAACTGGAAGCCACCTCCTCAATTATTAAATATAGATATGCAAATATGCCACCCAGTCCCCTTGTCTTGTGGGGCAGTGATGGCAGCTTTGGTTAAGCTCTGGGAGCTGGTGTGTGATTGTATGTTCATTTCTCCTCGATTTCTAGGCAGGCTAAAGGAAAACCATGACATCACCCTCCCCAGCCTTTCCTTGGCAAAGACATAGGTGAGAGGCAGTTGCAAGTGGTGAACATAATGATGATGTTGCTGCTTCAGAGATAGCCAAGGAGACCTGGGGCAGCCACAATTCCCTTCCCTCCAGACTCAGAGCCGCCAAAGCTGACTGCTCCTCCTCCTCCTCCAGGGCGGCTTCCTCTTCCTCTGCTGCCACCACTAAATCTTCTAACACAGCTTTTTTGCGCCCCCATGACATTGGCACACAGGGCAACTGTCCTATTTGCCCCATCCTAGATATGCCTCTGGGTGACGACGGGCCAGGCCAAGGTGGTGGGGCTGCCTCCACTTACTGAATTACTTACTAAATTACTGTGTCACAAAATGATGCATGTCTAAAAAGTATGTCACCAATATGAAAAGTCTGGAAAGCTCTGACCTAGACTGTGAGTACTCTTTAAAAATGAAGGGGAACAAAACAGAACTTTTTTAAAACATTTGCTTCTTTTTGCCTACTTGTTTGTCGTATATGCTTATCTCCTACTTGCATATATGAAAAAATACTGCTTTCCAAGAAACACAAGAATTGAAGCTATTAGGACTTTGGAACCCTTTATGTGCACGTGATACACCTACACACTGCACACAGTTTGGAAATATCTACTATAAGATATATTTTCAATGGATTAATTAATTAATTAATTATATGAGAAAAGAATTTGTATTTATCCGAAAAGCAAGCAGAGCTGGGAACGACCTTGATACCTTTGTAAACATTCTTCTTGCTCTGAGCTGATTGAGAAAATAGCAAGGAAGTAGAAATTCACAGGGAAATATTACCAGACATTGACATCTGGTGGTGGTAAGAAGTAACAGAACTCCATATAAGAATGAATAGTGTGTTAAAGAGAGAAGACTGCTGAATGGCCTATTGGCCACTGAAAGGCTATAAAGAAAGGAAAAACTGATTAACAACATCAAAAACACTACTTGACCAGAAGAGAACCATAATATGGAACCAAGATCCAGATCAGGAAAAGAAAAGCAAAAGAGAAGAGGTTCATTAGACATACCTAGCAAAACCACAGAGATGGCTCAGAAGTTTACTAATAAACCACAGACCTTAAAGGTGCAGATGTCACAGATGACAATGCAGACTTTGCAGATGGGTTCTCAAACAGAACAGATGGGGAGAAATATACTCCAAGAAGTGGTTCTTAACCTGGGGTCTCAGGAACTCTGGAAGTGCATGGAGCCCTCACAGGAGGTTCATGAAGCCCTGCTGCTGGACACTAATAGCAGCAGCAGAAACAGGAACAAGGCATCAGAGTGGGTGGGTGTAACTGCACCCTTATTTGCCTTTATGTCACTTCCAACTTATGGCAGCCCTAAGGTGAACCTATCACAGAGGTTTTTGGCAAGATTTCTTCAGATGGGGGGATTTCCTTTGCCTTTCTCTGAGGTTGAGAGAATGTGACTTGCCCAAGGTCACTCAATGTCTGAGAAGGGATTTGAATCCTAGTTTCCAGAAGCGTTTAATAAATTAAGTTAATTTTTAAATAAATATTTGAATATTTAAATATAATTTTAATTATTCTAACCTTGAGCTAAATCTTTGTGGTTCCAGGTAAAGAAAATGTAAAGAGCCATTGCTCCAAGATATGTAAAAGGAGATGAAACAAGTAAAAGAAGAGCTGAAGAAGGTAAAGAAATCTGTAACACAGACAGCTTCAGAATTAAGTGAAGTAACTCAGAAAACCCACATTTTGGAAGAGAAAACAGGTAATTTTGACATGAGAATGGAGAAAGAAAGCGAACAAGACCTAGAAGTATTCACTCTTAAGGAACTCTGAGAAAGGAAGAACTGCCTGAGATTTAAATCAGTACCAGAAAAAGCAAATGAAAATATTTGAGACTGAATGATAGAAAAGATTGCAGCACTGCTTGACATTGAGATGGCAGAAGCAGTGAGCCAGAATGATAGGGGCCATCACATTTCTTCATGTGTACTGAGACAGTGGAAGCTGCCCCAACACATGATCACATATTTTGTTCATAAACAGATGAAAGACAAGGTTTTACAACACCACTTTGAGACCATTATTAAAATAGATGTAATTGAGATTGTTATCTTTAAAGATATACCCACAACGATTCTTTGTAAAAGAAGAGAGTATAATTTCTTAACTGAGAAATTGAGAAAGAATGAGATTCCATTTAGATAGGAGAGACTGGAGGGACTGTCATTTGAATTTAAACAAAGATGTTTCCTTGTGAACACAATACAAAAAACTAAATAGTTCATGGAGAACTACAAAACAGACAGAACAATTGAGAGAAGATGATACAAGAAAGAGGGAGAGAGAAAGGAAAAACAAGACAAAAATGGGAATAAAGAAAAGGACAAAGCACAATAAGCATGGACTATTCCAAACTTGAGGATTTGAATGGAGGTGTTTAACTTGGAATATTAAAGGCTGAAGACTCCATCAAAGAAGACCAAGGTCTTCCACCATCTGAAAAAACTTAAACAAGATATAATTTGTCTACAAGAAACAAATGTAAGTGAGACTCTAAATATTTACAATGTCAAAAACTTGGTAAGGAATATATTGCAACATCAACAAAGAAAAAGGATGGAATAGTTGTATATGTCAGTTCTAATTTACCCTCAGAGGTGAAGTCTGATGATCAAGAGGCCTGACATGTTGCAGATCAAATTAAGAAAAATGGAACTAAAATCTTCATCACAGGAGTTTATTGGAAAGTACAATGATTTTTTTTTTACGAAAAACCATTAGAAAAATTACTAAACTGTTCCTCTGAGAGTTTGAAAATGCTCAGAGACTGGAATGGAGTCATCAAAACACAATATCATAGAAAATCCTTAAAAAGTGGTTAAGATTTGACAAGGGAGGTTTCATAGAACCTTTTTTGAAATAATGGAGAGCTTGGAAATGGTGGATGCATGGATATTCAAATATGGTAATTCCAAGGATTATACCTGCTTTTTGGAAAGGCACAAATCTTTCTTGGGAATTGATTATTTTTGATCTCAAAAACACTGTCTGATATAAAGAAAATGGATGCTTTCGCTAGAAGCATTTCAGACCACAATCCAGTAACTTTGATTTTGAAAGGAAAAGGGCCAAAAAGAATTGTTGGGAGACTTAATGATTCTTTGCTACAAGAGGATAAGGTAGTAAAGAACTATATGGAAAAAGTGAACAATTTTTTTGAAGAGGAAAAGGTGATGAAGAACTGTCAGAAAAAACCTTGATAAGGGTACAGAACCTTGATAAGGGTACAAAATTGGAATTGTACAGGATGCCAGTAAGACCTTTATGAGGGGCTGTTTAATCCAATAGAGTGCAAAAATTAAAAAGAGATACCAAGAAAAACTATTGTTGCTTTCAGATGAAATCAAGACAAAAGAAGAGAAATTGAAGGAGATCTCTATGGTCAAGACAATATTTAATCAAGTTAATATTTTACAGAAATAAATAACAATGAAGACAGTGCGGAAATGGAGAGGAAATTGTAATTTGTCAAACAGAAGACCTCTGAATTTGCCAATAAACCAAGAAGGTGGTTGGCCTACAAATTAAGAAAAGAGAAAGAGAAGAAATGCAGAATGCAGAATATGAAGTAGAAAAGAAATTACAAGTGATGAAAATGAAGTCAGGAAAGAGTTCTATCAATTCTATATAAAGTTGTATAAGAAACAAAAAATAACTTTGAAGAAGATTGAGGAATATTTGGATAAACAAGATCTACCAGAGATTTCAGATAATCAAAAGCAAACTATGAATGTACTGATAATAGTAAGTGAAATTATGGAGGTTATCAAGAAGATTAATATTGGCAGAGTTCTGGGGCTGGATAGACTAACAGCTTCATATTATAAAATTTTAGAAGAACAATTCTGTATATCCTTGTAGAAATTGATTAATTTAATTTTGGAGTAAAAAAAAGATCTAGAATCCTAGAAAGAAGCATTAATAGCCTTAATCCTGAAAGAGGGACAGGACTTGACCAAAACAAAGAATTACAGACCAATTTTGTTGTGAATTAATGACTACAAAATCTTTGCAATTATTTTGGCAAAAAGATTTTACAAGATCTTATGTACAAAGATTAAGATGATTTTTTACTGAAAAGTCTATTAGGGAACAATACTATGTATGTTTTGGACATTTTAGAATATTTTAGAATATTTAGATCATCATAATGAAAAACAGGCAGCATTTATTGTTTTTGGTGTAGAGAAAGTTTCTGATAACCTAAACTGGGACTTTCTATTTGGAGTTTTGGAAAAGATGCAATTTGGGAATAATTTCATTAGATAGATAAAGGCAATTTACAAATAACAAACAGCCCAAATTCTGATTAATGGAGAACTGAGCAAACGCTGTGAAATCCAAAAAAGTCCTCGACAAGGATGCCAACTCTCCTCTTTACTTTTTATATTAGCTCTGGAATTTATGAATACAGCAGGATAAAATGATCAAGAGAGTAAGAGTTTTAAAAGAAGATTATAAACTAAGAGCATTTGCAGATGATTTATTGATTTTCCTGGAAGAGCCCAATGAATCTATAGAAATGCTACTGGAAATAATACAAGAATTTGAGTCTGTGGCAGGGTTTAAAATAAATAATAAAAATGATGATTTTAGCAAAAATATGGAAAAAACATAACAAGAAGTGTTATGTTAAAAATCTAATTTCAAAATTGAGAAAAAGGTGAAATATTTGAGTATTATTTTGACAAATACGCATTTTACATACCAAAAAATAACATTGAACCATGGGAATGAGATTAAGGAAGATCTGAAAAGATGGGGAAAGTTAAAGTTATTGCTAAAGGGTAGAATCCCAGTGATTAAAATAAATGTTTTACTTAGAATGATGTATCTGTTTCAGAAAATTCCAGTTTTGATAAATGATCTTTTATTGGAACAATGTCAGTGGGATATATTGAAAATTATCTGGCAAGGAAAGAAGCTCAAATATAAACATTTACAAGATGCTAAACAGAGGGCAGGTTTGGGGCTTCTGGATTTGAATTTATATTTTGTCGCATGTGCATTGATTTTGATTAAAGACTGGACTATGTTAACAAAGGCCCTTTCTGCACGTGGGAAAGGAACTGCGAAAAAACACTACTCACCAGACTTCTTCAGCATCTGGGCGAGTCCGTCAGGATGAGGAGCAGTGTGAGCTCATCGCTCCGCACTGCTCCGGCATCCAAAATGGCGGCTTCCGGTTGGTGGAGGCTCTCCACCAACCGGAGGAGCTCGCCAGCCTAATGCTCACCCCCAGCAGATCTGCAGGTACGCAGTTGTGTGCGCTTGCAAATCTGCACCAGAGCGCGGGGACAGAGCGACACGGAGTTGCGCGCTCCGCTTTTTAAAAACCTCTAAAAAGAGGTTTTTAAAAAGCACGCTGCACAACCAGTTCCAGTCACTCTGAACCGGACTGAGGTGTGGAACTACAAAAAGTAGTCCGCCCAGTCCACTCTACGGTGCAGAAGACCTCCATCGGAGGTCACTCTGCACTGTTTTAATAGCCCGGTGCAGAAAGGGCCAAATAAGAGAGTACTGGAAATGGAGGGGAATGAGTTGAATTTTGGATGGCATGGATATGGATAAAAAAAGTAAAATAAATGCAGCATTTAATAATCATGTGAAGAGAGCCTTGCTAATAATATGGAACAGATATAAACTGAAGCTTTGTCCAAAAATGCCACCGTGGGTATCAACTCAAGAGCCTTTTTACAGAAAAGAGACAACGCCTAAAGAAAGATGTTGACTTATCAAGACCTACTGGAGACTGAATCAGGTCAATATAGAAATAAATCAGTAGAACAGTTAACACAAGGAGGATTCAGTTTCTAACAGTTTTCTTATAGGCAAATTGCGAAAAATTACCAAAAAAAAAAATAATTAAAAGGTATATGACTTTGAAACAACTGAGAATGGTTCTGAGAAACAATTGTGTGTAGAGCAGCAGCATTTGATAGGGAAAATGTACAAAATTTTGTTATATTTATAGATGGAATAAGAAGTGGTGAAAGACTGTCTGATAAAATGGACTCAGAATGTAGGACGTAACATAATGTCAGATCAGAGAGAGAAAATGTGGTTCACAGGGTTAAAATTCACCCTATTTTATGATTTTAAAGAGAACTTTTATAAGATGATGTATAGATGGTATTTATTGCCAGAAAATTTGGCCAAAATGTCTAATGGGGCTTCAGTAAGTGTTGGAAATGTGAAGAACAAATAAGAAATTTTGATCACATGTGATGGACTTGTGATAGGGCTAAGAAGTTCTGTAATCAAGTCCATTTAATGGAAGATTTTAAAACTAAATTTTCAGAAAGAACCAGAAATCTATTTGTTAGCATTAGTGGTAGTTTCACTGGCAGAATTCTTTGTTACATGACAATGGTAGCAAAATTGATATACACATAGAAGTGCAAGAGCAATGCAATTCCAGCTATAAAAGATTGGTTGTTCAAGTTAACAGACTTAGCAGAGATGGACAAATTAACAATCTTGTTGAAAGAAAAAAATATTAGAGACATTTGTGAAAGACTAGGATCTGTTAATATGTTTTTTGCGAGACAAAAAGAATAACATATCAATTATTGGTTTTGAGTATTAATATATCGTAAAATCAGTACTAGAGATTATTTTTTAGAAGGTGTTCGAATAACAGAAGTGGATTTAATATTACAATATAGAATCTGTATTGGGGGAGTTGGAAAACAGCTTAAGAGTTTGTTTTGTTAATATTAGGTTTGATTGTATGTTTTGTTATGTTGTTATGGGGTTGCAGTAGGAACAGGGTAGATCTGTTGACAAGTATAGATATGTTCTGTAGTGTTGTGTGACTTGGTGTTGTAATGTTATGTTATACTGTACTATAAAATAAAAATTATATTAAAAAGAAAATAATTAAAAATAATCAAAAAGAGAAACTCCAATGAGAAGAATCCTGGACTGACAATAATATTTTCTCAGTTGGAGACATAACTCTGCAAAATTCACACATGGTTGCCTTCTGCAGAGGACACAGACGTGTATGAGGAGACACAGAAAAATGCTGCTTCCAGCACAGAAAAAGGTGCAATCGGGAACTTATTCTGTGCAAAATTCAAACATAGTGGATTTGCATAGAAAAGAACTTCTGTGCAGAAAATGCTGTTTCCTGCACAGAAA
Source organism: Iguana delicatissima (assembly GCA_948472985.1). NCBI lineage: Eukaryota > Metazoa > Chordata > Lepidosauria > Squamata > Iguanidae > Iguana > Iguana delicatissima. The sequence goes on from CAOKZL010000954.1 coordinate 82,529, forward strand.
ATGCTGCTTTCTCTGCTAAACCACCACATGTGAATTTTGTGCAGAATAACTCCCAAAATATGAATAGGCTTTGGAAAAAGACTTTCTCACAGTGAAAGGAAAATTACTAAAACTATTTGTTGGTGCCCTGGGGGTGCAATGGAGAGCCATGGTGGCACAGTGGTTAAATGCCAGTACTGCAGGCACAACGTTGTGAGTTCGATCCTGCAGGGCTCCAGGTTGACTCAGCCTTCCATCCTTCCATAGGTTGGTAAAATGAGTACCCAGCTTGTTGGGGACAATTGGCTTACACGTTGCAAACTGCTTCGCACTGATAAGAGGTATAGAAATGTAGCTATTATTGCTATATTGTTGCTTCCTTCGAGAAGAAAAATAGTGAAAAATTACATTTCTACTCTATGACAGCAAAAGAAGCACTGTTAAGGTTTGTCATACAGAAGAAGGCAAAGATGTGGTCATTTTCACTTAAGAAGACTAGATCTAAAGGACTTAAAAGGCAGAATGAAAGTAACATGTTACAAGTAACGTTACCTATAACATGGGTGGACAGTTAACAAGGGTTATATGATACTACTTGCTTTTTAGTTTAACCAGTCTTTTTAATCTATTTATTTGTTCAGTTGTTACTTCTAAAATGTTTTGTAAGAGCCATTTTGAAATTTTAGTCAATTTTTCTATTTTGTCTTGATAGCAAGAATAGTTTGACATCAGAACCAAATATCTAGAGGGTGTTCTATTCTAGTACAGTTTGGGATCCATAAGAGAAACTGGACTATAGCATTGATACTGCCTGAAAGACCTGGATCACATCTGATTAAGCAAATCGTACGCAATGAAGCAATATCTCATGCAGTAAGACTGGTCAGGTTAGGCAACTATGATTCACAAGGGGTTGGGGAAGCGGAAATCCTGTTGGGATCCTGGAATGGTAAGGGCTGGGACTCAGCCAAGAGGAGAAATTGTCTTAAAATCACACAGAGGCTTCATGAATAGTGTGTTACCCTAAGAATCATAGAATCATAGACTTGGAAAAGACCATGGGGCCATCCAGTCCAACACTGCCATGCAGGAACCCACATCAAAGCACTCCCGACAGATGGCCTCTGCTTAAAAATCTCCAAAGAAGGAGACTCCACCACACTCCAAGGCAGCATATTCCACTGCTGAACAGCTCTGACTGTCAGGAAGTTCTTCCTGAAGTTCAGATTGAATCCCCTTTCCAGCAGCTTGAATCCACTGCTCCTTGTCCTAGTCTCTTGAGCAGCAGAAAACAAGCCTGCTCCCTCCTCAACATGACATCCCTTCAAATACTTAAACATAGCTATTATATCCCCTCTTAACCTTCTCTTCTGCAGACTAAACATACCCAGCTCCCTAACCCACTCCTCATAGGGCATGGCTTCCAGACCCTTCACCATGTTTCTTGCCCTCCTCTGGACACCCTCCAACTTGTCATTATTCTTGAAATGAGATACCCAGAACTGGACACAGTATTCTAGATGAGATCTAACCAAAGCAGAATAGAATGGCACCATTACCTCCCTTGATCTAGACACCATATTCCTATTGATGCGACCAAGAATTGTGTTGCCTTTGTTGGCTGCCGCATCACACTGCTGACTCATGTTCAGCTTGCGGTCCACCAAGAATCCTAGATCCTTTTCACACAGCCACGTGTCCCCCATCTTGTATTTGTGCATCCTACTTTTTCTGCCTAAGTGTAGAACTTTACATTTCTCTCCACTGAAATTCATTTTGTTCACTTTGGTCCAGCTCTCCAATCTATCCAGGTCATTTTGAAATCTGATCCTGTCCTCTGGGGTATTAGCAACCCCTCCCAATTTGGTATCATCTGCAAATTTGATCAGCATACTCTCTATTCTTTCATCCAAGTCATTGATGAAGACGTTGAATAGCACTGGGCCCAAGACAGAACCCCAAGGAACCCCACTAGTCACTTCTCTTCAGGATGAAAAGCAGCCATTGGTGAGTTTCCTTTGGGTTCGGTCAGTCAACCAATTACAAATACACCTAACAGTAATCCTGTCCAGACTGCATTTTACTAGCTTCTTTGCAAGAATGTCATGGGGAACTTTGTCAAAGGCCATACTGAAATCAAGATATGCTACCTCCACAGCATTCCCTTCATCTATCGAGCAAGCAACTCTATCAGAAAAAGAGATAAGATTGGTTTGGCATGACTTGCTTATCAGAAACCTATGTCAACTTTTAGTGATCACAGCATTACTTTCTAAGTAACTACAAACTGACTGTTTAATGATCTGCTCTAGGATCTTTCTTGGTATTGATATCAGGCTGACTGGGCGATAATTATTTGGGTCCTCTTTCTTTCCCTTTTTGAAAGATGAGGACAACATTTGCCCTCCTCCAGTCTGCCGGAACTTCTCCTGTCCGCCAAGAGTTTTCAAAGATTATAGCAAGAGGTTCCGCAATGACCTCTGCTAGTTCTTTTAAAATCCTAGGATGCAATTCATCTGGCCCTGGAGACTTGAATTCATCCAGAGTAGCCAGGTATTCCTGTACTACCTCTCTACCTATTCTGCGCTGCATTTCCCCCACTTCCTCACCTGTTCCCCAACCGCCAGGCTGAGTGTTTTTATCCTTTTGGGAAAAAACTGAGGCGAAGAAGGTGTTGAGGAGTTCTGCCTTTTCTCTTCCTCCTGTTATTAATTCATCATCTTCCCTGCGCAGTGACCCTATCATCTCCTTCTTTTTCCTTTCACTGTGGACGTATTTAAAAAAGCCCTTTTTATTGATTTAAATGTCTCTGGCCAGCCTAAGTTTGTTCTGTGCTTTAGCCTTTCTGACCTTCTCCCTACATCTCCTGGCTACTTGCTTATAATCTTCTTTGGTGGTTTCCCCCTTCTTCCATTTCCTGTACATGTTTTTCTTAACACTTAGCTCAGCTGAGAGTTCTTTAGTCAACCATTCCGGTTTCTTCAGATGCCTTCCATTTTTCCTCCTTAATGGCACAGTTTTAGCCTGTGCCTTCAGTATCTCCCTTTTAAAGAACTCCCATGCATCCTGAACTCTTTTCTCATTGACTATTCTTGACCATGGGATTTCAGCCAGCAGCTCCTTCAGTTTACAGAAGTCTGCTTTTTTAAAATCTAAGACGAGTGCCTGGCTACGCTTGTCTTCTCCTCCACACTGAATGCCAAATTCTAATAGGGCATGGTCACTCTCTCCTAAAGATCCAACCAGTTCTACGTCATTAACAAGGTCTTCCCTGTTGGTCAGGATCAGATCCAGAATATTTGATCCCCTTGTCGCCTCTTCCACCTTCTGGACCATGAACTTGTCTGCAAGACAAGCAAGAAACTTGCTGGACCTTGCCGTCTTTGCAGAGTTTGACTGCCAACATATATCCAGGTAGCTGAAATCTCCCATTATTACTGTATCTCTCCTTTTTGAATGTGCAGTCATTTGGTCTATGAAAGCGCCATCGAGGTCCTCAGTCTGGCTTGGAGGTCTGTAGTAAACCCCCACTATAATATCCCTATTGTTTCTCGCTCCCTTAATTCTTACCCAGATGCTCTCGATCTGGCTTCCACTGTTCAAGTCATGGATCTCTTCACAGGTGAAAACATCCTTGACATATAAGGCTACTCCTCCTCCGTTCTTATTTGGTCTATTTCTACAAAATAGGCTATACCCCTCTATTCCTACATTCCAATCGTGAGACTCATCCCACCAGATCTCAGTGATGCCTATCAAATCGTATTTATTTTGTTGTTCTAGGAGTTCAAATTCATCTTGTTTGTTTCCCATACTCCGTGCATTAGTGTAGAGACACTTAAGTGCCCATGCCCTTCCTGCAAGTCCCATAGCATTGTTTCCACCCCTCCCACGATTGGATGCTATTCTTACTTGGCCAATATCATTTGGACCTTTTTCCCCTGCACTTGCTGAGTCTTTGTCCTGAATAATCTTGTCTCCCTCCCCAGCTGTACTTAGTTTAAAGACCTCCTAATCCTCCTTGTGAGACTGTTTGCAAAAACGTTCCTGCCAAGTTTCGTGAGGTGCAGCCCATCCCTTGCCAGAAACCCATGTTCCTGGAATTTCAAGCCATGATCCAAAAAGCCAAACTGTTGCCGGTGGCAAAATGTGCGGAGCCAGTTGTTGACCTCTACTATTGTCCTTTCCCTTTGTGCCCCATATCCTTGAACAGGAAGGATTGATGAAATGACCACCTGCGCACCATGGTCCTTAAGCTTTCTCCCCATAAGCTCGTAGTCCTTTGTGATGTGGTGAAAGCTGTGCCTCACCGTGTCGTTGGTTCCAATGTGAACCAAAATGAGGGGCTTATGGTCAATGGGCTTGACCAGCCTGGATAGCCTCTCTGTTACGTGGTTTATCTTGGCCCCAGGAAGACAGCAGACCTCTCGATTGAGCTTGTCTGGTTTGCAAACTGCCGGTTCGGTTCCTCTGAGCAAGGAGTCCCCAACCACCAGAACTCGCCTCCTCTGAGGCCTGTCCGGGGTTCTTTGACAAGCAGATTCTTCCAGGATTGCCTGGGCATTGTGTTGAGGCTGGGAGTGCTGGTCTTCCCGATGCTGGATGCTGTCCTGTTGGTGTTCAGGTTCCAGTTGCCGAAGTTGGATTCCTTCTTGCTGATGTTCTGTTCCCTCCTTCTGGTGTTCCTCATCTTTCATAGCACCAAGAACGTTGAAGCGATTCTGTAGTTTGAGAGTCTCTGTTTCCTTCCTGGCCCTTCTACTTCTCCGTGTGACATTCCTCCAAGCATCACTTTCCTGGCTCATGGAACTGATTTCCTCATCTGGCAGCTCCTCCACATATCCGGTCTTCAGGAAGGTCCTCTCTGCCCTATCCAAGAACTCCTCACCTTCCCTAATAAGACAAAGATTAGAAACCTGTGCCTCCAGCTGCTGAACCTTGTCCTCCAAGAAGGTCACCAGCTTGCACTTGCTGCAGGTGTACCCGACAACATCTTGTGGCAAGAAAAGGAACATGCCACAAGTGCTACAGGTGACAGCAGCAGCTCCCTTACCTTCCATACTTGATAATACAGAGAATAGTTGTTAAAACAAAACAAAACAAAACTGGGCCTTCTTTCTCAAATTGAGCTGTATAAGCTATGTCTGCTCAGCTAACGCCAAGCTTGGTTGAACTCTTAGTAAATTTGTTCAGTCACTATAAGGATTGGTTGTTCCTAAACTTGAATGGTTGAACTTGAAGGAGTAAAGTAGATGATTGAAACTGGAAGTTCCTAATAAAGCCTCCTTCCCCTAGCTGGCTCCTCCCCCTAGTTTGATTAACTCTCCCTAGTTTGATTGACAGTTAACTGACTAACTAACAGACAACTAGCTGACAATTAGGCTGTGAGCTCAGGGAGAGCACACGGCCAACGCAAACAAAAAAACAACACAGAGAAATAAGCAAACTCAGCCCCACAATCCTGTAAAAACACCTAATCAAAGATGTCTTCACAGACACAGTTCACCTTCTGCTCTCTCCTCTGGAAGTTATGGTCAATGGGCTTGACCAGTCTTGTTAGCATCTAAGTTAACATCATCGATCTTGGCCCTAGAGAGACAGTACACCTCATGATTCATCCTGTCAGGGTTGCAAATCGTTGGTTCTATTCCTTTCGGCAAGAAGTCCCCAACCACCAAACTCATCTCTGAAGCATGTCTGGGATTACTTGATGAGCAGATTCTTCCAGGGTCGCCCAGATATTCTCTTCGGGATGCCACTGCTAGCCTCGCTGCTGTCAGATTTTATCCTGCTGCTGTTCGACTTCCTCTTGTTGATGTTCCTTGACCTCTTCCTGCTCTTCTATTTTCTCTCCCTACTGTTCCACTTCCTCATTAATAAGGTTGAGAACTTGGAAGTGATTCTAAAGCTTGAAACTCTCTGTTTGGTTCCTGGCCCTTCTACTCCTATGTGTCACATTCCTCCAAGTGTCAGTCTCCTGGTTTTGTGAACTGACTTCCTCATCTGCTAGGTTCTCCATGTGTTCCATCTTCAAGAATGTCCTCTCTGCCCTATCCAAGAACTCCTCAACCTCCCTAATAATCTGAAGATTAGAAACACGGGCCTCCAGTTGCTGAACCTTCTCCTCCAAGAGGGCCACCAGCTTGCACTTGCTGCAGGTGTACCCAACGACAGCTTCTGACAAGAAAAGAAACATGCCACCGCTGTTGCAGGTGAGTGCGGCAGCTCCCTCACTATCCACACTTGATAATCTAGACAGTCAAATTGGAAACAGTAAAACTGGGCTTCCTCTTCAAACTCCCCTGGTAAAAACCCATGTCACTAACCCTGTTTGCCAAGCTCTAATTGTCAAACTCTCAGGACTAAGGCTGCAATTATATAGTGGTTCAAGTTACTCCCCCAAGCTGCCCTACCCACCTGGACGTTGTGGTCAGGCAGAATATCTCAGGAGGGCTTCAACCCAAGAAGCAATGAATTCTTGTTCAACTTGTACAGGAAAAGTGCGCGTGCCAAAGGCAGTTACTACTGGGAGCAGTTATAAAGAGCTAATGGCTGCTAGTTCCTCCCCCTAGCAAGGCAATTAGTCAGTTAGACCTAATGGCTGCTAGCTCCTCCCCCTAAGAAGTCAGTTAGTCAGTTAGACCTTGTTCTCAAGGCGAGTACACAGCCAGAAACAGACAAACACAAAAACAAATAAACAAGTCCACAAGCCTGTAAAAACACCCAGTCAAGGACGTCTTCTCAGACACAGCTCTCCTTCTGTGCTCTCCTCTGGAAATGAGCTTGAAGGCCGCTGGAACCAGTTATAAAGAGCTAATGGCTGCTGGGGGACTTTGAGATCCACCCACAATGCCAGTGTCTCCTTAGAATTTTGGAGAATTATAGTTCAGAGAAGGCCTGTGAGAGGAGAATAAAAGCAGGATCTTTTCCTCTACTAACTGTAGAGAGCACTCCAGTTTAAAATTAAACAAAATCTTTTATTTGGATTGACAAACACACAAGAAATCAGATGCTCTCAAGAACCATACAAGACTATCAGAAAGTGAGGCATGAAAGGTTGTATAGAGAGAGATTAGAGGGAAAGAGGGTGATAGTTACCAGTCCTGAAGAAGAAGATTGAAATGCAGGGGCTCAGACAACATCTGAGGGTAGCACACAAGAACAGCAGTCTGGGTACTACATCCAATGTACTACAATTTTCTGGGACTGAAGCTAGGGGTTATATACTCCATTTGCTACCCTGAAGAGGCTGTGTAGACAAAGCAGTAATGGTTTTCTTATGGGATTGACAAAGGAGTCCGGGATGGGCTGATTGCCTTAACTCTAGGTGACAAAATATTGATGGAAGTCATGACTATCTCTTAATGTCTTGGTCAGGCAGGAGGTATAGGGAAGATTTCCATAGAGCAAGATTAAAGGATGGTCCCTAATTGCTTCACCTAGGCAGTTTCGCCCTCCATTGTATTTGGGTATGTATGGAGCCTGAACTGTTGAAAGGAATAACATAAGTACAGTAGTATCTGGGTTTTCCACCAAATCTTCTCTGAACTTATGATCTGACTAGTCTGAGGTCACACTCTTCCAGTTGGAGTACTTTTGATCATGTTTTCCAGCCATAAATATGGTCAATGATGAAAATAGCACATCCTGCAGAATGGGGATGTACTATATAGTAACAAGTGGCTTATCTACCCCTGTAATTAATCCCATCCCATATGGGTGATGCTTTTCTTAAAGGGCCAACTGTTCTACAGCCACTGGGTCCTATGGTGGGGGGCAGTATGAACTGTATCAGAAAGGTGTTCAAGAAATTAAGTAAAGCCAAGTCCCCTGGCCTCAAAAATGCTGGAGTAGCAGGTAGTGAAGCCTCCTCCCTTCCACGTCCTTCTCTGAGCCAGATGAGATACTGAGAACAAAGTACATAACAGAGGGCAGTCTGCAGCAAATGGAGATCTGCAGGAAGTAACTGAACTGCTACATGCTGGGGACGTTCTATCTCTCAGCTTCTTGGTACACCAGCTGATCTACAAGACTCTATCCTGCTCAACAATTCTGCAGTATAGAAATGTGTTTCAGCAGGAGAAAATACTCAACAAAGTAAAGAAGGAAGAGTGAAGCCAATGCACTGGATTTCACCAAATGAATTCTGTCATAGCTATGGGGATGAAGAATATTGCCATTGTATGCATTTTTATATACATTAAAGTGAAAGCAGGGGTAGTGTTTTTGAGAACAAGAGCGCTAGATCCATGTGAAGTTCTTCTTTGTGGTGAATCACTGTAGTAGCTGCTTAACAGCCCCCAGACTATTCCTGTTCACCTACTAGATTCATATATAGAGGACTGCCTGTTTCAGCATGCCTGAGGAGTAGAATCTTGAGCCATATTATGTTCCTACATTCTTAATTATTCTTCAGTCCTGACTGTTTTTTCCCCCCCTCTACCCTTCCTCCTGGTCTGTCCTCCAGTTTTGAGTTTCTCTTTGGGATTAACTTAAAATGATTCCATAGCTCATGGTTCACTCAGATTGTTGTCCTTGACCCAATCTTCAAAAATGGCTGTGAGGCCAAGCTCTGGAGTTCTCCATATCACATCTTGCTTCAGTTACAAACTCCCTCATGAGATAAAGCAGGATAGTCTCCAATTCATCAAAGCACCCCATTATGCCACCCAATCCACTCTCTACAGTATGGAGTAATACCAGTGATATACTTCATCTGACTGATGTGATGTTTAGCAGATTATATAGAAACAGCACAACTCTGTGGAAGGATGCGATCCAAATGTAAGAAATTTAACAAGTGTAGGCAAAACAAGTGTAGGCCATTTTTGCCCTTCCCTGGACCTAAGTGGGTCAGACCTCCAAGTCTCTGGGATATAGGACCAAGCACCTAAAGGCTATTTGGTGCCCCTAAGGAGCTGTTCTGTAGCTAAAACAGCCTTTTTAAAAACAGGATATTTTACAGAATAGTGGGGAATACAGCATATTTTGCAGCCTAAGCCCTCTATAATCATTACTTTAGATTATAAATCCCTTGAACAATGATTCTTTTCATCTGTGATTTTGTTATCGTGTACCATGAACATTGATAGTGCTCAATAAGTAACAACAGTGAGAAAAAGACAGAATTTGCACCAATTTTCATTGTGCAACAATAGATTTGCATTTTTATCAATAGTACTTTTTTAGAATGGGGTGATTCTACTACATGAAAATGCTGATGATACCTAAAATGCATTGCTGATTTGAGAATGATTCTATGCTTTTTTTTAAAACCCAGATATAAGTTTAAAGAGACTGTGTCTCAATTAAGTATTTATTTATTCTGTATGCTGCTTAGCTTGCAAGGTAATATATCATCTGCTGTTCAGTCCAATTGTACACATATTCATTTGGAACAAGAGCCCACTGACATCAGTGAAACTTGCTTGCAAATAATTATGTACAGAATGGCAACATCTGAATAATTTTAAGTTGCCAGTATTTCAGAGAAAACTTTCGTCTATTCCAATAATTTTGCAGATTTAATAAAAAAATCTGATAGCATTTCCATGTACATGTAATATAAGACGGCCTAAGAGATTTTGACTGAAGTACTCAGTTCTCCTCACTAGAGGAAAAGAATGATGAGAAATGACATTACACATATCACAAAGCATAGAGAGAGGGGATATCAATTCATCAATAAGTCAATGGGAAATAAAATCAAACAGAAGAGAACATCTGGACAAATACGCTACTTAGTTGTAAGAAAACAAAGTATTTCCCTCATATTCAGGAACAAAAAGTTTATTTCATGACTAGTTTCAAATTAAGGCATAAAGAAACCTTCATTTCATGAGGCTAAATATTAATCTTTATGTCCACTGAACTGAACTTAAAATAATAATCTTCACAAAAGAACTACTGCAATTTCAAGTGACTACAATGCTAAAAGCAATTATATTTAACCAGATGAGTATCTCACCATAGTTTAAATTCCCCATGGTGTCATTTCATGTTATGTTTGAGAAATTCCTCAATAAAAATGTCAAATAGAGAATGAGTTGAGTTCCTCTGAGGACAGACTTGGAACATTTCCAATATAAATGTGTAGCCAAGGAATCTCAACTATAAGAGATAAAAATAAAGCTCATTCAATTAAAGCAGAAAGATAAAAGATTTAAATAGGAAAGAAAGGAGGCAAATAACCCATCAACTGAATCTCCTTGCCTTAAAATAGATAATACCTTTGTAATTCTTTGCTTTTGTTTATTCTGTAATGCCAACATTTGTGCAAAATAGATATCAAGAGAAGGCTGGTCCACGAGGAGTCATATACAAAGCAATTTCTTTCTAACGCCTATTAATTACATTTGCCAGTGATAAAATGAGAAATCTTCTCCACAAAACTTAGAAAACAAAACTCAATGCTGCTAATTTTTTTATTGACCTACTGATAAGATCTCACAAAGTAGCTTACAATAATGTTAACAACATGTAACAAACATTTAACATTTTTAGCCGAATATCCAGCTGCTGACAAACTGTTTCCCCCAACAGAAATTTTATTGGATGGGAAGAGTGATAATGAAGATCCAAGGTGTTATTTGTCCACACAATCAAAACCACAAAATCTTTCCAGTCTTTGGAGGAAATTTAATGGGTAGATTATTGCAGCATCCTGAGATGACCTCTAGATCAACAAAAATTGATTCAGCAGTAATATCTGATTGGAAACACTTCCTCATGTTATCATAAAACTCACTCAGGTGACACAAGAATTTCTTGCTACACAAGAAATTAACATTATAACAAACCCCTGTATTATTTGTGGTGTGAATCTGAATTTATTTCACCAATGTGTTGAAGATAAAAATAAGTGAGGAAATCTCATTACAAAATTAGTGCATCTGAACCAAATCACATGCTATGCTCTTAAGGGCTCTTCACATAAGAAGAGAAACTATAGATTGCTCTTAAAGAAATGCATGTGCCACATTTGATTTTCCTGCTGTGTAACCTGTACGCAGGACAAGAGGCTACTGTTAGGACAGAATACAAAGAAACAGAATGGTTTCCAACTGGTGGGGAGGGGGCGTCAGGCGAAGCTTCATTTTATCAGCTTATCTGTTTAACTTGTATGATGAACATATATGTAAAGCAGGATTAGAGTCGGAGAAAGGAGACACGAAAATTGGAGGAAAGAACATCAACAATTTAAGATAGGCAGATGACACCATATTACTAGCAGAAAACAAGCAAAGACTTAGAATGATTACTCAAGAAAGTCAAGATAGTAAGTGCAAAGGCAGATTAATGGCTGAATGTTAAGAAAACAAAAATAATGAGTTACATAACCCTAAAGGAGGTGATGAAGACACTGAAATAGTTCAGGACTTTCCATACCTTTGTTCAATCATTAATCAGAATGGAGACTGCATTCAAGAAATCAGAAGAAGACTATAACTTGGAAGAGCAGCTAAGAAGGAACTAGACAAGACTAAAAAGTCCATTCCATGAAATTTCCCATTTCTATGTACAGTTGTGAAAGGTGGAGAGTGAAGGAAGCTGATAGGAAGAAAATCCATTCAAAATGCGGTGCTGGAGAAGAGTTCTGTGGATACCCTGGACTGCTAAAAATGTAAGTGAATGGGTCCTAGAGAAAATCAAGCCAACTTTCCCTAGAAGCCAAGATGGCTTAACTCAGGCTGTCATACTTTGGCCATATCAAGAGAAAACATGTCTCACTAGAAAAGACATTAATGTTTGGTAAGGTAGAAGGCAGTAGGAAAAGACGAAGACCACATTACAGACGGATAGTCTCACTCAAGGGAGACACATCCCTGAATCTGCAAGACCCGAGTAGTTCATTGAGGATAGAATAGATAGGAGGTCTGTAATCCATAGGGTCAGCGTAAGTCAAGATAGACTTGACAACAGTTAACAATAACAAGCTTCACTATAATGTCCTAACTTCAGTATCAGACAATTGGAAAATCTGCTTACATTTTTGAAATTTAACATATGCAAATAAGAAAAAACAAGGATATTTATTTCTCTGGGAAGATAACAACTTGATCATTCTATATGTTGCTGAAATAAGACTCTTATTTTTCCTAATTATTACTTACAATTCTACTTTTTTCAGGAGATTGAATATCTACTATTCAACTTATTTCTGTGACAAATATAAAAGCTCACACCATAAGCCACAAACAAATTGGGTCTGCAATTCATCTGAACAGTTATCCCCTTATGAATATAAACGAAACAGACAAAGCTGAAATAATTACATAAAAACTATTCCAGAAATTCCTTTTTTGCCTCTAGTCACAGTGACTGCAGGCTGACATCAGTGAAAAATTAATATGGGGTGAATCCACAGTTCACACTGCATTTTCCAGAAGAAATTTTAAAGTTGTAATGGAGTTGAATCACAGATGGAAGTACCCTCCTTTTGTATAGCATAACTTCTGAATTCAAGCCAGTATGTTTTGTACCACCCAGTTTTTTAAAAAGAAACTTAGTATTACAGTAATTATCAACAATAAATGATGAGCTGAAAACAATATCCAGTAAGAATTCAGTCCCTGAGCTCTATACATATTATTTCTACAACTGAACAAATGTTTGAACTTTATAAATCATTCATTGTAGAATCTCCCCATTATGTTATTTTGTGCAGCACAGTGCTCTTTGGAGAACTATTCATAAACAGAAACCACAGAGCTGTGACAGTTCACACTAACAAAGCAGTTGCCACAAAAGTCTATGTGCTCTCTGTTTCTGTTCTCCACCTGTCACGTAAGGAAGAGGGTTCTGAGCAACATTTGAATTTTATATTTTCAAAAATTGTTTCTTTACCTTGGTATCCCAGAACCCCTTGGGAGATTCCTGGATGCAACATGAAACCATCAACACCCGCTACAACCTTATTCTTTCCTATCTTACGTTTACCAAAATGCAAAGTTGTGGCTGAACATCAGCCCCCTTTCCACTCATTTCCCCCACCCCTGCTTTTCTTCTGTTTTGTTTATCATCTTCTCTGGCCAGGAGTGCATTTGCATAGTTAAAGCTAGTACTGTAGCTGCACTCATTTCTGGAGATGTTTGATCTGGCCATGGTAACACGCATCTTGGTTGCATCCCTTTCAATTACTGTAACATGCTCTATGTGAGGCTGCCTTTGGAAAATGTTCAGAAACTTCATTTGGCCCAAAGAACTGCAACCAGGTTGTTAACTGCAGGTGGTTACAAAGAGCATACAACTCCTCAGCTGAAACAGCTCCATATGCGGCTGCTCTGTTTCTGCACATAATTCGAAGTGCTGGTAGACCTATAAAGCCCTATACAGCTCAGGCGGGACTCTATCTTCCTTATATGAGCATGTCCAGCCCCTAAGAGCTTCAGGGGAGGCCCTTCTATAAATCCCCTTACCTTCTCAGATATGCTTGTTACAAACGAGAGGAGGGCCTTCTCAGTGACTGCTTTTAGCTTTGGAACTCTCACGCTAGTAAGGGTATGATGGCTTCCTCCTTGTCATTCTTCTGCTGACAAGTGAAATTTTTTCTGTTCCAACAGGTTTTTAGGAATTGACTGTAATGGGCTTTTAATGAGGTGCTGTTTGTTAATTTTTATCTCCTGTCTTTTAACTGATTTTTGAACAATTTTAATACTGTATATTTTAATATTGCATTTTGAAGTGACTTTTATAAATGTTCACTGACATCACTGTGTGAATTTTAATCTGTATTTATTTCAATATTTTGTAAGCTGGGGGTCTCAGAATAAGAAGGATACAAATCACTACCATTATCTGGAGAAACAAGATGGTGATAATGCAAACTTAAGCCAGTTTTCTAGTAAAGGTATTAACCTAATAAAGATTTTGGAATTTGTTTGGTCATCATTACCAAAGCCTCTTACAAGTTGAATGATGTGAACAAAAATGCCTGGGAAGACCTATTTCAGATATAAAATTAACTCCATTTTCTTATCAATCTTGTGCCTCTGAATGTTTATGAACACTACTTAACAGGCGAGTTATTGCAAAAAATGACCTAGCAATTTCCCCCCCAGAACTCACCAAGGCAGTTGTGTCCATCATGAGCCAGCATGAACCCATCATAGCACGTGCACCTGTAGTTCCCTGGTATATTGATGCATTCATGGACACAGCCTCCATTGTAGAAGTCATTTTCACACTCATCAATGTCTGAGAACAGAGGAGAAAAACCCACTATTTTTATTAGCAAAAACTACTGGCAATTATATAATACACAATGCATGAAGAACATCATCATTTTACAGGCACTGGTGTTGTATGGGGTTACTGTACTTTGCGTTACATTACAATATTCACGTATAAGAGTGCTTCAAAGTCATTCCCATAACGCATACCTAATCAGAAATTATATCTACTTGGCTACTGGGTAATAGACATGAACAGGTGGAACACTGCTGAAGTGGCTTGGCACACACACCACTAGATTAGTTCAGACATTACATCCCAGATCAAATAAACTATAGTTTCTTGAAACAGGGACAAGTGATGAGCTTTGACATGTTTTCCTCTCATTGCACACACTGCTTGCCTATGAAATAAGAACCAAGAAACTATGGTTCACGTGTTCCCTACAAACTGTAAACTGGGATCAAACCTTCACATTACTACCATTTCCCACGCTTGCTCCAGACTCCTACAGCCCGGCAATTTGCAGCAATTTGTGTTGCACCATTTTATGTTGCTTCTTGACAGTTCTTTTTGTCATTCCAAGTAACTGTCTAAAGGTGAAATGTAGTATATTTGGATTGCTGGTGCGTGCATCTCTCATGTGGGTGGTGACCATCTGAGAAGAGTGGCTGGGAGACAAAAACCAGCCCTGTTCATAGGCTCTCTCTCCCCACCACTTCTTTGTAACACTTTGTTTGCACCCTTCAATTGTGTGGAGGAGGAATAAAGGGGCAAATTGCACATACTTTCAAAACCAACCCTGCTGTCACCATTATCTTGTAAACAGGACTGTTCCTCCATCTTGGCCCAGAGCTTTCTCCACTTTTCAGAAGCTTCTGCATGGTTGTTGGAATGGATCAAAAAAACAGGGTGAAGGAAGAGGAACTATGTACAGAGCTGGTCACCCTTTCCTTGGGTGTGGGAGGACAGTTGGGCATGGGAGGAGACATGCTCCTTCTGGGTTTCAAAGGAAAAAAAATATGGGAAGCAGACCTTTCTATCATTGAATTTTTAAAGCATTTTAAAGGTTTATTAAAAAAAAATTAAAAGAACTTGTAAAGGGGGCATTGTGGAGAAAAGGAGACAGGAATGCCATCCAGACACAGAAAGGGAAGGGGACAAGGGGATTACACACCACTCATATACAGTGTCACAAGCCACATGACAAGCACCTCCATTAATGATCCAGAAATGTGCCAAACAATATTATTTAAAAACCTAATCTTTTGGGAAGCAATAAAAGAGCTGGGAAAGGACAGAAAAAAGCCTGAAACATCCTGTGATTAAGAAAATGTACTTTAAATCAAAAGAAAAGCAGCAGTGAGAACAGCAACAAAACTCACCACTTCCAATAAATTCGACCAGTCTAGAAAAATTCTGGTTCTAGGAAAAATGTAAAGACAAACCTCTTTGAACTGCCATATTCTTTTGATGGATATTGCTTATTGTAATGATTTAATGGTTTACTTTTTCCTTTTAATTATGTTTGTTAGCCACTTTGAGCCCTATTTTTAGTGTAAATGGAAAATGGAATAAATAACAATATTCTGGAAAGATTATGAGCAGCGAAGGAGAATACACAGAGTTCCAATCACCATAGCGAAACAGTAGGATTCCTACTACATCTAAAATAAAAACATTTTTTGAAAATTACTCTATCAGTCATTTCAGAGAAACAAAATATTTCCTTAATTTAAGAAGCTGCAAAAGCCTAAATTTCTAAATGAAATCAGATTGGTAGGGTTAAGAAAGCTAAGTAGATGATGCCTATGAAGTTCCATCTCCTATAGCATAGTACCATTTATATTATTAAGCATGCTGTGAAAGTTTTAAGATTATTTTATTTTCTTTATTTTACTTTATACCTGTTAAGAAAACTTTTAAAGCCTTAGTAACAACCAAAGTCATCCAAAAGAATAATAAAGAACAATAATCATCTTAACTACAGTCTAGACTTCCAAACTATAAGCATTGTCTCTGAGCTTGCTTGATGACAGACCTTCCAATGTGAGCCATATTTGGCCAGAATGTATGTTTTTCTTTCATACTGTGCCCTTTTGCTATTGGATCTGGAACTAATTTGGGAAGCATAAATTGCAATTGACTTTCAATAATATATGTTCTTCAACCTCTGTAGAAATACAGCCATCAGGAAGCTGTCTGCCTGCATAAATCTTTAACATCTTTTCATCTAAATGAGCTATCCAATTGCAAAACATAGCACTTGGGGAAATCATATACAGCAGAGTTTGGGCACTAAAATGGCCTGAAATGTAATGTTTTCATTGCTGATATGTCAGTAGTTGGCTACATGGATGTATTTATTCAGACATCAGAAGGGAATAGATACGCCAGTACTATGTTGAAAGAATGCAACTTGAAATATATGATGTGTCAGTAAAGAAGTATTAGAGAGGAAATAAAACTGGTTTTGCTTAAAGACAAGGAAATGTAATGATCAAGTTATATTAATGTATAGAAGAGGCAATGCAGAATGTACATTTCTAATATTCATCTCAGAATACATCTGGATGGCTTTGTTTTTCAAAATTAATTAACTCTTATTATTCTATGAAACAACTTAATTAACTGTTTAGACTTATAAATTGTCTAAAAATACATATATTTTCGTACATGTAAAATCAAGTATACCAATGGGAGGAAAGGAACTCTTCTTTGCTTTTTAAGATGGAGCATTCACAGTTCAGGAAGATGGATTTTGTCCTCTGTGCAACAGAACAAGGAATGCCTCTTCTTAGATCCTTTCCTCAACTCACCCATTTTCGGCGCTGGGGTGCGGTGCTTGTGTGAGCAGCCTCCGGAGAGAGGCTCTCGTGTCCGGGGTCCTTTGGCTCCACACGAGCTTCCTGCTCGCATGTGAGCCCCACTTCTTCCTTTGCAGTGCAGCCTGGGACCTTCCCAGGCTGCACTGAGACAGGAAGCAACCGGCTTGGCTCCCGAGGCTCCACACGCAAGGTAACTGTGCGTGGGCCCCCCGAGCGATGCACAACCACACAGCATGTTCGGCTTCAAGCCGAAAATGAAAAAAATGCATGCGCGGTCTGTGTCAGGCCCTGGAGCGTCATGCAAATGTGAGTGTGTCGTGTGGACCACTCCTCACATTTGCGTGATGCTAAGGGGCCCTTTCGCATCGGAAATGCCATGCGAAAAGGGCCTAAGAGGTATATGCATTTTTGTAAACATGTGGATTAAAAATAAGCAAAGTTACTTTAAAAATCAATGTCCAATTAATTAGAGTCATTTTCTTGCCTCTAACTGTGTCATTTGCTTACCTCTAACTGTGGTTCTTCGTGTGGTCTTCTGTAAATTCACTGAGACTCTCACAGAACATTCTACAGACAAGTTTTTTTTTGGGGGGGACACCTGCCCCTACTCCCTTAACAAGTATGCCTGGACATACTTCAGCTATCTTTCCTCAGTTCCCAGTCTGCCAAATGAGAACAGACATGGACAGAGGAGAGGAAGAAGGATTGTGTGAATTCACAGAAGACTACTCAAAGAACCACAGTTACAGGTAAGCAACCTATTCTTCTTCTCCCTGGTCTCTGTGAATCACACAAATGGATGGTTAGCAAGATTACTCACCACTAGTGGGTTCCAAATTAAGACAACAAGGATAAGAGAATAGCACAGCAAAAAGATGCATCACCTCTCAACCTGGTGTCCGGGTAGTAATGGGAAGCAAAGCTGAAGGGCAGGTTTCTGCTTTGCATAAGTGCAGTATCAGGACACTTCGCAACAAAGCCACAGAGGTTGCAATGGCCCTTGATGAGTGAGCCCACATATTCTGTAAGAAGGTAGACGGGAAGATCTGTAGGATACCACAATAGTCTCAATTACTCATATTGAGATCGCTTGGGATAAATCAGGGGTCTACGCAAAGAACCACCTTGACCTTATGAAAAACTAATTATAGAGCATTGACTTGCAGCACTGCAAATTCTCCTGTCCTTCTGGCAGAAGTACTGGCCACAAGGAAAACTATCTTAAAGGTAATTAGGTGTAAACTGGCAGTAGCTAAGGGCTTAAGCACCACTGAAAGACTATGACAATGATTTAACTGTCAATGGTGGATAGAGCCCCTGTAGACCTTTTAGAAACTTCTCTACAAGTCTGTATACAAGGAACTCACTGATGGAGTAAGTCTGTAGCCTTTACAGAGGAAAAGAACAAGCCAGACAACTTGAGATGAAGTAAGAAACTGAATAATACAGACTTATTCCTGACAGTGAGCATTGTCCATGATGAAAGAAAGAAAATGCTTCTCCTTCGAAGAACAGAGGCCTTGAGAACTATCAGTAACCATTGAGTTATGATGTGAGGTGCTATGCTGTCAAATAAAGACTGTCCAGGCATCTCATCTTCCCTGAGACTTGACTCAGTCTACATGCAGAGAAAGCCACAGGTACTGGTGACAAGATAGGAGCAGATCTCTGGTGAATCATGACTGGTGAGGCAACCACAGGGCTGTAAGGATATAGTCTGACTCCCTGAACTTTACTGTGTTAACAAGGGAAACAACACTCTAACAGAAAGGTCTCCCTTATGGGGTCAGTGCTCACACCCTGGTGCAGTACTTGATGCACATCCTGTTGGTCCTGG
Organism: Iguana delicatissima; assembly: GCA_948472985.1. Lineage (NCBI taxonomy): Eukaryota > Metazoa > Chordata > Lepidosauria > Squamata > Iguanidae > Iguana > Iguana delicatissima. Next base: position 101,345 of record CAOKZL010000954.1, read on the forward strand.
GCTGTGAGACCCCTTTGCCTTACTATGTGATAGAAAGGAGAGAGCAGAAAGAATACATTCATGGGTTATTCCCTCATGACAGCTGAGGAAGTTTGCCAAGGTGTTTTCTTGCCTGGTGAAAAGAATCGCCTGGGGAAGAATGTAATGCATTCCCAAACATGTAGAATGAGATTTAATAATGTTTTGGATTCTGTACCTCCCTGCTTGTTCACATAAAATATTGCTGTGGTATTGTCTATGAAACTTTGAACCATTTGTGGTGCAGCAAGCATTCAGAAGAGTGCAGGGCTTTGCAAATCAACTGAAGCTCCAATATACTGATGCAAAGAAGACACTTGTGCCATGAACATCTTGCATGGATCTGAAGATATTCACAGTGGACACCTCATGCTTCAAGAGAGGTGTGTGTAATGATGGCAACAGATAGTCTAGGGAGACGGAACAGTATCTTTTTCTAGATATTGTTTCAAATGCCCCACTAATATACACTTGTTGGAATCAAGAGTGCCAGTGGGTGGTGATCAGGAACTGAAGTTGAGACTGAATTGGTGACCAGTATGAGAATCACCACAGACAAAATGGAGCTACATGACCTGTTGTAGATGCAGTTGAAATATGAACTTTTTGTAGCAGTTGGTGAGAAACTATTGCAGAGGGAGATTGGTGAGGGCAGTCTTGTGAGGGCAGCCCAGGGGCATCATATCTTGAGTGATGATAGCCTTGTCTATCTCTGCTCTGGGACTGATGCAAAGCATAATGTTGGTTGGTAGGGAGACCTCTTGTAGTCTTTTTGATGGGAGAATAATGACCTTTGTGACTCTCTCCATTCTGTATCTCAAGTCATTGTGAAAGTCAGAGTAAACAGAGCACAGGGAACATTCCCTGGAATTATTGGTTCTTGTATGAATTTGTATCAGGGATGTGCAATTCTCTTGGTACCACAGAGAATGAGAATGGGAAGGATGTAGACATGTCAGCACTGGGTCTGAATTGTTACAACTAAGTTGCAAAGCTGTTAGAGAATGCTGCCATCTGGAGAAACTTCCCATATTTCCCTCTTGAGGAATGAATGCAGAGGATCTCAGGAGACTGGCGCAGCTGACATTTTGTCTGACACAGATTAAATGACGAAGGCAACAATAAGATTTCAAAGATAATAATGCAACAGCTCTTCTGATACTAGCAGAAGGCTGGCAGTCAGCACTGAAAGTAGATGGTTGAATGGACTGTAGGGTGGTTGGAACAGGTGTGATTGAAAGCATAGCTTGAATCAAAGAGCTTGAAATTAAAGAAGTCAAACTAAATGAGGTAGAGTGATTACCAGAGAAAAAACAGTGGAAATATTTTCTTAGGCTTCTCTCACTTCATGGCCTTCTTCTTAAGAGTAGGTCCTTCTGTTCTGCTCAGGAGCAGGGAGGTTTGTGAGGTGATTTCTCCAGAGTCCTTCCCAGTCACAGGGGAGGTGAACTCCATGGTATCAATGGTCCCAACACTGGAGCTAAGGTATCAATGGCAGTCAAAGTCATGAAGATTCCAGGAGCAGAAAAGGCATCCAGAAGGCATCCAGAGCCAAGACAGTATTTGGGGCGATACAACTTCAAGACAGCAGCTTGGTCATTGGGGGCAAAGCCATACTGAGAGTGGTGTCTTAGACTACCAGGTATGCAGAACTCCACACATTTTCCAAATGGCCATCTGTAGCTTATTTTTAGGGCTTGTGTAGCAAAATCCTTAGAAGTGGCACAAACTGGGTTCTGTGTCTCTCACCCAAGTACAAATGGCATTTGGAGTGACCTTCTCAAAGAGAGATCTTTGCTACATGTGAGGTACAACGTTTTAAAGGCACCATTGAAGCCAATCTTCAGAGGATAGAGCACAGAAAAGCTACAATTGTCACTGCAGTTTCAAAGACTGACAAGAAAGCAGTAAAAAGGTATTTAAAAAAAACACAAAAGGAACACTCATGTATGGGTTGATGAGAGGAAAACTTTCTGCTTCATACCATTCAGGTCAAGAAACAGATGAAAAGGAACAGAGGACAAATATCTGATGTGCTCTTAGCACACATGCTGAGAGAGCGTGGGCAGGATTACTGCTGAAAAAGTTTCAGCTCTAAAACATTGAGAGAGGCTCTGCAAAGCCACAAAACCCATCTGTATAATCCAAGAAGACCACGAAGAAGGAAAGGTTTTCAACAAATTGGCCAGCCAAATGTAGAATTAAGAAACCTTACCAAAACTAAAAAAGTATAACCATAATTGATAATATATCTTAATATGTATGGAGTGCACTACTAAACATGTATACTTAGGAGTAAACCCTAATGAAAAGTTGTTATTTTTATTTATTATTTTTATTTAAATTCACCTTTTTCTTCAGAACTGGGCCTGAGTTTAACAAGAGGCTAAATAAATGTGTCCAAGACAGCTGCCTAATCTTAAACCAGTTCTCTAAAGTAGGTCATATCATTAGTATCAAACTACAGATTGCCAGTTAGGGTGAGGGTAGTGGGAGGCTTGCCTAAAAGCACTCAGTCCATCTGTGAAGATTTCAACATAGGAATGTATGAGTTCTTAAAGCAGGTGAGCATCAGAAATATATTGAATTGAGCTCCTAGCAATTGTCCTAACTCTCCTTTTATACATAAAGAAATGCTTATAAATGAATATAGGAATGGTTATAAATAAGGTCTTGGTTGTGCTCAGAAGTTATCAGTATTTGTTAAGGTATTTCAGAACTAATATATTCAGGTACTCTAAATCAGAGCTTTCCAAACTATATCCCAACAGGTTAGTGTGTCGGCTGCAGTGTGTGTGTTGCGTGAATGTCACCACGGTGGACCAGGCCTAGGTGAAGGGACTGCCTCTGCTGCTGCCACCACTCCAGGGTGAAAAAGACCCCAACGAGGGAGGCGGTAGGCCGGCCCATGTGGAGGCGCTGCCTCTCCCATCACCCAAACCAAAGAAGATCCCAATGAGGGCAGCAACAGTGGTGGGCCAGGCTCGGGTAGAGGGGCTGCCTCCACTTACTGAATTACTTACTGAATTACTGTGTTACAAAATGATGCATGTCTAAAAAGTGTGTCACCAACATGAAAAGTTTGGAAAGCTCTGCACTAAATGATACCTGATCTTAAAGTAGTAATAAAGATCTTAAAGACTCTAGTCCTACCCGCTAACTTAATGCCCTCCAGATATTTTGAATAACAATTCAAATAATACCTGACTAGTGACCAGAACAGCTAGGACCTATGGGAATTGTAATCTGAAATATCTGAAGGGAACTCTTCCATACACATTTACTTGAACTTAAGTCTCATTGAATGAAATGTGGCTTATCTTCTATATGGGATTTCACTATAATTCATATCAATTGTGGGAAATGCATCTGTGCATAAACTGTTACCTTCACTTTCCAGGGCACAATTCATTTACATTTAACTATCTGTGTACTATTTAACTATATGTGAACTATTTTATTTACTTACTATGCAATGGTCAACCAAATCAAGAATTTTAATCAAATCCTTTAACAAATTCAGTGATCACTTGATTAAGTTTAAACAGCCTTGAAAAAATCAAAATCATCTGTGTAGGTGCTATAGTAACCTACTGAAGAACCAATACCAAAGGGCTGTATTGTTTAGACAGCAGTACCGTTTGGTATAATCCTAATAAATTGTTTAGTAATTGCTATAGTCTTTTTGCAGCAAAGTCATTTCTCAAAGGAAACATGTATGTGGATGAAAGGTAAAAAGAACTTCCATCTAATGCAGCTGAAATTGGCCTATTACATTTACTTCTCTGAAAATTTCCACTTCAGCTGATTATGTATCTTACATTAGAGTTCTTTCTCTTTGGTTTCATATGTAAATTTCTCACATTTAACATAGGAAACACGAAAGAACAGTGGAACCTTAATTTACAGGCAAATACAAAGTAACAGACTAAGGATTTCTTGTAAATTTCTTCTGTCCTGTATAGCCCCTGATGTAATCTACCCAAGGCCTAAAAACATTGCTCAAGGAAAAATATTTGTTCACGGAACTGAATTTCTCCTTCGTGGTTTCTGTGACTCACACAATTGGGTTTTGCGCCTGTGCAGAACAGCATTTGGAACCCTCTAGAAATCCAAAAGTAAGCGTTTTGACCATTGAACCCCTTCCCCATCCTACAGGGTATAAAAGCCCCCTCCTGCTCCAATGGTCAGTTTCTTTCTTTCCGCTGTGTTAGCAGCATCTAAAGAACTTTTCGCTAGTGTTTGTCTTGACTAAATGGTTTTTTCTGACTTTGGTATGGTTGATGATGACTTTTTCTTGGCGTTTTGGACTTGCTGAACGGCAGATTTACCGGACTGACGACGGACTGTGTTCGACTAAGGTTTCTGGATTCAGATTTGGCAGTGTTGCAGTGTATGGCAATCAAAGTGTTTAAGCTCTGTACAGCGTGTAAAGGCAAGATACCCGATTGAGACGGGCACTGAAAGCGCCTTTTGTGTCTGGGAGAAGGCCACAACATGAATTCTTGTATATGCTGCCAAGAATTCACTCCACAGACTAGACGTAATAAAGCAAGCCGGTTAAAAGTTTTGCTCTGGGAACAAGTGTTGTCTGCGTTGGACCCTGCGAGTTGTGCAAAGACATCTGGCACTAAATCCAGGATGGCCCAGACATCTTCAACTCCATTATCTCGTCAGCTGACTTCTTCGTTGATGCAGAGACCGACGCCAAGGTCAACGTCTCAATCTTGAGAGTCGCGATTGGAGAAGGCAGCGGAGAAGGTGTCTGACGTTGTTGAAAGCACAGCCTCTCCTGTGCCAAAAAAGAAGGATAAGGATAAGAAGAGGAAGTTGAAGGAGTCTTCAGACCAAGCTCCCTCAGAAAAACATAAGAAGAAGGACCGACATCTGGCTTCAACTTCTCCGACATCACCGAGGCTGGTAACATCAGAGCACACTGTGGAGGTGCAGCTTGAGTTCTTGTCTCCTGCCAGACATCTAGAGCAGGCACTCGTTCCTCCATTGGAGATACAAGAGGTCCGGGTGGAGTTGGAAGGAGAAATTGTTGATTCTTCTCCTTTGACGAATGTGGAATCATGACCTCAGGTTCAAGATCGACCTGAAGATGTGGGGCAATTGGTGTCAGTGAAGAGAGGTCCACAGGATGATGTGAGGATTTCTAGACACTGTAGGAGGACACCTCCATCACCTCCACGTCCTTCTCATAGGAGGTCAAGGTCAAGAAGCAGATCACCTGTGAGGTACCACTGTTACAGACATGCTACTCCAGCTAGATATCATGATTGTTACCTAGATGAGGTTTCTGTTGATTCAAGAGACATTTCACCTTATCCTGAGGAGTATTATAATTATAGACGTTATCGACACCACGCTGATTCTCAGACTCGGTACCATTGCTCCGAATATTATAGGTCGAGATCTCGCTCTGTGTCATCTTGACATTGAAAGTTTTCAGTAGTGGAAGTGGAAAAGGCAGCACCTCAACGAGAGCGAGAGAGTGGACACGACACTCTCCATAAGGAGATAGTTGTTGAGTCTCAAGAGAGGTTGAGGGAGAGAGGCCCCCTGGGTAGAGAGATCGGTCTCAGTATCGAGTTCATCAGCATCAAATTGTTCTGCAGATGCTGACGGACATTGTTCTACTCTTGTGTCGAATGCTGAGTGGATTTCCCCAACAGATGATGTTAGATCTTTTTCAGATCTTGTTTTGAGGATGTCTCATTCTCTTAATCTCACAACTAATATGGAGAAAGAGGACTTGAAAGACCCTATTTTTCAGGAGCTCCAAAACAGGGCACCTGCAACTTCAATGACTGCTCCGCTGCCATATTTGTTGCATACTGTCAAAAAATCATGGACGACTACTTCTTCGGTACCATCAACATCAAAGAAGTTGGAATCTCTCTATCGTGTCACTGAAGATGAACAAGACTAATTGACACATCATCCCAAACCAAATTCCACTGTTGTAGATGCTACACAGTCGAGACAGTCTCAGAGACTACATGTTACCCCTGCCGATAGAGAAGGGAAGAAGTTGGATAACTGAGGAAGGAAGGCGTATTCTAATGCTGCATTGTTGTTTAGAATCTTCAATTATGCTGCATGTATGGGAGCGTATCAACAGTTTTTGTGGTCCAGAGTGAAAACTTTCATTGACATGTTACCTGATGATGAGAGGAAAACTGCATCAGCTCTGTATGATGAGGCTTATCGGCTTTCTTCTCAACAACTTACGACAGCTGAACATATAACTGACTGTAGTGGTAAAGCACTTGCAAGAGCTATAGTTCTGCACAGACATGCATGGTTGAGCTCATCAGGACTGTCCCAACAAGCTAAAAACATGATAGAGGACCTACCTTTTGATTCTGTTGGACTGTTCAACACTGGCACAGATGACAAGCTAGAACATGCTCAAAAAATGAGGAGCACTGCTAGAAAATATGGATTTCCAGTTTCATATTATCCATCCAGGTACCGATATAGGAGATATCAGCCGTTCACAAGGAGGCCAATGAGTCCAACTCAGACACAACATCATAGGCAGATCCACAAGATTAAACATTGAGGAAGTTTCCTTCAACAAGGTTCAAACAGATACAATATAAGAAACGTCAGCCTGATCAAACCAAGTGTAGGGTTTGACAATCAAGTGTACGATATCGATGTTTTCCCAGTGTGAACGCCATGTTGAAGGATACTACTCTGCAGATTTCTCCAGATCTAATCTGTCAAAGAAGTCAACACAGTACTGAAGATCCACATTTAAGTATGGATGTAACACCTCCCTTTGGGGACAGATTGAAGAGGTATTACCATGTGTGGCGATCTATAACAACGGATCTGTGGGTTCTTGGCATAATAAATCAAGGTTATTCCACAGAATTTCGAACCCTCTCCACCATAGGGAGATTTCGTCACATAAAAGCATCACCACAACTGCAGGCAGAGATCAATACCTTGGTGTTGAAAGGGGCCATAGAAAAAATCTCCAATATGCAACTCAGGAGAAGTTTTACATCAAGGTACTTGCTGGTGTCCAAAAAGGATGGCAGGTTTCAACCCATTTTCGATCTGAGAGGGGTGAATTATTTTATAACCCCAAAAAGATTTTGGATGGTGACTCTTTCCACCATAATCCTGTTGCTACCTCGAAACGACTGGTTTGCTAAGTTAGACGTCAAAGATGCTTATTTCCATATCGCTATCAGACCAGAGCACAGGAAGTTCCTAGCCTTTGCTATAGGCAATCAGGGGTACTGTTTTCGTGTCCTACCCTTTGGCATCTGTACAGCACCAACAGTATTTACAAAGTGTATGTCCGTGGTGGCTGCTCATCTGAGGAAGAAAGGTATAGTGGTGTTCCTGTATATAGACGATTGGTTAGTAGTGGCACCAATGAAACATCGGTTGTTGGCAGATCTGAACATGATGGTGTACTGTCTACAAGATTTAGGACTGATGATAAACTACACGAAATTGACATTGGTACCGTCAAAGAAAATCAAATTCATAGGAGCCATACTAGACTCTTCACTACAAAAAGCATTTTTACCAGACAACAGATGGTTAAAAATGCTGAAAGTATTCAATGTAATTTGGCAACACAGAAGAGTCAAAGCAAAGACGATTCAAGTGGCATTGGGGCTAATGGCTTCAACAATGATGGTGACATCATTAGTGAAACTAAAAATGCGTCCCTTGCAGAGGTGGTTTATAAACAACTTCAATCCACTACAGGACCAACAAAGCATGTTCCTGATGGTACCGAGACCGGTCTTACAGTCTCTACTATGGTGGATGGAACCATGCAATATATTGATAGGAATGCCATTTGTACCTTCCCAACCTTGTGTGGTAGTAACGGATGCGTCGTTGGAAGGATGGGGAGCGCACTTGCAGAACATGACTGTGAGAGAACAATGGGATCAGTCTGAGAAAAGGCTACACATCAGTGTGTTGGAGTTGAAGGCTGTGATAAAGGCGTTCAAAGCTTTTCAGTATTACCTTTGGGAAAATCCTGTATAAGTTGTTACTGACAACACGACTGTAACGTATTATATAAACAACCAGGGCAGAACAAGATCTCAGGTACTGCTCGATCTGACCTTGCAGTTATGGGAATGGTGTCTGTTAATGAAGATTACTCCTTCAGCAGTTCATTTGGCGGGAGAGGAAAATGTGCTGGCAGACATGCTCAGCAGGACCCCTCTGTCATGCCACGAGTGGAAGCTGGACAGAGAGGTTCTGCTCGATATCTTTCGGGACTGGGCTTATCCTCAGATAGACCTCTTTGCATCCAACAAGAACAGACAATGCAAACTGTATTGTTCACGGATGAAGAAGGATGTCAAATCCCTGGGAGACGGCTTCCTGTTCAACTGGTCAGGACCAATCCTTTAAGCATTCCCACCTTTTCCTCTGATCACAAAGGTAATATCAAAGATTCATCACGACCGAGCAACCATGATCTTGATAACACCTTGGAGGCCAAGACAGCCTTGACTTGCATCTAACCAACCGACGGTATTGAGTGTTGCCGTGCAAGCCAGACCTGATCCTTGAAACTAACAGCGTGGAACCTGTTAAATTGACTGACTTACCAGACGCTATGAAGAAGTTTTAATGGCAGCACATAAGCCATCCACATCTAAGTCATATAAACAGAACAAAAGGTGTGAATGTTGATGTTCAAAGTTATACTGTGGTTAATGTGCTTGATTTTTTGTCAAGACTAGCGACAGACAGACTGACACTGTCATCAAGCAAATGCTACTTGGTGGTTCTTTCTTGGTGCCGTCAATAGGATGGTAAACTGTCTCTTTTGGGGGACCCTATGGTTAAGAGGTTCTTGCAAGGGTATAAACACTTACACCCACCAGTTAGGCCTCCTGTACCATCTTGGGATTTGAGTACTGTGTTAATGAGGTTGACTGGTACACCCTTTGAACCTATGGCAACTTGTGATTTACATCTCTTAACATGGAAAACAGCTTTCTTATTGGCAATAACATCAGCTAGAAGGGCCAGTGAATTATGTGCATTGAGGGTTGATTCACCTTATTTACGCTTTCACAAGGGTAAAGTAGTTCTTAAACCAGATATCACATTTTTGCCCAAAGTTGTATTGTCTTTTCACTTAAATCAGGATATCATTTTACCTGCATATTTTCAGAATCTTGAGTCTGATATGGGAAGAAGACTACATTGTTTAGAGGTTAGGAGAGCACTTTCTATGTACAGCGCATGGCTGATGTTACGAAAACTAATAGGTTGTTTATTTGCTACAGTGTACCTAAACACAATTGTGTCCCAAAGGTTAGCAAAGTGAGTTGTTTCTCCTAATAAATTGACTTATGACCTTGTAAGAAAAAAACTACCTGAGGCGGTTAGAAGCCATTCAACTAGAGCATTGGCAGCTTCCAGTGCTTTTCTTCAGGGGTTTCCGCTGGATAATATATGCAAAGCGGCTACTTGGTCATAACCATTAATCTTTATATCTCATTATAGAATTAATAATAGAGAAAAGAGAGACATTAAGTTTGGAAGAGCAATTTTATTGTCTGCCATTAATTAATACATTTTCCTTACAGGAGTTGAATAAGCACAAAATAAACATGTTCTCTTTGTTGCGGTCATCTAGTATGGAGATGATTTTTGATGTATTGTTACTTAAGTTCAGGTAGAGCTGGTTTTTCAGCATGACATCCCACCATCCTTGTAATAATAGCTTGCTAGTCTCCCAGTTGTGTGAGTCACAGAGACCACGAAGAAAAAGAGGTTGCTTACTTGTAACTGTGGTTCTTCGAGTAGTCTTCTGTGAACTCACACAAACCATCCCATCCACACAAACCATCCCATCCACACAAACCATCCCATCCATACAGAGGGCTGTATGTCCTGCTGATGTGTTGGTTCCATTAATGCTGCTATGGTGGCGAGATGGAACTGACTGCTGGAGTAGAAGGGGGCTTTTATACCGCGGAGGATGAGGGAGGGGTTCAACGGTCAAAACGCCTACTTTTGGATTTCTAGAGGGTTCCAAATGCTGTTCTGCACGGGCACAAAACCCAACTGTGTGAGTTCACAGAAGACCACTCGAAGAACCACAGTTACAGGTAAGTAACCTGTTCATCTGCCCACAGCCTGAGTATTCTCTCTGACTATTCTTAGGCCCTTTCCTCACGGGGGCGGGGGAGAAACAGGGCGGCGCACGCAGGGGCGGAGATTACCTGGTAGCGTGTTGCTCCGTCCCTGCTCCGTCCCTGCGGGGAACGCGGTTTCGCCGCTCTACACGCCGCTGAATTTCGGCGGCATTCGGTAGCACCCAAACTGGCGGCCGGCAGCTTCCGGCGGTGCTCCGCCAATCAGGGCAGCGTGCCAGCCGGAAGCCCACCCCTGGGCAGATCTGCAGAGACGCGCTACTGCGTCTCTGCAGTTCTTCACCGGGAGCTGCCACGGAGCAGCGCGGGCGAGTTTCATAAAAACCACTTGGGAAGGTGGTTTTTATAAAACTCGCAGCACCACCCCTGCGGCTGCGCTACAGCAATTTGAGGTGTAGAGCCTCACCTTTTCCAACCGCACTAGTGCACCCCGCGGTGAGGACGACCTCCGTGTCCGGTTGTCGCACAGCGGGGTTTTACCCCGTGTGGAAATGGCCTTAGTTTCAACAACAGACAAAATTGGCCTGAAAATCGACAAGAATGCCCTCAAATTTGCCAAATCAAATCAAAATGGGCACCATTTCAGCCTTAACCAATTAACGTATGAAGAAGCTTTCAACGATGATGCTCATGCTGCTATTTTTTTCCTGTTATATTTTAATTCGGTTGTTGGGTTAATATGGTAATCAACTTAACTGTTTTTTAAATATTATAACTTACTGAGCTAAAGCCATTAGTCTTAATTATGAAAGACTCACCAAAGTAAAGTAGTCTGAACTTCTATTACCTTTTATTTATTGATGTGTTATTCTTGAGATTTTATCCATCTCAGACACAAGGTGTGTTGTGTGTTGTGTTCAGAGTGACATCTACCTGAATTTCCACGAAACAAAGAAATTCAGACATAAACCCCATTTTCTTTCCTTCCTCCCAGTGCTAAGGGAAAGAGGGCCGTATAAAACATTGCCTTTGTTAAAATGAAAGACACATTTTGCTTCTAAACATTATGGTCTTGCAACTGACATGATTTAAAAAAAAACGAAAATCAATTAAGGACATTCCACATGCCCCTTTTGTTTTTATTGCTTTTCAGTTGTCATGATGTTTTCAAGATACTAGTGCCTGAGGAAACTGTAAAAATTTTAAAAGGCCTGAGGACTGTTTGGGGAGACAAGGTCAAGGGTGAATAATGGGAATGGGAGATTCAAAGAAGAAAAACCTGACGTTCATTAGGGCAAGAAGAAAGGCACAAGTGCAACAGCTTTTCCTAGGCATGTTCTGCTTTGATGTAAGCACATTCTGAAAAGAAAAAGAGGAAGACGGCCTTGTTATTTAACAAAGAAACACTGGGATAAATGTATTATCACCCATTTCAGCTGCTCTATATGGTATAACACTATTTGATTTTTTCCCCTTGTATCTGCATATATGTGATATACCTACCAAATAAGAATAATGCATCTATGAAAGCTTATGGCACAATACATTTTTTAGCCTTTGTAAAATGCTGCAAGAGATTTCATGTTGGTTTTTTTACTAGAGAAAATTTCTTTCCACGTTCTTCCTACTTGTGTGGCCCAAAAGAAACAACTTCCAAGCTCAACTTCTGCAATATTTAAAACTAACAAAATACTCTTGTCTTACAATGAGCTGAGAGATATGCACTGAGGGATGCTACCTAATATTTAGTTCAAGAAAGCCAGACGATCCAGCAATGAACAATCAACCCAATGTATTGCCCTTGAGCACAAGATTTAAATGTTTTATATTAGAGTCGATGACAACCATTCACTTAGGAGAAAGGGCCACATCAAAAACATCAGGGGTGCGGAGGCTAACCACTGTAAGTCATCTTTGTAGTTGGCAATCGGCAGGCCAGCTGCTAAGTGCATCACTGCTAAAGTTTGCTTACAACAACATGATCAGATTTAAAAACAGACAAGCAGCATTAATTTTTAAAAGTCAATATAATAAGAACTAAAAGAACAAAAAAGAAACAGAACAGTTTCAAAAGTTTAGTGAAAACTGAAGTGTGCCAACTTGTTCCTTAACAAAAAGGGAAGGCATCATTTCTGAGGCCTGCTAAGGCAGAGGATTCCCCATGCCCAGTACCAGAGCAAAGGACAGTTTTTATTTGCTTGTTATTGCTGCTTGATTGATTTTCAGGCAAATAGCATCAGCTGGATGGGCTAATAATTAATGGGATCCCAGAAGACATTTGCTTTCTTTGTTTGTTTATCCCTTTCTGCCTCTTCAGAAGCTGGTTTGGGAGGGAAACCAGAGCAAGGCTCCTCAATGCACAGGATCAACCCTATGTGATAAAGTATTAACTCAACAATGACAGCAATTGTAATAAGGTGGTGATGAAAAAACACACCCTTTTTGTATATTTGCTTTTTTCCCCCTTTATAAATATACAAATTTAGCAGTTATTGGGGGAGTGAACAGCTTATTGATATATACTGCTCATTTTCTTAAGAGACTTCTGAAGTACCTTCAGCTTAATACTGCAGCTTTCTGTCAGCCACCTCCAAGCCCAAAGTTTGCTAAAAAGATATTCCAAAGTGCTCTTTCCCCATGCATCCTCACCAATGGATTTTTCTATCTGCACTGTTGCAAAAATACATGTGACTAGTATTAGTACTACTACTTCTTGGTTCTAGTAACCTCAGTTACCATCAGTTGTACTGTTGCTGTGTGCCTTCAACTCATTTCTGATTTACAGTGAACCTAAGGTGAACCTATCATGGGGTTTTTCTGGAGCTAAGAGTATATGGCACACCCAAGGTCATCCAGTGGGCTTCCAGGGCCAAACAAGGAATTGAACCATTGGTCTCCAGGACTGTAGTTCAATGCTCAAACCACTACACCATTAAAAAAGTATTTTAAGCTATGAAGTTATAGAAGAGCCAAGAGAGATTGTAATCTTTTCACTCAACATTAACAGAACAGTATAGCCACTAGAGTAATACGGATATGAAGGATCTAGATTATAAGGATCTAGATTATACTTCCTTCCTGTTATTTCTGTAGTGACTGCTAAGTCATGCAGATTTCAGACAACCATTTTGATTTATATATTTAGAAAACGACAACTTCTAATTCTACACAGTATAACACATTTCACCATTTCTTACATATAGGCTCTACTTCCTGTTCAGTCACCTCAGACCTGCAAATTTTACAACCTGGGTCCAAGTTATTTGAAGGACAGCATCTCCCTGTATGAGTCCAACAGGGTTTTAAGATCATCTGGAGAGGCTCTTCTCTCTGTCCCACCATCTTCTTAGGCTCATTTGGTGGGAAGAAGAGAGAGGGCCTTCTCGGTGGCTGCTCCCAGATTTCAGAACTCCTTCCCTAGAGAAGCCAGGATGGCCCTGTCCTTAGTCTCCTTCTATCCACAGATCAAAACATTTTTGTGACATCAGGCTTTTACAAGCTAACTAGGATTGGGCTTTTATTGAGGCGAAGTGCTGTATATAGTCTATTAATGATATTTTGATGTTTAATGTTGTACTTTATAAATGATATGTTCTGAAATATTATATTTATATTTTTATTAATGCTCTTATATACTTAATTTGTATTGATTTAAATATATTGTTAGTCATCTTGAGCCCTATTATTGAGAGAAAGGCAAGATATACATGTATAAAATGACAACAACAACAACAGTAATAATAATTTTACAGACCAAGCCTGAAGCAGTTGCTCAGTTATACCTCTCCTGACATTCCAAATTCTTCCCAATAGTTGGAAGCTACCTCACAGCAACATGCACTAGGGATGCATACAATACTGGGAAGTTGGTCACTGAACTGCAGCTAAAGAGACGCACTATACATTTTTCTTTTAAATCCTATTGTACAGGAGTGAGGCAGACAGCTGTGGAGAGGAAACTCATAACACTGGTAACTGTACCATATGGTAAACCCTACACAATATTTTTGTGCCACCATGTTCATTTGCATCCAACAGCAGTAGTTTACACTGTCATTAATTTCATGAGCAAATAACTTCGTCTTTGTGTAGTTCACCCTGATGCTTCAGATGGAACTGAACTATTGCAGTCTGTCTTCGTTTTGCCCAGCTCTGATCATTTGTACCAAGGGACTGTGTGGGAATGCTTCTATCTCATACACAAAGCAAAAAAAAAAAAAAAAGGCAGTGAAGTAATTGAATAGTCTACTTAATTTTTGCCCATGATAAAAGAACTAGTCAACATTCTAACAAGGAATCAATAGTGCTGTGTTTCACTATGATTCCTAAGTAATATGTCCTTCAATATTTTACAGAAAAATAGACACAAAAATATTCCTGCCTCTTTGTAGCAGTCTATATTCTCACACTAAGAATTCGTACACCTCCTTACTTGCCTTCAGAAAGGACTGCAAGGCCAGTCTTTTCCAGTTGCCTTGCGGTTTAGCAGGCTGTCAAATCATGCCTGAATTTTATGAATGCCCTATCTTTCCTATGATTCTTTGAACTAACTAACAAATTGAATATAATGAGGCTGAATGTATTGTTTATGTTGTTTTCCTCCTCTCTCTTTCTCTCTTTTATAAGCTTTGGGTAAGTGGTTGAACATACGTCATCTAACCAAATTAAATAAATAAATACACAAACAAAACAAATTATGCCACAGCTTCCATTCTCATATGATTATGCATTGCAAGAAACTCTTTTCCAAGAAAGTCTTTGTTTCTCTATTCTGCAGTATTATGTCCTGCTCAGTCTTCTGAGTCACCGAGATGAACAAGAAAAGTTGATAGAATCTTTCATCTAACAATGGAAATGTTTCTGCTCATTAAGGAATAACTGAAATTCAAATACATTCTTTTGCCATCTGGCTAGGGGCTAATAGCTGGAATGGAAGCAAAGATGCTTACTAGCATTGTGGGTCCATGTGCAATGTGAATCAAGAAGCACCACCAGGTGCTCAATAAACAGATGTAGCCTCTGCAAACCACAGGAGAAGGACTGTGACATGTGCCAAAAATTAGGAATCATCCCTGCTAAATAGTGCCCTTTTGTCTCAAACATATGCAACTGTAAGGTCAATAATGGGGTAGACTTTGCATGAAACTTCTTGCCTGCTCCTTCCCTTACAATGCACAGCGGAAGGAGAGAATTCAAGGACGTGCAGCATTCAGCCTCATTGGGTACCAGGAGCAGGGTGGAAGAATACATGATGGCATGTCTGATCAGTACTACTAGATGTTTTTGGTGGCTGGCTCTATTGTGGGAGGGAGGGATTCTGACTATAGTTGGGCAGAAAAGTGTCTTGGCCATTACTGACAATGTTGGCTATTTTAATGCGCAATTCCAAGTTCATGCAAGGCAATTAAGAGGCTCAATGGTACTGGCTGATACTCCAACTCTCATAATGTATGAAACCCTGCTTAGGGCATACCCTTTTAATATAAGCAAGGTCTTGAAACAGAACAAAAACAGTGCTTCAGCAGCCAAATAAGAGCAAACAAGTTTCCTCGGGGTCCTAAAACTGAAAAATGACTGCTTGAAAACTACATTGTCCCAGTAAAGAGATAATCTAGATAATTCAGCAGAAATTTAAACATTCTGGGCACACTACCAGTTATGAGGTGGACCCAAAGGTCACAGGGTAGATTTTTATAGCAACAAGGTATATATGTTATGAACTGCAGGATCTATGTTGTAATCCTAAACATTCTCTGGGGGCTTAGTCATGATTTAGCTTTAAAAAACACCTGCTTCTTGAAGAGATGAAAACTCCTAGAAATTGTTTTAAATCAACACAACTACCTGCATTTTTGGACATTTCACAGGGGTATTGCTATAGAGGCTGCCCTTGGGAAAACTTCTTGTTTCACCCTGCCTTCAACTAGGAACAGAGTAAGTGGAGTTGCCCTTAGAACTGCAGGAGATGTAGATTTAAAATACCTTCTCTCTTTTTTTTATATATATATTTTATATTTATGTATAAGAACCCAGTAATGGTAAACAGTACCAGGTTTAAGGAACATTAGTGGCTTCTATGGATTAATCACTGACACTTTAGTCAAAGTCCATTTGCATTGGAATTAAACAAACTCCACTGAAGCACATTCAGGAAAACAGTAGCACTTTTTTAATGAATCAGCAAGCGAGTTGACTATTCCATTGGTTAAAAAAAATGTTGAGTAAAACACAGACATTCACTAACAGACACCTTGCAATTCTAGCACAGAACTATAAAACAGAATGCTAAACAATTCACCAGGTGTATCTTATGAGTTATGAGTTATCTAGTTCTTTTATCACATGTAGGAATCATTCATGGTTTTCATTTAATTACTTCATTTATATATCACTTTTCTCTCAAACCTGGAACCCAAGGCAGTTCACAATATGATTTTGAAAAGAAATACAAATATAAAATAATATTAAATTATTACTACAAAAATAAACAGGTCATATTAAAAAAAATTAAAAGCAAGTTTTAAAAAAATAAAAATAATATAGTGTCTACTCTTTATACATCCTGTTCTTCAAAACCAATCAGTTGTTGAAGTCCTAAGTCCATCTTAATAGGACAATATTTGTCTGCCAGAAGAAGGACAACAGGGAAGGAGTTAGCCAAGAGTCCTTTGGGAGGAGGTTACACAACCTGAGAGCAGACACAGAGAAAGCTCTATTTTGCATCATGTGACCAAAATGGTGAAGGGTCTGGAAGCCATGCCCTATGAGGAGTGGCTTAGGAAGCTGGGTATGTTTGGTCTGCAGAAGAGAAGGTTAAGAGGAGACATGATAGCCATGTTTAAATATTTGAAGGGATGTCATGTTGAGGAGCGAGCGGGCTTGTTTTCCGTTGCTCCAGAGACTAGGACAAGGAGCATTGGATTCAAGCTGCAGGAAAGGAGATTCCACCTGAACCTCAGGAAGAACTTCCTGACGGTCAGAGCTGTCCGGCAGTGGAATATGCTGCCTCGGAGTGGGATGGAGTCTCCTTCTTTGGAGGTTTCTAAGCAGATGCTGGATGCCCATCTGTTGGTAAAGCTTTGATGGGTGTTCCTGCATAGCAGGGGGTTGAACTTGATGGCCCCTGTGGTCTCTTTCAACTCTATGATTCTATGATTCAAACGTGCCTCTGAGGATAGTGGGACTGACAGAAGCCTCTACTAAGAACTTCAAGCCCAGGCAGATTAGTTGGGCAGAATGCAGCCTTTCAGATACCCTGGATTCAAGTCATATATCTATGTCTTGAACACTAAATTCCCCAAACAGTCCCAAGAAATATTAGACATGCATGGAAAAAGCTGTGTAGAAATCAGCAATAAAGTACATATGCTGGTACAATAAAATGAAAAATATCCTAGAATATTTCTCAGGGATTTAATATTTGTTACTGGTGTTCAAATTTTTAAAGATAAAAACACTCCATCACAAACATAAATTGACTTCGGTGTCATGTTATGAGGCATTAAACCCCAGAGAACACAGAACATACATTGTTCCTTCTTACATGAATGAAGACCAGATAAAAATGACATTCATTACATGAATGAAGAGGGCATACGCAAAAGCAAAGTCTGACTAAACTGTGTTTTGAAACTAGTATAACTGACAAGTGCCTAAAGACAATTCTAGTATTAAAATGCTCACTATATAATTAGGGTTTATTAAAACTACACTACAGCATTTATGTGATAATGATCAAAGACCACTGAGGATTTTTAAAATGCACAAAGATGAGATGTATAATATCTATTGCCTATGTTTCTTTTAGCTAGCAAACTGCACAGATACTGCAGACTAGGTCTCTTGCACTACAAACTTAATGTTTATTCACAACTAAGTGTCACTCAGCTCCACGGGCTTATACTGACATAAATACCCCGCTGAGTTCCATGCAGCTTTTTAGTCAGGTAGAATTGCAGCCTAATATATAAAAAACTTTGAAACTTCCATGAACTAATGCAATGCAGCAGTTGAGAAGATCAACAAGTTCTACCAAGTATCATGTGTCTTACCAGACCACAGTGATAGGAAGGAACTGCCAAAAACGAGAATCTTGCAGAACATGCACAAGTATCTTTCACCCAATTTTAGGGGTTCCCCTATACACCCACTGAAGTCCAGCTATAGGCAGTGCACAGTATTTAGTAGGTGTCTTGGACTGTTTTGTGGTTGCAGTAGATTTTATTGTTAAGAGAAATGTTAACAATGAAATTGTTATTGTTAACAATGAAATTAAAATTAAGTATCATTAACATGGGAAGACAAAAGCCGTGACAATTGATTGTATAAACCCAATGAACAACTCCTAACCTACAGAGCACACTGGGGCCAGGCCTTTTGGTGCCTGTGTATACCTTGGTGGTTCAAAATAGCTTCCAATAAATAATAAAAGAAATCCAGTATGTATCTGAGACACACACTCTCTCTCTCACATACACACACATACACATTACCTGTTTCTATAGAAAACTAATCAAGAGTAACTTCATTTGCAATATGACTTAATATGAAATGAATTATCTACAAGCTGTTCAAAGGCATGTTAAAGCTGTAAGGAACATCTTTTCCTTTTTTTTCTAAGATGAAAGTTGGATCAGAAACAAAACTCTTTTGATAAGGACTTCTCTGGGAATTTTATGGATTTACCTGAATATTCTTTTTAAACTTAATTTCATCTGTAACTGATTGGGCAGTCCTGGAATACCTGAAACATATCCACAGCTATTACATGTTGATACAAGGATCTGTAACAGCTCTTAACTATAAGAAAAGCACACTACAATCTCTTCCCAAAACTACTGCCCACAGACTCTTCTCTAACAAGGAATTCTACAGCCAGAAAGTAGGACAAATATGGTGAAGGCTTTTAAAAATTTTAATTAACTGCAATACATCCACGGTAATGAGTAGCTGTATGGAGACTAAATTATTATCTCAAGGTATTCAAGTCTTCAAACACGCCATTTAAGAAAGGCTTACTGGGTGCTTTTTTAAAAAAAAATGCAAGTTGCTTCCGATTATAAAGGAAAGCTTTTAATTAAGATTAAAACTGCCTAATTCAAGCAATAATTTGGTTCTTTTAGTTAGTAAGCCTCTATTAAAACAAAGCTATTAAGGTTAAATGGGTTGAGGCACTTAAAGTTCTCCCCCACCACAAATAATATAATAGTAGGGAAGGATATATCAGACTAATTCAGACCAGAAGACACATGTTTCAAACAAGTTCATGTTTCGCTGTTAATAACAGGTTTGCATTTAACGTTTCACCAAACACTAGTGTGTTTGTAAACTAAATGTTCAGCAGAACATTAATTTGGGGCGAGATACAATCATACAAAGGAAAACTACTACTCAACCCTTTCATTGTGTTTGTGCCTTCTTCTCCGAAACCTATACCTGCAGCTTTATAACTTAATGTAAATGGTTAGTTTAAGAGCAAAGCAAAATTATATCAGGTTTACAAAGTGGTTAAGTTATTCAGCATCTGATATACCCTACTGCAATGATTCTAAAACACTGCAGTTGCCAGTGGCCCCCAATGCCATTATTTTAGAAAAGGAAAATATCGAAAAACTAATATGTTCTTTGATGTTTATCGTACATACTGAAGAAATAAAGTATTTTTCCACAGCAATTTTAATACTTAATCTGAGATGGAGCTTGCAGGTTCTGTTGGGCATGCGAATTCACTGGAAGCTCCAAGGAATGGAAATATGACAGCAAAGCAATGCAAAGACACATATGGTAGAGAGTGAGAAGCAGCTGGACAAGAGTTCTTTCAAGGGTTCTTCTATGTAATGGCCATGCAGTAAGAAAATGGATGCAGTCCAAACAAACAAGTAAGATATTTTCCATGAGGATGGTGATAATGGCTTTCCCTAATGACCCTGGCTTTTCCCCAAATTTCATCAAGGCAGCTTACAAAAATAAATCAAATATGAATAAAAACACACACAAAGTAAAACATAAAAAACGTTCTTGAAATGCAATTGAATAATCAATAGACTTAAAATTACCTAAAGCAAATTCATTAAAAAGATAAAATTACTCCTATGATACTTCTTGACCTGGGTTCTTTTTTCCCTTGAGAGAACTAAACCTGTATGAGTCCTTCCCGAAACAGATGCTGACTGTGCATTCAGCTAGATGGCAAGCTCTCAGATGCTTTTCACAAGTCCAGTACTGAATATTTGAACACGGCAATAATTTCTTCCTTCAAGTCTCTTCTCCCATCCCTTTGTACTTTACCTTTAGTCCTGACAGACACCTATTAGTATATCATCTACCTGTTTTACATGAGTCTGTTTCACTGTTCCCCATAATACGACACTTTTTGAGGTAACAACCACACTAATGACATTTGTTGTTGCTGTGTGCCTTCAAGTTGTTTCTGACTTAAGGTGACACTAATGTGAACCTATCACAGGGTTTTCTCAGCAAAATTTGTTCAGACGGGGTTTGCCTGCCATCCTCTGAGGCTGAGATAGCATGACTTGCCCAACATGACCCCATGGGTTTATATGGCCGTGCAAGAATTTGAATCCTAGTAGTCTAATGCTCAAACCAATTATTTTTGCAAAATAGTATAACTGCCACTAATATCATTTGAAAAATTAGTGTAGAGAATAACACTTATTTCTAAAACATTGCTTTGGAGAAATCATGTGTGGGAATTTTTGGCATTTTCTTCTCTTTTTGGAATTAAAACTCTTTTTGTACACAAAAATCTTTTAAAAATGAAAAAGTTATTCCTTATTCTTCACATATTATGCTACCGTGAAAAAATAATGAGCAATGTCTAAGCTGTTACTTTCTAAAAATAACATTCCAAGCTCTGATTACACCTGTCCTGGACAGTGTCCCACCCGCCAATTACTCTCTCTTATGGAAAGGCATGTCCTACTGAGAGAAGAAGAGCCTACTAAAGGATCCACAAAATCAGTATCATTTGGGAAGAAGGAGGCAGCAAGGGGTAATAAATCTGTTGCAGATCACATACTCAACAGTTCCTTGAAGAAATATTCACTTCCTTTTTGACGTCACACTTTGTACTTTTACAATCCCAAACTGAAATGAATGTAATTGAAATTGTTACCAGTTGACATAAATGAGATATTCAACACTCTGAAAGTACATATTTTAAAATTGTGCAACAAAGGTTAAACAAACAAAAGCAAACTATCATGTGTTGATTGCACACAAATGTTCAACCCCTGCATTCAGAATGTTAGTCAGCCAGTACAGCTACAAGTCTTCTTTGCTAAGTCTCTATCAGCTTCATCCATTCTTCTTGGCAATATTCTCTAGCTCCAAGTTTGGTACAGACTGTTGCAAAATAGCAATTTTCAATTCTTGCCAAAAGTTCTCCATGGAATCAAGGTCTGGACTTTGACTGGGCCATTTTGAGACAATAAGGCTCTTGTTTTGAAAGCATTCCAATATTATTTTGGCAGTGTGTCATTGTTCTGCTGAGATGAACCTCCCTCCCAGTGCAGGT
Organism: Iguana delicatissima; assembly: GCA_948472985.1. Taxonomy (NCBI): domain Eukaryota; kingdom Metazoa; phylum Chordata; class Lepidosauria; order Squamata; family Iguanidae; genus Iguana; species Iguana delicatissima. The sequence continues at coordinate 123,005 of CAOKZL010000954.1, forward strand.
TTCTTGCCGACTGAAACAGGTTTTCCATTAAAATTGTTGTGGTTTTGCCTTCATTGTTCCAGTCCATAGTCTGGACCAGTTTTCTAGTCCCAGCTGAGGAAGAACAATCCTAGAACATGCTACTGCCACCACTGTACTTCATCTCAATGAGAAGTACTGGCTTTGTGCCATGTATAACTTTCTGCAGCAAGCCCCCAAACTTCAATTTTGGTCTCATCAGACCAGACAAACTCTTCTTGTTTATTCGCTATGTCTTCCCCGTGCTTTATTTTTTTCAAACTCTGAATGGGCTTTGATATGAGTTTGTTTCAGCAATGGCTCTCTCCTTGCTATTCTTCCATAAAGTTTTGTGGATCATCTGGGTGATAGTTGTCCCATGGATGGTTTCTCTCACGTCAGCTGCAGATCTCTCCATCTCTTTCACAGGTCCTATTCATACCTTAGTTGTTTCTTTCCCTAATTTCTTCTCTATGTAGTAAATGAGTTTTGGTGGATACCCTTCTCCAGACAAATTCACCATTAAGCGATGTTCTTTCTATTTTGTAATAATGGATTTTACAACATTCTGAGGGATGTTCATAGTTTGGGAATTTATTTAGATAGCCCAATCCTAATTGGTGCTTCTGTACAACTTTATCCCACACTCGTCTGGATAGCGCCTTGGCCTTCAGGATGTCATTTGTTCAGAAATGATTTCTGGAAGGGTCTAGAAATGCCTTCAAACAACCTCTGGACTCTTCCAGAAAGAAGCATACTTAATCTAGGCTAATGTGGCACTGCAATTGAACAAAGGTGGGCTCCATTCAACTACTTATTTAACTTCTAGAGGAACTGGCTTACTCCAGAGCTTATTTAGGCTTGCAAGAGGGTGAATACTTTTGCAACTAGTAAGTGCTGATTTGTTTTTATTCACTTATAAAAATAGCTTGCACCTTTGGTGTCTGGTATATAACTAACAGTAATGCCAATTCTTTCCATTTCAATTGCAGATTAGTAGCACCTCAAAATGTAGACAAGTCAGTGAGATCAATACTTCCAGAAGACACTGAATATGCAGAAGATACATGGCCTCTCATTCTCAGCCACAATCGTCTTGTAACTTTCAAAACAAAAATACCAGAAGAGAGGAGGATGTCAATTGGGTAGAAAACACCAACATGAACATGATATTCACACAGACACTGCAGTGCATTGCATCATCTGGAAACAATTCCCACAGAGTATATTTGAAGCTAAATGGAAGGCTTGATCTATGTTGATTTTAGCTGTGTTCAAGATAATCTGACATCATGAGAGTTTTCAATGAAAGGGAGAGCTTGTGCCAGGTTTGCCTATCTGATGTTTTCCAGATTTCTTGGATTATAAACTCGTATAATCCGGAACGTTTAGCTGGCACTGGTGTGGCAATAACCATGTTGGGAGAATACAGTTACAGCTGAAAGTTGATGTTTGTAAAGTAAGAGAGGACAGGTACTGTCCTCACTCTTGAAGGACATAGACCTTTTCCTGCTCCATAATCTGTTCAAGATTAAAGTTACAGGAGCCCAATATATATCCTCCAACGTTTTGCAGATGAAAACTGGGACGCATATGGCCAAGTAACATCAGAGTGGATCAAGATGGCAAGAATTATTAATGAGGAAGAACAGACAAGTTAGGAGAAGCTACAGCAGTTTGTTTTGCCTCATTTTACAGGGGGGAAATTCCACTCTCCTCTCACCTGCTGAGGTAATTTAATCCAAACTTTACTTTTGTATTTTGAACTCAGCATGTACCAACTGAAGGAAGCAAGGACAGAGGAAGAAAATGACAGGAGAGAAATACTGGGACATTTTAGAAGCAGTTTTAAAAATGGGATAGCAGAGGATTAAATGGGTCTGTCCTTCCCAAATCAGGACAGTTGGAGATTTATACCTGCCCCACACCCAGCCTTGGCAACCCTGGGAGTGCCTGGGGCTCACACCATTCCCCCAACACCCCTTGAATCCCTTGAATGCTACTGCTGGATAAAACTTTCCCAAAAACTACATACAAAGCCCTCTCCAGGCATCCAAACATAAAAACACTGCTACAACCCACCAAAACCTCCTCAGACACACTCACCCCTTTCCAAATAACTTTCTTTTTCTTCCCCTTTTTCAAAATGGTAACAGGGAGGTCATACAATGTCACTTCCTGTCACTATTTTGAAGGAGTGGGAAAGCAAGACATTTTGTCATACTTAGGTGAGAACTACAGCCTCCCCCCCACTTTACAGGTAGTAACCAGGATGATACTATCAACTAGGATCTGAGACACAGTGAATGCTCTACAGAGTAGATCCCAGTCCTCAGCCTGGCCATGCCATTATGTACCAGTTCAAGTTTCTTAACATGGGTTTCCAAATCTCAAGGGCTGGGATTTTTCCTCTAGCCCTCTGGGTGAGAAGAGAAATCTTAGGGTGAAAGTGCTGCTTTGTAAAGATTTCAGTTTTTGTTTTTCACTATGTGCGGCTGGCCCCTGCTGCTATAGGTAGCATCTAAATAATTGTTGCAGACTCTTCAGGAGTTATTAGTAAAAACCCTGGTACAATCATTTGTCTTCTTTAGCTGTGCTTAAGCACTTGATTTGTTTTTTAGTTTTTGAAGTTGCTTTTCTCTTTCCCCCCTCCCCATTGCTTTCTCTGCTTTGTTGTCTGGTTTCATTCTGTCTCTTAAAACTGCTGGCAAAATGTTGTATCCTTCCATTTTCTCTGCTCTCCCCCATCTCCTGGCTGAATTTATCTTCTTCTTATACTCCCACTTTTCCTAGCTAGAATCGTTATCTCTCTTTTCCTTCCCTCCCCTGTTTCTCCCCCCTCTCCCCTGTTTCTCCCCCTTTCTTTAAATCTCCCCCCTCCGGCCCCTGCCATCACCAAAAGAAAATGTTGAAACCATAACAGGGATATATATTCCCAGCATTTTAAAACTGCAAGTTTCAATTAAATTCAGTAGAGCTTGCTTTCAAATAGACACACCTAGATAGGATTACTTTGTTGGTCTCTATTGCCCAGTTTGTCTGTTGTTATTATATTATTGTCATCACTGCTGTCATCACTGTCATTTCGGCCTCCTCAAAATATCTGATGATTATTTGTAGTATGGTAATGGTGATGGTGGCAATAATTATTAGCTTAATTTATACCCTGTCTTTTCCCCAAGACTAGAAGTCAAGGCACCTTACCAATTAAAATGATTACAATATAGTTTAAAATAAGATTAAACTATTAACTATATTAAGACAATTTAAAACATGTACTTAAAAGGATAAAAAACAGTTAAAATAGTACAATTTAAAACAATACAGCATGCTCTTAGAAGCCCTTTTCATAAAAGCCTTCACTTCCAAAAGCCTGTCTGAATAAAACAATTATTGGAGAAGAGTGATCTAGCCTCTCTAAGAAGAGAGTTTTAAAGTCTAGGGAGGGTCACAAAGAAGGCTGTTTTTTTGCATTTCCACCAACTGTAACTATAAAGGTGGTGGTACTGAAAAAACAGCCTCTCCTGTAAATCTCACGTTCCAGGCAGGCTCATATGGGGAGACGCAGTCTGTCAGATGTTAGGCCCTAAGCTTCGTAAGGCTTTGTAGATCATAATCACCACTTTGAATGGTGCTTGAAAACAGACCAGCAGATCAAGTATCTCCAGGAATGTGTTACCATGGCCAGATCATGCATCTCCAGGAAAGGACACAGGTGGCACCCTAGCTTTTAGTATATAAAATCACTCCTACCCACCACAGGAAACTGGGCCTCCAGGTTCAAGGATGAGTCCAAGAGTATACCCAAACAGCAAACCTGCATTTTCAGAGAGAGTATAACCTCATCCAGCACAGTCTAGCCCTATTCCTTGAACTCTAAGTAACTCTACCTTGTCTGTATTGAGTTTCAATTTGTCCTCATCCAGCCTATTATCAATGCCAGTCAGCTTCCCTAGAATTAGGTGGAAAGGATTGGAACCACTGTAAAACAGTGCCTCTTAGTCTGATTCCAGACGAATACCATGGTCAATGGTGCTGAAAGCTGAAAAGAGGCCTGACAGAACCAACAAGGAAATACTTCCCCATCTAATTCCCAGCATAACTTGGTCACCAAAAGTATCCAGGCTATCTCTTTTCCACAATGATGATAATGATGATCATCATTTGAGAGGAAAAGGAGCATTAGATAACTCAATTGTATAAGATTAGAAAATAGTTAGCGAGGGGAAACCCATTAAAACCAGAGTTTGGGGGTTTTGTTCTTGCAAAACTTTATTTGGCGGTACTACATTGGTTAAAATCAGTACTTGCAAAGTGCTAAAAAGAAATGTGGGGAAATGTGGATTTTTCCGTTTATAGCAAAGCTTGGAGAACTCTATTTGGTTGGGCTACAGCTGCAGTATATTATTAAAAGCAGTGCTTGGAAAAGTATTTAAAATAAGGCTGAGAAAGATTTGCTTTCTATTCAAGTCAGAGCTTGGAGAATTTAATTTGAAGACAGAGAAATATTTTTTCATTTGATAAATATGGTGTTTTTGAATGCCATAGTCTAAGCAACTGTGAACCCTGCTTAATGTGTCAAGCTCAAGGCTTCTAAGTTTTTGACCATGAGATCTCAGGGCCTAGCCTGATCCTGACTGGCAATCCTATTCCTAAGGCCCTTTCCATACGTGGAGGGAGAAACGGGGCAAAACACACAGAAACGGAGCTTTCCAGAAGCCGGGTAAGTCCGTCGCTACAAGGAGCAGCGCGAGTTCGCTGCTCCACACTCCTGTGGCATCCTGCGGCATCCTGCAGCATCCAAAATGGCGGCTTACGGCTGGTGGAGGCTGTCCACCAACTGGAGAAGCTCGCCAGCCGGAAGCCCGCCCCCTGGCAGATCTGCAGGCACGCACTTGCGCACGCCTGCAAATCTACGCTGGGGTGCTGCGACGGGGTGGGATGGGGCTGCACGCTCGTGTTTTATAAAAACCACTTGAAAAGTGGTTTTTAAAAAACATGCGGTGCCACCACTTCCAGTCGCTTCAGGGTGGTTTGAGGTGTAGGACCTCAAAATTGTAAACGCCCCAGCACACTCCACGGTGTAGACAACCTCCATTAGAGGTCGCTCTACACCATTTTAATTACCCCGTGTGGAAAGGGCCTAACACTCAGGATAACTGCTGTACTTTAAAAAGGAAAATATATTTATTTATGGTATTGTTTACACTTTTAAGTCCTAAAGATGACCCAAAAAAAGGGTGTCCATAAAAAGATAGATAAAAAGCAATTTATAAAATACAGTGAGATGTGATCAGGGTACATGTGAAAGTGGTCTCATTTGTCTTTTTCCAGAATATATTCAGTTGCCACACAGAATTAAACTACAAAAGCACTTTAAACCAAAAATGACATCTGACTACCCAGGAAAATTTAGCTCATAATAACATATAATAGTACTAGTGGCTGTGACCTTGGAAAGAGGTAGAAGCACTCTTATGGTGGGTGAAACTCTGAAATCTCCAAAAGAAAATTTTTCTGCTAAATATCCTTTTGACTTTTTTTGGTTTGCTTGACACTGAAGGTTTGCAAGCTGAATACTGATGGGTACAGACATGTCTCAGTTAACAATGTAGATGTGTCCCTGGTCATTACCTCTTTAACAGAAAATTTGGTATCGGGCAAAAATAATATGGAAAGAACAAGAACAGGTTTCTGCTCCATGGAAAAGAAAAGTAGTTCAACAAGTTTCAGGAAACTTTTTAAACAAAACTAACAATATGCACAGGTGAAATAAAACAGCCAGGTTAGGTAAGCCTTCTATAAACGAACAAAATCATTTTGAACATTTTAGAGATCACTCGAAGACTTCTTCCAAAATGTATCCAGGCATGGCATTTTCTTTCACTAGTCTCCACCTTTTTATGTTTTCCAATTTGTTGCCCAAATGTATAGATCTATGGTTTTTAACATGCTAAGGGGAGCCGGTGAGGCAGGCTTATCCTCCCTCCCCATTTTGCTATTCACACCTGCTCAGCAAAGGATTCTGCAGAGAGCTGTTGATTACTTTGCTTGTTGTAGGCAGGTACACATGTCTACAGTAGTTTTGGCTAGAACTGTTGCAACTGAGCTTTGTTTTTTGCATTCTCTATTGAAAATATGTTGCTGCAGCCCAATACTGAAAATTTGTGTTTTTCCAGTCTTCCTTTATCATCATATCAATGCTGATGATCGTAAAAAGCTTCCAGCTAGACAGATGATGAGAAAGAAACTGGTGAAGAAAGTTGAGCAGGTATAAAAAGCCTTAGTAAAAAGAAGTTTCACTACCGCAGGCTTTGTTAATCTAGGCACGCCTATATTGTATTTCCTTAAGCATGCACAGTCAAAAATATCTGTTTTCAAAGCACTGTCATGCCAAGTGGTTTCATGAGAGAGTAATACGTTGGTAGGCAACAGTTCAAGAAGGCAAAAACATAATTGACCCAGCACATCCTGTTTAGAATCATTATTAATGCCGAAAGAGTTCAAGGGCCTTTCCACACTACACAAGTATTGCACTATGATTCCACTTTTAACTGCCATTGTTCTGTTTTATGGAATCATGGAATTTGCAGTTTAGTGAGGGGTATTTAGAATTCTCAGCCAGAGAGCTCCAGTACCTCTCCAAACTACAAACCCCAGGATTCCACAGAAGGCAGCCATGGTAGTTAAAGTGGAATTATAGTGTAAAAATTGTGTAGTGTAGAAAGGCCCCAAGTCACATTTACAAATGCTTTTTAAAAGGTCACCTCCTGAAGTAAGAGACGTTTTTATTGCTCTACTTTTGGTAAAGTAATAAAATGTATTCATCAGTAATGATAGCCAGCCCAGAGTTGTTATGGAAATAATTCTGAAAACCAGGAATCTTGTCACCAAAATTCCCCTTTTAGGATTCTATATAATTATTAATATTGAGAATTACTATGTAGATATGATTTTGCATAAATAATAAGCACAAGGGACTATGATTTGTTGTGGAATTTGACTAAAGATACAAACAGTTTTTTGAGCAATCCTGATTCACTTACAGCATGAAGATAGCCTTGCATTCATGGTAAAACAGGAAGTCATACACTGGAATTGTGAATGAAATGGTCACCAGTTTTGCCCTCACCCTTGGGATTGCTGGTCATTATTTTAATTTCAAATTGAAGAGACAGAAAGGCATACATGTTCATTGCCCACATTTCCCTACACCCCTGAAGGAAGCTGCTCCAGGATTCAGATAGGGACCAATGTTGTTCTTCATGGCATGGACACTAGCCAATAAATGCCCATCATTACTGTAAGACAACACTGACGGGGGAAATCAGCTTTTCCAGAACAACATGAAAAACTTGGAGAACCTGTTTCAGAGCTCACTCTCTGACTGAGAAGAATGTGTATATATTTTGAGGGCAGTTAAAATGCTATCAATCTGTTATCACTTTGAATAACTAATACAGACCTGGTCTCTTTTCGCAATGGAAGAGAAATTATGAGCTTGACTCATTAGGAAAACCTGTGTGCGTGCACACACACACACACTCTCTCTCTTGTGATTCTCCATCACATCTTTCTTTCCTCTTGGGGGAGGGAATAATCATTTGGAAAATCATACAATTACTCCAGCATAAATGGCAATGTTCTTAATGTGGCTTGTGTCAAAAGGTGCATTAAGTCCATCATCAGTCTACTGTCAGAAATTGTTGACCTTGCACAGGAAGAAGTAACTCAAACCAGCCACATAGGAATATGCAAAGAGAGTCTAGGAATGTTACACAGCAACAAAATTCCAGTGACAGAATAAAGCTTAAAAACAAAGCACGTTTTTACTCATAATGTAGCCTTCATCCAGCTAAGAATCCTATCCTATTTATGGCATTGGAAAGATCACAGACAAGCACCATGCACACCACCGCATTCACTAATTCGCTCCTCAACTGCTGAATGCCCCATAACAGCAAAAATTAACATGTTGTCCTTTATTTTTACTGTAAAACCAAACACATGCCTTTTTCCATGGCTTCTGAGAGCATTATTAGCTTTGGAAGAAAGTCATGTAAATTGTGTACACCTAATTTGACAGTAAACGTAAGGGGAAATGTTCATTTTTGACACTACCATAGTGAATTTGGAAATAACACTGATGGGAGAGGCAAGTGGGTTCCAGGTAGGAATGTCACTTCAGGACCTGAAGTAGTAGTCCTTTCCTGATCCAGATTAAATATGTGAAATGAAATAACAAGAATAGAATTGCTACCACTGAAAATATATAAAGAGGGAGCCCTGTGGCACCTTAATGAGCATAAATTTCTGTGGACTGCAGCTCACTTCCTCAGATACATAGAACACTGCTTCAGCAGCCAATACTTGAATGGAGGGAGACACACGTTTGTATAAAACTGCATTTATATAAATATTTATTCAAAAAATGTTCGTACAAACATCTGTCTATTGAGGCTGCATTCCATGCATCTGAGGAAGTGGGCTTTGGTGCATGAAAGCTTGTGCTGAAATCAATTACTTAGTATTTAAGATGTCAGAAGACCCCTTCTTTTTATACTGAAAGACTTAACACAGTTCTCTAGAAACTGTGCCTAAAAGTAGTTCTCTTAGAAATAAAATTGGGGGAGGGGGAGCAGCTAATGTGTGTGTGTGTGAGAGAGAGAGAGAGAATGTGCGCGCCTTCAAGTTGCCTGTTGACTTATAGTGACTCCATTAATTTCATAAGAGGTTGTTTTTTTAGGTGGAATACTCAGAGGTGGTTTTGCTGGCTCCTTTCTCTGAAATACAGCCCACAACATCTAGTATTCCTTGGGGGTCTCCGATCCAAGTACGAACCAGAGCTGATCCTGCTTAGCTCCCAAGATCTATTGCCCTTGGGGACAACAGAAACCTTTAGGAGATGCAACTTTTGGAGAGTTGCATATACACTTCATATTTTAAAATCATTAAATATATATGCATTAATAATTTAAATCATGTATTTAAAAAATAAATAGTCTATTCAGGTATAATGGAAAAATTCTTACTTTAAGAGATCAGGAATGGGCCATGAGCCTTTACGCTCCATTCTCCTCAGTCCAGTCTGGCAGAGAATAAAATCTCACCTGATTTAGCAGCATTAACATCAGCAATGACACTAAACACAGAGGTTAACCTAACTTAGCTTTGTAGGGGCAACTCTGGCTAGCCTTAACTGTGGCTGCCAACATAGATGGGATGGGAAGTGGATCTTATGTCCTCCCCCTGAGCCAATGGCAACTAGAAAATTTTAAAAATAAGACAGCTAAGTCAATAGCAAGCAGAGGTTCTGCTCATACACCTGATAGGCAGATACATAGATTTAATCATCGTTGCCCTCATTCTCCACACAAAAATTTTTGCTGATTGAAATGAAAGTTTTTGTGATCATTTTCTTCCACACAGTCATCACTTGATTTCTTCTTTTTTGCACTGTCCTTTCACTACAAATGCAATATATAATATTGAAAACAGAAAGTGCATGTCAATCCAAGTCATCATTATTGTGTGCATCTTTAAAAGAGAGGGAGGTGTGTTTTCAGCTCAAATTCATAGAAAACCTAACTCCTGGTTAAGCAAACCGTGTAGCTCATCAAAGTACTGTATATTTACTTTTAATCTGAATGGGGTAGAGCAGGGGAGAAAATTCTTACCACAAATTTCTGAAGGCTTGTCTTGTTTCACGGAGAGAAATGCCTCTCTCCAGAAATGTTATGCTGCAATATAACATTACAAACTATTCACATACAGAAAAGCTCACTAGGTAACTGTTAATTGCCTGTTAGCCACCTTTGCTATTTTGTAGCTTCACAGGTTACATAGGAAATCAGCAACAACGCAAAAAGCCCTCTGGAATAATCCTGCTTCAAGTAGACAGAATAATTCATTTACAGAAGCTTTAGTTTGCTGGCATGTAGATATCTATTTGGCACAGATTGCAAATGCATTCCTTTTTTGCTTTCAGGGGCAAAACCACAACTTACAAAATAGTTCTTATGAGTCTGTGTTCTGAAGTATGCTATTAAGTAGAAATCAATACTAGCATGCTATTTGCATCTGTGGTTTTGTAAATGCAGACTCCCAGCCGCAAGATTAGTCTTCTCTTGTTGAGTAGAGGAGGAGACCCTCACCCTGTTGCCAGCTTGCCTTATGACCTTGTCTCCTTGCTTCACTGCAACATATATATTCATTAAAAATGGGTGCAGCAACACCCCTCCACTTCCAAGACAATTCACGAATGTGACAGACTGAAATATATTCTGAGAGAATCCAATTTAAGATCTGTTTTCAATTTGAGACTGAAATCCAAGGACGCCCTGCTGAACTCAGGACAAACTACTTCCAAGTAATGAAGCACAGAATTGGGCTACATGTGCCTTAATGTAAGCTTAGAAGGAGCTAACAGCATGGTTAGAATGGTGTCAAATTATATTTTCTGAAAATTATAATTATGCGGCACATTTCTCAGTCCTGGGATCCACTAGTGCACCCCAGTCATAAGAAGAGAGTTTGTAAAAATTATTTTTCTTAAAGCTTTAAAAAATGTATGGAGCTGCACCTTGCTTACATGTGTAAAGGCTTTGCAATTCTCCTTGTTTTCACCATTTTCCCACCAGTAACAGAAGTTTAGGGGTTTGGTCCAAAAAGTATCCAAAGACTGCATAAATGTCCAAGGGAAGCTCTGGATTTCCACCCCTGATGTGGATCATCTCAGGCAATCTTATAGCAACCCTGCAAGTTAAGCCAGAATCATTACTCTTTCAGATACCAATTCAGGTGAACACTGTATCATCTAATAATGTACAGATATGTTTCTGCAGGCAAATAGTACTATCTGTATTGGAAATGAGAGCCAACATGGTGTAATTCAGTGGTTCTTAACCTTTTCTTTATCAGAGATCCCTTGTAAATATAATTTGTTGCCAGGGTCTCCCAAGACTTAACTCAAAGTTTAAATATTTAAATTTAGAGTTAAATATTCCAATATTTATTTAAATATTCATATACTTATTTATTAGGCTTCTAGAAACTAGGACTCAAATCTCCACTCAGACACTGGGTGCCTTTGCACAAGTCATACTCCCTCACCCTCAGAGAAAGGCAAAAGCAAACCCCATCTGAATAAATCTTGCAAAAACAAACCACACAAAAAAACCTGTGATAGGCTTACTTTAGGGTTGCTATAAGTGACCTGAAGGCCTGAAAGCACACAACAAAGTGCTGCTGACAGGGGGAGGTTCTTTCTATCCACATCTCTCCCCTTTGAAAACTGACTTATGGCTATCCTAGAGTGAATCTATCATGAAGATTTTCTTGTCAAGATTTGTTGCCTTTGCCTTTCTCTGAGGATGAGATAATGTAACTTGCCTGAGGTCACTCAGTGGGTTTCCATGGCCAAGTAGGGATTCAAACTCTGATCTCCATAGTTTGGGCGTATGCACACACCTGCTACTATTTCCGTTTTGTCAGCAACACAGCAGTAGGGGTATGCGTCCATGTGCCCAAACTGCTCCCTTGTTTCCAAAGGTGGGAGTAGTTTCAGCATCCATGATCCTGACCTCACTGCCACATTCTTTTTGCTGCAGCTGCTGGTGGTGTCCAGCAGCAGGGCTTTGTGGACCCTTTGTGGGGTTTCTGCAGAGTCCTGGGGTCCCCAGACCCCAGATTAAGAACTACTAGCGTAACGGCTTGAGTGTTGGACTACAACCAGGGTTTGAATCCCCACTCAGTCACAGAAACCCATTGGGTGACCTTTGGCAAGATACACTCTCTCAGCCACAGAGGAAAGCTGTCTGAACAAACCATACCAAGAAAGCCCCATGATAGGGCTGCCTTAAGATCACCATAAGTAGGAATAGACTTGAAGGCACACAACAACAGACACTGGAATTGCTGCCATTTCACTTATTTGAAAATGCACTGGAGGTCTAAAACCTTGTCCAGTAAGGAAGAATTTTCATGACACTGAATTCTTCAGGCTGGACAATGAACTGGTAAGTGACATTCAGCGTAAGTAAGGAGGTGAATATATTCATCAGGATTGATGGTAACTCTGACCTGTTCGTAGAAGGGACTGCTTGGAGCTATGATGGAATCACAATAAGAACTTCAAGTCAGCATACAAAGGCAGTGTAAAATGAGCATTCCCCCTTTAAGACCATGAGGGTAGAATTGTAGTTTTTAAAAATTAATTTTTGGTGAAACTGCATTTGAAATAACATGCATAATTTCAAAGAATGAATCACGGAACCATAAAGGTGAAACTGACAGTGGGGGCCATCAGGTCCAAGCCCTGTCATGCAGGAATAAATAACTAAAGCACACTGGATATATAGCCACACTTCCCATTGGCAATCCTTTCCACTGTCATACAGCTCTCACTTTCAGGGAATTATTCCTAATGTTTAAGAGGAATCTTTCTTCTCTCTTTCTCTCTCATTCTCTCTCTTTTTAAAATTTGAATCTTTTGGTTCATGTCCTAGTTTCTGGAGTCACAGAAACAAGTTTGTTCCATCTTGTACAGGATATCCTTTATGATAAAGATGGCTATCATGTTGCCTCTCAGAACATTTCCGCATGACACTCTTATAGCGTGATGATTCCACTTTCAACGTCCTATGGAATCCTGGGGTTTGCAGTTCCGGGAGGGGCTGGCCGGCCCCTCTCAAAACCGCAAACCCCAGGATTCCATAGGAAGTTGAAAGTGGAATCACCGCACTGTAAGAGTGTCGTGTGGAAATGGCCTCAGTCCTCTCTTCCCAGAACTAAACACACAGAGCTCCCCAAGCAAATACCTTAGGGCATGGTTTCCAGATCTTTTAGTATCATGGTTGTTCTCCACTAAACATGTTCCAGTTTCTCAATTTCAGTTTCCTCATCTCAGTATAGGACATAACACAGCAGGAAAAATGCAGAAATAGGCAATCAATTTTTTATGAGATTGGAACATGTTCTCAATCCAGAAAGGAACTTTAACTTGGGAAACCTGACCAAGAAAATCTCCTAGGTCTCATACAACCTTGAAAATTATGGTGGATGCACTTCAAAATTCATTTTTTATGTTGTGTCCCACAGAGCCACTGGAAAGTTAGAATTCCATGACAGAGCTAGTTACTCAGTGATATAAGGCATGTTTTGAATAAGAAAGAATATTAACTAAGAAGTCTAGACACTCTACACATGTTCTGTCCTGAATAAGCTATTTGATACTTGGCAGGTAGCTGGAAAACTGATCTTGAACAGACAGTGACCATCACTGGGATGTCGTAACACAGCAACCCAGTTGCAAGTAGCTGTTTAAAGACTCAAAAATAATATAGGGCAGGAGCCAGCATAATTCAGAACTCAAATGAGCCATTATGCCCTCCCTGTAACAAGGCCTGATGACTGCAGAGAATATGAAAGGTCACTAATATAGCCTGACTGGTACCTTGTGGTACTCCTAAATAGAGTTGTGTATTTGACTTTCACAGATTTGATTATTTGTGAGTTTTTCCAACCCCTGTCCCCCCCTCACCTCAAGCACTTCTTTTCTGGGGAAACTTTCTCTCTCAGTAGCTCCAATCTGGCTGTTCAGCCTTTTAAAAACCCACATCTGGTCCTCCTCCTCCTCCTCAACCAGCAGCTGCCTGACCTGCTAAGGATGGCTCACAGCCCAATTTCTCAGCACCACAAACCCTCTTGATACCTTCCCCCATACTTAAGGACAGAGATGGGCACCATATAGGGCCACCATGCCAATCTATCCCTTTTCCCTCTTCTTTCCTTGACCTGATTTGGACCCTAGGTACCTGCTGTCCCCACCATGTCTTGGCCTCCTTCCAAAGACGCACACACATTTTGATATTTGCAATTTTTTCCCACTTTTGCAGGAGTCCCACCTGCAGGTGAATGCACAGAGCTGACTGTAGCTTTTAACTGTACTTTCTGCTATCTCCTATAAAGACATCTCCTGACAGGAACCACCTTCATGTAATGAGTGAGCCAACCAGATTTGCAATTTTCACCAAAAAGATCTAAACTGCAAATTACATATCCTGGTATCTCTTACAACTTCCTGCTTTTAACCCCTATCCCCACCTCTGTAGAGGTCAACAGGGTGTTCCCATTTAGATCCACTTCTGGAAAATCCAAGAAAATGTCAGCTTTTCCTTAGGGCAGAAACACCTTTTTCCAGTATTTTCATTGCTGATATAATTATTACTTAGGGCCTTTCCACACTACACTGTTATAGTGCTATTATTCCACTTTCAACGTCCTGTGAAATTCTGGGGTTTGTAGTTTACTGAGGCCCAAGAGCTCTTTGGCTGAGAATCCTAAGTGTCTCTCCCTCAAGTGCAAACCCCAGGATTCCATACAATGTTGAAAGTAGAACAATAACACTGTAACAGTGTAGGGCAGAAAGGCCTTTACATACCTAAAAACCTAAGACCATCTGATGCAGTTAAAGACTTCTTTTTAAAACTGAGCCTTGAATATCCAGAATGGAGATTATAATCTTACTGAGAACTTAAATCCAATATACACCTCTGTTATTGCTGTTGTTGTTTTTGTTATGTGTCTTCAGGTTGAGCCAAACTTATGCAACCCTAACATGCTGGTGGTGGTGGTGGTGGCAAGATTTATTCAGAAGAGGTTTGCCACTGCTCTCCTCTGAGACTGACTTGCCCAAGGTAATTTTTATCTTCCCTTTCAATGAAATCTTAAATGGTACCCTTGTTCAGGGTCTATGAAGCTCCTGGGCACACAGTCTTGACAGAGGTGATCATCAGAGGAGGTGGAAAATTATGTCACAAAATAATTCAAAGGCAGGCACAGGATTACTGTACACAGAATTCTGATACTAGATTGGATAGGGCAGTCTGTGTTTCCATAGATCACTGGACAGAAGCCAACATGGTTTCTTGGAAAAGTCATAAGATGAGTTCAGATTCTGAGAACACAAATTACCTTGAATAACTAATACTGAGGGCCTTTCCACACTACACTGTTAGAGTGCTATTATTCCCCTTTCAACATCCTGTGGAATTCTGGGGTTTGTAGTTTACTGAAGCCAAGAGCATTCCGGATGAGAAATCTAAATGCTCCTCCCTAAATTGCAAACCCCAGGATTTCATAGGATGTTGAAAGAGGAGTAATAGCACCATAACAATGTAGTGTGAAAAGATCCTAAGCAGAAATATCTTACACACTGCAAACTCCTCCGTAGCCTCTTATAATTAAGATTTTGGAAAGTTGTCAGGTTTGCCCTACTTCTTTCACCTATTCACAATCTGATGCTAAACACCATCACATGTGAAAGTTTAAAATTAGTCATGCAAATTCCATTTTACACATACATTTCTGCAGGGTAATTCTGCAGAGGAATGATTTTAATTCCTCACAGAGCACTCTTATTTTGAGCGAGCCAAGGTATGTTGGGATAGGAAGAAAGTTATGCATTAAATAAGCATGGATTGTAGCCAAGTCTATCATTAAACAGAAATCAACATCTAAAATATGGCTAGTTTTAAGGTGTAGGGAAATGTTTGATGTGGCTAGCTGGCCCAGCTACAAGGATCAACACTGAGGACACTGCTTCATGTAGCTGGAGCTTTAAATAGGCTTTCCCAGAGTATAGAATTAATTCCTTAGAAGACTGGGAGTGTGCGGGGGGAGAGACTATATAAATATTCTCTCTTTGTTCCTCTGTTTGCTAGAGCAGAAAGCTGACTTCCAAAGCATAGTGATTCCAAAAAGCTAGAGCACTGAGACAAGATGATTCAAAAATTTATCACTGTCAAATCTAAGCCCAAAATAGAAATAATCTGGTGACCACAAGAATGTTTTATGAGGGCACTTGACCAAACATTTTCAATGTCCCTAGAGAATATGAAGTTCTATTTTTTTTATTTTAGACTTTAGCAAAGCAAACTTCAAGTCTTTAATCTTTTTTAATGGACTGGTCTTATAATGTGCTAAACTTTTCAAATATGGTTTCATCCTGCAATTGAAGAGGCATTTATAGCAATGCTAACTACATTTATAAGTGCAAAATAGCCACATGTCTTATTTACAAGGCTCTGTGATGAATTTAATAATGATTTTGGCAGAACACAGAGCTATACGTTAAAATGTGTATGCAAATTAAAATAAAGTATATATAATCTAAAAGAATTAATTTACATAATGGCTGCAAGTACATACTTTAAGGCAATCTGAATGAAATCTTGGATTACCACCAAATTTACTAAATGTGAGCACATACACTATATTCTGAAACGGAATACAGATTCCAGAAACAGCTCTAACCATAGACATGGGGGAATGAAGTAGCGGGAGTCTGGCCAAGAATCTAAATCCATTCACAATCAATTTTGTCCACTCCACCACTCTGGCAAACTTGTACAGTTAAACCAATATGCCAAAGGTAACAACATTTCACCCAGACTCTAGCAATTTTGACAGAGCATAAAAAGATTGGCTGGAAAGGAGAAACTAATCATTCAGGATGTAAGACAAATCTCCTTGTTCTCCAAAGAGCAAGTAGATCTGGCATTCAAGTATTTAACTTCATATTTGAACTTCCCAAATGAGAAATCAGATTCTTCACTTAAAATCTCAATGAAATCCAAAGGTTGTTTCATAACAACAGTCGAGGCCTAATACTAACCACCACATAAGCCCTCCAGGAGAAAAAGAAAAACAACAACAACAATAAACATTATTGTCACAAATCACAAGACCTACTCACTATATCATATATTCAGTCAAATCACACTGGCTCCTTATTTAAAGCTAAGAGGTCAGGAACATCTGTTCCTTCTCCTCTCCAGAGTGAGTTTCCCATTACCACCATAGGTGTGATTAAGGAATATGGTGGCACTAACAATAATTGCAGTTAAGGTTAGCCAGGGTCAAGGTGTTTGTGCAAACATGGGCGTTTACCCACACAGAGGTGAAACTGTGGTCAATAATCCAACCCAGATATCCAGTCCATGGGGCAGCACCTGGTTCATCATGCAGACCATAGTGAATGGCAGTTATGACGAAGGACAGTTTTAGCAACTGAAAGGATCCGAGCTATCTTTGTCTTTGCTTTAGGTTTTATTGCTGCATCCCCTTTGCTATTTTTATATAATCAATAAACTATCATTCTTTCACATCTGTGACTTGGTTTCATTTTGACAGATACTAAGGCCTGGTTGGCCTGTGACCCAGATAGATCAGGGCTGTCACACCATGCAACACCTCAATGCCTGGCACCTGCTCACTCCACAGTTAAACAGTTCAGCACTAGATTGCCTTGGGAAAGCAGAGCAGTGCCTTGTGAACATGTGATGACTGCCTGCCTCTCAACCTCCTCACCGAGGTATATAAACTGTTCCCAGTGATTCTGTTCATGATATGTACTGGAGGAAGGAGCGATAAATGCCTAGACTAGGGCCAAGCATCATCAGGAAAATGGGAAAAATTGGGGGGGGAGTTTCCCCAGGTATCATCAAAAGATGCAGGCCACTGTCACATCCCTACATTCACCATCTCAAGCTTCCTCATGGACTGACCCTAGTGTCCTTTTGAAATATGTAACTATCTTTACAGGACACAGGTGGAGTGGGGACTAAGGAGGAATGGCCAACTGTATACTCCTTCTGTGCACACCACACTTACTTCTAAATAACTTTCTTCATATTCCTGTCTACACACCATGGAGGCAAAATTCCCAGGTGTTTCATAATTATTGGAAGAAGCCAATGGTGCAATGCTATGTATAAACACAGGAAAGCTTTGGGCAGCATCAGTAAGCCAAGTTTCAGCAAAGGTTGAAATGCTCAGCTGCATAAATGTACTCATTTATTACTGTATTTTGGACATCTGAACAAAAACTACCCTTTCCATTGACCTGCGTGCGCACGCACACACAGACACATACACACACACATACACTTTGCCCTAAGAATAGGAAGATTTTGAAAGCAAATATACAGTAATTTTGGAAATAATAACTAAGTTCCTACATGATTGAGTTCCTTATCAGGGATTCTACTGCAGCTTCCCTACCACCATGCCCATGATTCACTGTTCTCATTTCATACCCCTCTGCCATTCCATTGCTAGTGCTAAGTGGAAAAAAAAATCCAGAAAAGTGTCTGGCTATGTTTCCACAGGTCAGTGCAGACTAAGGACATCTTCCACCACGATCTTCTGGGACCCTGTAGAGTCTCAGGCCATTTCCGCACTAGCCTGTTATAATGCTATTATTCTGCTTTCAACATCCTATGGAATCCTGGGCTTTGCAGTTTAGGGAGAGACCTTTGAGGCCTGCTTCTAGCTGTGGAAACATAGCCAGATGCTTCCCTGATTCCCTCCACTCGCCAGCAGCAATGTATGGCTATGGGAAGGGCTATCACTGTGCACTGGTGAATCCTGGGAAGGGGACTTTAGACATTGCAAAGAGTGTAAGAGAATACCAACCATCCTAATGACCAAAAAAAAAAGGGGGGGAATATACAAAGCTGTAAGGTGGACTTAGCCTGCATATGCCATTAACAGGATGCTAGCCATACACACTTACTTGCAACCACTAGTTCTTGAAAACTATGATGAAATTATTTTGAGCTAGAAATGCTGGGGAGGAACTAAAGCAAACTTTTACAAAACACATTTCCCACTCATGAGTATGATATGTTTGTGAATAATATGTATGCTTCAAGAACACACAGAACTGTTGGATAGAAGCACATAACACTTGGAATATTTCTCACATTTTGCCCAAACAAACCTAAGTTTGCCACCAAGTGAATAGGATCCCAGCTTCCTGAGCAAGTTTGTATGATGCCATATTGTACCAGCTCAATGAAAGAACAATATATCCTCTGTACCCATGCTATGTAGCATGAGGTATGTAAACTCCCTCTTTGAACAACAGACTAACAATAGTATGATTGGTCTAAATTACTTAAAGCTTTTGGGTTTCACTAGGCATCTGAAGCATGGTTTTCCTTGTAACATATTTTAAAAGCTTTATTCCTTCATCTTTGTGTTTTAAGCAGTATCGTTCAAAATTAAGTTGAACTGAACGTGAAAGAACTGAGCTAATAGATTCACTGAAAACTCTTTGGAAAAGTTCAGTTTCTATGCACAACTGCAAGAGAGTAGACACAAACCAATTATGATCAGAATACTAAAATATATTTAAATCTACAAGTTCAGCTTTTTTTTAAAAATGAATGTCTTTTTAAGGTAGCATCAAAATACTGAAATGCACAACTTGTGTAAGTGGATAGCCATGATGTTGTTAAAGCATAAGTGAGTAGAAAACAATCTGAAGTCACCTGCGGTAAGTTATTCCCTTGACTTCTTCTGCTTTTTCTGAGAGCACATTTCTGGCAGAAATATTTTAAAAACAATGGAGGAGGGCTGTTGTAATGACAAATGAAGGCAAATCTGCATTTGTCATTTTTTAAAGAGTTAATTTTATTGTTTCTAGAAGAATTAATGTGCTTGCATCTTACTGGCCTATAGCACAAAGGGGTTACAGAATTAATCTGACAGGATTAATGTTTTTACTAGAAAGCACAATCCTCCCCACTATATCCCACCATCCACTCCCTTTTGGTTTTGTACAAACATGTGCAATCAGTATCACAAAGAGGATATCATATAAGGAATGTGATTTAGCACAACAACTGATTGTCAAAACATGGCTGGTGTGTCCAGGGGCCAGGAAAGGTGCTCTTTATGGGAGTGGGGGGTAAATTACAGTTCTCAGAACTCACCTTTACCTCTACTGGCTCAAGGATTTTATGAGTTGTATTCCAAGGGCTAAATCCAATTGCTAGTCTAAACTAAAGCAGATCCATTAAGCCAGTAGCTTACCACCTGGCAAGTGATTGAATACTGGGACTAACAAATTGATTTAGGCTAAAAAGAGGAACATTTCCAATCTCAGAATCCCAAACAGGGAAGTTACACAACTATACTCTAGAACAGTAGATCTCAACATTTGCCTTTCAGCATTTGACCATTAAACTCTCAGTAGCTCTGGGTACCATGACCAGTGGTCAGGGATTCTGTAAGTTGAAGTCCAACATACAAAAGACCAGTAGCTCTGGATACCATGGCCAACGGTCAGGGATTCTGTAAGCTGAAGTCCAATGTCTAAAAGACTAGAAGTTAAGAATCACAGAAGTAACACAAAATTACTCCTTCATGGAGCAAACTCTGAAATCAATATTTTTCCTTCCCCCACACCCAGCCTCTATTTTAGTATATCATTTTTATGAGAATGAATTGGTTCCAATCAAGAATAAATTGTGACATGGATTGACATGGAAACAGTTCCCTTTGTGATCTGGGGAGGGGAGGGACAGAGGGAGAGGGGAAAGTTGGACCTATGATATTTGTATAAGTGGAAGGAACTGATCTATGTGTAGGGTTTTAAATTGTTGTAATTTTTTTTAAAAAAAGAAATAAAAATAATAAAAAAGAGAAAAGTAAAAAGTAAAAAGCATTCAGTATTATGGTAAAAGCATTTGCATCTATTCAGAAGTTTAAACTTTGATTTTATAATGTTCTATCAATAAATATGTATTTGTACTTCATTTTAAAAATCAAACATTTACACTAAGACAATGTTGATTTCTGTGATCATTTAAATGATGTAAATTACACAAGTGTGCATAGTTGATCTTGTTTTCATGAAATTTATTCTAGTTCTGTCAATTCTATGGCTCTTCCAGTCATATGGCTCTGCCCTATACAGTGGGCCTGCACAAGCTCGGGACCCTGCAAATTTAACCTATTGTAAATTCAAAAGTAGTGTATATTTGTTTTTTGTTTTTTTATTGAAATTTGTAATTAAAAATAATAAAAGAAAAACACTCTCCACTTCCAAGCTTATTTTCCAGTTGAATCTGCTTGTTTCCACACCATTCATACATTATTACTACTTACTCAGAAGAAGAAAAGTTCTTACATTGCTACATCTTAAATTATTACATTGTTTCTTTATAACATTATTACTTTTTTATATTACCTTGTTGCTTTACTTTGGATATTTTCTTACTTTATTCCTTTCCCTTTCTTCTTCTATGAGCCTTTTCGCACCTTGCCTTTTCATGGAGGTGGGGGGGCAGCACTCACGCGAGAAGCCTCAGCAGGAATGCTGCCACTTCCCTGCTGCTTCAGTTCTGCCGCAGCTTCCTGGTCACACGAGCGCCGCACGAACGCCCCGCTCCTTCCTACCGCAGCGCAACCTGGGAATTGCAGACTAGTGCTGATGCAGGAAGCGTGACCGGCCCAGCTCCCGACACACCGCACACCAGGTAAGTGTGCGCGGGCCCCAGGAGCATTGCGCGACCATGCACCATTTTCGGCTTTAAGCCGAAAATGAAAAGGTGCGTGCGCGGTCCGCGTCAGGCCCTTGAGCATCACATAAATGGGAGTGTGTCATGCAGACCGCTCCTCCCATTTACGCGACGCTCAAGGGGGCCTCTCACTTTACAAATGCCGTGCGAAAAGGGCCTATATCTTTATCCAGTTTAAAACCTCTCTCCATTCCCTTTCAAAGTTCTGGATAGGTTTATTTTTCAAGGAAAATGTTAACTTTTCTATTTCAACCATATCCAAAACTTTGAATTTCCATTCTTCTAAGTCAACATATTTCTTTTCTTGCCAGTGTTGCGCATATATCAATCTTGCAGCAGTTATCAAATATAACATTGTCTTCTGGTGAGACCTTATTTCTCTTTGTTGCCCTAGCATATTTAACAAGTACAATTCTGGCTTCATTTCAAAGTTTAGGTTATAAATTCTTTGAATTAGTAGTGTATATTGAAATCCACAGTGGGGAGC
Organism: Iguana delicatissima; assembly: GCA_948472985.1. NCBI lineage: Eukaryota > Metazoa > Chordata > Lepidosauria > Squamata > Iguanidae > Iguana > Iguana delicatissima. The sequence continues at coordinate 144,860 of CAOKZL010000954.1, forward strand.
ATGCTAGTCACCCACTTCGTACATCGAGGCAGTGGGGTTCCCTTGCAAAGCAGAAGTGGGCAGCTGGCACCATTTTTAATACTGCAGGGGCTTCCAAAACAAGCCTTGCCTCATGGGGCTTTGTAGTCTCTCTCCAAGCCTCACAAGGCTTGCAGCAAGACTGCAAAGCCTCACAAGGCCAGGCTTATACAGCAAGCCCCTACAATATATTTTTTTAAAAAAAAAAGATGTAGGGCAGCCATGGAGACAGTGGAGGCAAACCCCAGCTGGTTTCCCTGGAGGCAAGAGAGCCCGAAGAATGCTACATACCTGGCAGCTAGGGCTTGCCACCACTTTTGTGGCTACCCTCTGCCATGTTTACAGTAATATGGACTTACCATATAAGCCTTGCCTTGCAAGGCTTCATAGTTTCACTGCAAGCCTTGTGAGGCTGACTTTCACATGCTGGAACCAATCCCTCGTGGATACAGCAGGCCCACAGTAGTTCTGGTAAGTGCTGAGGCCTTCTTCTTCAGGATTTCGTGGCTTGTAACGGTTGTTTCCACCCCTTCATCCAAGTGTGCCTTAAATAGGCTGAGGGCTTGGCCGTGGTTTGTTGCTGCCCCAGATCACAGTATGTTTCTTTTCAACTGCTCTTTTCTGCACTTGGTATGTGGTTAAGCCATAGTGTGCACAGGGTTTCCTTCTTATCCCTTCAATGAAATCAAATCAATGCTCCTTCCATAGTACTGACATCCCCTACCTTGCACATTTAATTTTCTTTTTTAAAAAGTCACAGTAATAGTATAGAAAGTATTAAACCACTTTGTATATATATTAGGAAAGGAAGATCAGTGGAAAACCTCTGTGGCAAAAGTCACATCTCCACCATCATAAGGGGTTAGCCAAAAATACAGGAGGAGGAACCAAAAGAACAATACAAGAAAATGACATTTACCCTGGCCTGTATTGGAAACTCCTAGAACAGAACTTTTAAAATACTGCTGCTAATGTCGGAAATTCACAAGAAAAATAGAACAGAAATAACATTGTATGGATATCAGGAAAGAAAAAAACCCTATCAAAAACCATGCTTGTAGCTGCAGCCACCTCGTGAGGCTTTGGGCCAGTCTGGAGGAGCCCATATGAAGATCAAGAACAAAAGAGGTCACTAAAAGCCCCAGTCCTTAGAACAAAGAATCTTATTTAACCACCTCTGGGGCTTCTGAGATTTTTTACAAGGTCAATCAACACAATTTTAACTTCATAACTACAAAGTAGAGAAGTTGTACTATAGGAAGAAGAGGAGAAGGAACTGTGCTTCTTCGGAAATATATTCTGATCCCTAGAGTGCACAAGAAGCTGCTGCTATCATAGCCAAACCAAAGGGAATTCTTTTATTTTAATGTTTAATTTATAGAACATTTCGAACTCATGGATTCAGAACTGATGCCAACAATGCAGGTAAACAGTAAATATCCTTGTCTCAACTTAGATTTTTTTTCATTAACTGGTCACATTTTTGAGAGGCTCAGTTGAGAAGCTACACATAGGCCAAGAACAGAAACAGAGAAAACATACAGAACTTTCATACTGCAAAACAAAACAAAAGATTTGTTTGCTCAGTTTTTAACCAAAATCACACTTGGTGCTCAACTCATACAGTGTAGAACATACCGTTTAGACACAGAACAATTAACAGAAGCAGCAGGGGCATCTTTCCAATAAACACAATGATCTGAGGATAAGCAGCTGTAAATCCGCATTAATTGTTTCAGGAATTCCACTATTTACAGAAGCACTTGCAGAGTAAATAAACGGGAAGCAGGAGGTAGAGTTTGACAGATATAAAAAAAGCAGCTAACCTTACCTTCACATTGTTTTCCTTCTCCTTTATAACCAGGTTTGCAAATGCATTTGTATGACTTAGGCGTATTTTGACAAATCGCGTCAATATGGCAGTCGTCTGTCCCTTCTGTACATTCATCAGCATCTGTGCCATAAAGCATTAAAGGAAAGAGAGGAAATAATGAAAGATCTCATCAAACCTTTGGAGAGTTTCCACCAAGACAAGCTATTCCACTGAGTTTGCACCAGGTTATCACCACAGGCAAAAATGGCACAAAAACAATACATACTTCACATACAAAACATAAATCCTTTAAATTGATAAGGAAAGATCTGTTTCCAAAAGCAGGGCTATGTGCATATGGACGTGATTTTTTTTTTTTTTTAAAAAAGGTAAGCTGGATCCTTCTTAAATGCATTTCTTTTGATGGATGCCCACTGAATAAATATTTCTAACCATGAGTTGTAAAATGTAACTAATTGTCTGCTACTTAGAGATTTGAAATGTTCAGAAATTTTGAAGCGAAAGGAGGGGGAAATAACAGGTATGGGGAAGGGAAATGGAAGTAAGAGAAATTTGCAGAAAAATTGGAAAATCCAAAATTGGTGCCTGTTCAGATTGAAAGTCACTTTATTATCTTAGGAACATGAACTATATTATGTATAATGTGATTTGCCATAAAACTGTTATGTTTGATATATTGAAAGTAAAGTTTATTTAGAGTATAATTACACATTTAGTATTTTTATATTTTTTCCCCATTACAAATGGAACTATAGGATCCTGAAATGTAAGCGATATTTGAATTGTAAGTAACCTCTTTGTTTTTGCTAGTTTATGAGAAACAAGCAAAAAACAAAACAGAACAGTAAGAAGAACAGAAACATTAGTAAAACAAAACAAAAATATTTTGTCTCCTTTAGTGCTCCAAAAAGGGCTAGTGTGGTGTAGTGGGGCTCTGGAGACTGGGGTTGAAATCCCCATTCAGACACAGAAACCGACTAAGTGACCTTGGCTAAGTCACCCTCTCTCATTTGCTCGGAAGAAGGCAATGCCAACCCTCTGTTTGAACAAACTATGCCAAGAAAACCCCATGATACCCTTAGGGTGACTGTAAGTCGGAAACTACTTGAGAGCACACAATGACAAAGTACTCCAAAGTGTCAATAAGACATAAATACTCATTTCTATAAAAAGAAACATGAAGGGGAAACCAGGACCATGAATTACAATGATTTGCTTCTGTACATTGGTGTTTCTCAGGTTCTCTGGCACTGGGAGGCGCTTTCTTTCTAATGTGTCAGGGACTAGCACCATGTTTGTGCAACAAGAATTTTACATGGGCCTCCACTCAAGACATCACCATCCCTATCACCAAACGTGGACAACACACAGGAAGTACTTAGACTGTATCTGCACTGCAAATTGAGATATAGCAAATTGATATCACTCTAATTACCAAGGGTCCATCCTATGGAATTCTCAGATTTTGTAGCATGGTAGTACCTAGAATTCTCTGAATCATTCCTCTGACCTACAACTCTCTGTCAGAGAATGTTACCCACCACATGAAATATGTATCCCAATATTACATCTGATAGACCTCTGGCCATTAAAGTGGTATCAAATTGCTTTATCTCTGTAGTCCAGATACACTCTAGGATAGGTGCCCATTGCCAGTCAACCAATCTGACTGTCGACAGTTTGACTTGCACTGATCAGTATGGCAATCAGCTTACTGTAAACTTGACACGTCAAGGCATTTAATTGGTATGCCAGTCTTGCGCAAAAGCACTCTGATTACTAATACACAAAAACATTTAAAAGCATTCCAGTGTTAAAGTAAAAAATGGATTCCTATTCTCAGGTTATCACAATCAGAACTTGTTCATACATTGTAGTCAGGTTAAGAATCAACATAAGGTCAATCAGGAACTTAACTTTTCCTTATATTAGCCTTACTCTATAGAGGTCATGCACACTGAGAGTTATACAGATTCTCATAATGCCTATATCCTGTACTGAGTCTATCATTCTCCACACTTAAACCAATATCACCAACTGCCATCACACAGAAACCTTCCAGTTTTGTTCCTCCCAACAAATCTACCACACCCAGTTTTCTTAGGGGTCTGACTGTTTGCAAATGTGTGAAAAAATGTGGCAAGATGCTACAGGAAATGAGCCTTCCACACTGTCACAAATACACTGCAATATACAAACAACAATCCCAGAATAAATAGTTAAATATAGCTGCCCAGTATTAGGACTATAATAAAACCGTATGCATTTCAGTTAATACAGTTCTTCCCACATCCCTTTTTTGGATAGATATGCCCTGTGTAATCTTGGTCAGCAACTAGCCTTCTGAGAATTTTCCTGGCATGGAAAAGCTTGCGTGCAAACCTGAAGACAGTTGATGCTGAGTGTGGCAAATAATGACTGAACAGGGCTATAGCAGGCCAATAGTCCCTTATAGTGGGCCATCTTGACCCACAACATTACCTCTGTAGTGACCCTGTTGTGGTCAACAAATCAATAATTCCTTCGTACTACATAGCGCCCCATGGGTACATTTTGTTACCATAGATACTACTTCTTCCACATCATTTTTGCCTCTAAACAACTGGTGAACAAGCAGCACTTCATAGCCCAAGGACCTTTTGTTTAAATATGTTTACACCTTTTGGCAATGTCAGACCAGTTTAAAACATTACAATAATATTCAGAATTAAAATTACAATAGTATTCACAATTAAATTGTGCACCAGTAACTTTGGAACACAAAAAGTGCAGTGGTGTGCATACAACGAAGTGTGAAGTCAGAGAAGGAAAAGAGAGGCTAGTATAAATGAAATCATAAGACAGTTGTCCAAATTAAACCAATCAGTAGAAAATCAGTATTGCTTTAATATCTGATATATGAATTTCCCTTATATGGACCACTGGTCCATTTAATTAACAACAGAGTAGGTGGGAATCATTGCAGTCCTGCTACTTAAATTACTTTTAGTTAGGGATGTGAGGGATCGCACTTTGAACCTTGTGAATGCAAAGCATATATTCTACCACATATATGCTCTAGAGCCTATAATTATTATTCAGGCAACTGAACCTAGAAACAGAAGGTTCATTCTGTGTCTGGGGGTCAAAAAGTGCCAGAAAAAGTAATGAAGCACACATACTATCAAATCCTTAGATTTCTTCTGTGGCAGGTGGTATAAAAATGAACCAATGAAGGCATATCTAAATTGGAAGATAGGCAACTTGGTCAAGATAAACAAAGCTTTCTCACTGTTGGTGTCCTTCTTCTGGGACTCCCTACCCAAGAGGCTCCTTCTATGGTGGCATTTTGGTGCATAGTCAATATATATCTTGTTTTGCCAATGTATTTGGAGTATAATTTTTAATTGCTAGGCCCCTATAATGACAGGGATTTTTTTAGTGCTGGACTGCTATGGTCACTCTATTCTGTTTTAAACACTGTTCAGATGACTTTGAACTTTTTTCGTATTGGGTACTTTTATAGATAAAGTTAAGAAGCAGTTAATTCTCAGGCATTATATTTGCATTACTTTTATGGGCTTGAAGCACAATAGCGATTCATGGTTGACCACAGTAATAATATTTATTTGTGGTTGATCATGTTTAGTATAATGAATACTGTGCAGATGTGGATCAAGAAAACTAGAGTTCAGGTGTCCTCACTGCCATGATGTTTAGGGCAGTCACCATCTCTCAGTCTAAGCTACCTCCCAGAGATGTTGTAAAAATAAGATGAGATGGTTGTGCACACATTTCTACACTGCATTCCAAGAAGGAAGGATAGGATACAAATATACAAATCGGAGTGGAAACAAATCACTGACTTTTCTGACATACTGAATACATCAGAAGAATGACCTCACGAATGTATGGAAAATACCAAATGGCATTTAACTATGAACTGAAACATGTAAAAAAATTAATCAAGTTAGTTGAGTAGTCCATTCTCTCTAAAATTAAAGGAAAATTATTTATGTCAAAGGAAACAAAGAAGTAGAAAGTATTTAAGTGCCAGATACAAAAAAAGAAGAAGAAATTGCGCCAGGAAATGTACACCTGTTCAACAGTTTTCACCATAAGTTACTTAAAAGACATGCATAGCATTGCATTGTTAAAAAGATGCACAATTTCTTCATGTATTTCAGTGAAGGAAAAAAATCTCATTTTTCTATCCCCCTTCTTTTTTTAAAAAAAGAAAAATAAATACTGCCCTGGTGCTGTGAAGGAAATAGCTAAACATAATAAAAACACAGACAGGGAAGTGATGGGAAATGTATCAATCCTTCCATGTTGTTTCACAACATTAATTGGGAGCAGGGGTGAATGAAAGTGAAAAGAGGACAGACTGGGAATCAGCTGATTCTTTGGAAGGACATTTGTCTATGACTCAGGCCATGGGAGTCCTTGATGCTCATGGAAGAAAGTGGCCTAAGGCTATTGATTACTGCATGAACGTCAATCAGCCAAATCCACCTTATAGTGAGAACAATCAAATGGATTTCCTCATAATTTAGTGCAAGAGGCCCATCTGGGGCTCTTTAGCTTATTGGATGCATATTCATGACGAATAATAATGGACCTAATAATCAACACCCTAAAACTAGGATACAGGAAACAAAAAAAGATTTCAATATGTGATACAGATAGATTGAGGGAATGGGAAGACTGGGAAATGATGAGAGACTCCTCTGCAGCCAGCGCAGTTTGGTTCATGCCAATTAGATTAACAGATCCTAAGAAAAGGTGCAAGAAAGTGAAAAACACTTTGATTGTTAGCTTGAAATTCTAACGCTAATTGTTTCAGAAATGCTCACTCAGCCATCTCCAGCGATAAAATAGGATTCTTCAAAGTCAGTGGGGGGTGTGTGAGGGGGCTCCTAAGAGGCAGCAGGAATAATCAGATATTGTGACCAGGCACACATCACAGAACTTTGTAAAGGAAAGAAATCTAAAGCAAGGAGAAGACAGACATTGTTTGGGGTGAACCTTCTTCTAAGAATCTTACAAGCAAAATTAACAGTAAACCAAACAACATTGAAGAACCTTGTTTTCATAAAGCAATAGTTGGAAAGAAAAAGTTTGCTCTCCTCTCCACCGCTGAAAAGAGAGGGGGAAAGAGAAGAGTCGCTTTAACTGATTTCTTTCTTTTGGTTTATTTTAGTGCTTGGCCAATTCAGAACTTGCTGTGATTTTTTTTTAAAAAAAACCATGGGTAAATTCGCTTAAGGGTTTTGAGGAGCAGTTCAGATCACATACACATGCCACTATATATTCAATCAGGCAAGGGATAAAGCAGGAGGCGGTGCTTTTGTTTCAAATGCCTAAGTTCATACTTTTGACTCATTAAAAGGGGCAACCAGATCTCCCATCAAGCTCAGCAGAAGTGACAGCTGGGCTCCTTTCTAATGCCGTCAAAAACTCAAACCGCATTGAGCCCAAAGGGGACATTTCACAGCAACCGGAGGATGCCTGAGAGTCAGGCGTGTGAATGCCAATGAGTCAAACGGAAAGGGCAAATCCAACGGTGAAAACTTCCTCTATTGCAGGGCTCCTGCTAGGCTGCTGAGACATTATATTTTTAATCCTGGGTCCCTTCCCATTGCTAGGGGCATCCTCTGCTTATAGATAAAAAGCTAGATCTCTAGACTTGTTATATCAAGTTTCTCCCAAGGATGCCTGATGGCTGTTACCCCTTTTCCCCCTGGAGTCAGCCTCCATCCTCTCTAATGTGCTGTAGCTGTCACAGTATTGAAGTGGGATTCAGAGACCTGGGTTAAACCTTCCTCCCAACCATGAAACATGCTGCCTGAGTCTGAGCCAGTTCCTTTCTCTCATCCTACCCTTCACAGGGTTGCTATGAGCATAAAGTAGGGAGGAGAGCTATCCATACTGCCATGAACTCGCTGAAGCAATGGTAGGGTATAACGTCACCAGTAAATAACAGAAGAATAACCTGCTCTAAGAGGAGCCTCCATTGGGCTGTGCCTCCTGTGCAGTCAGGTAATTCTTCTGAATCTCTAGACTGAAAGTGACTGAATATTGCAACCCACACATAGTGTACAAAAAAGACAAAAATTATCTGCCTCCAGCAGAGCTCATCTCAAAACACACAAGGACAGAACAGTAGATCATACAGAGACACAGTGGCAGCCTCCTCCACGTGTGAGGACTCTGGGTTTACTCCTTCACTCATAAGTAATGGAACAATAGTTAAACCCTACAGCTTGCTATACACCTCACCACATAATCTCACGTAAAATGGACAAAATTACTAACAAGATTTTGCATCATCAGAGATAGGTTAGCCACATGGTTGGTACCATCTGGATGCTATACGGCAAGGCAACAGTTTATATAGCTTTGCTTTCCCTATCCCCCCTTACAGTTATATCCCATACAAAGAATCTGAATCAAAGAAGCATCGCACATCTTTAAAACTACCTAACAGCATAACAAAATGGTCCTGAGAAAATTTGCTTGGCGTCGAAAGCTGTCTGGGAGAAAACAAGCGGAAGTAAATAAATCTTAGAATTAACATTTTTATTGTTGCACAGCAACTATAGTACATTTGACCTGTACATCACTACACGGTTCTATTGCATCTCACATTTTGTGGAGAGGTAACAAACTTGAAAATAACTTACAAGCATTTTGGAAGACTGACGGATACCGGACAAAGCCAGAGGGTCCTACACTCAAAATTCGCTGTGCAACCTATCAGGAATCCTACCTCCATGCAAAAAAAGAGGGAGAGCCCTTACCCCGCCCGCCCCCCAACTACCTTGAAGTAGGTAGAGAGAGGTTCACGCCATCAACGAGTACTCGTTTTCACTGTCTGAATCCCAAAATGACTCGCGTGCAGGAAGAGAGGGAGAAGAAACGGGAAAGCGCAAGAAAAGAAGGGGAGAAAAGAAGAAATCTCTGCCTTCCCTTACCTGGCACCCCGTTGCCTCCTGCGAATCTGCCCCGGTGGGAGAAAGCGAGAGCCAACCACAAGTGCCACGCCAAATAAACAGTCCCCATGACCAGGCTTCAGTGTTAAGTTGGCGTGTTTCTTTGATAAGGAGACGCGCTTCGGGCTGGCAGAGGGAGCCACAGAAACTGACGCGCTGACAGCATCCCGCTGATTCGCAGAGGGACCAGCAGGGTGGGCGGGACGGACGAGGAACATGCCAATCGTTCACCGGGCTCGCGCTGGATGCGGGGGGAGAGAGAGGCGGGGGGAGGGGCCGGGGCCGGGGCCGGGGCCGGCAGTCGGCAGCTCTGAGGAAGATGAGAGAGGCTGGCAGGCGGTTGTAGGGCTGGAAGCCTATATTGCCTGTAACTTTCAGTAGTTACACTCTCCTTTCTTTCTTATACAAAACAAGCCAAGGAAGCCTAGCCTGAAATGATTTCATTATGAGGGATAAAGTGTCCCTTTACCTTTGTTTTTTGCTAGTCAATTACTAAAGGGAGGGGTGTTAACAGTTCAGAATATGAGCCGCAATGGGAGTGGGAAGTACTTCTTCAGTCTTACCTTAGGCCATGTCACACCAGACTGTTACAGTGCTATTATTCCACTTTCAACATCCTATGGAATCCTGGGGTTTGCAGTTTAGGGAGGGGGCCTGGAGGCAAACCCCAGGATTCCATAGGATGTTGAAAGTGGAATAATAGCACTGTAACAGTCTGGTGTGGAAATGGGCCTAGTTATGAAAACTCACCAGTGGGCGCTTTTATCACAGCTTTCTGCCCTTTCGCCTGTAATAATCACATACCCTAAAAGGGCGCCATGGTCATTGTTAAGCCTAATTTCGGTTGCCACTAGATTGGCTTTTTCCCTAATCTTGCTCCCATGCCTTCCACTGCCGGCTGATTTTAGCAAGGGAGGGTTTTCCTTGGCACGGGGATAGCAGTGAGGAGTTCATTTGCTAAATTCCCATGTGCCAAAATGCTGCTTAAAGGCTCAAGACAAGTTTTGAACAAGTGAGACATCTGATTTGGAAAATGAAATTCTCCCTGTAAAAGCGCTGTATCATTATTGTGAGAATGATGTGACCATGGAATAAAAATAATGCTTATCGTGAATCAGGGTTTGTTGCCCTCGTCATGCAGTAGGAAGGGCAATTTAAGAGCTGGGGACGACGTAACAGTTCAGTCCTAAACTCAGAAACTGATATAGCGTTATTGCCTTAAAGACCCTTGTTCTTATTTTGCCACAGACTGATGACAATCGCTAGCAATAGCATTTTATGTCCTTGTTTTTCGGGCTAAACGCTTGACCGCATCTGCTGCCCCCTTCATCCTGTCTCATCTCAGGTGTAGCTGATCTCTTTCTGTGGGCCTTACCCACATTTATTGTGCCCGCTGGGACTCACTTCCTAGTAGCTGTGCTTGGGATTGCAGCCTTCAGCATTTTCAGAGCTCCCCAGTCTCTTTCTCCCCCTCTCAAGGGCTTCAGTGACTGCCTGATTTGCAAAGAAATGGCTCCTCTCAAGCTAAAGGCAGGAGGCTTTGAAGCCCCACAGTCCAGCAAACCCAACAGCAGATCTCCTTGACAACCAGTAAGAGGGATTCCTCCCTCCTCCTTCCTGGGCACAAACTAAAAGAAAACTTTTTGTATGCCTCTTTTTTTTTCCCTTTCCCTTCAGGCTCATCTAACCCTTAGTCCTGCCTTTTCCACTTGCTTCAGGTCATTACCATTAATACCAGCCACTAGATTTCCATAACGTTTGAACAGTTAAAAGAACAGCCCCCACCCCCAGTCCTGGGTATTTTAATTTCCTGCAATGTCAAGTGACAGCGCTCTTGTTGATTTTAACAAGGAAATAATATATTGCTGGGTTCCTCAACAACCTGTTTTTTTTTTTAAAGTTCTGTTTAAAAAGAAAGGGCAGATGATTCAAATCATCATCTCTCTTCAAATGCAGAAGACAATCACAATGTCAAAGTTGAGCCACATCTAAACACTTCTAGCTCTTACCCTCATTTTCGTGTTCTAGATCCCATTCTTTTCACAATTTCCTAAGAATAAAAAAAAATCCTGTTTTTTAAGAAAGGAAAGGCTTTCTTAAATTCATTTTTTGTAGGCAATGTTGTCTGGGAGGAAAATAAATGTATGCTGTCAAGGTTTCACATAATCACAGGTTAGTTTTAAAGGTTTTAATTTCTAGTGTTAAAAAGTAATAACTGAAGTATCAACCTGCTTTTATATCAGGGTGTTTCTTTTAACTGAATATGCTCCCTAATATAGTAGGTATCCATTTGAAACAATTATAAGAGAAATCTTTATGTCTGAAACAATTAGAAGAGAGAGCACATATACACTAACTGCAGATAAATACGAAGTCCACTTCAACAAATTATGTGTTATTAGCAAAATATATGGATGTTTCAATAGAAAAATTCTCATTTTGTTATTTTAATAATAACAGAAATCAACAGAAATCTTTTCCCTCAAGTTTGTGATGTGTAATTCAGATTAAATGTGTTTTTAACACAAAGACTTTTTTTCTCCATCTCTTATATCTCTTATATCTATATACATTACCTTGATTAGTGTCAAGACTCATTAGTGTCCAGACTTCGTGCACCTCTTTTAAATGTGTTTCAATAAGTTTCTTTTCTTTAAAAAATCCAGATAAGATTTGAATGTATTGCTGAGATACCTCTCTGTAAATATCTAGCAGCACATCCCCGTAAATCCCAAGGGAAGGTAACCTGGACCTTAGAGCTCCATCTAGTGAACTTCAACGAATGTCAAGCAGAAATTTTATGCTTTAAAATTAAGAGCACACATTTGAAAGTTGTATGTAAACTTACCACTAAACAGTTACACTAGATCAAACATTCTTAATTTAATTTTGCTGGTTAATATACACATACCACTCATGTGTATCTATATGTGTCTAATATAAAACTTTGTCAAAATTTGTTAGCAGACTTTTTAAATTCCCAGCCAACTAAGCTAAGGTGAGTTCAATAGATCTACTACATAACACACAGCCCCTAAGGTTGCTTTTTGCAGCTTTCAGCCTCTCCAGACTTCTTAACTACCCTTTCCTGGAAGCCTTGAAGAGTGGTAATCCACCTTTTAAGTAGGTGGCAACTGCTCTATACTATTTAACAATAAAACACCTGGTTTTTAAAACTAGATATAGACAACCACCCATTTCCAGTATTTGTTGGTTTTTTCCTTTTTTCACATTTTTACACTCCATGTGGCCCCAGAGGATTACAGAAGAAAAAAATTGTTCCTGGACTCACCATGTTTGCCCACCCCTGATATAAGCATTACCCAACTGATAAGAAAAATCATAGCATTTAAATGGCACTTTAAAGTGTTTCTTAGCCATTATTTCAGCAACCATGCAGCATATAAAAGGGAGTTTAAAAAGAAACAGAGGAAATAAAAATCTTAAGGAATCATATGTTAAAAGCCTGTCTAAACAAATAGATTTTTAAAAATTTTATGTAGAGGCATTTTGGGAGAAAACGAGGTATTGGAGACTTGCAGCTCAACTGCAAGCTTATCATCACCACTGAAAAAGCTCTGTTGGGCTTACTGAATGCCTTACATTTGCCGAGACACCAGACTCTTTGAGGCTGCTATCAGAGCCTGAGACAGTCTACATGGGACATGCCTCTATTAAAGAAGTTGATGTTTTCTCCAGCATTGCATCAGAAAATTTGGTACCAGAAACAGAAATAACATGGAAAGAATAGAGATAGCTTCATATGCCAGAAGTAATAGTAGTAGTAGTAGTAGTCATAGTCGTAGTTTGGCGTGTTTCAATAAACGTTTTATTCAACTCTAATAAAATGAGCACGTGAAATAAACAAATCAGGTGAGCCTTCCATAACTAAACGTAGTAAGTAAATAAAAAAGAACGTTTTGAATCTTCTAGATATAACTCAAAATGATTCTTCCAAAATGTATCCATAGATGACTTTTTCTTTCATGAGCCTCCACTTTCCTCATAATTTCCAAATTGATGGCCAGACTTATAGATCTATGCTTTTTCTTGTGATCTGTTTTATAGATCTATATTTTTTTATGTTTTGGAATGCTCCCCTAGGAAGGCTACAACAGCCTCCTCCATAATGTCCTTCTGGTGTCAGGTAAGGATGTTTTTATTCAGATTAATTGTAATCTTTTCAAGGTGTGAGCTGCCATGAGACTCAGCATATAAATAAAGTTAATAGATTGTTGTTGCTGTTGCTGCTGCTGTTGTGGTGGGGGGCAGAGAGCTGCTTTCTCTTTCTGCTTGCTGTTCACACATGTTCAATAAGGGATTCTGGAGGCAGCTGCTGTTTACCTTGCCTGTTGCAGGCAGGTAAGATCAGCTGCAAGCATAATCCTGTTCTTTCCCACTTCAAGCAGGAGGCAGGAAGGCATGAACAAACACAGGGAAGGGAGATTGAACACCATTTGCTAAGAAAGTGCTATTCTTCCATCCCACCTTTCCTAGAGTGCTCCTGTGGGGTGATGGCCAATCCATCTTTTGGAATGGAATGTGTAGATTCTGCAGTAGTACTACTGACCAGGGAGCAGACAAGAGAGGAGAAAACAGGATTTCAAATTAAGTCACCTGAGTCTTCTCCCCTCCCATATTCCTTACTGCCCTGCTTCCCCCCCCCCGGTCCTTCTTGTCCTTTGCCATCCATCTGCTGCTTTTTACTCCATCTTATTTGTAATTCTCCCTTCTCATGGTCTGCAACATTAACTCACTGTTTTATAGGGTCTCGTCCTCTACTAAAAGGACTATCAAAACAGAAGAGTAGCAGGCCTCTCCACGGTCTTTACTGAGAAACCACCTCCAGTTCAACGATTAAGGCCATTTCTATACTACACTGTAATAATGCTATTATTCCACTCTCAACCTCCTATGGAATCCTGGGGTTTGCAGTTTAGGGAGGGGCACTTAGAATTCTCAGCCAGAGAGCTCTTTGGCCTCAGTAAACTACAACCCCCAGAATTCCACAGGATGTTGAAAGTGGAATAATAGCACTAGGGCCATTTCTGCACTACAGTGTTAAACTGCTGCTATTCCACTTTCAACACCATGTGGAATTCTGGGGTTTGTAGTTTACTGAGACCAAAGAGCTCTTTGGCTGAGAATTCGAAGTGTCCTTCCCTAAACTACAAACCCCAGAATTCCATAGGAGGTTGATAGTGGAATAGCAGCACTTTAACACTGTAGTGCGAAAATGGGCTATAACAGTGCAGTGCAGAAATGGCTTAAGTCAATCCAAGACTCTGTTTAGCAGACTAGAGGAAAATAAATGGTTTATATCAGGGGCGGGACACTAAAATGGGTTGAGTGTCAGATTCCTGACATGAAGCCCTCATAGACCAGATAATGTCATTGGGTTCCTTGCACAAAAGTTTCTTCCCAACTTTCCTTACATTCTTTACCTCTGCTTTGGAGAACCGAACCCAATTATATGAAGAGATCCCTCAGGATAAAGTTACAACAGGAGTTGGAAGTGGAGGGAGGGTCTAATGCTCTGTACCTTTTTGCTATTAAAATTACTAACCCCTGCTATAATCAATATCTGTGGCAGCTGGTGGCACCAATATCAGTGGGGTAGTTAATCTGTTCTGGTTTTAAGTCTAAACTTTAAAAGAGCTGTCAATCTGGCCAAGCATAGTTTGGGAATATGGTTCAATACCTTGGATAGCTTCCTTAAAGTTCAGACTAAAACCTAGAGGCAGTTCACTGCCTCCAGACACAGAAGATGTCACCATTCAGCAACCATTCAATATGAGATTGAAATGGACTGCATTTAAGCACAAGTCTGCTGCTGTTGAGCATCATGTGATAATTCAGTTTGGAAGAAATGAGGTGGCCAGAGACACAGGACCTCATCACTTTGATGTGATGGAAAGGTAGAATTTTACCTGAATTCTACTATAATTAGTTTTCAGTGCCAACCTTAATCCAGGTTGACTTCATCTTAAAATTATTTTAAAGGAAAATTGCGAGTTGTTAAAAAAAAGTAATAATTTGAAAGTACTTCAAAATACTTTGGAGTTTTTCCTTCTGTTACCTTCTATATGCTACTGATACAGAAGCTTATCTTCAGATCATCTTTCATCTGTTTGTGTTCTGCCTTTGACATGTCTGTCTATTTGGAATCCAGCATGTGGTTTATGGCTTGGCAACTTTGTCCTACTGACTGCACCATGGCTGAGTGAGTAATGCCATTAGCCTAACATCATGGACTCTTGTCAAAGTTATTTCTTTCCAAGGAAACACCTTCTTCAGCATAAACAATTTGTTCCGTGAAGTAGCATCTAAGAGATCTTATTATGTCTGCACACTTGGAATGGAGAGGAAAAATGTGACATGTTATGTCTTTTAAAACTAAGCACTGTAACTATGGGGAAAATAATATTTATTGAGAAATATTTAGATTCTACTGCCACCCTGACTCTGCCTTCTGAAAAAGGAATAGTGTGTGATAAAAAAGGGGGCTCTGAGCTAATAAGAACAGGGTGACAGAAATTAAAAGCATCCAAAATATTATGGCATATGTACATATTGGAGCATAATCAGCATATAGTGCACATGAGGCATAATCTCAAAATGCACCACGATCATGCATTTAGACAAATGAAGCTGCCATACTGTTAGACATAAGAAACTAAGGCTGGCCATTTTTTTCTTGTAGTTCAGGGATGGGTAGAGTGCATCAAAACCAGAAGTGAACTTCTGGCTGCTTCCCCTTTTGGTTTTTATTTTCTAGCATTTTTGGAGTGTATGCATCCCCCTGTTGGTTGCAGGGGCAGAAAATTGCCCATGGACCTGCCACAGTTCTCCTTCCACAACATCTACTAAGTCAAAAGTGTTTTTAGTAGGAGTAAATGTTTTTTAGTAGGAGTAAATGTTTTTCCCATTACCAATACCTGACTACTGATCAAGAGATGACAGATACTGAACGTGGAACCTGATACACGCATGTCATGTACTCCACTCTTGGCCTGTGTTCCAACTGTAAACATTGCAAGAACATCACAATTGATAAATTAAATTCACAATGTGCATTTAACCTCTCTCCATAAAGTCATGTCTTAATATTTCATCATACTGTACCATGAAGCAGAACCAGAATAGAACTATAAGATTAAGAAGCAGGTTATGTTGATAGGCTGTGGCAGCCATACTCCCCAGTCATTGAGATCACTGGCAGCTGTCCGTCAAGTGTTATTTCTCAGGTGGCCTTATATATGTCATTGTACGCGATTTGCTCCTATTGGAAATATAACATACTGTGTATGGCAAACACTGTTGCAATGGGAGAAAATCTATTTTCTGTTGTATCTTATGTCCCTGGACTAATAGTTGTAGTTGTCATACCTGTAGCAGCAGTAGCAGTATATTGCCATCCTGCCCTATGTCACAGATCTCACAGCAGGCTACAGGTGAAGTCTACAGAAACAAGTTGCAACAACTGAAAAAATAAAAATAATTTTAATAAGCTAAAAGAATATTAAATACATTAACAAGTTAAAACAGGTTTAAAAGACTGAAACATTTTAAAACCATGTGCACAAGCATTTCGAAGTAAATCATTTAGGACAAAGGCTTTAGTAGTCTGCTGTGTTTTTACTTGGCCCCTAAATGAAACCTAGTGTTGGTTCCAGTTGGGTATCCAAAGGAAGGCGTTGTACAGTTGTGCTGCCAAAGCTGAAAAGACTTTCTCTCACACATCTTCCCACAGTATATTGGCCTCAGACGTGGGACACAGTGGATCCCCCCCCTCCACCTAGCAGACCTCAGATAAGGAGAAGTATTCCTTCAACTATCAAGCTCTCAAGCCATTTAGGACTTAAATGTTGCCACAAGCACTGTGAATTCACACTCAAAGCATATTGGCTCAGACCTCACATGGTTCCTAGAAAAGAATTCTATGCCTAGTTATTTTAGCACTGGATCAAAAAAATTGTCCCCGCTTTTTTCATTACTTTTTGTAGTGTCATGAGGTAATGTCCTTCTAAGGAGACGTTCTTCCCAGAATATAAGAACAAGGCCAAGCTATTGAGGGCAACTAAGGTGCTTTTTGAAATTGCAACAAAATTTGAAGAGGTTACAAAAGAAACAAACAAGAAAACAACAACAAAAAAACCCTAAAGTGTATCTTAAAAGTAGACCCACATATAAATGAAAACCTATGGAAGTCATTGCTATCCCACACTCCTACCATCACATTTCACTGAGATGAATTGTTCTACAAAACTTCAGGGTAGATATTCCATCCTGCCTTATTTTGTCTGTAGAAGGCAGAGATAACAGCACATTTCCTCAGAGGTATTTGCAATATGTAAGCTTTGCTTCTCTTCACATTTCTTGCATTATTTTACTTGTCTATTTTTAAAAGCCATCTTTCAATATATAATCACAGTGTTTCTTGACATTCTGTCATATTCAAGTGTGACTAAAGGTTTATCTGCACTGCATAGTTATATCAATTTGATATCAGTTTAACTTGAAATTATGAAATTTTGGGAATTATAGTTTAGCGAGGTACTCAGAATTCTCTGCTAGAGAGTTCTAGTGCACTCCTCAGAAACACAGTTCCATAGGCAGCCTGAGATTATAAACCAAGTTAGATTGTACCTGCCCTTACTGAAGCCAAAAAGGTTTATAGTTAATTTTGGAAAGATAAATATTCACTATCCATCATGCAATGGTAAGAAGATCTTTCTGCTTTATCTGCACATCAATGTTTATTTTACAGACTCCATCTTCAAGCAGATTATATTAAAATAATCTTATATATTCCTCCCACCCGCTCCTTTTAATTTATCTCCCTCTTTTTTGGCATCTTGTTATTATTTTCAAAGGAACAGTAACATCATTGTTACATAAATGAACCTTGAAGAGAAAGAGCAATAAGAAAAAAAGTAGTAAACCTTGACTCTAAATGAAGTTAGTGTTATAGTAAATTGTAATAATGAGACGATAGTGAAATTATAGAAATAATTAAAACTTATATTAGCTCCTTGTCAGTTTTGTCCTGTGCTTATACCCAGCTGTAGGTTGTGTATCCTGTTATACATGGTAAAGATAGAAAATTGGGGTTTGTCTTACGCTCAGCCATGGAAACCCATTGGGTGACCTTGGGCATGTCACACACTCTCAGCCCCAGAGAACTCTATGATAGGTTCATTTTCGGGTTGCCATAAGTCGGCAACAACTTGAACGCATACAATGTAGGATCAAGCAGAACCCTCTCTCCAATGTGGCTTTCTGAAACCAGCCTCATTTAATTACTTACTTAAGACATTTATATATTGCCTCTCAACCCACCAGCATCCTAGCAGATTCCCTTTACACTTCAGCACATCATCATGTCTTTCAGACATACCTCTTTGAGGCAATCCAGACTTGTTTTGTGACCTCAAGTCATTTCTGTCCTATGGCGACTCTAAGACGAATTTATCACAGGGCTGTCTTGGCAGAATTTGTTCAGATGGGGCTTGCCCTTTCCTTCCTCAGAGGCTGAGAGACTTGCCCAAAGTCACCTAGTAGTTTTCCCTCACTGAGTGGGGATTTGAATCATGAATCCCCACTCAGTGAGGGATTCCTCACTGATCTCTCAGTGTCCAAGTCCAAAGCTCAAACCATTAACCCATGCTGGCACTCCAGTCGAGGCTGCTGATATCAGAAGTCACCATGAGATCAAGGAGAATTAACCAGAGCCCATTCTCCATGTGTTTCTCCTAGTGAAGGTTGCCAAGGTAGCTAAGGTTTTCTCAGCGTCAAATCTAGGCACAACACTTCTCAACCACCTTACTTAATATGAGGAAACTTGATCAGTACTACTACTGGTCTCATTTTGGTATTAAGTTGAGACATAGGCCCTTTCTGCACAAGAGTGCTCTTCTGCATCGTTGCCCTGCAAATCTGCATCAGCAACACACCCCTCTGCACCTGCTCACTCTTTGCAGAAGAGAGCAGGATAGCCCCTTCCTTTGCTGCGCTGGGGCAGGAAGCATTGCAATCGTGAAACCGCAGTTTCTGCTTGATGGTAAGTATGGGAGCACCATGCGCTGGGAGGTGTAAAATGAATTTTTTCTGTTTTTCAAATACTGCATGGATGCGATGCTTCATGACGGGATAGCAGCAGACCAGAGACAATGTAGTACAGAAGAACAACCTGCTGACTGCTGCCATCCCATTGCAGAAGCGTCTCAGCAACATCATGCGGAAATGGCCTTGGTTCTTCACCAACCCGTTTTGTGGCATGGGATCATAGTCTGTCTAGTGGAATTCTGATATAGCATACACTGTTTAAAATTATTTGAATGGTTTAAATTGTATTAACTGGTTTAAATTTCTTAATGATGTTTTATTATCTGCATTCTGCTGTGAGACCTTTGATCCAAGAAGACTTATGAATAAAAATTGGCAGAACCACTTTTTCAAGATGGCTGTCACTCTATCAAAGAAGCATCAATCACCACTTTGATCCACCCGGGCAATCTTCTCTATCTTGTTGCTCACAGCCAAAATGGGCAAAGGTCATGATTGGCTGAACCTCTCCAGCACCACATCCTCAGGCTGCATAAATTTAAACTGATTTTTAAGAATTAAGACTAGAGGATACTCTGGATACCTCTGGCATTTCTATTGTATCAACAACGATCTCAAGTTTAGCATCAATATGAGTCACTTCAATCTCAAAGTACTTAGCAAACCCACAACAGTGGGACTCAGTGCGTTCTTTTCCTTTCCCAGAAGAGATTATTATAATTTTCTATTTACCGTCTTAAAAAGTTTTGCTGGATGTTTATCTAATGACAAAATGGCAGTTGTGAAGTAAAAATCATGTGCCCTCCCTCATGTCCAGTCACAATGGCTATGAGACCTTTGACAGTTGTGTTGTTCCAGCTATCATCCTGTCTATTCCATAGCCCTTGGCTCCTTGGTGAACGAGAAAGTTGCTTCTGAGAATTCAGCAGAAGTTGCTTCCGCAAAAGGCTGAGAGCCCTTTAGTGTTTGCCCTTTGGCAAATACCATAGGTGTCAATCTGTGTTTAGATGAGTTAATATGTGTCATATATATGGCAAAGAGTTTTTTAGAATGGCCATTTATTTCTGAACTAAGCACAGATCCTGACTCCTTCCGTTATAGATTTAAACTAAAATCTCTTTCATACACGTTAATCACCCATGGTGTAGTCTTACCTGTGGAGTGGTTTTGTTTGTGATTGCTTCTGAAATCAGTTAGATTCTGATAGGGGGACAAAAGAGCCCCCAGAGCCCAGCTGTTACAGATTTATTATGCAGTCTGAATGTAAAATAACTCAAGCTGAACTTCTCAGTGTTGAAGTTAATAATTTAAAGTGCTGAACTTCACAGGAGCAATGTCTCCTAAATTCTCAGAACCAAGTTCCTGGTTCATCAAGGAGCTATGGGTTGTGGAACAGACAGGGTGATAGCTGGAACATAGTTATCACAAGACTCATAGCCATTGTGACTGGGCACCAGGGAGAAGCACATAAGCCTACAAAACCCTGCCACGGAAAAAGGATTACCATGCAGTTAAATTGATCCACTTCTATGAAAGTACTTTATGTTAAATTTAGAAACAGAATTCAAATAACAAGATGTTGGATTGTGTGTCCAAAACAGAGGTTACAGCATGAGACCTATACTAATTGTATATCTTTTAAAAGACTAAACCCATTCTCTCAGTTCCCAAGCCATTGTTGGTCTGACTTTGTTCAAAATATATTTTTATTATCAAGGTACAGCAGCCACTAATTAGGGCCATACTATAACCTCAACAAAGGAAGATCTCAGAATTCAAAGTTGATATCCCCTAAAAACACCATTTGTTTTTTCTTCCCTGCACGTAAAGAAATTTATATACTTTTTTTTCACAGAAGCAAACCTAGCAGAATTGTGTTTTTTAAACAAAATAAATGGTACGCTCTAAAAAAATTCTTTAGCTGAAAGTAACACAAATACAGCTGTTTCCAAAAATATCAGTAGTTTTACATAGACAGATATTACAGTTTGTTCTAGTTTTGCTGAAATGGAGCCAACTGACATCTTATTGCCAACACTAGTAATCAAGATGGTAGTATTATTTCAGTTTCTAAAGCCAAGATACAATGTGCTACAAATTAGAACTGAATACTAAATAAAAGAAAGATAAGCAACATGAGAGAAGATAAAGACTAATAAAAATTGAAAAGTTTACATTTTTCCCATGGTTCCATACCTGATCCAAGCTTGGAAGTTGATTCCCACTGTTTCTGTTCATCTTACCTAAGAATTCATCATTGAAAGTATCATTTAAAATGTAATTTTTTCATAAAAAAAGATTGTGCAGGAATATTATTTATATGGTGCATAGATCACAGTTGTGAGGGGAAAAAGCATTGCTTAGTCTGATTAAAAGAGGCTAAAGGAATATCGATTTAACATATTTGGTGAGAGGAAGAACAGCAATTGCTTATTTAGAGGGGCAAGGAAAAAAAGTGAGTTTTAAAGTAACGTCAGTTATTCATTACCATCTGTCCATTCTAATGCAGTGGCAAATTATCTCACTATTTGTTTTTTACATTTTAACAAATACCCTAAATACTGGGATAATTTTCCATTGGATTTGAAGTGATGGATGGGAATAAACAGTTGTGTATTAACAGGGATATCCATCCATGGGAAAATGAGAGAGAGGGCCTTCAGGCAACCATGAATAATATGGTCACTTGTATTTGTATGAAAGGTCTTAACGATTAAAGGTATTATGTAAAGTGCAAGATGTTGTTAATATAACTTTATTGAAACTTGCCAGCCAACCACTAAATACAGTAACTTAATTTAAAC
This sequence comes from Iguana delicatissima, assembly GCA_948472985.1. NCBI lineage: Eukaryota > Metazoa > Chordata > Lepidosauria > Squamata > Iguanidae > Iguana > Iguana delicatissima. The sequence continues at coordinate 166,558 of CAOKZL010000954.1, forward strand.
TTTAACCATATTATTTGAACAAGATGCTTCATATTGTAAATGCTTGGAAAACAATGCATTTTTACAACCCGGATATTTATGAGGCATTGCTGAGAAAGAGACTAAACTGACACTTTCTTTTGTAGACTAATTCTGTGTTTAAAAGGTGTCTTTCTGTACAGCATCCACTGACTTCTTCTTATCTGCATCCACTGATTTGAGGTCTCTTCTGCACCTCAGTTCCCTCCCTTCTCCCTCTTTCCTTTTTCTTTATAAGAATATTGTTTTGAAGTCGGCCAATGAAACATGTTTTATTTAAGTACTATATTCCTGGAGCAATAGATTCTTTGGAGAGCTAAAGGCTGCAGAGCACTTCATTAGTTCCACATAATGAAAGAATGGTGCAATTGAAGGAGGTCTCTAAGGGAGAATGGCGTGAAAATTAGAGATCCGTCTGCTCACTTGCAAAAAAATAAATAAAAAAATTGTGGATTTGCTAAATAAAGCACACCGTCTCCATTCAAATCCACTGAGAAAGGGTTCCCCCACTCAATCCTCTTACCGTTGACAATATAATAAAACCAGAGGGACTTTTTTGAAGTAGATCCGCGCATTCCACATTTGGATTGAGGGGCAATGGACTGTTTAAATTGCTATTTACATTTCCAGCTGTTTTACCAGTGATTTGCCCATCTTAATAGCTCTTTAAGCTTTTAAACAAGAAAATAGCTATTCTCACGACTCAAAGAAGAAACCATGGTTATTCCAGACTGACCCTATTGTAAAAGGCTTAGCTGCCTCTGTCTTTATATATGCCTTTCTTTTTATACTACTTCCCCCTTTCCATCCGCTGCCAGTTTCTAGATTTTAGCTCTTTTTCTTTTTAATTTTTACATTATATATTTTAGTAACATAATAAGGTTTTCCTGATACTGCTGATTCAAGGAAGAAAAAACCTTGACAAGGAGCCATGATGTTTCCCTAGAGAGGCCCAAGCCAGCCAGAAAATGAGAACTGAGACTATAATCTTCTGCTAGTTATTGGAGAGTTAGGCTAGTGTTAAATGCTCTGAAAATTGTGCATTTATTTACCCACTTTTCTCTGGAGGTGCATCAAATTTACCAGCGTGTTCAGGCATGACTTAAACCTCTGGGTTTTTTGCTCATTTTATAAGGGTTTTGAAAGAGAAAGAATGAGTCTGGTTGGTACATTAGACTGAGAAATGGTGTGTGTGTGTGGGGGGGGGGGGATTTTAGTAAAGTTATAGAAACATAGCCACAGTTCTTAGAATATGAAACCATTTGTTGCCTTTAACTAAATACTTTCAAATTGCTATTCATGTTTTGAGAGAACCACTCAACCCTCATTGTCTGCACTGATCAAAGCTCTGGCATTTGTTTTTGATTAACTCTAAATGTTCTCCGTGTTTAAATAAAGTGTCTCCTATAGACATGCAGACAATCAATTCTGAACCTCACAAAAATGTTAGCAAGACAGTTCTTAACTAAAACTGCCAGACTTATTGCTCTTCACTAATACCTCATCAGATAAATTCAACAGAAAACATTTAGACCACTCGTTGCAAAGAAAATTGAAAAGCTCTATTTTTTTCTTTTTCAGAATTGTTGTTTTTAATTATTGCAGTGAAGAAATAGAAAGCCTTTGGGCTTGTTCTCTTGAAAACCATATGGATATTTTGTCTTTATATCTCAGGACTAAATCCAGTGTTAATCCCAACTAATGTAGGCACATTGATTTCAATGAGATTTACGCAAACATTTGCTTATATATCTCATTCATTTCAGTGAGTTTTCTAATTTGGACTAACATTGGATTTGGCCAGCAGAATTTTTCATTTAAGTGAATTTAATATATGAAATGAATGAATGAATAAAAGAATGCCATTGGACTCATAGCTCCCTCCATGTCTAAATAGATAGACAGAGGATCAATATATAAACAACTCTCCTCACAAAATAGTATTATTTTATTGAATTAAACCTTTACTGAAATCGCCCTGCCTTGCTGACTGAACACAAATGAAAAACACCAACCACAACAGGCAGGTTTAACAACATATATGAAAGCTGCATACGCTAGGACTTCAACGAGTCTGCAGTGGCAGAGCATTCCAGAACTATATGATAGTCACCACAAATACTGTAGTGGCTCTGAGAGATCATAATTCTTCTATGGATTTAGGCTGCAGATATTTTGACTGTGTACTTTTTATGTTTATTTGTATTATATTTTATATTATTATTGGGAAATATGAGAGAGAGAATACTGGAGCTATCAAATGTAGTACTGTAATTAAAGTTGCAGTGCAGAAGTTAAATAACAACCTGTCCCACACCCACGCACCCACAGGGGTCAGCAGAAAAGAAAACAAGCTTGTTTTTTGTAAAACATAAAGAATTAGCTTTACTTATAAATTACTTGGTCATAATCAAACATATGGTCTTATGGGTTAGAAAGAGAGAAAAAGAAAATGCCTGCAAGTTGGAGTGATGCAAGAAGAGAGAAGATGTGGGAGGGAAAAACTAATAAAAAGGAAATCACTATAAATATATGCTGTGCTTAACTCCTAAAAAGTAATGTGCAAACTAGCAATTAGTAAATATAGTCATGTGAAGATAGGTAACTCTAACATGCCTTCTCTGCTCTACATAAATTTTGAAATCCCATTTTGAAGCAGTCTTTTGATAAAGGCTTGGTCAAGATTCCACCTAGTATTTCAGGGGTTGGCCAGATCATCTGGTTTACTCCTTTTTCTATGCAGTTTGTTGCTTCTGGTGCTTGCTGTACGGCATCATCTTCTCTGTTTGAGAAAGTCTAATATTGCTCTGGTTTTATTCCATAACTTGAAATGGTTTCTCTTCATTTGTTCCACAACTAATGGTTGTTGAGCAATTCATAATAATTCTCTCTATGTTTACTGCTATATATTCTGACTCTGTGGAAGACAAGATTATTATTTTTTGTTTATGGCCTACAGGAAGTAGGCCAATTTTGATATGAAAGCAAAAAATCACTAACAGGTTGGTAATCTGTTATCCTGATTTCTGGGGGTCCTGGGAGGGACACCTAAACGCGCTCCAAATCTTACTAAGTTGAGGGAATTAGCAAGGAGCACAGGCTAGCAATACAAGAGGCAGGGTAACGTAGTGAGATCTTTGACCCTATGTTTACGGGGTTGGGCCGCGACAAGAACTAGGCAAAGTTATTCAATTAAGAGATTTTATTGTAATGTCCACAATTCGGCACACACAGACACATGCACTCACGCACTCATACAAGAACTATAGAAGTAGAAAGAGAGGAAAATTGATAGGGGCTTTAAGCGGATTTCTGGGGTGATACTCCACCTGAACCTGAAGTCCAGGGGAAGAGAAATAGAGTTCGAAGCTTGGGTTCATGGTTTCCCAGCATGTGGAGGCTGAGGGGAGACTCACCAAACAGATGCAAGGCACGAGCGTTCCGACAAGAAGCTCAAGCTTGGGATTTTTATAGGAAAGATTGTACCTGGAGGCTAGCCCTCTCCTGAGGAGAACAATAGGGATCTGAATGGAGACAAAGCCTCTGAAAGGTCAAAATCAGAATTGATGAGATTTAGCCAGCATTGCCAATCGTTAGAACAGTATGCAGATGAAGAGCATTCAGGGACTGTATAGACGGACACACTAATCCCATCATGCAGGCAGTTCAGGGCTGAGAGCCCTTGCATTTGCTTAATGGTTGGCTGTGACTAGAGGACACTACTGACTGTGTGACAGATAATTGTTTACTGGCCTAGACCTAGCTTGCATAATTGAGGTCATGTGGCTGTGCCTGCCTACACAGGCTCTCCATGACCCTTTCAGACACTTGGAGTTCATCTTATGGAGTGCCACGTGGAAATATTAACCATAACCAATATGAAATTATAGACCTCAGGCTTAGGCCAGATAACTGCAGTAACAAATCTACACCATCTCCTGTCCAGTCCAGAACAGGACAACATACAAGTTTTGGATTAGTAGTACCTGGAAATTTCAGTTTAAAATCCATAATCTCTTTTAAGTATCTATCTACCCTTTTTACTCCTGTAGGTTCGCTAGTTTCCTTTTCCAAGCCCCTACAGAAAAAACTATGCCTGGTCTTGCATTAGCAGTCATTAATCAGAATGGAGACTGCAGTCAAGAAATCACAAAAAGATTAGGGCTTGAAAGGGTAGCTATGAAAGAACTAGACAAGATCCTGAAGTGTAAAGATATATCATTGAACACTAAAGTTAGGATTGTCCAAGCCATCATATTTCCAATTTCTCTCTATGGTTGTGAAAGCTGGACATTGAAGAAAGCTGATAGGAAAAAAATCAACTCATTCAAAATATGGGTGCTGGAGAAGAGTTCTACAGATATCCTAGACCGCTAAAAAGATAAATGAATGCATCCTAGAGCAAATCAAGCCTTAACTCTCCCCCGAAGCCAAAATTATTAAATTGAGGCTGTCATGCTTGACCATATCGTAAAAAGATATGACTCACCAGAAAAGAAAATAACGCTTGATGAGGTAGAAGGCAATAAGAAAACAGTACAGATGGATAGACTTAAGAAAGCCTCTGCCCTGAGTCTGCAAGACCTGAGCAGGACAGTTGATGGATGACTGGTTTGGAGATCTCTCATCCATAGCGTTGACATCAAGTCAACATTGACTTGATGCCAGTTAACAACAAGAACATATATTTTCTTATTGCTGCTCTGTACATATTATTGGCAGAGGTTCTCTTTCTTGATTTTAAGAAACTGTTATTACTACAGAGTAGGCATCTTGAAGTCCTAGAGTTCCTAACAGTTCAGCAGTCTTTTATTTTTGACTTCGGAGAAAGGAACCATCTCCTTCCCTTTCAATCTTTATGCCTAGATGTTATTATGTCATTGGTGATTATGTTATTTGCTGTTCAGATGGCTTTGGCTTATGGCAACCTGATAAATAAGAAACCTTCAAGAGCTCCAGTTATCAACAGTGCTGCTTATATCCTCAAGCAGAAGGACATGACTTCCATTATTGAGTTAATCCATCTGTAATATGTTTTCCTTCTTTTTTACTGCCTTCTACCTTACCCAAATTTCATGATGATGTTGTCTCAATGATATGTCCAAAGTATGATAGCTTCAATTCTGTTACTTTGGCTTCTAGTGAAAAGTCAGACTTTATTTGCTCTCAGATTCATTTACTTGTCTTTTTGATGGTCCATGGTATTCATAGAACTCTCCTCCAGCAGCACATTTCAAAGGATTTGTTCTTCTTTCTGTCAACTTTCTTCAGTGTTCACCTTTCACAACTATACATAGATACCAGAAATAATATGGTACAGATTATTCTTTCTTTAGTGTTCAGTGGTATGTCTTTGTATTTGATGATCTTATCAATTTGCATCATAATCACCCTTCCAGTCCTAGTCTTCTCATTTCTTGACTAAAGTATCCATATTGATTTATGACTGAGCCAAGGTATGGAAAGTATGCTCTGCATATTATTAAACAGATAAGATGCAAAATGCAAACTTGTCTGACGTCTTTGTCAGTTAGAAACCATTCTGCTTCTCCATGTTGTGTCCTGACAGTGGCCTTTTGTCCTGAGTGTAGATTACATATCATGACAACGAAGTGTTGTGGCAAACCCATTTCTTTTAGAGTGATTCCAGTGTTTCAAAGTCTATACAGTCAAAGTCTCTTCTATAATCTGTAAAGCATGGATTGATTTTCTTCTAAATGTTTTTGTTGTATTCTATTATCTAATTTATGTTTGCAATATGATCTCTAGTGCTTCTTCCTTTTCGGAACATAGTTTGGAAATCTGGATTTCTTACTCTATATATGGTAAAGATCTTTGTGGTAAGATCTTGAGCATAATTACATATGGGAGATAGATGCAATTGTCTAATGATTACTACAATCTCTAGTGTGTCTTAGAGATTCCCAATATTTTGCTTCATTGTTTTGTTGCAGGCACCTTTTTGTTGGAATATAGATGGATTCCATTTCTATAGAATGAAACATCTAAATTGGTATGCCATATTTCTCATGATTTATTTCTCTGAAGTGCTTTGCGAGCAGCTTCAGCTTTGCTTTCTAAAACTGTGAGTTTCTGATCAATAAGTTCTTCCTTGAAGGAACCTGTCATCCTTTCATCTTTTTTTCTTCCATTTATTATTTCCATTATCTTTTTTATTTTGTCCTGATCATATAATGTAGTTTCCTCTCAGTCATAGAGCAACCCTACTCTTGGTTTAAATTTCCACTTTTTCCCTCTCCTTTTTCAGTTTAATATTTATTAGTTTTAACAAAAGATACAAACAAATCAATCCATAACCACAGAATCAGGAAAAGAAAAAAAACAAGATGAAAGAAACAAGCTGCACACAAACATTACACATGTATGATTAGAACTAAAACTAAACCAAACTAATTCAAACTAAAATTAAACGTAATGACACAACCCATTACTAAAAGACAAACAGTAAACATATCCTAACTACACTACACTTTGACCAACTGTACCGAAAAAGAAAAATAGATTAATTTTCCATATCTTATTCTACCATTACATATCTAAGTATGTTTCACATACTATAATTAATAATCAAAACCATAGATTAATACATCATTCAACTCATATTGCTCAAAAAAAAAAAGAACAGGAAATGGTTTCCAGTTTTTCAAAAAATCTTCAATGGGTCTATCTTATACCAGCTGTATCAGTTTTGCAACTTGGACAAGATCCGCAACTTTAAGAACCCATTCTTCTGTCATCGGTGCATCAACCCACTTCCACGTTTGGACAAACAACATTCTTGCTGCTGTTATCGTGTACTGAAGAAATAGTCCATGTTTCCTAACCAATTCTTTGTCAATAATTCCCAACAAAAACATTTCGTAAAACATTATAAAATCTACCTTTACATTTTTTTGGATTAACATATAAATCTTAGACCAACACTTCTAGTTCCTGGAAATCCACCACATATGGAAAAAAGATCCTTCCTTGTCCTGACAACTGCAATATTGCTTTGAAACATTCATAGACATTTTCAACAATTTTCTAAAGTTGGGCACCACCTATACATTATCTTGTATATGTTTTCTTTTAAATTACTGCACAAATTTTATATCTTTAGTCCACAGTTTTCCCCATTTGTCCATTTGTACCTTATGCCCAAAATGTTGGGGCCACGTTATCATAAACTCTTTTACAGGCTCATCTTCTCTCTCTAATTTCAAAAGACATTTGTACACTTTTTAAATTATATGATCATCATTTTTACACAACTCTAAATCAAGTCAAGCCCCCTTGACTAAATATATTTTATCTTGCTTAAATCACTTTCTGAGTTGTAAACAGGCTAACCAACTAAGCTCTATGCCCTCCTTAGAAAGCATCTCTCTTGATTTAAGAGCTCGGCTTTCTTTCTCTATATACAAAAGTTCGTTATAAGGCAATTTTTGTTTTTGTTTTTGACCCATTCTTTCTTAACAAAAGCTTCTGGGGCAAGGTAACTAGTGATTCTGCAGGAAAAACTTTGCTTATATTTGGACCAAAATCATAGAAGAGCTTTTCTAATACAATGATTTTTAAAACCAGCATGTGCCTTAACTTTATCAAAGATAACCATGCGAACCAAATCTTAAGTCATGAACCTCAAGTTCCAGCAATCTTTCGTCTCTAAGTGAAATCCACTCTTTTAACCACATAAAATGACAATTTAATGTTAGAAATCTCAGACAACCCCTTTTTGTAGCACTGTACAACATTTAAGTTTTATTCTTGGTTTCCTTGCATGTCAAACAAATCTGGAAATATATTTTTGTCATTGGAGAAAAGGTATTCTGTTCTTTATTATGGGGATTGTTTGAAAATAGAATAGGACCCTGGGCAAAACATTTGCCTTTATTATTTTGATGTCTCCATTCTTGTCAGAGAATCATTTGTATTGTCTTCTGTTTTTTTACATTTTCCTATTGTACCAAGAGAGAGAGAGATTAGACAGCATGTGATGGATGAAATATGTTGGTTACAACCTTAAAACAATCAGAAATCAGCTACAGCTAGATTTATAAGTATATTCTTCCTAGAGTAGTCAAGTGTAAGCAAAGTGAAGTTGAAGGGACACAGGGCCTGGTGGTTTCCAAACCAGCAAATGCCCAGACAGTGCAACTAACCATGGATATAAATATCTAGCAGGGCTTGCCATATCATCCAGTTGGTGGATTGTGCTCCTATAGTCCACTGGTGGTGAGGTCACCTGTATCTGCTCAGATTGCAGGTTTCCCCCTCTTTGCATCCATTTAGTCACTTTAGTGGTTCCTTCCCCCCAATGGCTAGTATCTCCTTCCCTTCCATATCTCCCACAGGAGGGGACCAGCCTATCTTGGCTCCTCTTCACCTCCATGTACTTTGAATAGTGGATCAGTAAATCCAAATAAAATTTGCATCCCTCTGTAGAAAGGTGCACACTGTCATCTCAGTACAGGTGGAGCCAAATCTGCATGTATTCCTGGGTGTGTGATTGGACTGCCCCCTATCCAATTGAGCTTGCACATGCTGTCCCAGTTACCATGCCATTGGGCAGCATTCATTATGAGTACCCTGCTAAACTTGTCCTGGTAAGATCTTAGTCCATTAAATGTGAATCTCTGGGAATAGGTGTTGGATGTTATGGAGGTCTGTGGAAACCCCATCAACTGATAGCGAATAATCTAGTCATAGAATGATCTAGTCAAGATGCTTGCAGTCCAACAAATTGGAGTGCAGCGATCTTGACTAGATCATTCTCATCTAGATTGAGAATGACATTGAAGGGGCTGTGTTGCAGTGAGTTCAATGATCTTGGGGAGTAGAGCCCTCCACAGCATGGTGCGGCAACCTCACCAACTGACAATGGCCTAGAAAACTAAGTGTCTGAGTATCCATACTGTAATTGGAAGACCTGCTCAAGAAACAAAAAGAATTAAAAAGGGGTGGGTTTCATGGCCTTTGCTGAACTGCCTAACTCCTAACATAGGACTTGAAAGCCCTAGACTGCCAACATCCCACCCTAAAAATAGTGGAGCTGGGAAACCTGTGAGCTGATGCAACCTGTTATATGGAAGGAGTGGAAAATTGGTGAGGAGGGAGGCCAACTGCTGAGATGTCTTGTCTAAGGACAGTTCTGAATTGATATTGTGTGATGGGGAGGTGTGAAGTGTGTAAGAAGAACAATCCAGGGATAATGAATATTGACTTAAGTAGTCAAGCATGGACTAGACAGGGCAAATTTCTCCTGTTAGGGTCCTCTCTAAGGTGATAATCTGCCCTCTGCCATGCTGATCTCTCTTAGAATATCTGAAATGGATGTGAAAGCCTTCAGTATGACTCTCAGTATGGGGAGTAGTTTACTAACCCATGTATGTGCAAAGATTGCCAGTGTGAAAGTAGTCTTGAAAAGCATGACCTCATCCATAGATGAGCAGACTACCAGGAATGATTGGAGGAGGTGTGGAAGGACAATATCATATAGGATAATGAGTATCAACATGGCAGCAGCTTCCTGTAGCCCAGCCCTCCAATACCAGCAGATGCCAAAAGTGGCAGTCAGAACTAGAAGTAGATCGCTAGTGCTGGCTGCTAAGCCCCTCTTCAGAATACCAGCAGCCAGGGGCCCACAATGTGGGGATTGGGCTCACCAGGCAGGGGGAGTGCCACAGCCACAGGAGAGGTGCAAGGTCCACATGAAATGGCCTGGAGAGCTGAATTTGGCCTGCGGGCCTTGTGTTTGACACATGTGCCTTAGGGTGAACTACCAAGAGGCAGAATGCAGATTTAATACCACACTTTTCCAGAGGCCCCCTGGGCCTAGACCCCAAATTATAGTAACTGCAGCAATAAAGAAAGCATACAGTCATAGAGTCATAAAATCATAGAGTTAGAAGAGACTACAGGGGCCATCGAGTCCAACCCCCTGCCGTGCAGGAACCCATATCAAAATACTCCCGACAGATGGCCATTCAGCCTCTGCTTAAAAACCTCCAAGGAAGGAGACTCCACCATGCTCCCAGGCAGCATATTCCACTGCCAAACAGCTCTGACTGTCAGGAATTTCTTCCTGAGGTTCAGGTGGAATCTCCTTTCCTGCAGCTTGGATCCATAGCTCTTTGTCCTAGTCTCTGGAGCAGCTGAAAACAAGCCCACTCTCTCCTCGACATGACATCCCTTCAAATATTTAAACATGGCTGTCATGTCCCCTCTTAACCTTCTCTTCTGCAGACTAAACATACCCAGCTCCCTAAGCCACTCCTCATAGTGCATGGCTTCCAGAACGTTCACTATTTTGGTCGCTCTCCTCTGGACACACTCTAGCTTATTGATATCCTTCTTGAATTGAGGTGCCCAGAACTGGATACAGTATTCCAAATGAGTTCTAACCAATGCAGAATAGAGTGGTACCATTACCTTCCTTGATCCCAGTGATACAACCAAGAATTGCATTTGCTTTCTTGGCCGCTGCATCACCCTGCTGACTCATGTTCAGCTTGTGGTCCACCAAGACTCCTAGATCCCTTTCACTCATACTGTTATACAGCCACATGTCCCCCATCCTATATTTGTGCATTCCATTTTTTCTGCCTAAGTGTAGGACTTTACATTTCTCTCTGTTAAAATTAATTTTGTTAGCTTTGGCCCAGCTCTCCAATCTGTTAAGGTCATTTTGAATTTTGATCCCATCCTGTGGTGTATTAGCAACCTGTCCCATTTGGTGTCATCTGCAAATTTGATCAGCATGCCCTCTGTTCTTTCATCCAAGTCATTGATAAAGATGTTGAATAGCACAGGGCCCAGGACAAAACCCTGTGGCACCCGACTAGTTGCTTTTTTCCAGGAAGAAGAGAAGCCATTGGTGAGCACTCTTTGGGTTCAGTCAGTTACGTTGCACTGATTTTTATATTTCTATCTGGATAATTTGTTTCATAATTGTCTTGCATAGTTTTTATTTGTATTACTTCTTCCTTTCCCTGTGTATGTGTGTATGTTAGATTGCATGCTTTTCACAGGGCTGGCTTATTTTTTGTTGCTTTTTTACTTGTAAAATTCCATGTACACTGATGGCTCTATATAAATAGATAATGATGATGACAACAACAGTGGTTCTCTTTGTCCCAACCCACAGGCTGTTGAACAGTTGCATTTAGGGGTCTGGCCCTGTTTTGATTTACTTTTACTTTTGCTTCTCACTTGTCCTTAACTGTTTGAAGAGTTTCACCAGTCATTCAATGAGGGTTTTCTTTCTTTCAGTCTGTATCCAGACTTATTAAAAAGAACAGAAAGTCTCAGATTTTGTCCCTGTTCTTTCCAATTTCATTTTAGAGATCCATACACATTTTGTTTATCCCCAAATATCTTCTGTCAGCTCTCAGTATGACCAGACACTTTTTATGACAGCTTCCCAAGTCAGTTTATTTTAATCCAGTGAACTGAAAAGAACAGGAACAAAATATGGGACTTTTCAATCAGTCTGGATGTCCACTTCCCAGTGTAGATCATCTACCAAAGCAACCGAAACTGTCCCATATCCAGGCCTGAAGCTAGACTGAAATGGATCCAGGAAATCCATTTTGTGCTGGAATTCCTGGAGCCCCATCATACACTGTAGGACCTTGCTCAAGAAAGACACATTGGAGACTAGCCAGTCATTCTATACCATGGTGAGACTCATTGGTTCTTTTCCCCCAATAATGGCCTCACCACAGCTTCTCTTAGGCAGGATGGAAAGCTGCCTTGCTGCAGTGAGGCATGCATCAGTTCCCTTACTCAGGAAACCCCCCTTTGACTACTTTCACACGCCATGAAGGACAAGCACAAGGACCCACTACACAAGTATTGCCCTTCATCTCTCCTCATGTTGTACAAATAGAAATGTATCCAATAATACAAGACAAGCAGGTGCCAAGATTACACCTGTATCAACTACAGCATCCAAGTCAGAGAGGATGTAAGTGATTTTGTCTGCAGTTGTTCATAGTGCGCTGACAAGTGGTCTGTGTTCTCTTTTTGTGGGACAGAGTATAAGAGGCCCCTGACCACTTGAGACAGCTTCACTGGATAACAGTGTACAGATGCAATGATGGAACAGGAGTATAACTTCTTTGCTGCCACCACCACCATAGCATAGGCCTGTGCTGTGGCTTTCCAATGGACTGTAGCCTGTGTTCACACAGACCCACTCTGCGTTTTCTGCTATTGATGCTCTAGTCTCCTTCCCACTTGTTTCTTCACCACCAGCTCCCTAGAAAAGTTCCTCTACACCCAGATCACCCTAAAGAAAGACCACAAACTGCATATAAAACAACCTTCTCTCCCAAACAAAGAGACTGGATTTTGTCCTCATTGTACCCCTGAAGCAGCTCCCCCAAAGAAGTGATTCCCTTTGGTCTTGCCCCTTTGATGGCATCTCCACTTGTGCTGGGTCTGCCATCCCAGGTGTTGGCCAGGCTGGTAAACCAGCAGATGGTTGAGTATCCAGGACTTGCTCCTGAATGTGACAGAAGTTGTCTCAGGAAGGCAGCAATTAAACAGGGAGAGTCAGCAGCAAGCAGATAGTAACAGTAGCCAACAGAACCCCTCTTCTCTTTCATGAGTGATGGAGATGGTCCTGCTTCCCTGGTTTGCTGATTCCTCTGATTATGTGGTCTGTTTGACTTCAGTATTGATGATCTGATGATGTATACATATATAGTTGTTTGTTTATAGTTGTTTGATTGGTTGCCTGAAGAATGTGTTTGCAATGAACAAACAGTTGGCCTCACAAAATTTGATAAGTTGTTCTCCTTTATTTCTTGCTCCTAGAGCACATTCTCCTACAATGTTTGATTCTGTCATGTTTCTGACTTTAGCATTCCAGTTGTCTATGATTAGCAACTAATCCTGTTTTGGTGTGTGATCAACATTTTCATGGATGCCTGTACAGAACATTTTGATTTCTCCTTCTTCTGCTTTTGCATCTGGAGCATAAAATTGGATTATGGTAAAATTAATATGTTTTCCCTGAAATCTTATCGATATTGATATTATTCAGTCAGGCTTTGCATTGTATCCCATAACTGCTTTTGCTACATCCTGCCTCAGTTATTAATGTTACCCGATTTCTTCTTAGATTATTACTTACAGAGTAAAACGCTAAAAAATTATTTATTTAAACATGTCAAATGTCTGCCATAGCTTGTTCACCCCAGTGTTTAGAATATATTTAGAATACAATAAAATGTTTACAATACATTCTGTTTCTTGTTTTACTATTTCTAGATTTTTCTGATTCATGCTTCATGTATCCCATGTTCTTATTTTCTAGCTAATTAAAACAACTCCTTTTCCCAGGCTGGCTTTTTGTCCACCAGCAACCTGACCTTGGGCTTCCCTTTGTTCTCTTGCTTATCACAGTTCATTATATCAACATACATTCATCCCCAAAACACTAGTTTTCTAATACAGTTTCCATCATCCCCTTCTAGCCCCTTTTACATAGCATCAAGCAGGACAACAGTTCATGTATTACCTGGGAGCAACCAGAAAATAACTTGGTATGACAATGTATGATGGGTTACAAGGCATCATATGAAAGCAGACCTTAAAACACTACATGTCATTAGGGTGGCATTAGGATGTAAAGGCAGGGAAAGCAAAACTGATCTGCCAGTCCATTTGTGTTATTAGACATGGTGCTATTTGCACTCGTCCTTTGCTCTGCCCCAGTAGGTAGTTGAGTTCCTTGCAACTTTCCAGCATTATCTGTTGCTTCATTTTGGATTGCCTCATCATAGGATTTACACATTTTTCCACTGCCTCTTTCTAAGAGCAAGTGTGGTGTAGTGATTTGAACATTGGACTAGGACGCTGAGAGACAAGGCCTCAGAAGAAGGCAGAGGCAATCCCCCCCTCCAGACAATCTTGTGGGGAAAAAAGTGAGAGGATTGCCTTAAGGCCAACATAAATTGGAAATGACTTGAAAGCACACAACAAAAAAAATTGCTTGCTTTTATGCAGTACTCACAAAAGTTAACTAAAGTGTCATTGCTATTGTCTCTGAGATATCCATCACCAATACCACACTCCAATACTACTGGTATCCAATAGCTTTCCTTTCCTGTGCAACTGTGGATAGTGCTACTATGTTCAATCAAGATCATAGTTTCTGGAGTTGCTACAGTTTATAAATATTTTCATTTGGCAATAGAGGGCAATAAAAGATGTAGAAATTAAGAGCGGAACTACCACAAGAAAGGTCCTAACCCATGTTCTTCTCTCATTTGAAAAAAAAGGTAATATTGTAATGATTATACAGGAAGTCTATTTCTATAATTTATTAAGGCCCATGATGTGTGTGTGTTTGTGTGTTTATTTATTGTGAACATAAATGTAAATTCAGTGTAAATTCAGTGTAAATTCCTGTAATGATATATATAAGAAGTCTTTTAAAATGTAGCCTCAAAACTAGAAGTTAAGTAGTCTGGGTCTGCCCTTTGCTCTAACTATAGAGCTATTGGCTTCAGTGTAAGAAGCTGCTATTATTTTTCATTTGTTCAATATGCAGATTTAATTAATGCATAGTAAAACATTTTCCTCTTTCTCTCCTCAATAGTGTCCAAGCATATGAATAACTTGACTTGAGGACAGGATGATGACATGACAATGGTAACCCAATAGGAATGTGATATTTTAAAAAAGATTTACACTGGTAACATTCAGGATTAAAAACCTTAACTAGTAAAAGGAACAAAACATCTCATCAAGTTAAAATGATCATTGACTGTTACGGCACTGCACCTCCCCCCACATTTGTCATGGTTTAATTGGCAAATATTATTTAATTGGCACTATTAATTGACATTGATATAAATGACACCTGAGGTGACCAGAAGGTCAAGCTGGATGAGACATATTACTGACTGTAAACATGAGATAGCAAGGCAGGTCAGCCACACCAACCTTTTAGGCAGAAACCAATCATTTTCAGGCTAATAGTGCAGACACTCTTGAGACAATAGGATTAAAGATAACGAGCCAGACATCTCAGAGCTGGAAAGGGAAGTTTGTGATTGGTTTAACTCTGATCCCAAACACCTGGACAGTTCCCTATTGTTTTCCCCACTTTCCCACAATACTGAGCTATTATGACAGCCATTATCTTTTTGTCACCTAAACGCTAAGAGCGTTAACTCTGTCCAGACTTCATTATTTGTGTTGTAACTCCCATTGTCTGCTTGGCTGGGAGAGCAATTCACACCTATAACTGCAGGATATTTTTTCAGGTATAAGAACCCCCAATTTCAAGCAGTCCAGTGCAGTATCTTCTGCCTATCTGAATGTCGCACTGGCCTTTTGATTCCTGATCAAGAACTGTCTGTAGGTGCCTATCTAAGCCACATCACTACTCTCCTCAGTGCTCTGCAGACCAGTAATTATCGCCTCATCCCTGAAAGTCCTCTATCCACATTTTCCTCTCTTTTCCTTCAGTTAGCTCTTGTGGGCATATGTGAATGTTTGGATCTCTGCCTGCTTGTGTGAACCTTTTTCAATAAAACATGGTTTATTTCATTTGGCTGGTTCTTTCCTGCGTGACCTTGTAACATAGGTGGAAAGATCTTGTTAAGTTTGCCTCCTCTCGCAGGCTTCCTGATTTGAGCTAATTATTCCCCACTTTTGAACAGTGGTATTGGCATCACTGGTGGGCTCATGGCACTCATGTTTTGGGGTAACATTACCATGAATAAGCAATAAATCAAATTGTAGTTAGTGTTTTGTGCATTGTCAGTTAAACTTACCATTTTGAACACAGGTGAAATCGGTTCATCTCCCTGCATTTCATCAACAAAAATATTAAGTTTTCTTTTTGTGGACAGTTCATTGCCTGTATCAAAGAATCTTGCATATAGTTCAAGAATCTGTTGTTTTTGATTGATTCTTAGATCATTTTTGTCCACCATTGCGCTCCTATGTTTGTATTTTTTTAGATCACAACTCGCAGAATCCAACAGCAGGAATGGACAGTAGCCATGATTCTTGGGGAATTCTGGGAGCTTCAGTCCAAAAAGTAGTTTATATAAAAGATTGACCCTATTGCTATGTGTTTAACCTCTGCATTGGCATCATTCTTTCAGATTCTAAATGAATTCAGAAATTCTGAATACAAACAAACATATTTCCCATGGATCACTAGGCAAGAATTTAGCACACAGCAGAGATTGAGAAACGGCTGCATTTTGAAAAAACAAACCCACTGAGTCAGCTAAAATGATATTGTCAAAGGTAGACAGAAAGAAGGGATATCTCAAATGTCTAAGTGAGCTTCTAGGCTTTTCAGAAGCTTTAAAAAGGCCTAGTTGTGATTTTCCTACTCTGTTTCCACAGGGACAGAGAAGTTAATAGGATGATGACATCACACCATGCAGTGAAGTTTTGAGGGGAATGCCGCTGAAAATACCAGTGTATTTTGTCTCCTGAAATAAAACATCTCCATGCCAAACATGAAAAAAAATCTTATTTAAAGCTAACTCTTTAAAGTGTAGAGGCATGAAATAGCTAATACTTGATTAAAGATACAATTTAACTGTATGTGATTACAGATACAATTTTAGCTGTAATCAAGTCAATGGAGAAAACTGTCTTCTTGCTCTGAGTTGAAAATCAAGTCAATTCATTTTCCACCTACTCACAGTACTTTTCATATTCCCAAATTCTCCAATTCCCTTTTTTTTACTCTCTAAGCACAGAGCTCTTAACTTCTCATGTCTCTGTAGTACAGAGACAAACAAACATCATTATGATTATGCTTTTTTTTCCAGCTATCCACATCTAAACATATCAAAGCAATTTACAGACGAGACTCCAAAAGATCATGTTATTCCAAAATACAATAAAAACAAAACATAATGGTGCCATAAAATATTTTAAAAGGCAGTAAAATATAAAAGGACAAATTAACCTGCTAAAATATCTTGCAAAGAAAAACATTTGAACCCAGTGGTGAAAAGCAGTAAAGTCAAAACCATGGTAATACTCCTATATTAAAATATAGTTTTCAAGGTGAAATACTGCATTTCTATCTGAAGCAATATGTTTTAAGGAAATAGTATGAATTTACAATTATGTTTGTATGCATGCATGCATGTATGTTTTAATAATTTTCTCTTGATGTGGGACCCAAGGCAGCTTACAACAAAGTTAAACCAGGTTAAAATTAAAAACCTGATAAAAAGTAATAAATAAATAAATAGTTATAATGATAAAACACCAGAAATCAAAACAATATGAAATCATTTTAAAAGAAAATGATACAAAAGTTCAACATGCACACACCTATTAAGAAAAACACTTTCTGCTGCACAACCAGTTCGTCATCACACACCTTTTTAAATACAAAGGTCTTTATCTGCCAACAGAAGGAGAGCAGAGAAAACACCACACCAGACCAGCCTGCCATGGAAGGGAATTCCACAGCTTGGACACAGCCACTGGGAAGGCCTTCTCATGTAACCTCAGGAGGAAGGCTTATGTCAATGGTGGGACCAAGAAAAAGTCATTCCCCACCAATCCTGAGACTCAGGCCCTTTTCACACCTTACGTTGTCACAGAGGCATCCAGTGTGGGTCCTAGCATCATCGCTGCCAGGAGGGGAGTGCAACAGGAGTGCTTCCCTCTGCACCAGCTGTTGCTGGGATTCCAGGGAAGTGTGATGCCCCCTCCTCTTCCTGCCGCAGCGCAGCTGGGTACTGTTGCAAGCTTTGCTGGGGCAGGAAGGGCAGCCATTGCACTTCCAGGACTTCCAGAAGCAAGGTAAGTGTGGGTGCATTGCATGATGGTGGCATGATCACCAGTCATTGACAGGGAAACCCGTCAATGATTTGTGGCACAATTGCACCACCTGGGGATGGAGGAAAGACAGGACTGCAAAGATAACATGCATATGCATCATCGCGGTCCCATCTTTCTCCCATCCCTATGGCAGGTTGGGAGGATGGCATGGAAAGGGCCTCAGGCTGGGCCATATAGGGAGATAAGGCGTTTCAGATAGTTTAGACCCAAGCCATGTAGAACCTGATAAGTCATAACCAGCACTTTGAATTCTGCTTGGAAACCAGCTGAAAAGCAATGAAGGTATTTCAACAAGGGAGATATACGTCTCTTGTAACTAGCCCTAGTCAGCAGTCTAGCCATAGCATTTTTGACCCACTGATGTTTCCACACAGTTTCCAAAGGCAGCCCCACATAGAATATGTTAGCATAACCTAAAGAAGATGAAATCAATGTATATGTCACTGTAGCCAGATCTGACATCTCAAGAAAGCTGACCGACCAGTTTTTGTTTTGCCACCACCAAAATGTGGGAATTCAGGAATACACTCAAGTTACAAACCTGAGATTTCAGGGAAAACAGAACCCATCCAGCACAAGCTGAATCCCTGTTCCCTCATCTGCCTTTTAATTGACTAGGAACTGTTTCAATTTGTTCAACTTCCTCCAGTCCATTATTAATAACAGACACTGGTTTTGTAGCAAAGCGGCTTTTTTAGAATTAGAAAGAAGAGAAAAAGTTTAGTATCATCAGCTACCGGTGACACTGAATCCAAAAAGTATGAACAACCTCTCCCAGGGTTTCATACATATTTTGGTCAACATGTGGAACAGAACTGAAGCCTGAGCAACCTCACAGGCCAAAACTCAGGGTGCTGAATAGGAATCCCTCAGTGCTACATTTTGAAATTGCCCCTTCCAAGAGGACTGAAACCATTGTTACCCTCACACAGTGCCCTCAAGACTCATCCCAGAGATGTGGCACAGAGGTCTTCAAGGTTTGCTCTGTTGGACCTCAAAAGCTGTTGAGAGATCAAGCAGAACAAGCAGTGACACACTCCTCTTGTCTAGTTCCCAGTGTAGGTAAAGGTAAGCAACACTGTCTCCGTTCCACAACCAGGCCTGAAGCCAGATTTAAATGGATTAAGATAACCCATTTTCTCCAGGAAACCCCAGTGCTGAGGAGCCACCTCACCTTCTAGAACCTTGTCCAAAAATGGGATATTGGAGACTGGTCAGTAGTTCTCTAGCAAGGTGGGGTTAGTGTAAGAGGTTGTAACCTTTGTGTGCCCATGTTCACTGGCCGATTGCATGTTGCTCTCTAGGAGTTTGGGCACAGCATGTTTATGGTTACTTCCTGGTTGTTGTTTGTGTGTGTGTGTGTGTGTGTGTGCGCACGCGCGTGTGCGTGTGTGTGACATCCACTCTCTCCCTGCATCACATAGCCATTCAACATCCTGTGGAATTCTGGGGTTTGTAATTTACTGAGGCCAAAGAGCTCTCTGGATGAGAATTCTAAATGCCCCTCCCTAAACCCCAGGATTCCATAGGATGTTGAAAGTGGAATAATAGCACTATAACAGTGTAGTGTGGAAAGGCCCAATGATAGCAATGTGAGGTTCAAATTCTGAATCGCTGATGCTCTTAGTAAATGTGCAAATAGTCAAATACCTATTGCTTCTGTTTTGAAAGAGAAAGAGTAGCTTAAATCTAATTACTTTTCCCAGCTAGAATCATTGAAACTTGGTAAGCTGGCATTTTTATATTTCTGCTGCTTCAGTACTTCTGCTCTGGTTGAGAAAAGCAATTGGACTGGCAATGAAATGTGTTTGTATCATAGCGGTGTTATGATGTCATTGTAAATTTGCAGATGTCAAAATGCTGGTTGCTTCTATTTTGAAAAGGAAAGAATATCCTAAATCCAAATGCTTCTTCCAGCTAGAATAGATGTTTCAAAACAAGAGAACTCAGTAAATTGGCACTTATGTCAGTTCCACTGCTTTAGTCCCACAAGGATTAGTAATTGGATCGGTGATGAAACCCTTTTTTGCTGCAGCAAATGTATGCTATCCGATCAGTGTTGCGATTTCTGATCTGTTTTGTTTCCTGATCCAGCTTTATTGGTTTTCCTTTCACCTTCTCTTTTTGTTTGTGTCAGGGGGAGGGGGATACATTCTCATCTGAGACTAGCTGCAATAGCTAATGGAATTTCCACAGTCAGAAGGAGCAGCCTCTAAGAACTAGAGGTACCTTGCTTACATTAAATAGAAAATGGCTTTTGGTTTTAATGTCTTGTTTGAGATCACCCAGTAACAGTGGGCTAGCTACTTTTCAAAGCAGGATACTAGATTATATGGAAGTCTGTATAATTCGTTCAGGCAGTTCTTCTGTTCTTAAAGACATTTTCTTTTCTGAACATGACCCAAAGTGTTCCATAACTGTGTCATTCCATTTTAGTTATTAATCTCAGTGGGAGTGCTTCTCTTTTTCCCTTCCCTGTATTCTTGCCTTTTCATTTGCTTTCATAAAAATGGAAAAGCCTGCTAAATCATGTTTCAAAGGAAAATTAAAGTCTTCCTTTTAAGTTCCAAATAATTAAATGCCAATGATTTCAATTTGTTCTTGACCTTGAGCAGGAAAAGTTATTGTTTGTGCTGAGCTTTGCGCTATTCTGTCCTCAGAACTTTCAAAATGCCAAAGCAAACAATGCAACAGGCTGGCCAAAGTGACATTTACAGAGGGAAATGGGACACATATCATCATATACTCAAGCTTGGATGTTCCTGCATTAGCAATATTTCAGGAACTGGAAATCTTCTCTGACACCACCCTCAAAGGAGTATCCATTTGTAATTTGTTAGCTCTCTCTCACACGCAGACACATTTTCTGCTGTTTTCCTCAAATAGGGCAAGGGTTGCCAAATGAACAAACTTAAACAGCCTAAATGTCCTTGTGCCTGTGTCAGCAGCTTAATCAACAGGGGAACAACATGGCACAACATGGAGATAATAAACAAACTGCTGTTAAAAGCATAGTGAAAAGTAAGTAAATTGGCACTTGTGGTGTTTTTGCACGGCTTACTGGAGCTAAAGTGCCCAGTCAGTGGCAACCGTTTTAACGTCTTTTCTCCTAAAGGTCTTCATTATTTTCACTTCACTTCTTCCATGACTATTGGTGACAAGCAAGGGAAAAAATGCTGGCTGAACTACATGGACAACCCACATGCAGCTCATACTTAGCATAAAGGCTCATTCAGTTGATAATAATAATAATAATAATAATAATAATAATAATAATAATAATAATAATATTGTTTACTGTGTAGAACCAGGGAATGATTAAAATTAATGGTGCTCCTAAGCGGTTGGGTGGGGGAAACTCATGCATGAACCCATGCTAAATCACACTCCTTGTAATAGCTTTTGGTCCTGAGAAAAAGTTTCTCAAAAGTTATTATCTTCAAACGTATAAAAATAAATAAAGTATTCTGTCATGAGATGCACCGCTGACATCAGTTTTTAATGCAAGTTTAGAGTAGACCCTTGCACCTCATTTGTTCACAAAGATACAGGCAAGAAACACGCTCAGATTAGAAATATTTAAATCAAGTTACTAGCTGTTCCAGTTGCTTGCTTTACTAAATATTTCCACAGTTCCAACTCTCTTTGGAGAGAAATGTAGTGAG
Source organism: Iguana delicatissima (assembly GCA_948472985.1). Taxonomy (NCBI): domain Eukaryota; kingdom Metazoa; phylum Chordata; class Lepidosauria; order Squamata; family Iguanidae; genus Iguana; species Iguana delicatissima. Next base: position 188,088 of record CAOKZL010000954.1, read on the forward strand.
ACTATCAAACAAATTTCAGCTCTGTTCTTACTAAGATGTCAAGAAGCCTCTCCAAGATATAAAGAAACATGACTGTGATTTAGGAACTGAGGAAAAAATCCCAGACTTCTTAACTTTCAAAGTCAGTTACAAAGCCCTTGAATACATTTGTCTTCTACACGGCCCTTAAACCAATGGAGATTTCAGTTTCGGGAAGAGAAGAAGAAAGAAAACAGATGATAGAAGGTGATGGCATAAATTTGTACAGCTCTTTTACATTTCATAAGAGATATGACTCTCATATTCTAATTTAGGATTTTGTTGACTGATGCCTATGAAATTAATTGCTATGTTTGAGCAACTTCCTCAGAGGAGTGATGTAGATTTTGCTGCCTAGTTAAAGAGGATGTACATTGTTAGTGTTACGTAAATAAATAAATAAAGGAATACGAAAGGACACAAAGGAAACACAGTCCAACAGCACATATATCACTTCACATGTTACCTTTTTAGATGTACCTCCACTGTGATTCAGGGGGAAAAAAGGTTCCTAGATGTCAAAGGGCATGCAGTCTATGGAAAAATGACAATTTTGATCCCTACCCGCAGTCTGCCATCTAATTTCTAGTGAAGACACATGAAAGCAGGGCCATCCAGGGGATCTGATGCCATGGAGATGACAGGTCTATTCTGGAGTTCACTGCTGCTGTGAATTGAAGGAGATCTCTGCTGGTGCTTCACTGGCACCAGAAGAGTTCCCAATCGGCTTGGAGCAGCAGTGAATGGAGAGTGGATTTACCACTTCCCTAGCAGTGAATCCATTGCTTCCCCTGAATGATGACAAGTGATTACAGATACAGAAATAATTCTTACGGTCTAAATCAAGGTAGAATCATACAGCCTTCCAGCTGTTGATGGACTGCAATTTGCAGCAGTCCTAAGCAGTGTAGACTGTGTTGAGGAATGTTTGACAGCTGCAGTTAGACAACATCTAGAGGGCCACATAATCCTCCTCTTTGGCCTAAATCCCACTTTTACTCTCATCTTCTGTGAACCTTCTGAATAGATAATAACTTGGGCCATTTCCGCAGGGGTTAAAAAAAAAAGGTGCAGTGCATCCTCCACGGAGGACATCTGCACCTTGGGTCCGGACTACTTAGGGTAGATCCACACCTCAGTCTGCTCCGGAGTGACCGAAAGTGGTCCTCCAGCGTGTTTTTGAAAAACCTGATTTTTCAGGTTGCATGCCTGCTCTCCAATGCAGATTCGCAGGCTCACACCAATGCGAGCCTGCGATCTGCAGAGGGTGGGCTTTAGGCTGGCAAGCTTCAGCGGTTGGTCATGACACACGACCAACTGGAAGCTGCCATTTTGGACGCTGGAGCAGTGCGGATCTGCGATCATGCACTGCTCCTCCTCGCCCTAGACCAGACCGGACCCAAATAAGATCCGGTGAGTAGCGGCAGGGAGCGATTCTCTCACTGCGTGTGGAAATGGCCTTAGTAAGTCAACACTCTTGGACATTTAATAGATCCATAGAGCCTGCTGTTGTTGAGACTAACATTAGAGTTCAAGCCTGGGGTGGGAATATTGAGTGCAACTTGAAAGCATATTCAGCTGAGTCAGATGTATAAGTAGAGCTCGCAAAGGTAACTTTTTGTTTGCCAGTATCCATACAATAGTAATTTTTATAAGATTTGCCTTTGGTTCATTTAGCTTCATAGCACTCAGATATAATTTTTATCCTAACTGGAAATGTCTCTCTGGAGCCTGACCCCAATTATCTGGGATCCATCAGTATAAACTGTTGATGTTAACACCATCAAGTCAGCTTCAACTTATGATGACCCTACAAAGGAGAGACTTCCAGGTCACCCTCTCATCAACAGCCCTACTCAGTTCTTGCAGACTCAGGGCCGTGGCTTCCTTGATTGAGTCTATCCATCCACAATGCGGTCTTCCCATTTTCCCATTGCTTTCTACCTCACCAAGCATTATTGTCTTCTCTAGTGAGCCATGTCTAGTGAGCCATGTTCAAATATGAGAGTCTCAGTTTAGTCAACTTGGCTTCTAGGAAGAGATCAGGCTTGATTTGAAATAGGACCCACTCATTTGTCTTTTTAGTAGTCTGGCCTGCTGATTTTCTTCCTGTCAGCTTTCTTCACTGTCCAGCTTTCACAGCCATACATAGAAACTGGAAATAAGATCACGTGAATAATCATAACTCTAGTATTCAATGATATAGCTTGACACTTCAGGATCACGTTTAATTCCTTCCTAGCTACCATTCCAAGTCCTAGTTTTTTTCTGATTTCTTGACTGCAGTCTCCAGTCTGGTTAATGACTGAGCTAAGGTATGGAAAAAATTTTAACTGTTGCAATCTTTTCATTGTCTGCTTTAAAGTTATGTAAATTGTGTGTGTTATTTTTGTTTTCTCAAGGGTCAACTGTAAACTTTCCTTTGCACTTTCTTCCTTGACTTTCTTCAGTAATTGTTCCAGGGCTTTTAAATTTTCTGTTAGTAATGTAGTGCCATCTGCGTATCTTAAATTGTAGGTTCCATTCCTCCAGTTTTCACACCTTCTTCCTTTAGGTGTTAAAATGCAGCCTTGCCTGACCCCTTGCCAACTGGAAATCATTTTGTTTCTCCATATTCTGTCTTGATAGTGACCCTCTTCTCCTGAGTACAAGTTATACATCAGGACAATCAAATGCTGAGGCACACTAATTTCTTTAAGAGTGATCCATAGTTTTTTATGATCTACATAATGAAAGGCATCGCTATAATATATAAAGCACAGGCTGACTTTCTTCTAAAATTCTTGGTGCAATCCATTATCCAGCATAGTTTGCAATATGATCCCTAGTGTCTCTTCCTTTTCTGAATCCAGCTTGGCCATCTGGCATTTCTTGCTTCATATATGGTAAAAGTAATTGTTATAGAATTTTGAGCCTCTGTTTGCTTGCATGGGAAATTAATGTAATGGTCCTGTGGTTACCAAAATCCATGGTGTTCCCCTTGTTGGGGACTGAAATGTAAATTGTTTCCAATCTGTGAGCAATTCTTTTCTTTTCCATATTTGCTGATAGATTTTAGTTACAACTGGAATAGATTCTTATCTTTGTAGCTTGGAGCAGCTCTATTGGTTTGCTATCTGTTGCTGCTGATTTATTTCTCCCAAGTCACCTTAGTACAGTTTTCACTTCACTTTCTAAAATTATAGGTTCATCTTCTTATGATTATAGCTTGAATGAATCTGTTATCCTTTCCTTTTTTTTATATGGTTCTTCAGTGCATTTTTCCCATCATCTTTTTATTTCTACTTCGTTATATAATGAGTTCCCCTGCTGTTCATAGAGCATCCCCACTTTTGGTTTAAATTTTCCTTTGATTTCTCATATTTTGTGGGAAAGGTCTTTCATTCTTTCTTTTTTGTTATCACCTTCTATTTCTCTGCATTGATTGTTATAGTTTGTCTCCTTGTCTCTGTGCACAAGTTGGTAAATAATTACATTCAGGGTTCTCACTTATTTTTCTCCCCTTTTACTTTTTCTTCTCATCTGTCATCCATTGTTTCATCTGTAATCCATTGAGGCTTCCCTTTCTTTTTATCTGTAGATAATGTCTTTTTGCATTCCTCCCTGACAATGTCCCTAGCTTCAGCCCAGATTTCCTTTGGCTTTTGGTCATTTAGGCTTCATAATGTAAATCTATTTTGCACATGATCCTTCAATTCTATAGGCATGATCTTCAGGTTGTATTTTGGAAAGATGGTTGGTTTAGTATTCTTCAGCTTTACTTTAATTTTTGATATTAGTAGTTCAAGATCTATGTCACAATTTTATTTTATTTTTTGCAGAGAGAATGGGCATCTGAATCTTTTGCTTCTGATTATGTAGTCTATTGGATTTCTTTACTGGCCATCAAGTGATGTCCATGTGTACAGTCACTTCTTTGGTTGCTTGAAGAATGTTTTTGTAATGCACAGACTTCTGGCCTCACAAAATTTAATCAGACAATGGTCCTGCTTCATTTCTTCATTCTAGGTCAAATTTTCCTACAATCTGATTTTGCTTCATTTCCTATTTTTGCATTTCCATCATCCTTGAGTAACATTTTCTGTTTTGCTACATGATCAATTTCCTCCTGGCCTCCATCACAGGATCTTTCAATTTCTTCTTCTCCTGACTCTGTAGCTAGAGCATAAACTTGGATGATGGTTATAATGATGTTTATTTTTCTCCTGAAGTCTTATTGATATGATTTGGTCAGACTTTTCATGATATCCTTTTACTGCTTTTGCTACATCTCTCCACATTAGCAATGCTACCCTTTATCTTCTTAGATATTCATTACCTGAGTAAAGCACTGTGTAATTACCTAACTCAAAACATACCATTCCTGTCCACTTTAGTTTACTCACCCCGAGTACTGGAAAGCTTATATTTTCCATTTCTTGTTTTACTCTGTCTAGTCCCCCTGATTCATGCTTCTGACATTCTTTTCTTATTAAATTTTAAGAAAATAATAACATAAGTGAAAAAGAATAAAAAAACATTACGGCATATATAATCAAAATCACAAAATATAAGGAAAAAGAGAGAAGGAGAAAAAAGAGAGAAGGGGGAAAAAAGAGAATTACTTCTGATCTGCATACCAACCCAACAACAAATCAGATCAAATCAAATCCAACAACAGTCAAATCATCTTTATCTTTCATCAACAATACCATACTGGCTTCTACTCTTCATGGAATTTTCCTAAAAACCCTGTCAATTTATCCATTTTAGCTGAGTCTATCACTTTTGCCATCCACTCATCTGTGGGTGGCATTGCTGAGTCTTTCCATTTCTGCACATATATCAATCTCCCTGAATTAATCATATATTGAATAGTCTTCCATGAACTTTTTCTAACTGTATATCGGTAAAGCCTAAGAGATAAAACTAAAACTTCATTTGAAAATTTCTTTGCAAAACCCTCTTCAACAATAGATATATTTGTATCACAATTTTTTTGGCTTTCTCACAAGTCCACCAAGCATGATAAAAAGTCCCTTCTTGTTTACCAGATTTCCAACATGTATTAGCAACATCTTTATACATCAAAAAAAAAAATTATAATACAATGTTGATAGACCACTGATCCAGGCATTTTATTTTTTTAACATTATTAATAACTTCTGCGAGCTCTCTTGTAGTTATTGGTCCATTCATAATCTATCTTTGCTTTTCTGTAATGTTAGGCAAATTTTGTTTTATCAAAACAAGAAATCTCCCAATCATTATATGAAGAAGAAGAATATTTATAAAAACCATTTTGCATCTTTGCATCACCAGTTATCTCTTCTTCCCCCTGTGTGTTTGAAATAATTTTCTTCTGCTTCTCTTTATGCAACCTGTAAGCCAGCCATTTCCCTGCCTTATTGGCAAACTCAACATTCTTTTGTTTAATATAATTAAATTTATTTTCTGTGTCATTTACAGTTTACATTGATAATTGCCTTTGCAGCATTTCAATTGTATGCATAAAAGATATATCTGATGGACCTTTGTCAGCTCCTCCTCCTCTTTTGTTATCTCACCCATAATCAACTGCATCTTTTCCAACCTTTTCCTCTTAAATTCTAAATTATGATGAATAAAACATCCTGTAAAAAAGGTTCCCTAACTACCTTAGATCTATACCTTTGTCCAAATTATCTACAAAAAAAGGTCTTTTAATTTCTTTTTATGTTCTTTAACCACCAACTCAACCAATCAATGTCTAAATCAATGTCTCATTTAACCCCCAGGTAAAGTACTCTTAATTCCCCTTATCATTAGTGTAACATGATTATGATCTGATAAAACTTGTGAGTGAGATCTCCACTTTAGAAATCTTACTCAGCAAAGTCTTAAAAACCCAAATCATGTGGATTCTTGAGAAAGATCTATATCTCTCTGAAAAATAAGCAAAATCTTTCTCATCCCCCTTTTTAAAATCTCCATGCATCCACCAAATCCAAGTTGTCTATCATTTCAAAAAATGTTTTAGGGACCATAACTCTGCAAATCTTTAATATCTTTCTCTGATAACTTTTCCTGTAACAGCAACACCACCCCATTACAATCTCTCATCAAAACAAATTTTTCATAGGATAATCCCAACAATTTGTCCATTAATTCCTTTTAAAAACTGATTTGTTTTCATTTGGTGCATAAACCACCATAATCAAAGTCCTCACTCCTTAAATATTAATTTCTACCCCCACAAACCTACTCTGGTTATCCACCAAACCAAATTCAGGACCAAGATGGTTTATGTATAAAAATACCTCTCTTCTTTTTGACATTCCAGCAGAAACAAATTCCTTTCCTACACTTTTACAAATGAGATATTTTACATCTTTTTAAAATAAGTTTCTTGTAAGCTAATCACATCTTGTTTAAATTTCTTCCAAAAGGCTTTTTCTCCCATTTTTCTCGGTTATTCAGTCTATTAACATTTCAACAAAAATATTTGTAATTGATTTTTAGTCAGAAGAATTAAAAAAACTAGTCCCAGAAGCATTCATTGTTGTAGGAGCCACATCTTTTTGTTGCAGTAATTGCATGTTTCTCTCTCTCTTGTGTTTTTTTTTGGGGGGGCGAGTGATAGTGATGAGGGTTGCCTGAAGACTGGTATTTACACACTGGGTTTGTTGTGGAGTGGCAGGGTAAGAAAAGAAGTAGTAGGAGGAAGGAATTCTTTCTTTGGAAGGGGTTCTCTTCACTTGCCTACAGTACTTCAACTGTTATAACGGAGAATTAAAGCTCTAAGGTCCTGGGTCCAAGTCTCAGGGCTCCCAGATCTCAGAGCTCTACCTCTTAGGTCCTTGGAATAAAGGGGAGGAATGTCAGGGCAAAAATATCACCTCGAAAGTTACATCTCTCTGTGTATGGCTGCAGGTTTTTCTGGAGCAACTACTGTAGTTGACTGCCCAGTCTCAAGGTCTGGTTCCTTTCTCCAGTCCTCAGGGCATGGGGAAGGAATTTCATAGAATCATAGAGTTGGAAGAGACCCCAGGGGCCATCGAGTCCAACTCCCTGCTATGCAGGAACACCCATCAAAGCATTCCCAACAGATGGCCATCCAGCCTCTGCTTAAAAACCTCCAAAGAAGGAGACTCAACCACACTTCGAGGCAGCATATTCCACTGCCGGACAGCTCTGACCATCAGGTCATTGCTCCTTGTCCTAGTCTCTGGAGTGGTAGAGAACAAGTCTGCTCCCTCCTCAGCATGACATCCCTCAAATATTTAAACATGGCTATCATGTCCTCTCTTAACCTTCTCTTCTGCACACTAAATATACCCAGCTCCCTAAGGTATTCTTCATAGGGCATGGCTTCCAGAACCTTCACCATTTTGGTCACCCTCCTCTGGACACATTCCAGCTTGTCGACATCCTTCTTGAATTGAGGTGCCCAGAACTGGACACAGTATTCCAAATGAGGCATAAACAATGCAGAATAAAGTGGTACCATTACTTCCCTCGATCTAGATACCATACTCCTGTTGATGCAACCAAGAATCACACTGGCTTTTGTTACCCTGTAAATTGGGGGTCCCGGGAGGGGTGCCCAAATAACCAAACAACAACAAGTAAGATGGGAAAATTAGCTGGAGCACTCTCTTGGCTAATGAGAGGCAGGGCAATGCAGCGGAATCTTTTATCCTATGTATAGCGGTTCAGGTCAGTGAGGAGTCAGGTAGTTTCAAAATATTAACAGTATTTATTAAACACAAAATAATAAAAACACAAGCACACTCCTAACTAGAAAAGGAAAGAAAGAGAATTTGGGGAACGGGCAATACGCCACCTATCCGAAGTCCTGGGGACACCAATTGAAGAGGAGGAAACTCGGTGTGGAGACCGAGGGGAATCTGCTGGACCAAGCGGCAGCGAGGCGAGGAAGAAGATCCGATGGGAGCTTCAAGTGATTTCAGTTAGTGATTCAGCAAGAGTTCCAGTGGAGTTCAGCCAGGTCCAGTGAAGTCCACTGAACTACCAAAACTGGGGGTTTTTATAGGGAAAGGAACAACCGCAGGCTAGACTGGTCTCTGGTGAAAACAATAAGGTTTGGGCTGGAGACAAAGCCTCCGAAAGGTCAGAATTTACATGATTGAATTATATGCCGATTTGACAATAGTATGGCCGGTATGTAAATGCGCTAGCTCAGCCGTTAAGTGCCTAGCTCGCCAGGATGTTCTCTCAGGCAGAGAGCCCTTCTGTTTTACTGTGCATTTGAAATTGAGGTGTTTTTTTCAGGAGGTCTCCCCCTGTAGCGGATCTGGCAATATCTGGAGGAGCAACAAATATCATCCATGCCTAGCTTTGCGCTTGTTCGGCGGGGCCTCACAAACACTTTGCTGGTGGCAGAAGGCCGAATTATGATATCAAAAATGATATCTTTGGTTCACCAAAGGCCAGACCAGATCGCAGTGGTAACACTTTCTTGGCTGCCGTGTCACACTGTTGGCTCCTGTTCAGCTTGTGATCTACCAAGACTCCTAGATCCTTTTCACATGTACTGCTATCCAGCACACGTCCCCCATCCTATACTTGTGACTTTCATTTTTTCTGCCCAAGTGCAGGACCCTACATTTCTCTCTGTTGAAATTCAGAGTGAGAGTGCTGCCTTGAAAGGGGTTTGTAGGTATATAGTCATTTGTTGGGTTTCATATTTTCTTATTTGAACAGCATTGTCTGTGCAACTCTTCTTGATACTCAGTATATCCTGCTTAATACCATCACCAGGGATTGTTCCATGCTCTAAAGAAAAATAAAGTAGAAAGAACACCAAGTAAAATGGAAGAAGTAAGAGTTGCCACTTGGTCCACTCTTGGCTTTCACTCTACCCACTCCTGCCATGTAGCCCTTGCACACTCCAGCTGAAACAGCATGGCCTACATGCGGCGGCGCGGGTGGGTTCTCTGTTCTAAGCATAAAGTTATAGCTATTTTATTTCCCTCAGTAAAGCTTCTCCCATGTAGGGCAGTCTTGGAACGGCACAGCTCTGAGGCAGTTCCTTCAGATGAGATCTGCAATATAAAAATGCTAGAGTGGGATTCCAGTAAAATCAGTTTATAACATAGATGCTTGCAGGTGCAGGTGACAATAAAGCAAAAGTTACTGGATGATGTTGCCTCAGCCTTAAAATTCCTTGGCATAATGCAGAGGAGAACAGAGATGAGGAAGGTGTGCTTTCTTTGACTTTTTGGTAGTACAAGTTTGGTAATCTCCATCCAGATGGCTCGTAAAGCAATTGGTGAAATGGATGGCATTACACATTTTTTAAAAAAGTGCATACAGTGATGACCAGGGAATTTTATGAACTAATAAATTCACACTGTAGGCATGTTATTAGTTAGTACTATAAGTGGACCTCTCACTTTGTGACACTGTCTATTGTACTGGTGCATTCAGTTGTGGAAGTTCTCACTTGTACAATTGATTAAATAGCTTAAAAGCATTTATAGTAGATTTTTTAAAATTAACTGCCCTTTGAGATAATTGACAAGGACACTGCTGCCTCCTTGTGGGATTACATATATATACATGTAATGTATTGTAATTAATTCTAATCTTTTTTTTTTCTACATTGGATTTAAAAGATAGAATTGTTCCCAATACTGTAGGAGGATATGGACAAGCTGGAATGTGCCCAGGGAAGGGTGATCTGTCTAGAAGTCAAATCTTATGAGGAAAAATTTAGGAAGGTGAGTATGTTTAGCTTTGGTGAAGAGAAGACTGAGAGGTGACACCATAGTTATCTTTAACCAGCTAATTGGATGAAGCCAGTTTGTTTTCTTGCTACTCTAGAGACTAGAACATGAAACGATGGATTCAAATTACAAAGAAAGGGATTCTACCTAAACATTAGAAAGAACTTTCTACTGTAAAAGCTGTTTGCAGTGGAATAGACTGTCTCAGAAGGCAGTGGACTCTCCAGCCATTTCTGCACTACACTGTTATAGTGCTATTATTCCACTTAGAAAATCCCATGGATTCCTGGGGTTTGCAGTTTAGGGAAGGGCATTTAGAACTCTCAGTCAGAGAGCTCTTTGGCCTCAGTAAACTACAAACTCCAGAATTCTACAAGATTTTGAAAGTGGAATAATAGCACTATAACAATGTAGGGCAGGAATGACCTCCATCTTTGGAGGTCTTTAAACAGAAGTTGGATGGGCATATTGCCAGGGTGCTTTAGTTGTGTTTTCTCTCATGGCAGGAGGGTTGGACTAGATGACCCTTGAGGTTCCTTCCATTTCTATGATTCTATGATTGTAGAGATGACAGGAGTATGATTGCACATGGAGGAAATGTGGAGGTCAAATCCCCCTTCACAAGTGGCGATGAATAGCTGTGCTGAGGCAACTGCACTGGAGCAGGAATATATGTGCAGATGATACTGTGACAGCATCTTTATCTTTTTGAGGGGTGGCTTGAAGTTGTGATGGTATCTCCATCTTTTTGGGGGGCTGCAGCTTGACAGACAGACTGATTCCAGGCTCTTTTCCCCCAAGTTAGAGGAGTCCTTTGTTCTACCAATGACACAGGGAAGCTAAGTGAGACTGTTCAAACAGAATGGAACACCAATGGCAAGTCTGAGCTGAGAAGTCCTTCTTAAGGATTGTGTCCATGTGCTGACAGTGAACACTTTTGACTAGTCAAAGAATAGGCAGAAAGGAGTCAGAAAAGGAACTGAGAGACATACTTAAAACAAAATCAAGGGATCATACAAGCAATCCTAGAATCTGCCTTTATCCATTCCTACTTCAGAAGTGTTTATGCCTAGCCCAAAATGAACCAAGGATCTGTCAGATGAGGCTTAGGGGTGGCTGGGGGTTTCCACTGCAATAGGGCTGCCATATTCCATTACGTCAAATCTGACCATTTCATTTGTTCACATTGTACAAATAATTTTATTTCTCTGAAGATGCCAGCCACAGATGCAGGCAAAACATCAGTAGAAAATACAACCAGAACACGGTCTCAAAGCCCAAAAAACCCACAAGAACCAATGGATTCTGGCTGTGAAAGCCTTCGACTCTACAATTTTATTTCTGTTCTCTTGTTACTGGGCTGTACATCACCACTCCACGATATGGTACAATTGGCAAATATCATTTAATTGGCATAAAATATAAATCATACACTGCTATGGATGAAAAGCTATGCTGGCAAAGAGGACTGGCTGAACACGTGTGATGAAAAGTAAGTCAGATGGACCTCAGGACATGGCCAGGTCATAGTCAAGAAAGCTCTAGTGATAATGAGTTTGCAAAGGTCCCTCAATTACTTGACCTTTAGGAACAATAGCACCTGAAACTGGCTCCACAGAGCGACTGATTGTCTTCAACTTGCTTCTCTCTTCCTGCCAGATTTCTCATTTGTTTCCTCACTTGTCCAGCCATTAAAAGGAGCTATCACAATTCCTTCCCCCTCAGAGTGGAAACAGAATATTTAAACCCTTGCTCTGAGTCAGATAATTCATAGTACTCTGGACATAGGCTGTCACTCTGCTGCTCCAATTCCTGTTCTTGTACTACTCTCAGACCCTTAGACTGAGCCACATCACTCTGCAGGAGAGGTAAATATCATCCACTTTGCCCCAGCTTCTTGCTATCCAGTTTTAATTCCCTTTTCTTTCTGTTTGCTTTCTGTGGTTGTGAGGCTGCTTGGATGTTGTGTATGTGTGAATGTTAATTCCCCCAATAAAACAAAACATTCTTTGGATCTCCAAAAGGTATCCTTGCCTTAGTACCAGTATACACAGGTGTAAAAGATCCTGCTACATTACCCCCTCTTGCAGGCCTCCACATTGAGCTAATATTCCCCACTGTTACATAGAGGCACTGGCATTGTGAGTGGACCTCTGAGTCACCCACCGTTTGGGGTAACACTTTTCTAACATAATATGTTTTTTAATTATGCACATTCAGGACTTCAATTGTTGTATCATTTTTATTCCACAAATGACGAATGTTTTCAATCGCCATTACCATTTTAACACTTGAAACTCATCTGAGAGAACCACTACAGCGTGATGTTTAAAGTGCTGGACTAGGAACAGGGATACTCAAGTTCAAATTGCTGCTTGGTCATGGAATTTACCATCTGAATTTACCTCTCAGCAAACCTGCTTCACAGCCCCCTCCATTGTTTTTTGTACTCTGTCACTCACATCTTTCACTGTCCTTTTGTTTCTACTCTCTCCTTCACTTCATCCACCCTCCCCTACTTCTTATACTCCACTAATCACATGGCTCACTCTCCCTTCTCTCCTTTTCTCTTTCCATTTCACCTTGTGCTCTAGCAATGAGTCCTGCCCTTGCTCCTCACACCCTGACCCTGCATCTCTTACCTTCTCTTATACAATTGTAAAGATTCTTACACTGATCCCAATGATTCTTAAGCAGGAAACAGTATCATAGCTCACCCTCTGGAGCTGACAGATTTAGCAGAGTAGGAGTGTCAGGAATGCCAAGAATTTATACCTCTTGAGTCACAGGTGCTGGCATATGAGGCTGAGGGGAGACCTATTCCCTAGCAGGAGGTTGAAGACACAGTGTAGCCATTTGGCATGCATGGGAGAAATAAGAAGGTACATTGATCCTAGAGACTCTTAAGTATGAGATTCTGACTAATTAAGGGACCTAGTACCTTGAGACACCTAGCTATAAATTCTCCAGCAGTTTGTCTGTCTTGGTGACTGGTAGTACTCTTGGGAATTTGGTGTTCCCTTGGCCTTGGACTGCCTACTATTGACAACCCCTTTACTCCCTGCAGGTTTTGTTTATTTGGACTACTGACTTGCTGTATGGCTTCTGGACCAACTGACAACCACCCTTTTGTTTTTCCCTTCATCTTGCTGGATAACCTGTGATTGGCCTGGCTTACCTAACTAACAACTCTTGCATTCCAACCATTTGCTGACTGGAGCATAGGACAGAAACTGACTAATTAAGCACCTGGTACCTTGAGACAGCTGGCTATAAATATCCCAGCAGTTCACTTGTGGCTTTGTTGCTTACAACTATCTGTCTTGGTAACTGCCAATACTTTTTGGTGTTTTGTGTTCTCTGGACCTTGGATTAGTGACTATGTATGACTCTCTTTTGCTGGGTTTGTTTATTTGGGCTACTAACTTGCTGTGCAACTTCTAGACTGGCTGGTGACCACCCTCTTGCATCTCCCTTTATCCTTCTGGGTAACCTGTGACTGACCTGGACTGACTTAGCTAACCAACAGCAATTCCATTCCAGTCTCCTACTTCCTGGATGCTGGCTGAACGGGGCACAGGACAGAACAGGAGAGAGAAACTGGGACATTTTAAAAGCAGAGAAAAAAGTGGGACAACAGAGGATTAACTGGAACTATCCCTGCCAAATTGGGAGAGTTGGAGGGCTTTCTTGGCAGAATTTATTCAGGGGAGGTTTACCATTACTGTCTTCTGAATATAGCCTACAACACCTGATATTCTCTGGTGATCTCCCTTCCAAGTAGTAACTAGGCCTGACCCTGCATAGCTTCTGAGATCAGACAGTGCCTTCACACTAGCTTTAAAGGAACAAGATTCTTGTTCTTCTTGCATGAATAACCAAATTAAACACTTTCAGAGGTTACACTAGTCCCAGGACAGCTGGTAGATCCATTGCTATAGAGGTGGCAAATCCACTTGGTTTTATGGTATCTCTTCCTACAGCTGCTCTGAGCTGTATGGGAATTTTCTTGTTTCTAGACTATTCCCTTTCAGAATTTTGACACTGTATAAGTCAGAACAGCTGCAGGAATAGCAGCTATAAAATGAATTAATCACCCTCACAACAGTGGCTCCATCCCTGCTCTGGTCTTGTTAATCTAACCTCACACACTAACTGATAAAGAGGACTCCGGTTAAAGTTAACAAAAGACTTGACTTGACAAACAGACAAGAAATCAGACACTCTTAAGACTCATATAAGGATATTAGAAAGTGAGGCAAGAAAAGTTGGATAGAGAGAGATTGGGTCGAAAGGGTTATAGTTACCACTCCTGAAGAAGAGATCATAGCAGGGTGGCTCAGACAGTGTCTGAGAGTAGCATGGAGGAACAGCAGTCTGAGGCACCACACATTCCTGCCTTGAAGGGATGCATTGACAAAGCCATAATGGGTTTCCCACAGGACTGACAAAGGGGTCTGGAATGGGCTGATTGCTTAACTCTGAAGTGATAAAACATTGATAGGACTCAAGATGATCTCTTAATATTCAGCAATGTAGGGTGTATAGGGAAACTCTCAATAGGGTAAGGTTGAAGAATAGTCTCTGATTGCTCACCAAACTGTGCTGTTTGTCTTTCAATGTTTTAGGAAATGCAAAGAGCCTAGAATGGTAAAAGGATTAGCCCAAACCCATCAGTGCTGGGCTTTCCTGTGTGATTTGCTCTGGACTTATGACCCTGAACATATTTCAGGTCAGCTTGACAATAAAACACATTCTAAGGTTAGTGTGACTTCAATCATGTTCTCCAGTCATTAATAGGTCCAATTTATGAAAATCACATATCTTGCAGGATTGGGTAGGGTACGGTAACATTGTCTGTTTTTTTTGTTCTGTGGATTCCCTCCCTTAAGGCCAGTAGCCAAAACATAGTTGCCATAAAGAGCCAGTCATATGAAATTGCTCTCTGTGGCAGCCACTGCTTTTCTTTCTTGATATTCAGAGCACTGGAGACAATTGCACACTCTGTGGGATAAGCTGCAGTTTTTGCTAGAGAGCTCCATGCTACAGAGTTCAGGATGGTACATTACAGCTTTCTGGCTAAGAACCCCTCCCTAAACTTCAGATTCTAGTATTCTACAAGATGGAACCATGACTGTTAAAATGGTACCAAACTGCTACAACTGTGCAGCAGAGATACAACATATAACTAATTACTTTGTAGGAGTATCTTTTCAAGCTTTTCAATTAAGGTACAATTAGAGATAAGTTGGCAACAATTAGAGGGGGAAATGGTGTCTCAGTCTGGTGTTGAAGGCCAAATTTCTTAAACAGGTTACTGTCACATCACTCACAGAGGGAAATACTCATTTAAAATCTCAGCAACTGTGAGATTTCATCACATCACTAGTACTTATGTATCCATGCTTAACCCACAAAGCTTTTTGCTTCAAACAAAGGTTTGTTTCTTTAAAAAAAAAAAGACCTATCCTATACTGATAATATTATTGTAGGTAGCATATGCCTAAATTCAATTGTTAGTCCCAATTAGGGCGAACCCATCAAATAAATAAATAAATAAATTGTAACTTTGGACATTAACACTTAGGTAATTTCAGTAGATTCAATGGGTACTCTAGAGGGGACTAACAATTGGATTCAGCCACAACGAATAGGATCACAGAGATTTTTAAATAAGATATGACACTTTTTATATCTTGAACTACCCAATTAATATATCTCACAGCGGGTAATATTCCTGCCTCCATACACCTGACTTATCTTTATTTTTGTCTTCACTGCGCTCATTCGGAAGGTTCATGAAAAAGTGTGGAAAATCATGTGTCGGAGCCAATCTAGGAATTAGTCTATGTCGTAGGCACCACCTTGTTGTCTTTGTGTATGTGTGTGTTTCATGCATAATCAAATTGGTGTCAAGGCTGAATCATGAATAAGGTGCTTATGTGTCTTCAAGTTACCTGTCAGCTTATGTGACCCCATGAATTCCCTAGGTTTTCTTAGGCAAGGCATACTCAGAAGTAGTTTACCATTGCATTCCTCTGAAATATAGCCTACAACAACTGGTATTCCTTGGTTGTATCCTGTTCAAGAACTAAGCAAGCACTGAACCAGCTTCCAAGAACAGACAGGATCTTGTGCCTTCCATTCATAGCAAGCCTGCAGTTTCTATACTTTGTCACCAGATGGCAAAATTTCCTATAATAATAATTTAAAATAGATCTACGGAGAATGGCTTCAAAGAAGAAAATGAAAAGAAATAGTAGTTTTCAAGTCACTGATATGCTGTTGCTATTGAATTTTTCACTACCTTTGTGTGTTTCAGAGCAAATATTGGAATAAGAAAACAGAAAGTAGATTTGTGGGTCTAATAGTAAAGCTCCGCTCTTCCAGTTCTGATGAGAGTTCATGTTTGTGTTATCAAAAATACCACTATGTTCCACATTTCATTATTCTATACTTCAGTCTAACAAATGTAGCCAGTAATTAAGCACCACAATGTTTATATTAGTGTAGTAATTACAAATCACACATGAATTAACATTAATTAACATTTGTAACTCTGGTGTTGAGAGCCAGTGTGGTGTAGCAATTTCAGCACTGGACTATAACCCTGGAGGCCATGGTTTGATTCCCCACTTGGCCAGGGAAACCCACTCGGTGACACACTCTCAGCCTCAGGAAACCCTGTGATAGATTCACCTTAGGGTTGCCATAAGTTGGAAGCAACTTGTAGGCCCACAACAACTCCTCCTCCTACTACTACTGCTACTCTGGTGTTAAGAGTTAACTCTTGTTAGTGCTGTGACTTAACACCAAACACTGTGTCCTTAACAGAGAAGAGTCTGTTTCAAACATCCCTTTAGTCAACATTCCATAAATGATAAAGCAAAGTAACAATTATAATTTAATTTGTTTTGTTCTTTTGCATTTTAATAAAACCAATGTTATTGCTTTAGGGAAGGAAATGATAAAAAGCTAATTATTCCTTTAAAGGTTTTCACTTATTTCAAGGAGACTACACTATTAAAAGAGAGCAAGAGTCATTGCATAACAATGGATAAAAGATAGCTGAGCTTTTAGAGCCTTAAATGTAACAGGAAAAATTATGATCCATAAGTAATATAAGCCAGGTAAAAATTTATAAAAGGATGCCAGTTTTCAAAGGGAGTTTCCTTTTAGAAAAACATACTTGGAGACTGCAGGCTGCAAGTTAACCATAAGCTGCACTATGCCCAAGACTCATGTACATTTTTGTGTGTGTGGAGCATCTGTATCTCAGATGTGCAAGGCAGATGCACATTCACTACATTCAGAGGTCCTTGATCAGGTAATCATATGATGTGACTATTTGCATAAAGCATGGGAAGATTATGCTCAGGAGAAAGAGATAGGCCATTTCTACAGTAGAGGCCATTGGCATGATAGACAATTGCAGCATTGCCATTCGCGCAATGCCATTGGGTTACAAATGCTGTTTTCCACACCTTTCCGTCTTCAGTGGATGAGTAGTGGTATTGCCACCAATGTTCAGAATCGTTGGCTACTCCCTGTCCCCGTCTTCACCCTGCCCCACCACTCCTGATTGGTCGGGTGGTTGTTTTTCTTTGGAAGTCGGACTAATCACGGCAGTACACTATCGCATTTTCTATACAATACCTGAAAATGTATTTTAAAAAATAAAGTTTTAACTCAAGGAAGAACTTTCAAATAAACATGGAGAGGTGATAGATCTCGAAGTTACCACTCCATGAGAGTCACTGAGGGAGGGACAATCTGGGCATGCCCGCAGCCCACGCACTGCTGGATTCATGATGACTAAGTGCTATAATTACACTGAGCTGGCTGATGGGACTGAAGCGCTAATGGAGCCTCTTAATGTTCTTTTCCCCTCGAAATAGAATACTGTGGTTTTGCAATGCTTGGGGACAGGACAACAGCTGGATTGAGATGATGTGGTGTGGTAGCATGGCTACTGACCCAGAAACAACTCACTGCTATGGCCGTATAGCAACGTCATGTGGAAATGGCCTTAGCCTAATCGTCTGTCTTCCTGTGGAAGCTTAATTCACATGGGTGCTTCCCTTCCCTTCACCTGACAGTTTAACAGGGTCATTGAGTTTGAGAGGCTTTGCCACTGGAGCTAGGCCACTACATTGCTCAGGCTCTCTTTGTACCCAGGACCTCAGACAGATTCACTCTCCAGAAAGGACTCACTCTCCAGATTCACCAGCTCAGCATGATTTACACCAGAGCTTTCCAAACTTTTCATGTTGATGACACACTTTTTCGACATGCATCATTTCGCAACATAGTAATTCATTTTACTCGCAAACCGGAGGTACTCAAAGGCATATAAAGGCAGCCTCCCCAATCCTGGCCTGCTGCCATCACCCTCGCCAGGAAAGGCCCCAGCAAGAGCGGCAGCAGGGGGGAAGGCAGTCCCCTCCCACCTGGTCCATGCCTGCTGCCGTCATTCTTGCTGAGGAAAGGCCTCAGTGAGAGTGATGGCTGTGGGCCAGGCTTGGCTGGGGGGGGGTCTTTCTTGGCTGGGGAGGTGACACACCAACACACTACAGGCGACACACTAATGTGTTACAACACACCATTTGGAAAGTCCTGATTAACACGCTTGATTGAAGTCAATAAAAATGTGGTGCACTCAGTTCTGGATTGACAAAATCTGAGAATCACTGTAATACAACAATAAAAATTGTTCCTCCTTGAAGGTATACAACATTGTCTCTCTAATCCAGCAATCTATAGCTTGAAATGGGGACTGTGTAGCAACTATTAACAATTGGAAGAAGCAGCATGGCACTTCAAGAGATACTTTTAGCATCATGTCTGATTTTCCGCTGAAGCACAAGTCATTTTCTCTAACTGCCCCCCTACTGCCTCCATCCCTGTAAATACTACTAGCTCATGATTATTAGATCACTTTTGAGAAGGGCTAGAGATACACAGAGAGAGAGAGGGAGGGAGAGGGAGAAACACTAGGTTAATACCAATTTAACAGTGTGGGAAGATCGTTGGACTACAGCTCCTATAATCCCCAAGTACCCATGCTGACTAGAGATCCTGAGTGTTATTGTCCAAGAATAACTTTTTGAATGACTGTGGATTAAAAGCCTCCCCAGTTCAAAAATAACATTGAATTTATTTTCAGTTTAGTGAACTGGGCTATTAAATGAATGTAGCAGCTCTGCCATTACAGGTAACATTGCTTTGATGTTTACCACATCCAAAGGAATGTACTTTCTTAATCTATCAAAGACGAATAATAGCTAATTGGAGAATTACGAGGGAGGGGAGGGAATGGAAGCAGAACTGCACTGAGATCAACCCCAGACTCCAAAACAGTGGATCATAAAAGGCAGGATTTAACATGTTTTTGAAAAAATAAAATACAGCTAAACTTGTTACCACCCAGTTTCATCTGAAATATAGGGAATATAAGAATTACATTAATCTTTCATTTGACAAGAACACTGCTTATTGCCCAGCAAGAATTATGATCTTGCTGGGCCCTGTTCTGGAGCAAAGCTCGAAAAGATACCTTTAGTAGGAATAACTATAATGACATACTGAAGCTTTCAGTAACCAACCAATAGTAGGATGATTCTCTGGGTCCCAGAGCATCATCCCAATACTAGTCAGTTACAGTGGATTCCAGCTATCATTGTGTTAAATTCTCCTTAAAAATAACTTTACAAATTCTACTGGAAAATTATCCCTAAATGTGCTTTATAATTATACTTCTACAAAGTTACAAAGAAGGTGTTAACAAACGTCATCCCACTTCAGACGATATTATTTAAAATGTTAAAATTGATCCACATATTTATTTGTTTAATAAATAATACTTGATATCAAAAGATTTTATTGAAGAAAAATCAATGAAAAAAGTTAAAACAAACACAATTAAAATACAAGTTAAAAGTTAAAATAAAAACAATTTACATAGCAATAGCATTTATTTCTATACCGCCTATCAACTAAGTGTTATCTAAGTGGTTTACAATGTATTTTTTAGCTAATTGCCCCCAACAAGCTGGGTACTCATTTTACCGACCTACGAAAGGATGGAAGGCTGAGTCAACCTTGGAGCCTGGCAGGATCGAACTCACAACCTTGTGGTTGCAGTACTGGCATTTAACCACTGCGCCACCATTAAATGTGATTAATGAGTTAAAACAGGCTTTGAAAGATTAAAATAGTTGTTAAAAACATGTGCACTGGAATTCTGAGGTAAACCAGTGAGGCCCAAAGCTTTCAATAAACACTCATGTTTTAATTTGACAGCTAAATGAAACCAGTGTTGGTCCCAGCTGGGCCTTCAAGGAGAGTACATTCTATGACTGGAGTGCCACAATTGAGAAGACCCCTTCTCATATCCTCTTACAGTTTACTGACTTCACTGATGGGACACAGAGGAGCCCCCCACGTTAACTGTTGGGCAGGCACACATTCCCTTAAGTACTTAGGTGCCAAGCCATTTAGGGCTGTCAGTAATCAAAAGGACTTTGAATTTGGACTAGAAGCATATTGGCAGGCACATATGCTTTCTCCTACTAACCAAGCTACATGGGGTAGTTGATCTCTAGTTATTAGACATCTTCTGGGCAATTAGCTATACGAGAAGATTACGCTGAGGAGAAACTGAAGAGTGACGGTCCAGCTGTTTGTGCCTAGTTTCCAAGTGAATTGATAGCAAGCCCAGTTATCATTACTAATAGCCTCTCTACCATGCTGCTTTTGTCATTAGGTTGACAATGAAAAGGGTGGGATCAGAGGAAAGATTGGCCTTTGAGCTCCAGTGGCTGACCACCGTTCTAGTATATTCACAAACAAGTGATGTGACAAGCATTGTACTGGGGAGTGTCTGATTTTGCCAACCAGATCAGATTTCTGCATGATTATCTGTGGCACTGTCATCTCAGTTTTCTTCACAATAAGCCTATAAAATTGAGTAGAGAGACAGTAATGTGCCCACATTTATAAAAGAAGTCCTACATTTTTTAACAAAATCTATGTTTGAGGTGTTACATTTTAGACTGCAATTGGTGGGTACCATAATGGATTTCACATACACACATGCACATACACACATACAATTTGTTGAAAGAGGAATCTTGAAAATTTACATTCAACTTTCTGTGTGGACGGAATACTTTTTCTGGAGGAGTTTTGAGTCCCGAGAACCCACTTTCTATGAGAAGCATTATGTCACTTTCAGAAGCCTTTACTTTGCTTGGCTTTACTTTTGATGTGCTGCTGGTTCAAGGGTCATTCTCCCTTCCTCGCTGGATCATGAGTGGTATATAAGAAGGACACAGATTTTCAGTAACTATGGCCATTTCTGCACTACACTGTTACAGAGCTATTAGCCCACTAGTTTGTAGTTTACTAAGGCCCAACTCTCTGGCTGAGAATTCTAAATGCCCCTCCCTAAACTGAAGTCCCAGGATACCATAGGATGTTGGAAGTGGAACAACAGCACTATAACAGTATAGTGCGGAAATAGCCTATTTTAATTTATATTGATCACAGTAAATGTCTGCATCTATATGTTTATATCTCCCATTTACCTGGGTCCTTATCAGCACTCATTTACACTATTATTTTCTCTAACTGCAAAATTAAGAGGTGAGTGAAGCAGAACTGAGGACAGAACAAGGCCACTGAGAAACATAAGGGAGATGTTGACATGTTGGGGAACCTCTGTGATTTGTAGGCACACTATATGTGTGTGTGGGCATGCACACATATACAAAATCTAAGGGAGCATTCCATTCTCCCAAAGAGCTCCGTGTAAACTGAGAACACACAGTAGCCATAAAATATTGCTTGCTTCTTTGAAAACAGGCTTTTAAAGATCCAGACTCATGGACATATACAACTTGATGAGGTTAATCTTACACTACATAAGGCTGAATATTGGTCTGTTTCCAATGCAAACTGCTGGTCAGGTTATCTGGGTGCAGGTTATCTGAAGGACTACACCTTCCCCTATGAATCTGTTCAAATTCTGAAATCTTTGAAGGAAGTGCATCTCTCAGTCCTACCATGTCTGGTAGACATGTCTGGTGGTAAACAAGACAGGGCCTTCTCGGTAGTTGCTCTAGACAGGGAACTCCCTTCCTGGGATGGCTAGAATTCCTCCCTCCTCTATATCTGTTCATCAGTAGGTGGAGACCTTTTTATTTGAACAGGCCTTTGGGCACCTATTGTTTTACAAGAAAAGGGACTTTCCTTACTGTGTTGTACTAATTTTGTCCTTTGCTTATGAGAAGAGATGTTCAGATGGTTCTAATTCTATTGACAGTTCAAACCCATTTTAAACATAAGATTGATGTGTTTTATCTATGTGTGTTTGTATTTCTTTTTATTCTGTAAGGCGACTGCTTTGGGAAAAGCAGAGTATAAATAAAGCAATGCAATAGAATGCAACTCAGTACACTACACTACACTTCAATATCATTTTTAAGGACAAGATACGGTACCAGATTTAGCTTTGTCTGTTGCAAGTCAGGCGTTTTCTGTGTTTATTGTATTCTGTTATTGTTACAAAGAGACAATAAAGTTTTTGTCTGGATTCTTGAGTGGTGAGTACTCTGGGCTTCCATGACAGAAGTTTTCTATCAATCTATGCCTATTTTATTTTAGAATGTTTAATATATCTCTACTGTCATCCAAACCAAAATTCAAATGGAGAAAAATCTGCTGAAGATTAAGGAAAACCTAATGATAACCAACCTTTTCTATGTAAGTAAAAGTATCCTTTTGAGTTTGATTCATTTTCTGCATCACCTCAGAGAATCTCAGTCTCAAGCACTGTCTATTTAGCTTCACTACGCTGTTATAGAAAATATTTTTTTCTCCCAACAGACCATATAACTGGAAAGCCATTGTGGTATGATGCCTAGATTGTGGCCAGAATCCTGCATGGCTCAATATAGCATTTTGGTTCTAATGTAATACTGTGTTTCCAATTGCGGATCCTCTTAAACCCCTTTCCTCCTATGGCAATCCTGTGTCTGGTGAAGAGCGAGAGAAGGAATCAGAGAAGCATTTGGTTATGTCCTTAGCCAGATGCAAAGCCATTACTTCATCCATTGAGATATTCCAGGATCCCATGGAGTTCTCAGCTGCTAATGTAATCATTTTGCATCTGGCTATGGGGACAGCCAGATGCTTCTGCAATCCACTTCACTGTCCATGGGGCACAGAATGGTTGGGGATGGGGGCTTCAACAGCTCTACAGTAGGTCCAAGAAGGCCTAGATCACTGTGGAGAGAGGAAAAAAATACCAACCTTTGTGGTGACCAAAAATAGATGTACACAGGTGTAAGCTATGTTACTAATGGGAGGTAGCATCGCATATGATTTGACCTTGGACTATGACCCTGGAAACCTGGGTTTGATTCCCCGCTTGGCCCTGGAAACCCACTGAGTGACCTTGGATGCATCACATGCTCTCAGCCACAAAAAACACTGTGATAGGTTTGCCTTAGGATTGCCAAATGACACACAACAATAACAGCAGCAGCAGCAGCAGCATATCACTAACATGACGCCATCCTATATCCCAACTAGAGTATTCCCAACTTTTAATAAATTGCTGAATTATGAATCAAGAGGTAGGTAAATTTCATTGCTTCAGAGGGTCTAGTCTAGCCTAGTCAGAATTAACTATAGGATTTATGCCTATTTACACTATCCGCCTAAAATAATGGGATACCATTTTAATTGTCATGACCTCTTCCTATGGAAACTTGGGACCTACAGTTTGGCATAATACTTGCAGTTCCATTCTAGAGTGTTCTGATTCAGATTAATATACTAGGGCTGTCTAGCAGAGAATTGTAAGTACTCCACAAAACTTCAAGTCCAGGATTCTATAGGATACAATCATATTTAAAGTGATACAGTATTGAACTGTAACAGAGGGCCTTTCTGCACTACTATTATAGTACTATTATTCCACTTTAACTGCCATGACAACATCCGATGGAATCCTAGGATTTGCAGTGTGGGGAGAGGCATTTAGAATTTTCAGCCAGAGAACTCTTTGGCATCAGTAAACTATAAACCCCAGGATTCCACAGGATGTTGAAAGTGGAATAATACCACTATAACAGTGTAGTGCAGAAAGGCCCAGAGTAGTGTAGTTCTGTTCTTTAATTGTGGAGGCTTCAGTTAAAATTCTTCCTCTAGCATAAAGCTCACTAAGTGTCTATCTCACATCACAGTGTGGTTCTGGGGCTAAAAATGGTGGATTATATGCTGTGCTCTGAGCTCCTTGGAAGAAGAAGTGGGGTAAACATGTGATAACATCTACAATAAGGGAAATTGAAAATTGGATTGGAATCCTTCTCTGATGAGATCTCTCTGATTATACCAAAACAATAAAATAGCTTTTCTAATTATTCTACGATATACTTGTAAGTATGGAGCAGTGTTCTAAAACTTTTGAATGTTTTGGATATCATTTCCAAGAAGCTGCTGCTGTTATGGCCTGTAGTCATGGATTCTGGGAGCTGAAGTCCAAAACACAAGAGGACCAAAGGTTGAGAACTAAAGAGTTAGATAACCATGTCCTTTATCACATAAGAAGTTCTGCCAAACATGGAGCAGCTATTTCTGGGAGGCCTATAAGCAGGGGATGAAGGCAGCTATCTTTTCCAGCATTTTTCTACAGGAAATAGCAGAATTGTATATATTCACCAACTATGCCTATAATAATTCTTTCAACTAGCATACTTCTTCTATAGGAATGGAATGGAATGGAATGGAAGTTTATGAGTCTGCTTTACTGGGCAACTAGCTGACTTTCTTCATAGCAATACCAATTTGCTTAAGTTTAATGAACAGGTTTTGCATTTTTGTTTACTTCCTCAGCACTTCAGAATCCTGCATGCAATTGCTTAGTTATCACGTAACATCCTTCTTTTGGTACTGCTGGAAATAATATGTTCTTCCTCAAAGGGATTACAAGGGAATGAAGAAATTCACTCTTATTATGCAGGCAACTGCATGCTGGAATTTGCTTCTTGCTCAGCAACACTCAGGCTAAGGCAAAAAACATCTCTAATCCCAATGACTTTTTCAGTTCAGAACAATATTAAAATTACTGGCATTTCCACAGAGACAGACTTGTACATGGTGGGTTTATGAAGATCAGAACTAAGATCCAGTGTAACCTTACTTGTGCACAAAATACATCATGCAAGCTTCATCATGCAAAGATGTTAAAAATCATACAGGAGAAGAAAAGCAATGATGTTAGAATCACAGGCCTACATTTGTCTCACATGTTACTTCTGTTTTCAGTTACAATGGTCTGGAGGGAACTCAATGCAGGCAATGGCCGCCGCCCCCTTTTTGGCCATGTGGACACTGGAGACAAAGGGCAGTAAAACTCAGGCAATAAAATTTAAAATCTATTACCAGCAGCAAAGTAGCTTCCATTGAGATCCAGGCAAACTCTGCCCTATGCAAAGCTAACTGCCCTTATCTTAGGCAGAGAACACTAAATTTCTCAAGAAGTTTCTGTACTGTTACATCTGGAAAAACTTTTAGGTGCTGTATAGTTAAAACTTGCCAACTGCAGTCCAAATGAAAGACTTCTACTTTCTTTCTAGGTAGAACTTCAAACAGTTAAGTTAGTTCCCTCCTATTAAAGTTTCCCCTGTTGCTGCAAAATTCAGTATCTTCAAATCCAGGAAACATATTCATGGGCCAGAGTAGCCTCTGCCTGCATTGTGATCACTCCACATCATCTCAACTGACAACAGAAGTAACGTCTGAGACAAAATGTAGCTTGTGAGTTTATCATCATCATCATCATCATCAGCAGCAGCAGCATTTTTCTTCTCCTGTTTGATTTTTAACACCTTTGCGTGTTGAAACAGCCAGTGAAACTTTGAAAGTTTGCATGATGTATTTTGTGTATTTTAGTTGGCCCAATAAAAGTATCACTGTTTTGTAGATTTTGGATTTTGTTGTATTTTGCTGCATGGCCAATACAACTATCCCCTGATAATGCTGGAAGCTACTGATTCCAGTTAGTCTGGGCCCTTGCCTGCCTTGTGCCATGAGAACCTTGATGAAAACAGAATATAAACCTTTGCCAGAAACAGAATATAAACCTTTTAATTCCCTCCAAACCACACGGCAACACAAAGAAGCCCCATTTAGCTTTATATTTTTGGAAAAGTTTGTATTAACCACTAGAGTGCCTTGCAGATGCATTTTGTTCACAGTTCAAAAACCACATGGTTTATTTCTTTCCAGAAGGCAACATGTTCCAACTGTGTTTCCAACACTATTATTTATTCCAGTTGTGCTGCAGTACTTGAAGAAAGAAGAAATTGAATAAATCTGACAATCCAAATAGACTTGGTCAAGATGTTATTTTACTTGTTGGGCCTCAGGGGCTTTGACAGGATGGCCTCCTTTTTCCAGAAGGCCTTCAAAGGCAGGCTTGCTTGTCACCAACAGATGACAGGTAAGAGTTAATATCATTCTCTCATACTTTGCAACAAAGATCTCCTTCCTTTTAAGAGGTAAAAAAAATTGTTTGTTTGTGTTCCTCTTTTCTTTCTTTTCTCCCTCTTCTTCTTTCTTCCTCATTATTATTTTATGTATGTTGTGATGACTGTATAGGGTTGTTTTGGGGTTTTGTTTTTTTTTGCATTTGGGTTTACATGTTTCTTACTTTGATAGTTGATAAACTTCAATAAGTCTTTTTAAAGAAAACACAATTGTATACTGTTTGCTTTGCTGAAGCTTTATCTTTTTACGTGATTGCTCTGCTGTGTTGGTTGTCTTTTATACTTCATACATCTTATACTTAAGTTTCACTGCACAGTGTAGAGTCCAGAGATCTCAGACTCAGACCCTAGTCCTCCATGTGAGAGGAAGAAAACTCAGAATGAGAACACTGCCTTGAAAGATGTGTACGTTTTTCCTCATTTGTTAGATTTGAATCCCATACTCTGCACAACTGTGGTTGATACTTAATATATTCTGCTTATCAGGGGCCACCTCCTCTGTCATCACAAGGGAATAATCCCCAGGTCTTGGACCTGAAATTTCAGGTTCTGTGATAGTCCTGACCTCCCAACCCTGACACAGTGATTCTTCAGCAGAATTTGGAAATCTTACTTTTTTGGAGTACAGCTCCCAGAAGCCTCCAGACAGCATTCTCTGGGTCCAAAACAGTTATGTTTCCAAGCCTTGCTTTTCAGGTTCTTTGTGTCAAATGAAAAGTGAACGTAGAAGGCTAAGAATCCATCTCTCAAGTTTTCTCCCTTGCTAAAAGCAACTTTGCATGGCTCCAGTTTGTACTGGGGCTATGTAGGAAAGGGGACCACCAGGAGTAGTCCTCTATCCTCAAATATTAATAGCTGTGGAGTGGTTGATTCACACACTACATTCATCTGAGCACCCAGTCATTTCCTGATTTGGATTACTCTAGAAATATGTGTATATATGTGTTAAAAACACCTTACCCAGTGCCATGGACAGCCTGATCCAAAACAAGGCTCTGTGGGGCTCATATTAGGACATTTGGGGGCAAAACCTAGAGAAGTAAATTATGCAGAGATGCAGCAGGCAGGTTCTTCTAAGGGTAGTGCTTTCAGGTACTCCCAGTAGCTTTTAATTCATTAATTTATTTCCCAGGATACACTAGAGCACAGGATTCTGTCTTATACCACCTCAGAACTCTGGCATACCTAGCTCAGATTGTCAGTCATTGACTGGGTCTGCAGAGAAGTCTCTCCTAGCCCTGCCTGAAGGTGGCAAGTATTGAATCTTAAGACCTTCTGCATACAAAGCCTGTACACTTTAGTCACTAGCACTCTGGCCCTTCCACTATACATTTGCTTTCTGCCACACCGTTTGGGAATTGCTGTGATAAGGTAAAGGAGGGTCAAGCAAGTTCTAATAAACCCTGAATAACAGGAATGAATGTCAATATGAGCTTCAGTGAGAACTGCTGGCAAGACAGAACAGTGTAAACAGCACTGCTGTTTATAGCACTCAGAAATTTGAAACTGGTAGCCCAAGTTATAACCAGACAGCACATCTCTTGCCTGCCTAGCATCTTAGTCAATTAACTTTAAATATTTGTGCATCGCAGAAGTGTTATTAAAATATAGGTAGAAGGAAGTGTTGTTTAATTTTGAGATGTTTCTTCATAAGACCTGAAATGTAGAAAGAAGCAAAATCAAAATTAATGACAGTAACCAATTAAAAGAATTTGCCTTATTTATTTTTATACATGTGGCATTTAATATTAGCTCTGTAAATATGTGCAGCATAGAACTACCCAGGGAGCCCAAACCTTTGGAAAATCCCCTTCCCTGCTTCAGTGCATTCTATATTTTAATCTATCTGTTATTGGGTATCTGTAGATTCCTTATATAATCCCTTAAAAGTATAATTTTTTTGTCCTGTTTGTTCATATTCTTGGGACACAACATAGATTGGTGCAGCTGGAATAACGCTTGTTAAGGGCAGAATTGAGTGTGCCAAGAAGCACAATGCTGCTTCTGATTAATGCAAGCCCACTGATTTCACTCCCCACCTGCTGGCTCCCTAATGCCTCGTGTGATTGGTTTCATCATGTCCCAATGTCGTTATGCTGCACATTCCCCTAATTCCAATCCACATCAGAAGCAACTGCTTGTGGAGGCAAGGAAACACATACAGCACAAAGACATCAGGGCTCACAGTGGGTTGTACTAGATGTCACAGAGTTACTGCTTCCCATTATCTGCTGTATATTTTAAGGTACTCTAATTTTTACTTAATTAAATGATTCATTAAAAGGAATCATAAAATAAGTATAATGCCGCCAGCAGTAGAAGAATACTGATTTGAACCACCGTGTTGTAATAGTTCAAAACTTTCTACCCCTTTTGTTTCCTAACACTATTGGTATTCACATTCCTCCTAAGACACCGATCTACAATACAAGGATAGCGGCCTTAGCTTGCATTACAGGGCTGTTGTGGTATGTAATAATGTGCACCATACTTACACGTTTGCTTAATCTATACTATTTCTTTATTGGTAAAATTAAATGAAAGAATTAGAATAATAAGCACATGCATAACACATTTAATAATAAATTAAACATAAAATAAATGTATTTATAGGCATACCTCAATTAACAAAGCCTCTGACAAAGAAGCTCCTTTGCACAAAGGCTTTTTTAATGCATTTTCATCCTTGTCCTAGCCTCAAACTTGTGGTTTATGAAGACTTGATATTTACACTCTGCTTCCTTTTCAATGTCCTTCCCTGTTTCTTTCCTCTTATTCTGTGTGAAGCTCTCCATGCAGAAATCTGTGGCAAGTGCCACTGTATCATGCACAGTGGGAACAAAATTCTTGCATGTCAAAAGCTACAGTTTCAATGAAAAGGTATGCTGTAGCCATTCTCCATAACACAGTAGTTTCCCAATGCAAGAAGAGTTTTCTTCCACCTCCAACATCCCACCAGTTTGTGGTTTGGTCCAGCAACCCACAGACCAGATAATTTGATGGTTTGTCCAATTCCATTCTTTACGATAGCGCATAGTGAAGGTGTAACCTTGGTGGCTGTTCCTCATCTCCTCTGGAGTTCTCTAGTCTTCAAGAATTTTTCTTCAAAACATTGATTTAAAACTTTAAGACATAAGTAGCTTTTCCTTGGTGGATAGGGAGAACACTGTGTACATTACTTATACGTCCTACTTTTTATAGTTCAAATTATCTCCTTCGTGAAATTGAGCGTGCTTCCAGAAAAAGTTTTATTGCACAATCTGCATGATTTGCTCATTCATATTATACAGGTTATCCAAATATTGTCATAATCATTTTGTGCACAGCCCATACTTCTCAGGGTTCCCCCTTACCTTACCATCACAGGACAACGCCCCTAATAGTTGGCAACAGGACATTAAAAGATGAGGATCGTTCCTGCCATTGTATTTCTCCTTTTTATATATGAGTGCGAAAGCTGGACAGTTAGGAAACCTGGCAGGAAGAAGATAAACTCATTTGAAATATGATTTTGGAGGACAAAAGAATGGGTCCTGGAGCAAAATAGACCTGAACTCTCCCTAGAAGCCAAGATGGCTTGAGAGAGTTATTGTTGCATTTTGGAACAAGTCAATAGTGCAAAGCTAAAGTGCAAAGCAGTGGAGAAAGAGGGAAAATGCATTACAGGTGGGTTGACTGAATAAAGGAAGTCACAGTCCTGAATGTACAAGATCTAAGCAGGGCTGTAGATGACTGGGAATCTTGGGCCATTTCCGCCCTACACTGTTATAGTGCTATTATTCCACTTTCAACATTCTTTGGAATCCTGGAGTTTGCAATTTCAGGAGAGGCATTTAGAATTCTCAGCCAGAGAGCAATTTGGCCTCATTAAACTACGAGCCCTAGAATTCCACAGGATGTTCAAAGTGTAATAATAGCGCTATAACAATGTAGTGCAGAAATGGCCTTCAATGTCTCTCATTCATTCACTCACAATGTCAAAGTCAACTTGATAGCAAATAGCAACAAGAAAGCAGTTGATCCCCATGAATACGTTCCAACCCCTTTCATTCAGGATTGCTACTAGAAATCTGTAATGTGGCCTTTTGTAGGAACACATCATCTTTGGATCAAAGTACTAGAAGTGTTGTTGGATGCTTTCTCCACAGGGTTGTTATTAGACATGTTGACAAATGCATATATTTCATTTTATATCATTATTGATTATAGGTCGACATATTCCAAAATGACTCAGATGTATAGAGTGCTTCCATTGTAAAGTTTTTTAAAAAAACTTTAAAAAAACTCTATACCTCCTTTTATTAACAGATATCCAGAGTTGCGCACAAGATAGTATGATATAAAAAATCAACAACGATAAACCAAGAGAAAGGCCTTAAACAATTAACAATCAATAACCACTCAGCCAGGTGGTAGCGTATTCTGGCAGAGTCAGTGGTTATAAAATACCAGTTTGAAACAAGGCAGACTCCACCCTATAGCAAAATGAGGGTATTGTTGGTCATGCCCACTGGTTCAAAAGTATGGCTGGCAATCAGAATAAAGGCCTTCTTGCCAGATGGATAATAAATGGCTACGACTCCACTGGGAGGGCTTTATCTCAGCGGGCAAGAAAAATACTATGGGAGAAGAAACTCCCTCAGGTAAAGAAAGTAATGTTGAGATTATGTTAATGTTTCCCTTCTGAAGTTTTCTCTATGATGGCTCATTCACCCTTGCAATCTCTTGCTCCATCCTTTGGTGAGATGTAGATTCATCATAAGATACTGAATAAGAATGCTGCTGTTCTGTTTCAATACCCACCCTATTAGCCTCTGCACACACATTCCCCTGTGCAGTCAGTACCATCACCCCTGTTTTTCATTTGCTTTGTGGTCTGAATATTGTCCAAATATTCCCGCCTCAAGGGACACACATGTTTGTTTATATTTCATCCTATTTATATAATAGAATGAAAAGCCAAGCCCTGGTGCCAAATGGTGGACCCAAGAGAGCTTTAACAAGGCATGCAAGTCTTGCAGTTTGGCATGCCAGTGAGATTTTCATATTTCTACTTTCAGACTGCTTCCATATTGATTATTAGTTGTCAAGAACTGACTGTGCTTAGCAGTGAATAAAGCACAGAGGCAGACGTAAGTTCTGCTACTAGCACAAGGAAAACTTTGTAAAAATCTATCCTATGAAAAACAAAGGAATGTGGTGGTGGTGATTGGTTAAGCTGCCTTATTTTCACAGATGACAGGGCAGGAAAAAGAGGTTGTCGCTGCGACATTCCATAGACAGGACTAAAAGATCAACTGAGGGATGACTGAGTATACTCATCTGATGAACTGATGAATGGAAGTCAGGTTATGAATTCTGTGTATCTGCACCTTCAATTAAATGTTGGTCACAGAATAGTTCAGAGGAAGAAGTCTGAGAAAAGAAGCAGATTGTGAGTTAACTTTACTGAGTCAAAATAAAGAATATTACTTACGCTATAGTGCAGAGGCAGGGAACCTCAGACCCTGGGGCCAAATCCAGTCCCCAGGAGTTTCCCAGGTAGTCACATGTATAACCAACGTCCTTTGATAATTTCCCAGTTTTTGTACAGTTTTTCTCCCATTCTAAAAGCCTGAAATATTATGCCTAAGGCAAGTAAAATGATGGCATATTTGTACTCAAGATGGCCTTTGCATTTAACCTGGCCTACCACTAGCATGAAGCCCTTGAGAACTTCTCCAAAATCAAATCCATCCCTTGGAATTAAAGAGATTCATCATCCTGCTTTATTGTATCTAGGGATGGGCCAACCGAATCCTCAGCAAAGATTTGAGATTTGCGGATCTGAATCTCCGCCCCAAAATAGGTGAACCGAATCTTTTGACTCCACCAACCAAAAAATACAGATCTCGCACTCCCTACTCTTCTCCTGCCCGTTGCCAGCGGCATCCTCCCTGGGATCCTGAAAGTTTTCCAGAAAGTGAGCACTATTATTTAATTTATTTTTCATTAAACAAAGATGTCAAATTCTACTTCAAAAACACTTTTCAGTAGAGGTGCTTTCTTTCTCTTGCTTTTTAAATCCTTTTTAAAAAAAGGATTCAAAAGATTCGAGATTCATGAGATTCGTGGATTCCCAGAAACTTCCAAGGATTTGGATCCAGATCCAGATTTGGAAAATTCTAGATTCATCCCATCCCTAATTGTATCCTAACAAATATCACCAGTGTTGGTAAACATTGTTCCTCTTTAGAACAGCTCCATGAAAGGAACAAAAGCATCTCAAGAACACAAGAAGAATCCTGGTGGATGCTAGATCACATCATCCATCATCCTCTGACTCACAGTGACAGACTAGAAGCCTACAGGAAGCCCACAAGCAAGTAATGCTTCATTTTTATTTTTTATTTATGACAATACACAATAACAAATCAATACGACCAAAAAAGAAAAGAAAAAGAAAACAAAGACCCCCCCCCCAAAAAGAACAACAGTCCACTAAGCATCACAAAAACTGATTTTAGATTTAGCTCTGTCCAAAAATGATTACACAATATCTCTTTAATAGCCAAATTGTGTTAAAGAGATGACACCTAAAATATTCATTGATGTGACCATGGACCACAAAATGAATCTTGCTGAGTTGTTGATGAATTAAAAGGAGACCAAACTGTAGCAAAAGTAGCTTTTTTTTTCCAGTTCACTTCTAGCTGTTTGGATTCTACAAGTCAGTTGTTTTGGAAGAACAGTTCCCACAAATGGTCTAACCAGAGTTGCAAGCAAGTAATATTTCATGAAAACAACAGTTTTTCATTCAGCTGTCGCTATACAGCAGCTAATATTGGAGTTAAATACTTCCTTTGAACCATATAGGGTTATTCTACTTAGTAGTCATTGGACTTCATTAATTTGTCAAACGATAAAGTCTTTGGCAAAAAGACATGAAATTCACTCTTTTTGTTAGCCTAATTGAATGTTATTCAGCTAAGCAGGGTCAGCTCTCATTAGTACTTGGATGGGAACCTACCAATGATTACCAGGGCCTATAAGCTATATTTCAGATGAAGGAACTGGCAAAACCATCTCTGAATAGTCCTTGCATGAGAAAACCCTAGGAAGTTTATAAGGTTGCCATAAACCAACAAGCCACTTGAAGCCACATGCACATACAGCACCTTTTCACATTCCTCTCTGACAATGTCCCTGGCTTCAGGCCAGAGCTCTTCTGGCTCCCATATATTAACCTTAATAGCACAAAGCTATTTTTTATTATCTTAAATTCTATAGGGATGTTCTTCAGGCTGTATTTTGGTGCAATATTTGGTTTAGTATTCTTCTTTAGGTTTACTCTGATTTTTAATACTAATAGTTCATGGTCTGTGCCACAGTCTGCTCCTAGTCTTGTTTTTGCAGAGAGAATGGAGCTTCTCTATCTTCTGCTTCCAATTACATAGTCTATTCAATTTCTATATTGGCCATCAGGTGATGTCCACCTATACAGTTGCTTCTTTGGTTGCTTGAAGAATGTGTTTGCAGTGAACAAACTGTTGATCTCACAAAACTCAATTCATCACTTTCCTGCTTCATTTTTCAACCTTAGGCCAAATTTTCTTACGGTCTCTGATTCTGCTGTTTCTCACTTTTGTATTCCAATCATTTATGATTGACAACAAGTCTTGTTTTGGTGCGTGATCAATTTTATCTTGGACTCCATCAAAGAATCTTTTCTTTTCTTCTTTTTCTGTTTAGAAGCTGGAGCATAAAGTTGGATATTGGTTACATTGATGGGTTTTCCCTGAAGTCTAATTAAAATTACTTGGTCTGAATTTGCATTTGCTACACATCTCCTCACTATAGATATCACCTCATTTCTTCTTAGATTTTCATTTCCTGAGTAAAACACTGTATAATTATCTACCTAGCTTCCCCAATTCACATTGGCACATTCTATGTTCCTAAAATATGTATGTACAGTTTTGGACTCTCCTTTCAGTTCTGAGCACATGAACAGCTGAACATCCTTTTGGTTTGAGCCCATTGTAGCTCATTGAGTGCCATCTGATCTGGAATCTTATCTCCTGGCACTATCTCTTGTTTCATTTTGGATTGTCTCATCACAGGGGTTTTGTAGTAAAAGATATTCAAAAGTATGTTAACTATGCTTCCTTCTGCACAGTACTAACAAGCATTAGCTATCATGTCCCTGTCATTAGGCCTTATTACAGGAAGTTAGTAAATCTCAAGTATAGCAGGATAATAGCATCTTTGGCTAGGACTTATCACACTACCTCATTCTTCTGTTCTTCTCCCCATGAGAGACAATTTGAAAAGTGTTTCTTTACAAAGGATGTCTTTTTTCCCCTTTTTTCCTTTCCTTTCCTTTCCTTTCCTTTCCTTTCCTTTCCTTTCCTTTCCTTTCCTTTCCTTTCCTTTCCTTTCCTTTCCTTTCAGGTTTTTTTTTTTTTTTTGCTAACAGAAACACTTTTCAAATGGTCTCCTAGGTTTCCCACCAAGAGAGCTACAGAAGAGAAATGATGTGATAAATCCCAGCTAAAGATGCTATTATCCTGGTGCAACTGCGGTTTACCTGCCTCATGTGATGAAGCCCACTGTCTCTAAGAGATCCTCCACTGGTGTCAACATCCTGCTGTTGCTGCCCAATAGGTGTTTGGCATGTTCCTCAGCAAAAGCCTGTCTGACATTGCAGACTCTACCAGCAGCACTGCTGCCATCAGCATAGCCTCTTACTCACAGGGGCATGCAATCCTCCAATACAAAAAAGTAGTGCCATTGGTGGGCAAGACATAATATGGTTGCAATTCTACACTCACTTTCCAGGGAGTGAAGGATTTACTTCTGAATTCAGTTGGGCTTACTCTCAGATAAATGCGTTTATGACTGTGCTCTTAAAAGAGCATATGATGGAGATTCAGAAGATTTAAATTAGAACATGCTGATTGTTTGAATTATGATACTTCATGATCCAATTATAACTGTAGGGCATCTGAAAGAATTAGGTTCCAAACAATTATATAAAATTGTTGTGTATAATTATTGAAATTGAAATATATATCATTTAATAACAACTGCTAAGAAAACAAACAGTGAATGTTTCACTTAGTATTGTAGAATGTTATAGTTTTGCAGTTTTAATAAATTGGTAAATAAATGTTTGTGAGATGATCATTCCTTTATTTTCTCTTCACTTTCTTCACCTTTCAGCAAATTTGCTGCTGCTCATCCTTATACAGAAAACAAAGGTGGAGAAGGGAGTGACAGAACTGAATATGTTGTTAATCTATGATACCTGTGTTCCAGTCTTGGAAACATGTAGCCTGCTTGTACCAAATGTGAACTCCTTTGCTAGTGCATAATATGAATTTGAGTCTTAGTGAATAGTTGCATTTTTTCCACAGATGATGCCGATAGTATACAGACTTTCTCTCCATACACCCCTTATGTAAGACTGATGGGCAATAGTTTCATAATAATCAAAATAATTTGTCTGGGTTTTGTTTTTTTACATGAATATACCTATGCCCCTTTACTCCCTTACATGAGTGTTAAATGTACACATTTTTTACACTTAAAGCAGAAAATACAAAGAAAAAATGGTACTCATTTGCTCTTAAATCAAAGTCATTTTTTAGAGATGAAGATAAAAGGTGGGAAATAGATAAAGGTGACAGTGAAGACAGCTTCTCCTTCTGGAAGCTATCTGCATGCCATAGCAGGTTGTTCCATGTCAGCTGGATATGAAATTATTTCTAAGAACTGTTTTCACAAAGAGTTATGGTTGCGGCTGTGTCTCTTGTGCTTCTCTGTCTTAATTGCTGTCTTACTAGGGTAAAGTAAAGCAAAACTGCAGGTTTTCTTCTGCAATAAGAGTACACGAGTACATTAATTACATTTGGGAAAAGCAAGGAAGAGAATGGGAGTGTGCCAACATCCGTGCTGTCTGTCATCCACAGCTTATTGATGACAAGGAGTTGAAAGCTTGGCAGTTACTCTTGTAAACAGCAGCCTGGCCAATAAGGAATGGAAAATTTATATAAGATATAAAGCAGAAAAGGGGAGAACCAAATGAGAAAACCAAATGAGAACAAAGGCCATGAAGGAACCTCAAACAATGGCATTACCAAAACAGGAAAGGCAGTAAATAAAATAGCTAGTTTTTCACTTAAAAATGCTATCAGAAGAAGAAGAAGAAAGCATTAAAAACCCCTGCCTTTCTTGAGTAGTATTAAAGAGACAACTGCTGGAAAGATCTAGAAAGAGCTGTGTGTCAACTGTTAAGACACATGGAATCAATGTGAAGTATTTTTCCATCAATAGTGCTGTAGACTGAGATGCTACCCTGGGAAACCTAGACTCAAACCCCACTCATAAGGTGAGACAGTGCCTGGTTAGCTTGGGTCTGTCACTGTTCCCCAGAAAAGTAGATAACAAGAGGAACACTATGTTTTCTGTCATTTACATGCTATAGCAGGGTTGGCTACAATTAAATTTATTGGTCTTTTCCCTATTACATTATTAGCACGGAGGTGGGTAATAATTTTACAGCCACAGTTGAAAACGAGATTATCTAATTCTTTCAGATAACAATTATGTTTGCCTTCTATGATTTCCTAAATTCAATAAATTCTGGCTTATGTGGTTGCCTTAAAAAAAAAAGAATAAAGAGTTCTGTATGTTTTCCACACTGCAATTGTCTTCTTAACACTTAGCCTGATGAAAAGTCTGAAGACCTCAAATCTTGATGGAATTGTACCTGGTCTTAATGAATGTATTGCCCATCTGATTTTTGTATATTTTAGATGATAACATAAAAAGCCACTGCTTACACTGCTTTGATAGCAGGATCAATACATTGAACCTAAACACTGTTTAAAGGTGTTTACAAAGATATCACCAGAGTCACTGCTCATATGCCCCATCTTAATGTAATCACAGGGACAGATAACTGCTGGCTCAGAACCTCTCTAATTCCTCCAGGAGTCCATGGAAACTGCTCATTATATAATTGTGTACTGCCTGGAACAGGCAGAAAAGTCTGTTAAACCCTTTCTCTGATGAACATTGTCCCTAATGTCTCTCCTTTCCCAACATAAACGAAAGAGTTTCCTGAGGATTCCTTGTACGCGTGTGTGTATAGCATTCTGGTTTACATCTGAGCCACAGCTACAGTCTTTCATTCAAATGAATATCTCTAATCACTTGCCATGTAGATAATCCATAAGGAGTACATTGTGGTGTTAGCAAACTATTTCTTCACTCCCATGGCATCTATAAAGCACAGTCTGGCTGTACCATTTTTGAGTATTGGACAGTTTGGAGAATCTGAGACATCTTCAAGCCAAAAAAATGAATTTCTTGCATCCTCTGTAGCTATACTTGTTTCTCTTCATACTATATTATAGGATGTGAGAGAAAATACGCAGATAGAGATTGAAAAAAACAAAGGGCTTAGAGCATCCTGTTTTTTGGAATAAAACATCTGAAAGCTATCATGCCCACTCCATTTTTACTTTATTGTTTTTCCACATCAGCAACTCTTCCTACCCTTCCCTTTCAAAACCTGATCAAGGCTTGCTCCAATGCAGATTGCAGTTCTTCTGTCTCTATGTCATTCTCACTTTAATCCCTGCTCTATCACAATGTGGGGGGGGGAATAAAACCATGTTAGATTGCTGTTTTGTCATCATGAAGCTGCTAAAGGCACAGGAGCCCTGTCAAAGAAAAAGTAACACCATTCACACACCCTCCTAAATAAAAAATGAATAATAAATCTAACTGTTCTATTAATCTGCAAAGGGGGAAGGGAGTGTCTCAAGAAATGGTTAAAAAGAGATACTGAGAATGTAGAAAAGGGAAAGGGGTGGGTTGGGATAACTGACAGTTTAGAAGTCAACTACTCCTATATCCATAGAGCCACCTACTGTCTCAGGAGAAAAGCACAGTGATGTTTAGCGAAAACGATGCAACCTGCTGACAACATCCAAATTCACTCTTCCTTTTCCCCTGTGACTTCTGAACCAACTACAGTCATCCCTCCACATTTGCTAGGGTTAGGGGCACAGGATCCCTGTGAAAGTGGAAAAAACATGAATAACTCTAGGCCCTCCCAAACCATATTTAACTCTCTCTCTCTCTCTCTCTATATATATATATGAGATCACCACATTCAACCCACCAAAGATTCCTTTGAGGTATCAGGGTTCCTTCACAAGGCAGAAGTGGATGGCTGGGGGGCTTCTGCCACTTCCACTGCTGCCCCACACCATTTGTTTGCAGTTTCTCAGTTTCACGAGGCTTGCAGTCCCTATTAAAAATGGTACAGGGAGGCAGCAGAAGTGACAGCAAATAGTCCGTGAATAATCAAATCCGCAAAAGTGAAACCTGCAAATGTGGAGGGCTGAATGTAATTCATAAAATCATAGCATCTGGATTGTACTCAAAGACCATCTAATCCAACCTGCTACCAATGTAGGAAATCTACAGCTAAAACATATCTGGCATGCAGCCATCTAATCTCTGCTTTAAAATCTCCAACAAGGAGAGATCACCATGTTGTCAAACACCCTGTTCACTTCTAACAGCTCTTATCATTAACAAGTTCTTTCTAATGTTTAGTGCAAAAAGAAAATTTCTTTTCTTCCCATAAAATTAACTGAACAGAAAGCTCCAACTGTACAAGCCAGAAATTAAAGAGCAGGTAGTGTAGCAAATGACCATCTGCAAAGTATTCAGTCACAACAGCCTGTGATGGGGTTTGAGCAACACAGAAAGTGTAGAGCAGAAGACTGACAAAATGAGATGATGCAAATTAAAGAAGCAGACTGAAATGCAGATATTTATATATTCCAAGCGAGAAAGGGTACAAAGAGATTCTTTCTTTTGGAGCTCACAATGATCTGGATTCCAAGGTAGGATTTTGCTTGACAATACTTCATCTTGCTTCTCAGGAGGAATCTGTGACTCCCCCCGTTTCTCCTCACACACAAAGTCAGTGAAGCGGAACGAAACATACATGGGTCTTTTCAGGCCCTTTGAAGCTCTACTTTTAGTGTGGGACCCTCAAAACTACGCAGGACTCTTCCTTCTAAAGAGGAGAGAATGGACTTCAAGGGAACTCAAATGGGGTAGAGGCTAACTAACATGTATACAATTTCCCTTGCTACCTTGCTGATATCGTAGCTGGTTTTGAAACCATGAAGTCTGGGGGAAGGTGTTGGCCAGAATGAAGTGAGTGAAAGGACATCTAGATTCTCCAGCACCGATTCCTTGTGTAACACTGAAGCTGAGAGAACTAAGCTAAGCTTTCACTGCAATGCACTTTTCTATTAATGGATCTGTAGGAAATTGCTGTTGGCCGCTTTGTAGAAGTAAAAAAAAAAGTCCTAAATTAGTGCAGATTTTACTTTATAGCTTGGTGTTTTAACACTTCCATGCTTCTTTACAAAATTTAAAAAAACAGAGAAAATTTTAAAAAGCAACTCATGTCTAATACAATCGGGGCTCTAGGACACTGAAAATATGCTAAATCATTGTGCACTAAAACCTTAGCTTTCTCCACATGCGATTTCCCATAGCCTGTTTGTTATGAGTAAATTTTAAAAGGCAGTGAGGGAAAGGGGAACAGCAAAGCTGGAACTGAAGCTCTAAGGTGAGTCTGTCAGTCCAATCTACAACTGAGAACAGTTTAAAACCCAATATGCTTATTAGTTAATAGGAACATAAAAGAAAATGGTGGACAAAAATGGTAACTGAACTTCTCAAACCACTAAGAGTTTTTTGGAAGTGTCCTGGAGGAGAAAGAGGAGAAATGGGTTGTCTTCCCCATATCCAGAATGGCTTCCAGTACTAAATATTTCTGATTGGCAGCTCTCTAGCACTGTAAGGCACAAGAGAAGTAGGTGGGTTGTGGTTTAACTTATGTATTGCCAAAACAGATAATATACACCCACAGAAGAGCATAGAGACTTGCATAAAATTTGCATGTTCTAAGTTATGTATATATATATAGCCATTTAGAAATGATTGCTGTATGATAAGTTACTATGATTTTATTATTGATACAGACTTTTATGTGTTATACGGTAAATCACCCTGCAATCTTGAAAAGCAGCTAAGGAAACCATTAATAATCATTACAAAAATTATATTAGTCTGATACTTTTATTAGGCCAGCCTAATAATAGGGCACCAAAATTGCAAGCTTTTGAGATCTCTTGATCTCTTCATCTGGCAAGATTACACCTGGGAAATTATGTTTTAAATGTAATTTGTTACACTAATGATCCAATCCTTCAGTAGTTTGTTCCTTTAAAAAAAACCTGTTCACTTTTATATTTTTGAAATGTAGCTAGGTTGGTTGCTTGTATTTACTTTCAAAAATCTGCATGCAGTAATACAGGTTGAGTTCCCTTATCCAAAATGCTTGGGATCAGAAGTGTTCCATATTTTTGATTTTTTTTTTTAATACAGTACTTTTCTGGAGCAGCCTCACATTTTGTTCATTCACTACTTGTGTTGTGTATGAGAGGTGAAGACAGAGAGAGACTAAGAATCTGTGAAATGGCCATAATCCAATTGTAGTGCTCAGTGAAAATCTGTACCTCCTGCCATTTCACAGATCTTCTCTCTCTTTTTGCCCCCAGTTGCAAAACTTCCACTTTCAAGGCAGCTGCTGCAGTGCTCCTGCTCATTCATCTTTCAGATCTGAAGAGCACTGCAGGTGCCACCTCAAAGGTAGAAGCAGGCAGCCAGTAGCGAAAAGAGAGAGGCTGAGGATCTGGGAGATAAATAAGCAGGAGTGCCGCAGCCACTGCCTCAAAGTCAGAAGCAGGCAGCTGGTGACAAAAAGTTTTGGATTTTGGAAGTTTTGAGATTGTGGATTTCCAGATAAGGGAGGCTGACCCTGTCTTAGATACCACATGAATCAGCCACTGAATAATGGAATATTCCTCCTCTATCATTTAGTGAGGTTATGCCTCTGTAACTACATATAAAGGAAACCAAAAGTTACAATTGAATTGCAAAAGGAGTGAAATCCACCTCCAAGTTATATAATTATCCTGTAATTTAGTTATATTTTCATAGAACTGAGAAACATGACTATTAACTAGTACTTTAATATTTGTGTCTAATTACTTCCAAGCTTGGGCAAGATGTTACAAAGAGCAAGTGAGAAAGAAATCTGACTTGATGTTCCAGTCATGGTGTCTTGAAATGCAATGGCGCAGGAGGTAAAGTTACCCAAGTGAAATGAGGGACAATTTTTCTGTTCCTTTAATAATTGTATGGAAGATCCAAATTGAGTGAGATGTACAAAACGGGCCAAAAAGAATGTTGAAAATGTAAGAAAAAAGGATAATTCTTTCATATGTGGTAGACATGCCCGAAAGCAAAAAGATTTTGAAAGAACATCAATAAAATCATGTCAGATATGTTGGGAATTAATATTCCAATGTCTCCTGAACTTTTCTTATTAAATATCATTCCTGCCATAGATTTACTTAGCAAGAAAAAGTGATGGAAAATAGTACTATACGTGACCACATCTGCTAGAATTGTCTTTGCGAAATATTGGAAAAGTGACCAGATCTCAGAATCTGATGAATGGCTTTTGAAGCTTATGGAGATGAAATACTGT
Source organism: Iguana delicatissima (assembly GCA_948472985.1). NCBI lineage: Eukaryota > Metazoa > Chordata > Lepidosauria > Squamata > Iguanidae > Iguana > Iguana delicatissima. The sequence goes on from CAOKZL010000954.1 coordinate 230,009, forward strand.
GATAAACTGTCAAAATCCCTCATGGGGATTATAAAGGGTGAAAATGATACAGAATGGAATCCAATAACAACATATCTAAAAAGGAAATCTGGAGATAACATTATATCTTAAAATCAACAAAGATTGAAACTGAGACAAACTTTCACAGTAGCAGAACATATTTATTACTGTATACTCTGAGACTAGACAGAGGAACATGGAATTTGCATAAACAACCTATAGGTGGTCAAACAAGTTGTTAGACTAAGAGGAAACTGTACAAAATGTTTATGAAAAAATAGGGGTATTTCTTACTTTGCACAGAATAAACCCAAAAAAGATAGGCAGGAAGTAAATTAGGGAAACTATTTTGAGAATGATGAAAGAGTAACTTAACTTATGGAAACATGGGAAAGTAGATACATTTGGAATTTGAAGATAGAAACATAACATAACAGTGATGTCAATTTATTTGACAAGAAGCTCACTTAAGTATGATAAATGTCTATTATGATAAACGATAAATGTATAATATGTATATAATGTATAATATATAGAATATAAGATGTTGAACAACAGGGAGACAAAGGCACACATATATAAGTATGGAGGAATTTTTCAAATTGTAATATCTGCTAATAATGCTATATGTTTATTATCTGATGTGTATATATATCTATATTTAGACATAGATAGATAGATATTTTTTCTTTCTTTCTTTTCCTTTTCTTTTTTATTGTATATAATTATAAATAAATAAAATAATAGTTGTATGGAAGAGGGAATTTTGCACAGTGTTGCTTATGTGACAAGCGACACCTGATGAAATTCCTTCTTTTGCACAACTATTGAAGGAACAGGAATCCTGTTCCTTATTTCACCTGGCAATTCTAGTAAGAGTAGTCTGCAGACATTCAAATGAGGCCCTAGAAATTGAGGTGACGATTTTAGATTTTAGTAGATTAACTCTAAAATCTAGTGCTTAAGGAAGTAAAATATGCTCCCACAGTAGTGAAAATATAAAATTCATTTTCCCCAGTATTGAAACTCATCCCCCACTCTGAGATCAAAACAGCAGTATTGTTTCATTCCTGCCACGACTAATAGGGTATCAGTTGCACTTATGTAGTAGCAGCATGGAAGAATCTAGGGAACGAGATGCCTCAAGTTATTTGTCTGAACAGCTCTTGCTTACGCTGGAATACCTGAAATGGAGTGCAGCTCAGGATAACAGTCTTAACTCTGTACAAGCTGTTAGCTGCACTTCGTAAAGCAGATGTCAGTGTAGATATATCTTAATGAATTCTTCTTTTGTGGCTTATTTATTTATATTTCCTGTGTTTAGAAATTATAGATGCAAAGTCACATGTCTCCGTTTTGTTGAAAACTCCTTCTGGGGTTTGAAGGAGATTCTTCAATACCTCTGCACCTGCTGGGTGATATTAAAATGCTTTGGTACCAGTTTTGCTTTTTCAAAAACTCATTTGCCCTGAAGGGTTTAATTCTTATGGAAACTTGTGAACATATGAATATCTTACGTGTGGGCGAATCTGAGGTTTCGCTCTCTCTCTCTCTCCCCGCCCCTCCCTCTCTCTTGATTTCTCTCTTTCTCTCTCTGGAATTACCTGAAGATCTGCATATTCATTCCTTGGAAAGATGCAGAAATATTCATTGTGACATCCACAATTATGCATCAAATTTTAAAAAGCCAAAGGATAATGTTACTTCAGTCAAGGTCTTAAATATAGGTAGAGGAATAGGGCTAAGGAGAGTATGGGCCATATAGGCATTTCTGGGGTTTGTGTACCTATCAGCTGGTAGCTGATGGTAACAGTAGAGGGGAGCTCCAGTGTACCCTTTGTCCCTGCCTGCTTCCACCTCAGCCTTCCCTTGCTGACAGGAAAGTTGCAAAGACACCTTAAACCATTGGTAGCTGGTCGTGGTTGCATAATGCAGAAAGGCCATCTGAACCTAGAGACTGCCCTACTTTTATTTTCTTAAAGGATTCCACCATTTCTGCCACAGTTATATTCACGTTTAAACTGGCCCACTGCATGTCTGAAATAATCAATATTTTCTTCAAATCCCAATATCCAAATATTCGTTTATTCCTTTACCTCTACTGACACATATTTTTCTTTGTAAAGCACTGAAAACATTTTAATTTTTTTTAAAATACTGTTATTATTTGATGTTGTTCATTACTTGATGTTGTTCATCTCTAATCTCAAGAATCATCTTCTTTTCTCTTTCTTTCCTTCTTTTACAGGCCAACCAAATTCAAAATACTTGTGTTTAACATATTTCATCTTTCTATTGATTTTGTGAACTATATTCAAAGGAATTTTTTTTTGCAATTTTTTTTTTATTTCTTTCAACACTAATAAATTAGATGGATTCTTTTTCAGTTCTTCTTTTTTTCCATTAATCTTGTCTAAAATGCTTAGATGCTGCTTTTATTTCTTCGGCACTTTCTACACCTTACCTTATCTTGTCACCCTGTGGTCACAATCCTGGCAGTGCCTTTGGCAGGAAGGGAGCTCAGTGGGAACACTCTCCTCTGCACCTGCCCAGCTCCCTGAGAAAGGCAACATGAAGGACACACCCCTTCCTTCTGTAGCACAGCCAGGCTCTTTCCCATGCTGCGCTGAGACAGGAAGCACCTCCATTGCACTTCTGGCCCTTCCGTGTGGCAAGTAAGTGCAGGAGCATTGTGCGATTGGGGGTTATTGATAGAGAAAATCCATCAATGATTTGCCCTGTGATCGCGCCAGCTGGTGATAGGAGGAGGACAAGACTATGACAATGTCCTGTGGAAGCATCGTCACAATCCTGCTTCTCTTGCGTCCCCATGCTGAGATGCCATGTCCAAGCAGAAAGGGTCTTCTTTTTTAACTCAGTATTTTGTTGTATTAAAAAAAAAGCCCTTCTCATCACAGCTTTACTCGCATCTCAGAGCACTCCAGTATCTGTGCCTTTCTTCCAGTTGTCTTCAAAGGATTTAAAAAGTCTCTTTTGCCTTTATCAAAACCTCTTTATTTTTAAGTAAGCCCTCATTTAGTCTCTGATTAAATTGATTATACTTCTTCTTAAAAGTCAACATAACTGGATTATGATCAGAATGTTTCTGGTAAAATCTTCATATTTTTAACAATATTAGCCAAAAAATTAGATGTCAAAAACATATCAATTCTAGGGGAAAAAATCCCTTTCTTTAAAAAGAATATTGTCCTGTGTTCGTGGCTAGCCAAGGCTTACAGCTCTCTAATTAGAGACTCTTACCAGCATCCAAGAGCTAACTTTGTAATCGTTAGCAAATTACTGGTTGTCATTTTGCAGTCCATGGCCATTTCCGCACTAGTGTGGAGGAGCATTTCACTGCATTTTATGAGGTGTTTTTTACTCCAACTTATCCCGATTCTTATCTGCACGCCCTCCAGTGTCTGTCGAAGTAAAGTGGAGAAAATCATTTATAGCTTCCACATCATCAATTCTCCTGGAACTCCTATTCTCCTCCCTCCTCTACGCTGCCATCGCTGATTGGTCAATTTAACGCCCACCTCTGTGGTGTGAATCGATGTAACACTTCCACATGTAGGATAAAACACAGCAGTACCATTGTGGTTGTTTGCATCAGAGTTTTTCCATTTTTATATTACACCACTTTCACAATGATGTGAACCACGCTAAGAGCTGAACACATACAGAACGAACTATGACAGAACGATGTCAAACTGGTTTGACGTGCAGATGTATTTGTGATGCAATGACACTACAGCAATGTATCTCCTTTGTGCAGAAAGGGCCCAAGTCCACAAGAAATCCAGAGTGACAACCCAGTAGTGAAGTTTGTAGCCAAAGTGAAGGTCAAGGTTTCTAGGAGCATGAGCAAGGAATCTGAATGTAAGCCAGATTACTTCCATTAATAGGAACAATTGCTTGCAACAGCTTCCTCCCATTCTGGTCACTCTTCATATAGGCTAAGAGCCTCTTCCTGCTGTTTGCCTAATTAATGAGTCCTTACTATATAAATGCTCTGAAACACCTGGGTTCTTTCTTTTCCACCTACACTGGCTACAGTAAGTGTTGCCTCTCTCATGTCTCTGTGTTGTGTGTGTTGGGAAGGATCCTGTCTGGGTCCTGGGACAGGGGCATGACAGAGATATTCACCTGACTGTCCATATTTCTGTCTCCAAGTATCCAATAATTCTAAATTATCTTTCAAATCAAAAAATGCTTTAGGAAGTTTTCCTTTGTTACTGTGGAAGCTGGCCCTATCCTGGGGTTGACAATTTAATATTTATTAATATCAAAATCATCTCCACGTGTCTGAAATGGTCCCCCAGAAGAGCACGCAGGCAGGCATGGTCGAATGACCACAATTAGGAAATACCAGGTCTGGCCAGTAATCAATCTGTCATGTAGCCCCAGGAGCCCTCCAGACATGCACACATTAAGTTAACAAAGAGTTCTCTGCCCCGAGAAGCCAGCTTGACAGGATTAGCAATCCTGACAAACAGCCTGTCAAGCAAGACCAATTTACGTACTGCTGCAGCTTTTGACAAGCCCCAGCAAATTTAATCAAAGTAAGCACTCTGACATTTCGGAGCTTTGTGCTCCAAATCATGCACATTTTGGAGCTTTGTCTTAGCTCCTCAAACCATTGTTCTTCCCGGGAAACGATTAGCCCCCAAGGTACATTTTTCCCTATAAAAACCCCTATTTTTGAGTGGTTCCCTGGATCGCTCCCAGTTTCCTCCCCGCTTGCCGTCACTCCATTTGCCGAGCGTTCCCCTCAGCCCTCCACATGGTGAGACCTTTCTCCTCACTCTCCACTGCCATCTCAGACTCCTGGACTCCAGGACCAGGTGCAGTATCTCCCAATCCAACCCTCTACCAATTTTCTCACTTTTATTTCTTTTTAGCCCTTGTGTGAGTGAGTGCATAAGTGCGAATGTGCGCAGTGACTTATTTTTATTTAATTAAAATAATTAAAATAAAAATATTTAATTTATTTAATTAAAATAAAAATAAAAACCATTTCTTTAGCAATCTGGTGTGGTTTTTGGTTTGGCTTGACCCCGTAAAAATTAGGCTTTAAGATCTTGTTGGGTTGCCCTGCCTCTTGTGTGCTGTAGCGGTGCTCTGGCTAATTTCCATTTCCTCATTAATATTGAGCACATTGAAGGGTCCTCCATGGGACCCCCAGAAATCAGGGTAACAACTCGATCATGTCGTCTTTTTTTTCTCTGACAGTCTCTCCATTTTTGGACTTATCAATCCATTAAAATCCCACCCCAAATTGACTTCTCATATGAAAACTCCAAAATCCTTTGAAGTAACTTTTTGGAGGAGGAGGAAGAAGAACCACCACCTTGATTTTCACAGTTGGTGCACAGACCTCAACAGTAAAACATTTTTGACCCTAGATTTGAATTTCTGCTTCTATCCCCTCTTCTATCCCCCAGAATCTTGTTACCCTGATTTCTGGGGTCCCTTGGGGGATGCCTCACTGTGCTCCAGGTGATGGGGAATGGAAACTAGCCAGAGCACAAGCAAAAGCAATGCGAGAAGCAAGGTAACCTGGCGGGGTCTTTTTACCCAGTTTTTACGGGGTCTGGCCAAGCCAAAAACCAAACAAAAATGTCCAATAAATGATTTTATTGAATGAAAGTCTCACGCAGCAACGCAATCACTCACACAGTAACTCAAGACCTACTAAGAAGCAAAAGAGAGGAAACTGGATAGGGGGAATATTGAAGTGATTGTAGCTGGGGTAATACTGCACCTTTTCCTGAAGTCCTTAGTCCGGGAAAAACAGAAAAGTGAAGCTCAGCACGGAGAGAGCTGAGGGGATTACTCAAAGGATGGAGAAACGGTCTGCTGGGATGACCAGGAGTAATCCAAAGAACCACTCAAAAACTGGGACTATTTGTAGAGGAAAAAGTACCTGGAGGGCTAATCCTTTTCTGGGAAGAACAATGGGTGTCGCCATGAGAAAGAAGCTCCACAATGGTAACTTCCTTTGTGTGATGAGATTACAAGGTGTTGCCAAAGTCTCAGGATCTTTGGTTGCATTGGGTTGTGGTGTGACTTTCTGTAAATGGTCCTTGCCTGATAGGATTTTGCTCAACTTGGGGCAAACACGCTAATCCCCTCAAGTTGGCTTCTCAGGGGCTGAGGACCCTTTGTCTACTTTGGGTTTGCACAGCTTGAGGTCCCCTGGGACTACGTGATGGGGGATTTTACTGGCCTGATCTGGTTTTCGATCGTTCGACTATTGCTGCCTACGTGCTCATCCAGGTGACCTCTCTGGCACACAGAATCATATTTTAATATCAAAATTTTAGACCCTGGGACAGGGTTTTCCAGTGGGGTAACAATCTTTTAAAAAAAAATGTTGGGCCAATTTTTGATGAGCATAGATCACTACACAACTTTTATCTTATCTAATTTAGAAATTTTTTAAAATATATCTTTTTTCCTAATACATCTTTCTTGCAAACAAGTCAAATCCAATTTTTATTTTTCCAAATATTGAAAAAAAAATCCTTCTTTTAGGAAGGGAATTGCTCCCTTAATATTCCAAAAGAGAAATTTTAGGGCCATTTTTTTGCATTTTCATTATAGTCCAAATGCACATTTGGTTGAGCCTGAGCAGCTTTCCTTTCATCATATCTGTTACTTTCCTATTTAGAGCTTTAATTAGGGTTCTTTCCTTCTTTATTTTCACCTCTTTCTTCTTCTCTCTTTCTTTGGATTTTTCTTTCAAAATCTTTTTCATAGTTCGGTAGAAATCCTCCTGCCTTTCCAATTGTGTCAAGATTAAATCTTCTTTACCTATAATGAAAGATCACTCTTTCAATACTTGCTCATCTAAAAGGCATTCCATATTGCTTCAGTTCATTAGTCAGAAAAGCATAAACTCTGATGGCCACATCCTTTAAATTAACACATCCTTCTCAACAATCTGTAGCTTAGATGATTAATGTAGTTGAAGAACTTGATCTCTTATTTGTCATCTTACAAAGTAGACAGTCACATCTCTAGATAAGTTTCTTTTTTCTGGCTATCACAGAATCCAGCTTATACACTCTAACCAGTTCAAAATAAAAATCTCTCTTTTCTACCCCCCCAAAAAAACAACCAAAGCTTCAGTCACTCTCGCATATATATTCTCCTGTTGAATCTCTGGTATGCCCCTTATTCTCAGGCATTTTTCCCTTTTTTCCCTTTCCATTAAAAGGCCATTGCATCCAAATTCTTTTCTTGATAAATAGTTAATTTCTTAGTGATCTTTCCATTTTTTGTGTTTTTTCCTCGGGTAGTTTCTATTCTTTCATTCATTTGCTTCATCTTATTATTTGAGTTAGAAAAAGTCTTATCTCCTTCAGCTCAATTTTCTGGACTTGTTTAATATCCTTTTTCATTTGGGAGAGCAGGAAGATGGCGGCGGCATAAGCAGACGCGTTTTGTTCACTCCCACTCTCTTGCTTTTGTTTTCATTTTATCTCATTTGTTTTATTTAAATTTCCCTTTCCCTTCTCTTTTTTTTTCTGTGTGCCATTTAAGGAACTCACAGTTTACAGTTATAAGTGGAAAGAAACAAAGCAAAGGATTAAGCAAGTAAGTGGGAAGGTTTAAGGGGGAAAAACAAGAGCATGGTGATGACTCGGAATGGTTATAAAACTCATGGCCTTGTCCCGTCTGTTACAAATCCTCCCTTGAAGAAAACAAAGGCGCAGCAAAAAAAACCCAAAGTTTTATAGGAAAAAAAATATGGGGAGGCAGCTGAGGAAAAACAGCTCCAAGATACAAATATCAGTTTTGATAAGCCTATTTGTGATAAAAATGCAGGTCACGGGGAAAAAATGTTACCAGGGTTTACCCAGCTGCAGAATTGCCCCTTGTAAAGGGCCCAGAAGCTAAAATTAACCCTTGTGGGGGAAATCCCCCCCCCAAAAAAATTTTTTGGGTTTTTTTTTCAAATAACGCTAATGCAACCACAAATGACTCCTGGGGCCCTTTTGGGGGAAAACGAAGAGAGATTATTAGTTGCAAAATGGCTTTACTGTTAACTGAGGATGTTGGAAATATAAAAACTTTTTTAGCTGACTGCAATAAAATTATAAGCATTTTGGTAGAAATTTGTAAAACCATTATGATACAATTAAATAAAGAAGCTAAAAAGAACAAAAAGCCCATAAAGGAAAAACAGTTCTACAAAAACAGACTCATAAAGCTTGCAAAAAAAATCAAAAACAGAAATGAGGGGATATCTAAAAAAGAAAAGTAAAAATTTTAAAAACCTTAGGGCAATGCATTATAAAAAAAATGAATTTTAGAAAGCTTTTCCCAATTTACTTGACAAAACCTCAGTTGTGGAGCCCAGGCAGAACTCTGCAAAGTCAACACCCAAGAAGAAAATAGAGCGAGAGCCCTCTAAACCCTGCCTTGCCACTCAGCTGGAGATTTTAAATCAGACTTCCACATCAGTTTCCCGCAAATTAGGATCCTTGGTCTTATTTTTTGTTAGGACCCCAACACTAGCCAACTAAAGAGATAATCTCCTCTGATGGGACTTGGAACTTGGTCCTAAGCCAAAATAAGTTGGTTTTGTTAAACTCCCCCAAGCCACAGGGAATCCTGACACAAGAGGAGCGTAAAGCCCACCTCGGGTTTTCCCCTAAGGGCATCTACTTTTGGGGTGTCTTGAACATCTCAGACATAGAGAATGGGGAAATACTTATTTTTTATGGCATACATGCCAGGACAGTAGTTACATTCAGAGAAGGGAAACTTGCCAAAAATGGTTTTTAACATGGAAAGACCTGAAGAAGAGGGGCCCCTTTTAGTCTCAAGTTTTTTTGAAAAATGGCACCTCCAGGCCATTAATTTCCCATATGTAGTAGCACCCTTGAAAAGTCCTGTAGGTGAAGCAGTACACCAGGATTTATTCTGCTTTGAAAATCAAGTGAGAAATTTGAATAATCTAAAAATTAAGGAACATGTCAGCTGTGAGACTTACAGATCTTTATCCTCAATAACTTTGGAGAATGGTCCTCTTGATAACACTGAAAAGAGCTTACTGCAATCGTTTTATGCTCTACCGCATGAGGCCAAGCGGGGAAATAGTGTCTTGTCTTGATCTTTTCCGTTCTCACTTGTTAGGTATGATGAAGGGGCCGGAGGATCTTCGCGAGCAATGTGTAGCATACCAGGCTACAAATGCAGCTCATCAGACTAATCATCATGAGTTGCATCCACAGGACGAGAAGCCAACTGCACAGTCTCATCAGGTTATTGCACAAATGAATCCTTTTTACTATAAGCACGAAACGAAAAGCATTTCTGAGGACTATGCCTCTAAACTCCCCTCTGTAGAGGCAAAATGGCCACAACGGCTGCATGGCTTAAATTGAGAGAACTTAAAGAAGGGGAACGGGTTTCCCCCCCAAAAAAAGTACCCAAAGGGGTCCTTCTTTATGTAACATCATTAAGCCATTAGTCTCCAATGTAAGCAGATTAAATACATCTTTGGATGCCATTGTTCGGGCGAAGAGGAGGAGACTACAGAATGGCCCAAGCAAAATGACCATACTCAAAGAAAATTAGTCCCTTCCGTAAAGAACAAAGGAGACAACCCGGGTTTAAAATGAAATTTATACTGATAGTAATTTGAATTTGTGTGCTATGGGGCAAGTAGAAGGCATTGTTAGGCAGGAAAGCTCTTCAAATTTTTATATTTCTAACTGACTTAAATCATCTCGTCAGACCTGCCAGGTTGGTCAGCTGTCTTTCTTGTCCTGGAATATTGCAGGCTGGCGTAGCAAAATTGTAGACCATTCCTTTTGTAATTTTATTGGTAGCTATGATATTTTTTTTCCCCAAAAGGACATGGGAATGTGATAGTTTAGAGTTAAACGGTTATGAAACATACCCCTTAAAAACAGTTTCCTAGTGTTAGAGGTGGCCGCCCTAAGGGAGGCCTTGGTATATTAATTTCCACTAAGCTTCGTGTTAAAATCTATGGCATTGATCATCTGCCCAATATCGCTCTTGCTCTGGTTATTGAACTGCTTTAAGTTGTTGTTAATAAATGTTTTTTTTCCCTCCATCATCTCAAAGACATCAAACTAAGGATAGGTGGATAAAGCTACAAGAATTTATTAACAAAATGACTGCTATATACCTAGAAGCACTTGTGATTTTGGGGGGTTATTTTAATGCCAGATCCGGGTTTTAAAAAAATGAAAAATTTATAACCATTATGGTGAAAACCCCCCTGAAGCAGAAGCAGGTCATTTGATACCTGTCAGGCAATTTAAAGATAAGATATGCAATTTTTCAGGTTTGTGTCTTCTGCAAATGTTGAAAAATTTTGGATTTAGTAATGCTGAATGGTGGGGTTGAAGGAGATAAACCTGGTGAATTTACATTTACATCCGGCACGGGGGTTTCCAACAATTGATTTTTTATAATGGTTTCTTATAGTTTGTTAAATCTTTTTCAAGCTTCAAGGTGGAGGCACGTACTGAAAGTGATCATCTCCCTTTAATTTTTGTACTAAATGTTGAGATATCAGACCTTCATGCTGAGTTTGAACCCGGGTTAAGTCTCGAGGGCGAAGTAAGATTTTCTCTTTCCAGGGAATGTAAATCTAGAGGAAACATAATTTAAACTCCTTCAATCAGAAAGCTGTCTTAGATTAAGAGACTCTATTTTAATTGCAAGAACACCAGAAGAGGTTTTATGTTTGTACCAGAACCTAATTGTACACTTGAAAGAATTGCTTACTATGTAATAACTTACCTAGAAAACATTTTTGCTCCTTTAAATCTAAACCTTGGTTTACCAAAGGGAAAGCCTGGAGATGAAAAAAAATTTTACTCAGAAAATATAAAGAATATAAAGGGGGTTGGGTATGACATCATTACCTGTGGAATGGCTATGGTTAAAAAAAAAAATATAAAAACCTAATTAAGGAAAAAAAAAAGACAGGCAGTGAGATTGAATTGGCAGAAGTTAATCACTGCATCACAGATGCAAAACCATTCAGCTGCTTTTTTGGAAAATGTGTCTAGGGGCTGGCAAAGCAACGTACATGGACTAGATTTCCACATCCCTGTGAAGACCCGGGAATCATACTTTAGTGCCATGTATGCTGGCAGGCAAGCAGGAGACTACGATCCTACAAGACCCCAGGGGGGTTCCTGAATGGCCCCCTGTCCTTTTATCTGAAATTGGCAGTCTTATTTCTAGACTAAAAAGGGTAAAGCCCCAGGCAGTGATCGTATACCATCTGAACTGCTTAAAACAAACTTTTGGGGTGGTGGGCACCGGTGTTAGCCATTCTTTTTACCTGTATTGACCGGACTGCCTGCATTCCATCTGACTGGGGTCTTAAAATTATCCCTATCCATAAGAAAGGCAATAGATCAGATCCTGCCAATTATAGACCAATTAGTCTGCTAAGATTATTAGCAAGTTGTACGCCAGTTATCTTCTAGAGAAATTACAAAGTTGGATGGAAGAAGAAAATTTTCTGGAGGCAGAGCAAGCAGGCTTCAGGTCTGGGTATTCCTCTCTTGACCAGGGGTTAGTATTACAGCATTTATTAGAAAAGTATTCCCCTTTTCAACTGGGGGGGGGACTTTATTTAGCCTTTATAGACTTTAAGTCTGCTTTTCACAAATTTTAAGAGACAGACTATGGCGTAAGCTTGAGGCTACCAATGTAAAAGGCGTTTATTATTCTTATTCGAATCTTTACGATAAAACATATCTGCAGTAAGATGTAATCAGGAAGGGGGCATTTGTCCAGTTTAATGCCAACACACATTAAAAAAAAAAAGGGCCCGGATTCCCCTTTCCCCCACCTTGTTTAATGTTTAAAAATTCCCCGGTCAAAATATTATTTGAAACAAATTCCCACCCACCTAAATTTTGGGAGGGAGACCTGTGAGCATTTTTTGTATGCAGATACGCCGTACTTCTCTCACTGTCATGTGTAGGTTTGAGAAGGCTTCTAAGAGCGTTAGATGCCTATTGAGTACTGAAAAGTTGGAAATTAATTATGACAAAACCAAAGTTTTAGTTTTTACTCGGAAACAGTGTAAACACCGTTGGCAACTAAACAGCCATTCAATTGAACAGGTAAATTTTTATAAGTATTTGGGAGTAATTTTTCAATCTACCGGCTCTTGGAAAGCCCAAGTGTCTTATGCAATTGCAAATGTACAACGGAGTTATAATTCATTGATTTCATTTTTTTACTCCAAGGGAGGACAGTTTTTACCGGCAGCAATACAGGTGTTCAACAATAAGATCTTACCACAAATGCTTTACGGAGCACAATTGTGCACGTTCAGCAATACTGCTGTTTTAGAATCGGTTCAAACAAAAAATTTTTAGAATTTCTCGGTCTCCCTAGCTGTGTGCCAAAAGTTTTCACACGGCTAAAAGGGGAAAATTTCCATTTATCCCAGATATGGATTTATAAGTTAAATTATTGGTTAAAATTGTTATTTATGCCCAAAGGCCTGGCTCCTCTGACGCTAATTGATTCTTTTTACTCAAGGTGGAAAAAAACAAATTGGAGAGAAAAGTGTTAAGGCTAGGATTTTCACAAGGTGTTATTCTTGCCATGGGTTATGCAAAAGCAAAAAAAACCGGGGTCAGCGTATTTTGGGAAATTTAGTTGCAGGATTATGTAAGTGCAGTCTCCATCTATCCAGTTTTAAAATAGAGGGCAGGCTCTCCGCCCTGCTGCTTTTTGAAAAATTTAATTATACCTAAACATAGGAGAGCCTTTTCCCCGGTTAAGTTTAATGTGCTTCCATCCGCCACTGAAGGGTAGTATAACAATGTTTTATGTGATCGTCTCTGCCCTTGTGAGGAGGAGAAGATAGAAACCGTGGGACATGTCTTATTGTATTGTCCCTTTTATCGAGATCTTCGATGTCGTTTTATTACTCCTATTTTACAAGGTATCCCCGGGAGATGGGGGTTTTTTTATATTGATTATCTTTTGGCAGATCAGTCCCCTGGAATCACAGCTAAAGGGGCGACCTTTTGTTCGGCAGCCATTACCTGTCGGCGTAGGATGTTGCCTTACACAAATGGGATTACGATATTATGTTTTGTTTTATTACACTAATTTGATTCAAAATTTTTTATTTAAGATGTAAAATATTTTACATTCATGTTTTAAAATTTTTTTATTCTGGGATTTTTCCCCAAAACTGTCTCTTCCAGGGTTTTTATTATGGTATTGTATTTTATTATTGTATTTTGCTTTTAGATTAATTATTCGCTATGTCGGATTAAAATAAATGTACATAAGTATATATACATATGTACATATACAATTTTAAATGTTATAAACTTTGAAATTATGTTTTTAATTTCATTTTAGGTTGAAATGTTATGGTCTTGCCATATTTTATGTTTGATGTCTGCAGGAGATTTTAAAAAAAATTAATTATTGTTCCATTTATATTGTTTTAAATTTTTTTAAATTTGCTGGCTGTTTGCCGTAATAAAATATTTTTTTTTTGAAACTTTTTCATTTGACTCATATTAGGCCTCATTTGTGTCTTTCCTCTCACCCCCCCTAATCTCTTCCAAAATCATTTGATTTGGTTCCTGTGATAATGGGTTTCCCCCCATTATTTAAACACTGAAGCTTTAGAAAACTAGCTCTCCCTACTGCCCACAAGTGGTTGGGTTGCTCTGATAGGAGATCACATGATGTGGTTGGGCCCGTAGGGGGAAGGACAGACAGAAGCTTCCAGAAAGAGAAGAGTTTTTGAGGGGAATGAAGGAAACCATCAGAGGAGAGAAAGCTGTCTGGCTCTTACCAAAAACATCAACTTAAAAAACACTACTGTGAGTGGGGTGGAATGTACTGAGTTAGCTGCTCTGAAAACTTCTATCCTGGACAGCTGGCTGATTTGAGAATGCATTTATGTTTATAACTGTTTTTTTTAACTAAGAAGTATCCCCGGGGGGGGGGGGGGCCCATTTTATGATTTTTATTTCCTAGTTTGCCTTGCCTGTTTAAATAAGTTCTTTCCTGTAAAAAATCTGTTAAATTTTCCATTCCTACACCTTCTTCCTCAGTAATTCTTGGTTAGGTTCCTCATTCCTCAGAAGGGGGAAAGGGGAGGAAAGAGAAGGATCATGGAAATTAGAGACTGTAAAAATCCCAAGCAACACCCCCCTGCATTGTGGTAGAGTGGGTTCAATCAGTGGGTGGTGGCAGAAAATTAAGGAATTTGGGGTAAAATTTAGCTCCTTTGTCAAGGCTATAGGCAGCAGTGAGAAGGACAAAGGGGCCCCCTTTTTCCCCTGAATTTCTCTAATTTGTTCAACCGAAAAAAATTTTTTTGTGCCTCTACTGCTTGTGCTGCCTGTGTCTTCCCCTAGGCCATTTCCACACTACACTGTTACAGTAATATTATGCCACTGTCAACATCCTGTGGAACTCTAGCATTTGTAGTTTAGGAAGGAGCATTAGAATTCTTAGCCAGAGAGCTCTTTGGCCTCAGTAAACTACAAACCCCAAATTTTACAGGTTGTTGAAAGTGGAATAACAGCACTATAACAGTGTAGTGCAGAAATGGCCCTAGATTGCATCTTGGCAGTTATGGAACAGCTGTCAAAATTTGGGTTAAGTCTTTTAAATTAGTTCCCCCCTTCCCTCATTAGATGTCAGGAAGCTTCAACAATCTCTCTAGCCCACTGTTTACACTGACTCCCGGGTGGAAGGTGAGGGATAGTTCATTTAAAGTTCTTAACAAATTCACTTCCTGATATTTTTAGCAACTAGTGTGACTTTGTATCTTATCTCCCAGTAACCCATGGTTAGCACTCAATTGAAGTTTAAACTTAATTTCCTACTATTTCTTCGCTCAGTTTAAAGAGTAATGTCTCTTTAAGCTATTTCTTTGTGCACAAGCAGCTCCTTGCAGCTGCATGCTAGGTATGACATTTTCCTTAACTCCTTTATTAACTCCTTTCCTTGAGTTAATAAAGCAGTCAAATATCTCACTCACACAGCTTATGCAGAAGAATAGATGATGAAGTACATTGTAGCCAGCCCCTGGAGAGGCTTCTTAAATGTGGAATTTTTAATCTTCAGAAGTTAAGAAAATTCGTAAAGTAGTGTTTAACTGCTTTACATCATCTGCAATGGAGCAGTGTCGATGGTGTCCTGGTCCCATCTGACCTGCCCACATGTCCAGAGACCTATTCAGTGTCTCCTTGATGTTTAGATCTGGAATCTGGGTTATTTTGGGATTATCCAAGTTTATTGTCTCCAAGAAGTAATTTCAACCAGTTTCAAAGGTACCATACTGGCTCCTGCCACATCCAGCACATTGTCTCTTAAGAGACCCCTAAAGGACAATGTGTCTCTCTGCCATTCCAACTGATAGTAAAATACAGCCCTCTTCTTCTTCATCTTCTTCTATAATATTTTTATTGAACACGCACAAATTTAAATATATAAAACAATAAATAAGGGTATACAAAACAACACACAAAGAAAAAAGAAAAAACACACATTCAAAACTAGGCATAAATAAGACTAAATTTAATTACACTAAACAACTGGAACTACACAACATTACAAGAGTTAAGACTGGTTTGACTTCCAACCTCTCAGTTGATGGATATAAGTTAATATTGATAAACTTCCTCTAATTATAAACAAATGTAATATTGTAACAATATGGTGAGCAAAACTATAGTAAAACTAATATGGTTAATATTATATAATGAGTTTGTGTTAATAAAACTAATATAAAAATGCTCCTAACAGCTATCTATAATCACACCCTAAATTTCCAAAAATTTCCCCAATGCTTAGTGAAAAACATCATGACTTTGTCCCAATCCTTTTTGAAATTACTCATGGATCCTTCTTTCAACATCACAGTTAGTTTGTCCATCTCAATCAAGTCAAGAAACTTCAATATCCAGGTTTCTTGGGGTGTAGCCTCCATCTGTTTCCATCTCAGCACCAACAGTAATCTAGCCACTGTAGTCATACACTGTAGGATTCTTCTATCGGTCTTGTTTATCTGATCACCCATCAGTTCAATAGACACATCTCTAGTTTACTCTTAATTTTAATCTTATTTTTTAAAATATCTTCTACTATTCTGTGTAGCAAAATCAAACATCCACCACATATGAAAAAAGCCTTCTTCTTTCTTACATTTCCAACAAAGAAGGACCATTATATGATGTTAAATTAAAATCATTAGATGGTGTTAGATACCATCTGGTTCAGTTACATTCTTCTCAGTTGTGGTATTTCTAGTATTTTCCATCCACCGCATTGCCTGGTGCCAATGTGACTACCTTTTCAAAACTCAAAAGCTATATCATTGTTTTAACGTGTGTTAGTGTCCTATATTTTGATTTGATTTTGTACTTCATGTTTTTGTAATCTTTTTGGAAACACCACTGAGAAGAGGCATGGTCATATCTGAAACAAGAAAGTAAATAAAATATACAAAATTGTAATTTACTATTTCACCAAAATCCAAATAACTGTGCCATTAGTTCCACATGTTTTGACCACCATAACATTTGAATATAACTTCCTGTCACATAATTGTCAGCCTACATAAGCTTGTACTATACTATTGTTGTTTTTTTTAAATAATCAACTGAGTCTACGCCTCATCTTCCCCACCTGAGGCAGGAGACAAAGCACTATGCCCTAGAACCTCCCTGCGTTGTACCACTTGCCTATGTGCATGCCAGCAGAGTCAGCCAGACATGAACCCAGCAATCCAGAGATACCCCCCCACAACACACACATACATACACTATAAGGAAGGAAGAGAGAGGCAGTGACAGTGATCACCTTGCAAACGAGCCTCCACACCACTGTTGCTTCCATACCACTGCTGCCTCCTTTTTCAGCAGCAGTGGGACCATCCAGTGCCATCTTCATCTCCTTCTTTAATGGCAAGGAAAGTGAGGGGGCAACACTGCTATCTGCCTTTTCCTCCATGTGGCAAGGAGCTTAGTTAGCTACCTGGCTGTGCTGTTATGTGTGCAGCCCAGTAGTGTCGATGTGTTCAGGGATTGTTCTCGCTAGCACTGAAAAGCAGTTGTTATGGCAGCAGTCCCAAACAGAAGATGTCCTCTAGGGTAGTGGAGTGGTGCATTTGGCACAGTTTTCATTCTGCCAGTCAGAGGTAATTGTCTCACCAGGCCTCATGGCAGAACCAGTTAGCCCTGATAAACACTCAAGTGTTCCATCAAACGTGTAAGTATTAGAAATGGCCAAACAGTTTATTAAAAACAAAGTTTTTCCCTAGATCAGGAGTTGGAAATTAGCTGGGGCCTGGAATCAATTCTCCCCCTCCATGGGCTGCACTCCCACAGCAAACCCAAATACTTCTGTTTCTTCCTGTCAAAATGACAATCAAATGTCAAAATGATCACAAGATGACATCAGGAAGTGACACCACTATGGAAGAAATAGGTATTTGGAGTTAGTATAGAATTCTGAATGAGTGAGGTCGGGGGGGATATTTTTGCATATTTTCATAACTTCGAGAGCTTTCTGTGTGTGATTTTGGGGCATAAATTGGCTAAAATAATGCCTTTTTAAATAGGATTTTCTTCTAAGTAAGAGTATGATGTTGTTGTGTGCCCTCACGTCATTTCTGACTTATGGTGACCCTAAGAGGAACCTATCATGTGGTTTTCTGGGGCTAAGAGTGTGTGATGCACCCAAGGTTATCTAGTGGGTTTCCATGGTAGAGCAGAGAATCGAACCCTGGTCTCCAGGGTTGTAGTCCAACTCTCAAACCACTACATCACCCTGGCTCTCAGATTGTGAAAAGACAGTAAGGCCAAGTGAAATGGAAAGCAACAGGAAAAGAGAGACTACATCACAGATAGCTTCAATCAGGGAAGCCACAGCTGTGAGTTTGCAGAATCTGAGACAAGCTGTGGATGACCAGGGTTCATTCATAGGGTCACCATAAGTCAAAGGCCCTTTATGCAGCTTACTTTATTCTGGAGACATCCAGTGCAGGTCCTGGTGTTGTCTCTGCTGAGAAGAGAGTGTGACAGGAGTGCTGTCCTCTGCCTTGGCTGACTCTACGAATGGACAAAGTGTGATAGCACCGCCTCTTCCTTCCACAGTGCAGCCAGGTACTGTTCCAGGCTGCACTGGGGCAGGAAGCGCAGCCATTGTGCTTCC
The DNA here is from genome assembly GCA_948472985.1 of Iguana delicatissima. Lineage (NCBI taxonomy): Eukaryota > Metazoa > Chordata > Lepidosauria > Squamata > Iguanidae > Iguana > Iguana delicatissima. The sequence continues at coordinate 248,222 of CAOKZL010000954.1, forward strand.
AGGACCTCCTCACACCAGGTAAGTGTGGGCAGGCAGCAGGAGGGCTGTGCAGTTGTTGGTCATTGACAGGGAAAATCCATCAATGATTTGTGGTGCGATAGCACTGCCTGGGGATGAAAGAAGGACAGGACCCAGACAACATCGTGCAGAACCATCATCCGGGTTCTGTCCTTCTCCTGTCCCCAGTGTGGGACAGCGATGTCCTGCAGGAAGAGCAAAGCCAACCAAGTGACAAATAACAAAATGTTTTTGCTAGATAAGCTTTTTGTTGTTCTTAATACTAAACTACAGTTGATAGAGTTGTGAAACGGATCGATAACAATCTATAATCCCATAATGCTATTCCAGTGCATCCACCTTATATGCAGTGTTTCTGTTCCAGGAACTCCTGTGTAAAATAAAAAATATGAGTGTCGCATCACGTTGTAGTCAAAGGATGCACTGTGTATGTGGCAGTGTGGGTGCACACTTGTTGCACCCATTGACTATAGTAGGACACAACGCTTTGTGCAACCTCACATTTGTGCATGCAGAGGTGGCATCAAAAGAGAGCTCACTATAATAGCAAACATGTTCAACAGAACAGAAAGACAAGGCAAAGCTGAAACAAAGGGCAATGTTTCCAGCCTTCATTCTACAGACTTATTGGTTCAAAAACAAACAGAAAAACCCTATTACTCATCAAGAACTGGAAACATAATCACTGCACCAACACAGGCATGTAACAGCAGCAGGGGAAATGATTGTGGAGTTCCCCAGTAGGCTCAGTTTCAAAGGAAAAGGTATTATGCATTTTTAAGACCGAAACCCTAAAAGGAACAGTTCAGTTACTGTATAACCTTTCTAAACATTTGATGATTTAAAGCCAATTTCGTTATTCCAAAATTTATCCAAACTTCATTCTGACCCTGATATGTTAAATGTGCCATTGTTAACAGCTCTCTGTTCTTTATCTTCCCTGGGGGCATAATACAAATAAATTAAATATAAGCAGGCACATGTGTTGTGAATCTCATAAATAAGGAAATGATAGAAATCTAGCACTCTGAGCTTTTGCATCTTTGATATCAGCAAGGTGTTAAGCTGCCACCATCAGGAAGTTTTACCACCACGTCGGCAGCTTACAAATCAGGAAAAATGTTAAATCATCCAATACTGAACTTAGTGGTAAAATGCCAATAATTCTGAAGAAAAATAAGGCCACTAAAAATAAGGGACTGTGTTTCTATAGACCTGTGGAAATCCCTAGCTAAACAGAAGTGTGGTGATCAAAATAAAATGAAAAATATTATATATTTCTAAATGGCCAGACAGAGACTTGTGAGTTTCCATACTGACAGAACATTTGTGGCAACTAGACATAATAACTGGAGATGGGGAATCCAAACATGAACCAAAAGAAGGGGAGTTAGTGAATGTATCAAGGAAAGTACCCTAAATTATGATTAAGTGCAATGAACAGACTAGGGTGGGTAGAGTGTCGACTGGGGAGACTGAAAGAGAGAAATGGAAAATGGTAAACAGGAGGTACAGCAAGGAAAAGGCATGGCCTTCTAAAACCTCTGACACTTTACAGTGTCTTTGTTAGGGAATTTAGCATTCAGGGATCCATCATGGGTTACCAGACTGAAAACTGAAGAGAACTGCAGAAGAGGGAATTAAGCAGATGTTGCTTGTCATGCAGCCAGGCAACAGGCAACACCTGCTGAAATTCCTCCTTCTACCCAGCCATTAAAGGTACAGGAACCCTCTCTGGTTTTCAGTTTGGCAAACCTACCATGACATGACATTTAAAAACTGTTCTCTCCAGGGTTAAAATGCTCCATGTCATCTAGATGGCATTTGGGTTCATTTTTGACCCCTTGGGGGCTCAGGGGCCCTGAAAACCATGCGCAGCCTATAGCCTGCACTTTGCCTAAACTTCCTATAATGTAATGTACAGTCATCCCTCCACATTCTCATCTTTAACTTTATTGGATTTGGTTATTTGCAGATTATTTGCTACTGTCTCAGGCCATTTCCGCACTAGACTGTATAGCGCTATTATCCCACTTTCAACATCCTATGGAATCCTGGGGTTTGCAGTTTAGGGAGGGGTCACTTGGCCCCTCCCTAAACTGCAAACCCCAGGATTCCATAGGATGTTGAAAGTGGGATAATAGCGCTATAACAGTCTAGTGCGGAAATGGCCTCTGTTGATGCCCTATGCCATATGAAGTCTCCCACTGCATTCACCGTCTCTCTGCAAGCCTTGTGAGACAGAGAGACTGTGTGGGACTCCAAACGCGAGGTGAGGCTTGTATGTCCCTATTAACATTGGCACAAGGCAGTACAGGTGGCAGCGGCAACCCCTTTCCGCTTCTGCCTTTGAAAGGAATCCTACCATCTTGAAGGCAAAGCCAGGTGGCTGGCATGCTCCACATTGCAGATTCAAAGGTATTATGTACTGTACATTTGAATCCATGGTAGGTTAAATCTGCAGATTGTACTTTTTCGTTTGTGTTAATTATCATTTGGGAGCCTAGAGATATCCATGTTTTTTCTGCTTTCATGGAGGTCCTGTGCCTCTAACTCCAGTGGATGTGGAGGGATGACTATAGTACAGGTGTCCCTCAGTTAACAAAGTCTCTGACAGCGATCCTGCTTTTTACAAAGAAATTTTATGTCCCCAGATCCCCCATTTCCTCTTCCCCTGACTACCTAGAAGGTTATTTTATCAGCATTGGCATTGATCGGATGGCTAAGGACACACACAAATGTTTGGCGTTGGCTTGTAGGAACATGTTTACAATAAACAGTAAACAAAGCCTGAGCTGGGAAATGCAGGATTCTACTCTATTCTAGCCATGTATGCCTGCCTATAACATACAATGTAAGAGCAGCTGCCTCCAGAATAATTTATTGAGCATGCATGAACAACAAAACAGAGAAAAGAGAATAGCAGATATGCCTGCCTTACCAGCTTCCCCAGGAGGTCAGAAAAAGCATAAATCTGTAAGTTTGGCCACCAAGATAGAAATCTTAGGAAAGGTAGAGATGTTAAAGAAAAAAGCCCTCCTGCATGTTGAGCTGCTCTTCTTTTTGTGATATAGGAAGCTATCTCTACTCTTCTCATGTCATTTCAACTTTTGGTATCAAATCTTCTGTTATAGAAGTAATGTTCAGGAACTTCATTAAATGAATATCCATATAAAGTAATGGTTCAGAAGAAGAGAAAATGAGTATTTATGCTTTTTTCTTTCCAAAACTATTATTTAAACCATTTTTAAGAGTCAGGTGTTAATGGATTTTACTGTAAGTCAAACTCACGCGCTCCCAGCAGTGGGTACCTTTATTTACCCCTTCTTTCCTCAGTTACAGCAAACAGAGCATACTGCTGATAATTCTTGCTCAGAAGAATCCAGTGCTGGGTTTGCATTAGCAGGGACTTAAGGCCTCTCCGGAACGAAATATTGTGATCTAAATCCTATCTTAATATTTTAAATTATTATAGTAGCCACCAAGGGGATCACAGAAGACAAGACCAATGTAGAAAGACCTATACGATTTGTTTCAAAGACTTTTTAGAATTTTACAATATTTACACTGAAATATAAGTTGCAATGTTAGATGCAGCCATTTTACTGCTGAAAATATAATTTTCAAAATGTTTTGTTTTGATTTTATGTTTTTAAATATAATTAAATGAACCCACACACAAAAAATAATTAATTGTTAGAAATTACTATTGTTGCTTGTATTTTTATAGAGCAAAAAAGCAAGTTATGAGTTGGGAGTCCACTGTTCCATTTGAACCTGTGTCACCAGCTATTCTTGACTTTTTCTTTACCCTTTAAATATCTCTTGTTGCCATAGACCACCAAGACTTAACTCAAGATTTAAAACACTGAAGTGCATCAAATATTCAAAGTTGCTCATCAAGAGTATTCAAAGTTGGAAAGAAAGGAGAAATAAGTAAATGGCCACACTCCTATTGTAATATTTTTATTGGAATGATTCTATAGAAATTTGTGTTTCTTCCTTTGTCTCTTTCTATTTTAACGGCAAAAGCTCATAACATTTATTTCTTGTCTCTGTTTTAGAAAAGGGTCTTAGGCTGGCATCACACCAAGAGTTCAGACAGTTGTTAAGACTGATGTGATACTGCTTCCCAGTGGTTCCAGAACTTGACCTGGACAACAGATTCATAGATACAAGGAGGAAAAAAATCTATACAAATATCATCAGGTGTGATCTACAGTTTATCATCATTGTTTCCCTCATACTAATGATGTTTACAGCCTTCTTATGGCCCCTTCTAGACTTCCAGGACTTTGGAAATGTACCCTCTCCCATGTGTTCACATCATAATAGTCTGTTGGGGCTATCTGTTGGGATCAAATGCAGTTCCTTCTTGTATTTTAAGCAAATGCTGGAATAATTTTTGTCTGTGAGGCATTTTGTCTTGAATAAGGTATCTGGGGTTTATATGGTTTTGCTAGTTTTATGGTTTACAGTGCTAGGTAAAGGTCTGATCTTTACTTTGCAGCTTTCACTTTGAGTATCTTTGGGCAGAAAACAGTGTACCTATAAATAAATAATTTACCTGCCTATTTCACAAACACAATGGTTAAAAACAGCAACAAGTGAGTTTGTAACACACTTTTCAGTGCATTATTTTGTATGACCATTGAGGTTCCAAGTCATTTGCACAAACAATGCTTAGACTGACTTTTGCACCTTCTGAATGTGGAATGCTACACTGAAAGGCACAGTATTTGATTTTAAAATGGTATACTTTTGATTTTACACCAACAAGCATTCATTCATATATGTCAGATCTAGGTCAAAACAGCACCTCAGTGTCATGTCTAAAAGTTACTTAAGAGAGACAAAAACAAACCAGAATGGTGACTAAAGGTCAGTTTTCCTAGGTCCTCTGTAGTACTGTACCCATTACGAAGTTGTAACCATCGATAGAAGAGGTACACTACTCTAGCGCTGGTTGGTTGATGCACTGTTTTTAGTGTGGCTTTTGGATCATTTACAGACAGCAGTAGAGATGTGACAATCCAGGGGGGAAAAATGGAAAAATTGGGGGGAAAAAACCCTTTTTGCCCCCAAAACCTTCTCCCCTGGAAAAATTGAAGATAAAAAAGGGTTATGGAATATTCTATTTCAAACAAGGATAAACATTTAAGAGAAGATGTTCAGACATTTACTCCACCTGCACTATTTCTAAAAGCTATGTAGCAGGTAAACTTTTATGTAAAGCTATGTATGGGATCTCACATTGTTTCAATTCTTGGTGTTGATTTCCTTTTCTGCTCTTTTTATGCGAATGAGTACTTTACATCTGTTTGGCACTACACAGGACTGGGGAGGGAAAAATGTTGATCGTTTTTCCTGCTTTTGTTGTTGCTGCTGTTTTTGCCAGCTCATCAACAACTGGCAAAGGCAAAGAGCTTTCTTATATTGCAGGGGTTCCTTACACTTCAGGATCCTGTAAGCTCCGTATGTAAGTTTAAAAAAGCAAATTCAATTGGTAATTACTGTCTTTAACCCCCTGCACTTTGAATATATCAAGCGGAATAATTTTATATGAAACCAAGTTATACATAATGATTTATGCATTCCCAAGTAACAAACTGATTTTGTGTCTGTAAAGGAGGCTAATATTACATTTGTTTTCTATTTTTTCCAATTTTGTTTTTGTTCTCCCCACCTCAATCGAGTTTCTTCCATCTCTTTTAAAATGTTTACCTCTCTATGCAGTAGAATGTGAAAAATCAGGATACCTTTGTGACATGTCCTAGACTAAGAAACAACAGCTTGGCTAAGGCTTCTTAAAGAAAATGGCATAAATCTGAGGGGTTTTTTTGAGAGGGGGGAATGTACTACTTGTAAAGAGTTGTGTGCAAACGATTTCTCTCTGTCCCTTTGCCCCTTTTTGTGCCACGGCTATCAAAGTAGACCATTGGTTTGGTATTGTTAACCATCCTGAGCGGACTGAGAGAAAAGCATGCTATAAAATGCGGAAGAGAAATAAATGACGCGGTGTTCTTTCTCACACCTTCCTCGGCATGTGGCCCCAACAGCTGGAACGCAGCATGGTGCGGCAGACACAAATGAGGGGAGGCAGTGGGGAGAATAAACTCTTTGAGTACACAAAACCAGGATGGAGCCGATTCGAATTAGTGGTTGTGGAGTCGTAGCGTGAGGGTGTATGCCCCAAGCCGCCGAAGCCACATATCGGGAGAGACCCGTCCACTTTGGGGGCCTCCCTTGCTGCCCCCTGTGAGTGTCCCCGCTTGACTGACTGGGAAAGAAGGGAGCGTGCCGCCTCCCCGCCCGCTTCGCTCCCCGGCTTCTCCCAGTCACCGCGGGAAGAGACGTCTCCGTGCGTTGTGTGTGTGAGGGGGAAAGGGGGCGGGTGGGTGGTGTTTGCTGGCTGGGCCCCCCAGAGGAGGTGGGGGCGAAGGCGGAGAAGGGGGAGGGAAGATACGGCGCCGGGCTGCCAGAGATGGTTGCCTGCTTTAAAAGAAGAAGGAGGAAAAAAAAAAAGGTCTCTGAGCTGTCTGTGCGCGCCTTTCGCAGCAAGCTTTGCGAAGAGTGAGTACGAGGGCGGGCGGGGGGCGAGGTTTCCCTCCCGGAGAGCCGGGGCTCTCTGGCCGGGGGCGGGGGCCGGAGGGATGGCGAGGAGCCGGGTGCTGGCGTCGCCGGGGTCGCCTTTTCCCCGCTGCGGGAAGCGAGGAGCCCAGGCTGGCGGCGGAGGGCGGGCGGAAGAGGCCCTGGGACCCCTGTCAGCGCCTTACGAAGCGAGCTTTCCCTCAGCTTCGCGGACGCTTCCTCCTAATTAATAGTAATGACAATAATTCAAGGGGGCCCCAAAGCTAGAGCGGGAGTGTGTGTGTGTAAGAGGCGGCAATATGAAGCTGCCGCCCGTGAAGAGAGAAAGCTGCTGCTTTCTCTGACGGAGGAGGCACGCTTCCCCCGCTCTTCTTGCTCGCCGAAGGTTATTCGTCTTACTGTAAGCCTCCTCCTTCCTTCTCCTGCAGCGCCTCGTCGTCTTCGGGTCTTCCCGGGTTGCTGCCCGCAGCCTCGGCGCCCGCCTTCTGTGCGTGTGGCGGGGACGTCGGGCAGGTAAGGGACGGGGTCGCCTGTGGCGCGCCCCCCTCCGCTCGCCTGCTTTGTCGGGCGTGGAAGTCTCTGCGGTCTTCCAGCATTTTGCTTCTAGATTTTTCTTCCTGGAGAGTTTGGCGTTTGCGGGGAAGCGAAAAAAGGCGGCGGCGGCGGGGGGCGGGGGCAGAGAAGGAAAAACCAAAACCGAAACGGAATTCTTTACACATGGTCTCTTGAAGTGTGCCCTGCCTTCATCCAGCCTTTTGGAAGTTACTTTTGTTTTGCGGAGTTCCAGTGGAGGCTCCTCAGGGCAAAAGAGGCATTGCATGCCCACTGTTGGAGTCGAGTCCGCTCTCAAAGATGTTTCCTGTGCTTCGAAACTGGTTGATATTAAGGGGTTTTCCTTCTCCTCTCTACTCCCCCCCGCAGTAGTGTGTGTGTGTGTGTGTGTGTGAATGTCTGTCTGTCTGTGCAGACTATGATTTCTTAATGTCACTTGTGGGTTAGTTGTATCATGTCTGCTAATTTGATCAAGCAAAAGTCTAAAAGCTTTACTGATCGTTCAGGGCATTGTTTTAAAAATCCGCCTCTCTATTTGTCTATACGAGTTCCTCAGTATGTGTCTTATTTTTATAATAAAATTTATAATTGATTGGCAGTCAGCCTGCAGAGCTGTGCGCGTTTCTCATGGCTGTCTGCAGAAATCAATGGGACAAGTGCATTTTGAGTAACTGTACGTTCAGTGGCATTTACAATCTGATCCTATTAACTCGGAATAAAATACCACTGCATTCAGTGTGATTTACTTTCCAGTGAGGCTGATATAGGACTTCAAGCACTGGAGTAAGACTCTGATTCTAGAGACCAGGGTTTGATACCCTGCTCAGCCAGGGAAACCTACTGTCACACACTCTCAGCCCCAGACTCGCCATAAGCCAGGTTACCATACTTTGGAAACGACTTGAAGGCATACAACAGCAACAAGAAGTGTGCATAGCATTTCAGCATCTGTCACACAATTACTTCTAACTACATTGGAGTTGTGAAGATTAATATATTGCAGTTTGCTTGTAGCTTTATTGAAATTGTATAGAATACTTTGTGTTCCTGTCTGCCCTACATTTTACTTCAAACTCTGTGTTCAGAACTGAATTTTGAAATTATATCACAAGGAAGGAAAAAATCTATAGCAATCCACTTTTTCTCTGTTTAAGAGCAGTAGACTGCTTAAGTCACTGCTTAAGTTGTCTGATGTGGGGACTGGCAATTTTTTACCCTATTGTGCCAGAGATCAGTACCGTAGTAGTGCTCCTTGGTAACAATTGTTTCTTTCTTTCTTTTTTCCTGGAAACTTCAGAGACTCGTAGCTGATGGCTTGTGGACTAGCACCAGCGCATGGGCCATAATTGTGAGTAACACAGATTTAACCATGTTCTCTGGCAGGGAAGAGTACATCCGGTATCCCACTTTTTTGTAGTGCAATTTCAGTTAGGAATTCATGATGTGCAGAACATTGTTATCTGGAAAATCAAGCTGAAGATAGAATGTTAAATTTTTCAAAATGAATTCTCTTGAAATTAATTTATTACAAATTATTACAAATAACCTTTTGGCATATTTAAAAATATATTTTGCATAATATGCACATCTAGGATGAAGAACACTTTTCCTAGGAAACATACAAGAGGACTACACTAGAGTCAAGGAATGTGTAGAACAGTAAGATGTAGTGGCCTTTGGAACAAGAACATTTGGAGAAATTGTAAATTTTCCATGCATAAATGCATATAATTAAAAAAATCCATTGGCTTTAATCAATATATCTTCATGGACTCTTATAAAACATGGTGCCAACTGTTATTAAGCGTGGTAAATGCAATGTGTATGCAATGTTGCTGTTTAGGTAGACATCTGTGTTGAAACTGTTTTCATCAGGTTTCTTTCATTATTTCACATGGCAAGCAATTTCTATTACAATGCAGTCTTTACATTTGTGCCTTTTAGGAAGATACAAGATTTGGATGTATAAATAAATGCATTGCATATTGATATGCGTGCACACATTTTTTCTCTTTGTCTTCCAAGGAGTTCTCTGTTGAAAAATTGCTTAAAATGAGTTTAATTGAATGTAGAATAGTCCCGTTGAAGTGAATTGGTCTTGTTAGTCATCACGTATGTGAAGTTCCATTCAGCGAAGTGGGTATTCTCTGGTTAGGACGTAGGCGATGGACTAGCCCAAGATGCTGAATTTCTAACATTATTACATTATTGTGACCTAATGTTATTACTGATACCCTAAAGTAGATTTATTAATTTGAATCCTATTTTTAGATATTGAAAAAATGCAGTCCTTATAAATACAGATTTTTTAAAAATACTGTTTGCTCATATGTAGTAAGTGCTCAGAGTTGTCTCTATAATTTAAGTGTATTTATTAGAGAAGTTAACCAGACTCAAAGAGTCAGTAGTTCTATATTATATATATGTGTATATATATATAATATACTACCGTGACATTTTAAAGACATACAGTGTCTCTCAATTTTGAGAAGTAACTTAACATGCATATAAGAATTCTGTTAACAATCTCTGTATTATAATTCACTCTGAATTCTCAGAAGGATGAGGTAAAATGTTAAATAACAGTCATGTAAGTTATGGAAATAATTGTTTGTTCAAGATATTCTCATTTGCATTGTATAATGGCATTTTTGCTATAGCATCTTAAAGAGTGTCTTCAATAGATATGGCAGCAGCAGATATCAATGCAAGTTACTGTAGAAAGGACAGTCTGTTTATAACAGAATACATAATTATCAATGTCAATGTGTTTTAGATTATAGGCTTCCTATGTAGGGACCGTTGTTCTTACATTTGTAGTGTTTCTTGTATATTGTAAGCATTAAATAAATAATATTTATTTTCATATAAGGTAATTGGTTCACCTGAAAAATGATACAACTCAGTACAGTACAATTAGCTCATGCCAAGGTTTGCTTCTTGCCAAATCCCATTCTGACAGTCTTTAACAGAAGGCTAGATTCAGTACAGAACTAGTATACAAGACTGGTTTCATAAGATTAGCTTTCCTTTAGTTTTTCATTACCTTTTATTCTGGCATATAAAGCATTTCCAAAATGTCAAAATTCATGATGTAGAAATGAAAAGTGTTTTAAAGTTAAAACAAAAGTAGATTCTTCACAGACTGAGAAAGTGGTATGGTTTGTAAATTAGACTACTTGTACCACTTCAGGATCCTTTCTGCTTTATTGTTTCATTAGTGATGTATGACAGTTTCAGTTTACAAACTACATATTCCTTGCTAGGAAGTTCTTCCTCTGTTTCTTGTTTTTCTTAGGAGGAAGGTGGAAAGAATGAAGAGGTTATGCTGTACTTGATTGCATTTACTTTCTTTCCCCCCACCCCTTCTGACTGAGGTTAAATCAGAAGTCAGAACTACAGGGAGGTAGATTTAGTTGAGACATTTCAAGTACTTTCTGAGCAACGTAAGGATGCATGAGAATGCTTTCTTGGAAGTCATATGAACGGACAGTGATCGAGAGGAGGTGTCTTCCGTTAAGATCCACTGATGATTTTTCATTTCTGTTTTTGGAGTAAGGCTGTCTTCCTGACAGTAGGAGGGAATAAGCGTGGATGGGATCAAGCAGTGAAGATGGCGGGGACAGAGCAGATTTATGCTTCTGATCTGTAAGACAGAGGTGGGCAATTGGCAGAGTGGAGATCTATCCACAGATCTCTGGGAAATAGATTAAGATCACCAGAATGTTGGCAACGGTTTCCTGACTTCCAGTTGTTCAACTATAGTACCAACAAAATGTTTCCCAATCCTACATTATGTTGCTGAAACAAAGAAAGTTTGATTGTACGTAAGTGATTTATCTGTGGAAGGAGTATGTACTGCTTTTCAATTCTAATACTCACAAAACATTCTTGGGTTACTGGTGTACCTTTTGCATCCACCTCCATTTGCTGGGCCTGAGTTCTAGTTAAAAATATTTTTTTGAAGATCAGAATATTCCCAGCGCTCTTCTGAACCATGCAGGATGTGGGATTATGGCTGAGATTAGTTATATGTGTGAGGGATTATGGGATGAATACTGATGATAGGACTGGTGGAGCTGTAAAGAGGGCTTGGAAGATGTAACTCTAAAGACCCACCAATTAGGTTTATATGTTTGGATATTCCTTTTGAGCAAAAGTTGAATTTTTCTGTTTGTGTATGCAAATAATTTTACTGTAATGTTAGTTGTAGGCAAAATACTTGCCTGCATTTTCTAAATATAAATATTTTAAACTCTACTCATGAAAGTCAGTATCTCAATTTCACATAACAATATTGAAACAGATTACTGATGTAAGATACTGTGTTGTAACAGTATAGATTTACTGAGATTTTATTACACATTAAGGCTCATTTGGAAGTACACTTTGTACAATACTGATATATGATAAAACCTGTAATTTGATAGGTTTCCAGAACAGATTTACAGAGTAGAGTGGAGGCAAATACAGGTGAGAATCCAGAGATTCCTTATGTGTTTATTGGTTTACATGGGGGGCTGGCTAACTGTATCCCCTGACTGATGATGGGTGCTATCAATTTTTACAATTAAAAAGAGAGGGATGGAGCACCTCTCCCCCAAGTCAGGTGAATGATGCTATCCGAAGTTCATAGGCAGAAACCTGTTTTAGATCTTCCTCAGTGGAGTGAGCAATGATCTATAAAATGAAAGGAGCTAATCCCGGGTTTTGTGGAGCATCTTTCTTACCACTATTGTGTGGTGCTCTATAGATGGGAATTTCTTGTGGTTGAAATCTTCCCAATCTGTAGTTTTCTCATGTCTACAAGGTTCCACCACCAACTCTGTTGGCTAACTATTGTGTATGTGTTCTATGTTATGGTTGTCTATAGTACTTCACAAAACTTAGTGGCTTTAGTGGCGTTCCAGGGCTCTCCCATCCAAGTGCAAATCAGATCTACAACTTTTTCACCACCATTGAAGAATAATTTGTTCCTTATCGACTCACTCTAAAAAACTCATTAACTTACCTAGCTTTAAGGAAGTGGGACAGGGATTTTTTTATCTCTTTTTTATATTTTGTGAATGAAAAGATCCTTGTAACTAGTAAAACACACTTGGAGTATTAAACATGCATAGACACACATACATATCATTTAACCCTTTCTTCATTTTTCATATAAATAAAAAGAAGTCCATGCAAACAAAAATGTATATTTCTGAAGAAGGAACCACTGTACAAATCAGATATAATATTGTGGATAATTTCTGAAAAAAATTAAATGTAGCTCTACACTAAAAAAATTACAGTTCTTCAATAAATAGTTGCAGTTTTGTTATTTAACATTAGTAACATACTGCATTAATGTTACCTATATATCATCTGAGTGATTTTTTAAACTTTGAAATAAAGCATATTCTGAGAAGAGTAGACAACTTCGTGCATTTAATTTCAGTTTTTTAAAATGAAACAAAGAAGCAAGTACATTTTGTGTTGGCTGGAAACTAAGCAGCCATTTAAAAATTATACCAGGATAAATGGTAGAATAAGTAGTCATAATTTTTGGTGCAGTTACTCAGTGCTGAGATAATTTTATATATTTATTTGATAAAACATTAACATAGGTATTTGGCTGACTTGCTCTTAATTAATCAGTTTCACGGTATTGGAGCTTACTCCAGTTACGCATGTATAGTACTGAAGCCTTGCAATGCAGTTGTATAGATATTTACTCATCTCTGATTAGTTCTTGGATGGGAGACTACCAACAAATATCACGTGCTGCAGGCAATGTTTCAGAGAAAGAAACTGGCAAAACCACCTCTGAATATTCCTTTCTTATAAAAACTCCATGAAATTCATAGGTTTTCTATTAGCTAACAGGTGACTTGAAGGCACATACATATAAAATATAGGAATGGCTGAGGGGGGCAATGGACCATGAGATGGGGGAATGGGCAAGAGAAAGGGGAAAGGAAGAGAACACAGAGTCTTATTGCCAGAATTTAGAACAGAGGAATATTCTGGACAAAACTCAGATGTAAGACTGAATTACAGATCCAAAGCTAAATTGGGAAAGCTGTCACAACAGAAGGGCATGAGGAAATAATTAAGGAGTGTTCATAGCAGCAAGTGATGCATCTACTTTGTTCATTACCACGGGAATTTTTTGGAAAGAGAGAATAACTAATTGCACAAAAACAAACAAAAGAGAAACAGAGCTATATTTCTCTGTCTACAGCTGCCAGTTTGTGTCTGTTTCTACTCTGGAAACAAAAAAGTCCTGGGTTGGTGGGGGAGGGTTTGCTTCCTCAGTAGAGAAAGCTGTCCATGGTGAATAAATTAAACTGACTGCCTTTGCAGCAGTGACTAAATTACTACAAACCAAAAAAATGTGATGATGGTTCCTTTACAGTTGATTATCAGGGCTGTCCTGGGACTGTGAGAGGCTGTAAGTAAATCTAGACATGAAGGATTGGATTTTCAGCTCAAGGGCCCAAAGGTCCTCAATTAGAAGATGAAGGCTCACAAGCAGCAAGTGTAACATCTGCATGACATGGAGCTTGAGTGTTTGTATCCTTCAGGTAGCCTGTCAACTTATGGTGACCCCATGAATTTCCATAGGGCTTTTCTTACTTGGAATAAAATTTAAAAGGAATTGAATCATACAAACCTTTAGTTAGGACTATGGCTATACATAAAACAGTATAGCATAGAGATAAATGTGCAAGTAATGCATTAACACAAGAACAGCACAATGTATAGTACCTCTTCATTTAAAGATATGTATGTAAATCTTGCTGACAAACTTCATAGTCAACCAGTCCATAGCCCATAGCCAAGGATAAAGATTTTTGAGATTTATATTCCATCAAAACTTGGAAGACCACATGATTCTCATTCTCCTGTGCTAGGCACTTCAGTTAGTCTTCTGTAGTCAGGTTTAAGCAGTAGCAGAATAACAACAAATGGCAAGCTGTAAATAGCAACTTGAAGTTAGTAACAATAAGAGCCAGTAGATATAACTCTGGGTGTGTGAGTGTGTGTATATTTCTAGATGGGAGGTTTCTCATCCTATTAATTGGAAGACATTGTGCATGGAGGGTTCAGGCTCAATTTGCTCTGGGGCCCAATCATTTGTTTTCTTAGCAGTTCAGGGTATTGTAGCTCTTCAGTTATTTTCAAGTTATTTTTCTGGTGAAGTTTTTTCTAAAAGTTTTTTCTCTGTCTCTCATTACAAAAAGCAGATTGGCTAGTCCAGCAACAGAGCCCTCATGCATTTCCTCTCCTTTTCAGAATCAGCCAGAAGAGCCATCCTCTATAAGGAATTTTAATGTTCTTAAAATAATTAACTTTTTAGGATTAATTTTACTGTTAATCAGGCAAGCTAGTGAGTCACACCATTGCTAGGACAAAACCGCTGATAAGTCTATTGGAAAATGCTTCCCAGCCAAGCATTCCCTTTAACCTCCTTCAACCACTTGCTTTTAGAGCAATAAGGCTTTTTTAGACATTACGGTTTTCTTGTATGTCTCAACCCTATACCTGCTGTTTCTAGAACTTCTCCCATGTGCTCAGTCCCCCTTTGTGGTGATGTCTCTAAGCAACCACGTGGCCAGAAAACCTTCCAGCTGTGTTTACAAGCACATAAAGATTCTTCCTCTCTTTCTCCTCCCTCAAGTTGGTGATTGCAGGCTCTGCAGTGCTGTTCCTCTTGAAACTTTTGCGTGTATGTTGTTGTTCTTAACTTCCATTAAATTGGCTTTGACTTAGGGCAGCCCTATGAATGAGAGACCTCCAAGCTACCGCACCATCAGCCATCCTGTTCAGGTCTTGCAGATCCAAGGACAGGTCTTCCTTGATTGAATCTATCCATCCATAATGCAGTCTTCCTCTTTTCCCACTGCCTTCAACCTCGCCAAGCATTATTGTCTTTTCCAGTGAGCCATGCCTTCATGATGTGGCCAAACTGTGACAGCCTCACTTTAGTCATCTTGGCTTCTAGAGAGAGTTCAGGATTGATTTGCTCTAGGACCCATTCAGTTGTCTTTTTAGCAGTCTGAGATATCTGTAGAACTCTTTTCCAAACACCACTTTTCAAAGGAGTTGATTTTCTTCCTGTCCGCTTTCTTCACTGGTCTTCTTTCACAACCATACATAGAAATTGGAAATCTGATGGCATGGACAATCCTAACTTTGATATATCTTGACACTTCAGGATCTTGTCTAGTTCCTTCCTAGCTGCCTTACCAAGTCCTAGCCTTTTCTGACTTTTTAACTGCAGTCTCCATTCTGATTAATGACTGAACCAAGGTATGGAAAATCTTGAACTATTTTGATGTGTTCATTGTCTGCTTTAAGGTTATGTAAATCATCTGTGGTCATCGTTTTTATTTTCTTCATGTTCAACTGCAAACCTGTCTTTTTACTGTCTGCCTTGACTTTCTTCAATAATTATTCCAAGTCTTTGCTGTTTTCTGCTAGTAGCATGCTGTGATCTGCGTATCTTAAATTGTTGATGTTCCTTCCTCCAATTTTTATGCCTCCTTCCCCTGAGTCAAACCCTGCTTTCCATAAGATATATTAAGCATACAAGTGAAATAGGGTGATAAAATTCATCCTTGCCTGACCTCTTTATCAATTGGAAAACAGTCCATTGCCCTGTTTTCTTTCCTTTGTCCTGTGTCCTGGTTATGCATCAGCATAGTCTAATATTGTGGCCAACTTTAAGAGCAATCTATACTTTCTCGTGATCTAAACAATCAAAGGCTTTGCTATAATTTGTAAAGTACAGGCCATTTTTCTTTTGAAATTCTTTTGTGCACTTGCTTGTCCAACATACATTTGCAGTGTGATCCCTACAGCCTCTTCCTTTCCTGAACCTAGCTGGGCGTCTGGTCCTTTTCGCTCCATATATGGAAAAAGTCTTTGTTGTAGAATGTTTGGGATGACTTTGCTTGCATAGGAAATTAATTCAGTGGCCCTGTGCTTACTGCAATCCCCAATGTCCCCTTTCTTGGGGATTGGAATGTATGTTGAGGATTTCAAATCTGTGGGCCGTTCTTTTGTTTTTCATGTTTGTTGACAGATTTTAGTTAGAACTAGAGTAGGTTCTGTCTCTATAGACTGAAATAGCTCTATTGGTATGCCATCTGTTTGTAGTAGTTTGTTTCTCCCAAGTGGCCTGAATGCAGCTTTCATTCCACTTTTTAAAACTGGAGGTTCGTCTTCATAGAGTTGTTCTTTGAATGAATCTGTGAGCCTTTTCTCTTTTTTATATACTTCTTCTGTTTCCATTGTCTTCTTATTTCTACTTGGTCATGTAATGAGTTCCCCTGCTGGTTGTAGGGCATCACAATTCTTGGTTTAAATTTCCTTTTGATTTCTTGGATCTTGAAAAAGAGGTATAGCAAATAAAAAAAAATAGAAAAAAAATGATTCTTCATTGCTGTTCAACCATGCAAATAGATCAGTGTAATTTCACTTACCCCAAGGACCAGGTGTAATCATTTTCTCTTTCCCCTCCTCCCGTTTAGGTAATCAGCAGATCAAATTCTTTTCTTCTGAGTGATGTTCCAGTCCTACTGGGCTAAACAAACCAGTTCATGATGATTGCACAAACAGAAGGTACTATTGTGTTGGCTAGATTCTTTGGTATTTAATCTTGAGATTGTTCAGTCATGAGGTACCATAAGTCTCTCTAATGACAAAGGTGATGTCTCTGTTCTATTGCATGATGTCCCTGGAAAGGACTTTGAGACCTAAATACATTGACTCACATTTGGATGAGACAGCAAGCCAGAACACCATGGGAACCGTGGCTAGTATACAATCATCATGCTTATGCAAGCTGCCATTTATCCTATCCAGTAGTGGGAGGAGCTAAATAAATTACAGAGCTGTAGTGTTTCTCTCTGGTGTGCTTTTCTTGGGAATCTAGGATTTGTGATTGGAAGTCTAGGGTTTGTGTTGGGTTTCCTTCTCTAGTTTGTTGTCAGAAAAACAAACCAGAGAGGAAAATGTATTTGCATTTAGATAACACACAAAACTAACCATAGAGTGAACTAGATTTGTTTGTTTAGATTAGAGATGGGAATTATGTGCCTCTCCAAGTGGTTGGACTGAAACTCAAATCATCCCTTGCTATGATGACTAGGATGGTACTTGAATGTATTAGCATGTTCCTTACACATTATATACGAACTTTCCTGTGGATCTCTGGCTTTTACTGTAATATCCAAACTAACCCACTGTAACATATAGACTGATTCCACACTTCAGATTATAGGCATCTGGTTCACGCCCTTTAAATCCTCTTGTTGATAGCTGGCCACTGGTACATCATAATTTTAGCTGATATGCAGCTGGCTGCATTCACAGTTTTTCAGTCTATCCCAGGAATTGTTATTCCTCTTTGCAAGTATAATAACAAGCTGTTCAGGAGTCTTTCTCTCTAATACCATTTGTCTTAAGTAATGAGTCTTGCAAATTTGGCGATGTGCTTGATTGTAATTTAAAGTTAATACTAATAAACTGTTCAAAACCATTTAAATGTGTTTCATGTATGCCTGTAGTTATAAACATGATGATGTTTCTAGGTTTTAAAAAGTAATTCATAATCATGCTATCTTTGAAGAATTTATAAGGTGGAAAGGGAAAGGGAGAAATCCGAAATGACTCTTTAGATTGCAGCTTAAATGTCTCAGGGGACTTGGTTCTCCTTTCAGTTTGCTTGTTTAACTCCCATTGACAGTAATGGCAAATATAGTGCAGTCAAATTTTGATGAGTTGGCTTGTAAGTGCATTTTTTAGTGCTATACACAGTTTCAACTTGTTTTTTCACTTTATAAAAAGGTTCCTTCATTTAAATTTTCAACTCAGGTTGTGATAGTTTTAAGCTATTTTGCACCTTAACAGTTTTGCTAGTATTTTTGTACATTAATCGATGTCACAGGAGCCAGTGTTGTGTAGTGTGGTGTAGTGGCTTGAGCATTGGACTACAAGTCTGGAATCCAGGATTTGAATCCCCACTTATACATGTAAACCTTCAGGCAAGTCACACTCACTTAGCCTCAGATGAAGGCAGAGGCAAACCCCTCTGGAGAAATCTTGCCAAAAACATCCCATGATAGGTTTGTCTTAAAGTCACTGTAAGTCAGAAATGACTTCAAAGCACTGCAAGCACAATTATGTCACCTTGCAGATTCTTGAATGTTTATTTATTATGTCAGTTTTATACATTTTGAGAAAGTTATTGATGAAGATAGGAAGACCAAGCAAAGATTTTTCAGACTGTAATATCAGCCCCCTCCTGAAGTAGTAATGGTCTCAAATTGTGAAAATCTCGGAGTGCTCAGCTGCTGCAAAGAGACAGTGAGTGGTTAGGCTGGTACCATCTTTAGGTAAAGTGAGACATCCATCTCAGAAAGCAGTTGTGGAGGGCATGATAGGCAGCAAATTAGTTGTCTTGGTATTGTTGAGTTTTTGCTAGTAGAGATGAGGAAAGGTTTACAAGGTTTCCTGCCTTGTGTCAAAACAACTTGGCTAGCTTTTGGTATGATGCACTTTGAATTGAGTGGCACTGTTCTGTTCTGTCTTCGGCAGCAAAATGTATTTGGATGGCCTTATCTGTATGAGAAACTGAGTGAAGCTCTGCAAGCAGTAGGTTTTGAAAAGGCATTTCATAACTTGTAATAGGCAAGTGATCTCTCTTACCGGGCAAGGGAGTAAGAGTGACACTGGTAAGAATGAGGTGAAAGGCTACCACTTCTATTGCAGAGACATTTAATATTTATTTTTTGCAGTCCAGAGGTTGCCATGTAGAGGAATGGCACATGAGAAACACTACGATCTTTTTAGTCACATAGGTGGCATGTGAATTAGGTGGGCAGGTAGAAACCTGCCCATCTATCTTAAGAGATGCAGGGTGTATGAGATTATGGGAGAGATATTATTGCATCTCTATCTCTTTATTTATTTCCTTAGATTGTGGTGTTGCTGTGAAAACTGTGTGTGTGTGCTGTTTTCCAAATAGCCTGGGAGCAGTTTTCATTTATAAACTGATACAAGAGGGAAAACGTGTATCCCTTTGCTTTGTGGTAACAACAGGATTGGGTTACCTGCAGTTGCTATTTGAAAAAAAAAATGTAAAATTGAAAAAAGCATTTCTGTTGTATGTTGACCAGTGAATATGAGAATTTATCTAATTGCTTCATCCTTTCCCAACGGTTCAATAGCTTCACCCTTCAATGTTTACTAAAACATGTTGCTTTACAACAAAGTTCCTTAACGTAGCCAGTTAATATATGGGAACTCTTGTTTGATCTTTCTAAGTAAAAAGAGAAAGGCTAAAACGTTGATGTTTGGTGTGGTTGTGGCATTGAGAGATCAAACCCAAACCAAAATATTTGACTGGTCACAGTCTAAATTACTATATGCTGCTGGCTTATAAGTACCACTATATTTCTTCATATTATTTTAGTCTGTACAGTGTAATTCTTTTTCTGCTTTTATTTGTGGCACCATTTCTCATCTGCAAGTTCACTTTTCCACACTTTAACCTCTTGAGTTCTACCTGTATTCATTTTTTATCTGTTTATCTTTCTCACTCTTTTTGTAGATTTCCAATGTTAATTTATAAATGTTATTACATGAATAGCTACTAGCTTTTATATATGGCTGTAATTCAGTATGGTTGAATATATACAAGTGGTAATCATTTCTAGATGCATCTTTTGGGGGAAAACATATAACTCGAGGCCAGCAAAAACTGAACAGGGAACAAAATACTCTAAGAACAATAAATACATGGTGACAAAATGTACAGTAGAAGCAAAAGTACTGGATTAGAAATATTACCTAATGTATAAATAAAAAGAAAAGAAAGAATAAGTATTGTGGTTTGAAAAATAGCAAAATGTAAAAGATGAAGAGGATCACCCCCTCCCTCAGCATGTTCTGTTGCCAGACTGAAGGACAAATAATCTGTTCTACAGAGAAACCACACCATAGAGTTAAGATACATCTTGGAATGAACTTTCTGATGCAAGAGGAAGTTTTTGTCTGCAGAGGTCATGCCATGAAGCCTAGCTAAGTCTTACATAGTGCAACACTTGATCCTCATATTGAAAGCCTTGCTATCATCCATTCGCACTGTCTGTTGCCCACTAGGGCAACATAACTGCAAACAGCATGGCACGTCAAGGTCTTCCTCATGTATGGAAACACTCAGTGATCTATGCTCCCTGCAGACCAGGACGCTGGATTGTTCTGTGCTTTTGGGGGTGACTTGTAGGGTCCACTGTTGATTTGTGGAAAACCTGTATATGATCTGAAAATCATACATACAGGCAAGTCACCCTGATCTACCCCTCCCCCCCACATGCAAGTTTTCTGGGAGTGCCTTGTTTTCTCCTAAAATGGGTCTCTTGCAGTCAGCAAGTTTAATTTGTATCTGATTTCAGGCTAAGGCTGCAGTTCTCTAGACACTTATCGGGGAATAACCACCAGTGAACTAATATGAAGTTGATTCCAGAGGGAAAAATATAGAATTGCAACTGGTTTAATGAGCAGATATAAACTTTCCCTGTGTTATCACTCAAACCAGCATTATAAATGGTATGTATCAAGAGATTTAAAGGGAAAAGTTTGTGTAAATTTGACATATACTTTGGAGTTTACAAGTTTATGATTGTGGCATGTAAAGTGATGTGAAAAAAAGCAAATTTAATTTAATTAGTTCAGTGTTACTGCAGAAAGTTTTCTGGTGCCACTTGAGTATACCTGTATTTAATTTGTTGTCGCTAATAGGACCTATCATAATATGCTTTAAAAAAAAATAAAAAAATACTTTAAAAAAGTATGACATTCCAAACAACACAGTAGTAAAAATTTCCCTAGATTGTACAGTAAACAAACAAAAATGTCCCAATGCCTATATTGACTTCCATCATTAAGTATTTTCTCCCCTAGACAATGAGATTGGCCCCATTCAGGGGATATCAAAATTTCTTCCATTGGAAGTCAATTGGAAATTACTGGGTTCAGAAAATTTCCACAATATCTGGTCTCTGTGTGTTCAGTGAAATGTCTCTCTCTATGAGTGATTGTGGAAGGCCTAAAGTGTGGTTTATTTATTGTTCTTGTTGGTCTCGTATTTCTTAAGAATTGGTTTGATTTGCTTCCTCCTGTTTGCCATTATTTTTTTATGTATTTTTAATTTTAATTTTATTGAATAAAAAAAAGGAAAGCACAAACAAAACAAAAAAAGAACACATAAGAAAAAAGGGCATATATATATATATAAAAAAATAACAGTCCACAAAACAAAATAGTACATAGTAAACTATAAAAATCAACTAAATAACAATACCAATAAAGAGCAAAGCTATGAATATCAGTCTAAACTAACAATCAACAAACTACAAGTAGTAATCCTACAGTAACTACCAGTCAGATAAATCACAAATTGTAATTAAGTTCAATATTTGTTGCCTGTATTTATTTCTACAATAAAGTACAATGAACTTGCTATATTTGTCTATACATTGTAGTAGACATGTAATGTGGGTTATTAATATTAATTCTGACTCCGGTTTGCCATTCCTGAAAACTCCAAACTCAAAGAACTAGCAGTTCCCTTGTCAGTCCTGTTAGATTCTTAGAACTGCTGTAGCAATTGATCACTGAGTCTTCAAACCTGACAGACTATGGCCCCTTTTGCACCATACCTTTTCCCAGTGCTGGGTTCTTGGCCTCGCGCAGGAATCCTTGGGAGGAATGCTCTCTCATCCCTCCTGGTTTGGCTCCGCAGCTGCTTCCTGGTTGCACGAGCACCCCACCTCTTCCGTTCACAGTGCAGCCTGGGACCTCCCAGGCTGCACTGAGGAGAGGACGCGCAACTGGCCTGGCTCCCAAGGCTCAACGCAGAAGGTAAGTGCGCGTGGGGCCCTGGAGCGATGCATGACTGTACAGCATTTTCGGCTTTGAGCCGAAAATGAAAAATGTGTGCGCGGTCTGCGTCAGGCCCTTGAGCGTCGCACAAATGTGAGTGCGTTGTGTGGGCCACTCCTCACATTTACGTGACGCTCAAGGGGCCCTTTTGTTTCAGAAATGCCGTGCAAAAAGGGCCTATGAGTCCTCCAGTCCACAAGAATGAGATCATATCTAGAGGGCGGGGAGAGCACTGTAACTCTGGAACTTTTGTCTGCTGCCAGTATATTCTTGCCCTTTATATATGTGATCTAGAAGTCATAATTTTTTATTAATATTCTCTGTAGATGTCTTTGAGTATTACCCATGAGCTTGTCAGACATTATTCCCAGGGGCTTATGGTTTGATTGGGCTATTGCTTGGCTGCCAAATGTATTTTAATAGTCACAATTAAGACTGATCTCCACAGTTCTTTTTCAGTCAGAAAATAATTTTGTTTACTTTGTGTCAGAGCTCACAAAGCATGTGCAATTGGTTGTTTCTGCCGAAAAAGCTGAACTTCCAAAACCATCTTTGGATGTATTTGCCAGGGCCTCTGTCTGTCTGTTTGGGTCAAATCAGCACAACACAGGAGTAGTAATAAGGTGTTTGTCTGCCTGTTTTTATTTATGGCTCTGTAATATTAAGCTTTACATTGCCACACTGTGTTATTTTTCAAGAATGCCTTCAAGGATGCAACCAGTCTTGAATCATCTGGAATGTACTGGGCCAGATATGGAATGGTTCCTCAGAGTATGTGAAAGTCTTTCTGTTCATTGATACTGGCATGTTATTGTTGATGGTTTTCAGTTTCCATCATCAGGTTTCACACAGTCTTGGAAATGATGTGTCCATGTACTTATGTACGCTAGGTTGGTATGTGAGACAGGGCTTTTGCAGAAAGTGGGGGGCTCAGTTGTGGCACTCCTTTTCCAAGGGCAGTCAAGCTCACTGGGTTCCTATGAGCTTCCAACATGCAGACAAGACTACACTGTTTTGTATGGCCTTTGGACCTTAAAACAGGCATTGTGGTTTGAGATTGTTTTAATTGAATGTTTTTTAATGTTGTTTTTTAAAGTTTTGCCCTTTTTTTAATCATATTTTTGTTTCTATTTTTTGTGCTTTGAGGGCCTGACAAATTAAGAAATATTTTAATAAATAGTTGATAAATATTTTATTAAACAAAACTACATTTTATTTGATTGTTCTTCATGTATTATAGATATGCTGTGAAGGACATCTTTCAAAATAGTACATTATTCTTATTTAGTTACTGCCAGGATGCTCCTATTACCTTCAATAATAGGAACATGTTAGGTGTTACCGAAGCATTAAAGATTCTTTTTTTAGAATAATTTACTTGCTGACTGGATCCTGTAATGAAGCCATACTTAAGGGGAACCATACGGATTCAGAACAGAATCCTTTCTCGTCCAATATAACGTTCCCAACAAACTGATCGTGAGAAGCCCATGAGCAAGATATGAATGCAGTAGCATCTTCCTGCTTGTGTTTCCCAGCAGCTGGTTTTTCAAATACATTCAACCTCTGATTCTAGAAGGCAATGTACATCTATTTTGACTAGTATAGTAGTGATTGACAACCTGATCCTCCATTAATATACTGAATACCATTTTAAAGTCACCCCAGTTTTGGACTTCAGTGCATCTTGTGGTAGCCAATTTCATGGCCCTTCCCATACCTTATCTTCTTCTGGCGCTGGGGTGCAGGGATCGCATGAGCAGCCTCTGGCGAGAGGCTTTCGCGTCCCTGCTGCTTCAGCTCCGCTTGCACGAGAGCCCCGCCTCTTCCTTCCGCACAGCCTGGGGCTTTCCCAAGCTGCACTGGGGCAGGAAGCGCGACTGGCGTGGTTCCGGAGGCTCCGCACACCAGGTAAGTGCATGTGGGGCCTGGGAGCAATGCGCAATCGCGCACCATTTTTTACTCCCAGCCAAAAATGAAAAGGTGTGTGATCGGCACATGCTGGCCCCTGGAGCGCTGCGCAATTGTGAGTGCGTCGTGCAGATCGCTCCTAAAAATTGTGCGATGCTCCAGGCACTCTTTCTTTGTTAAATGTCAAACCACGGCTAAGAGACTTTTTTTTGTATGTGAGATCAGATGGTAGAAATTTGTCTAAAAGAAGTTTCATGTATTTTCTTTAACCCAGTATACGTAGAAATGTCTTTTCAATAATAATTTACTTAGAAGCATATCAAAAAAGAGCTATTTTAAAATAGGTGTTTTCCTATGGCTGTTATCAAAAGGAGCCTGAGAATCTTAATAAAACAAAATATTTCAAAAATAAAATGCATCTATTATATTATTTTTGTTTAAAAACTAGGTGAAGCAATGTACAATTTCATATAATATATGCAATACAAGCCTCTAGCGGTAATCCCACATACTCAAAGTAGAATATACAGTAGTCCCTCTACATTCATGAGGTTTAGGAACACAGAACTCTCGCAAAAATGGAAAAATGACAACTCCTACCCCCACAATTCCTGTCCAGATCTCCCCCTCCCGTTCCTTTGCCTCTGGCCCCAGTGTTGGGGGATGAGAGAGGAACAAGGCACAGTAAAGGGCTTACCAGTACTTTCCTCTCAAAGGGAGAAAAGCACAGTTCTTCCCTTCTAGTTACTTCCAGTAGCCATCTTGAAAGGAGAGGAGTAGGAGCAAAGAGAGCACCTGACCAGTCATCACCTCAGGAAAGTGCTGCTACATGGGAGAGAGGACATGCCTCAAGCAGGGGGGAGGGTGCGCTTTGCTCAGCCAAAAAGAAAAAAAATGTCCATTTTAAACAGAAACCACACAAGTCTGGGGTGAGGAATGCGCGGGAATGGGAGGAGGACAATGGCGGGGGGGCAAGCATGTGCATCACAAATAATCAAATTCGTGAAGGTCAAACCAATGTATGTAGAGGGAGGACTGTACTTTTGAAAATCCCCTTACACAAGTGCAGTACCTGTGACAATTTTAAAACACCATTTCTGTGAGCAATATTCTTTATTACATTTTTTACAGTACTAGTCAAGGGAGGATATTCATTTATTTGGCTCTCAGATTTCCCGCAACTTAGAAAGGAAATGGCACCTATCCTGTAGCCATTCCACAAAATACTGATATAAAAAGTGAAACTTATCGTTACCAACAAAAACATATCTGTTTCGTTAAACATGGAAAATCTGACATTCTTGTTGTCAGAGCTGGATTTTACTTAAATTGATTTGTATGTGGAGTTCCTTTCCAAGAAACTTTGCATAAAACAAAAAATACAGATTCTCTGTCTGTTTATTGTCAGTGGACATAATGTGCATGTCCACCTGACACATCCATTGATGATAATTGGGTATGAGGTGACCTCACATTTTGTCTGTGTTGAGATCATGTCAGCAGATGATGTACTGTACTCAATTTTAGTAGGTTAAATCGCTAGTGAGAAGGATTCTATTTAATCATTTTTTATAGGAGTACATTATCATTTAATATAAATATATATTCAGAGATGCAGGCTTCTTTGGAAGGTATGTATATTAGACAATTATTCTGAATTGTTTTCAGATTATTTTTCAGTTCTTCAAAGATGGAATGATAATTTGGTCATTTTAATATTAAAAGAGATTGAATTTCTGAAGTCATTTAGGGAATGAACCAGGTCCAGCTGTTCAATTAATCTTGATCTGTTTCAGCCAAGTCATCATGAGAAACTTAAAATATTAGGTAGTACAGATAATTCAGTCTTATGTTTTGCCTTGGGTTCATTGGAAGAGAAATACAATCTTTCCTGCTTTATCTGTCCTCAGCTTACTTTTTGTTTTGGAAGGATGAAAACATTATGTCTTCACTTGCTGAAGAGACTACTGCTGTTAAGACCTAGCTTGCCACTTTATCGTCCCCTGAATGCAGATGTTTAAGTGACTTCTACTAGCTCATTGGTGGGACTTCCTTTAACAAGCAAGCATATATTTCTTGAACTGGTCACTCTAATCTTTGAAATTCATTGTAATTGATATTGAAGAGAAGGAAAGTTGTAGGATACCTAAATCATAGTGAGCTCTTTTTTTCAGTTGTTAAAGATTGACCCAATCTTGAGTCTTGAAAAGATAAGCAAGAAACTGAGCTGGAGATAGTGCTTGTTTTTTCAGTGCATATGATTTAACTCTGCCACTGCATATTTGTTTTCAGGGTTTCACTCAATTCCTTCCAAACTTCAACAGCATCAGTCATAAAACAGCTATTTTTCTGCACTTCATTCAAGGCTATGAAATAGGCTTCAGGATAGTCACCATATGTTCAGTGTTTCTCTTTAGCCCAATATGGAGTACTTCAGCTGTGACAGCTTCTTCTTCCGCCGCTGCCACTTCTTCTTCTTCTTCTTCTTCTTCTTTGATTTGGGAGACTGCAGCAGAAGTTTTCTCAGGGATTAGGACTACATTAAAATGTTCTATTCATTTCTGGTTTCATTTTCTGTTCCTCTTCTTATCCCTTGCATTTATATCCAGATTCATATTCTTTCTTCAAATTTAATCCATCTCTATATATACTCACTTCACTGGCCTCAGAGTAAGGTTGAAAAAGAGGGGAGGGGGAGTGAATACTTCATGTACAATACCTGCAGAATAGGGCTCATAGCATCTCCCATCTCCATAAACTGCTGTTAATAAATTCAGAGTATGCTTAGTATTCATGATGGTATCTTTAACCTAGGTGTTTTCTTTACTAATTGTTTTAAGAACATTTTAAAATCCAATTTAAATTTTTAAAAAAGCTGGATTAAAAGCTCAATTATAAAAAAAATCTAAAAAAAACATTAAATTTTGTGAACCCAGCTTGTTGGCTGGAAGCCATGATAATTATTTTCCTTGCCCATCACCATTTTTCATGGTTGTATCAGAACATGTGTAAGGCCCTTTTCGCATGGCATTTTCCATGCGAAAGGGCCCCTCGAGTGTCACGCAAATGTGGGGAGTGGTCCACATGATGCACTCAGATTTGCATGACACTCCAGGGCCTGGCAAGCACTGCTGGCGCTCTTTTTCATTTTTGGCTTTAAGCCGAAAATGGTGCGTGGTTGCACATTGCTCCCAGGCAATGTGTAGGATATCTAAATCATAGTAAGCTCTTCTTTTCACATTGCTCCCAGGCCCCGCGCGCACTTACCTTGTGTTCAGAGCCTCGGGAGTCAGACCGGTCGTGCTTCCTGTCTCAGTGCAGCCTGGGAAGGTCCCAGGCTGTACTGTGAAAGGAGGAAGCCGGGCTCTTGCGCGAGCAAGAAGCTTGTGCGGAGCTGAAGAAACCTGGGCACGAGGGCCTCTCAGAAGAGGCTGCTCGTGTGAGCACCACACCCCAGCGCTGAGAAAAGGTAGGATGCAGAAAGGGCCTAAGACATTGGAATACAGGAAGCACTTTTTGCACTTCATTCAAGGCTATACATTCTATAGGTATGTGCAGCAGTGCTGTGAAATGTATAATGAAAGCAGTGCTGTAAATATTGTGTTAGTGGCTGTGGGCTTGTGGTAAGGGACTTTCTTCTTTTCATCCCTCTGTGCCACCAAGCCCTCCAGAATGGTTTTCCAGGCTTATAGAGCAGGCTTTAAGACCACATAGGGAGACTGCAAAGGGGGAGACGGAAGCAGTTCCTGTTTTTTTTTTAAAAAATGTGGCGATGGAAGCATTATATGAACAGCATGTATTGCAAAAAGTATTGAAAGCCTTAAAAAAAAATTCTATGAATGGTAGCACTGCCAGCAGTTAGAACTTACGATGTGGAACAGCCCAGTTATGGTGCATGTTTGAAATAAGGCATTAACCAGGATTACATCTGTGCTAAGAACTTTGTTTAAATGTTTCTAAAAATTGGGGTCTGATGTTAAATGAATTGCAAGCTCAACAAGAACAACAAAAAAACAAACAAAGAAAGAAAATGAAATGCATTGAAAGTATCAGAACTCTACAGAATACTTATTTAGAGAAATATTTTCAAAAGTTAGCTCCTACTGAACTTTTATCATAAAGCTTGCAGGTATGTGAAGATGTCAGTATTATTGAATTCAATTTAAGGTGTTTGAAATCATTATTCTGAGAGACTGAAATTAGTAATGAAAGCTCCCATACTTTCCTACCACAGAACAGAGGAAAGATTAAAAGACCTTTCGACTTCTCTCCTTGTTTGTTTATGGTTCAGTCAGTGTGTGTTTGATCTACATCCATACTGATGTACTGCTACTAGGGCCATTAACTTTAGGTTAGCGTAAACCAAATCACAGGATTGTTACAGAGATAAAATAGAAGGGAGAGATGGTGGTGGTAGCAGTAGTAGTAGTAATAATAATAATCTGATTATGGTGATAATACTTTGTGTAAAGCTTTCAAATATTCTGAGGCCTACACATGTATATGGTTTAGTTATAATTATGGCAGAGATGAGTTCATAGCAGAGATGAAATTCAAATTAAGGATGTAGGTCAATCTCTTAACCACTATGCTGTTTCATTTCAGAAGAAAGAAGGAAAATGTAATTTCCAGTGGCTTAAACTGTTTCAAAAGGAAGTACATCTATGGCCTGGGGCTAGATACCCTAAAGGTACCAGATCTTGTCTAATTTTGGATGCCAAGCAGGGTCAGCCCTGGTTACTGGACAGATTTCCAAAAATGTGCCTGGAAGAACAAATGGGCAGTTTTCAACACACTTCATGGGTCAGCCAGCTTTTATCAAGTTATCGCACATCGTGGTTTTTCAATATAATATCTATTTTCGGTTAGACATCAGGCCATAGGAATATTTAAACAAAGAGTTACAGATGTAAATGCCCAGATTGATATTGAATATTCGGTCGATGAAATGGTTGGCCCAAAATAAAAAGTCCTTTCAAATAGAAAAATATCTGACAATGGGCCTGACCCAATATTATAGAACAGCTTTAACTAGAGCAAGATTCGAGCAGGTAGATTCCATGGTCAGATATGGACGATTCCATCAAGTGCGATATATCGAGAACATGTGTCTGTTGAGCATGTCCTATTCAGCTGCAAACTATATGACACAGTAAGAGCCCAGTACCTACAGACAATACTCAACAGAATTACACACTGGTACCGTAATAAACGGTTAGCTCACTTCCTTCAAGGTACAAATACATATGTTGTAACTAGAACTGCTAAATTTATAGGTAGGGCTATTCAACTGAGAATATGTTTTATTGAGCACATCGGGGTTGCATGTAAAGGTGATGAACTTATCTAAACATATGCTCGTCCTGTATTTTATTACCTTTTAGTCTATTGTAAGACAATAACTTACTACTGTTAATTTAATCAATATAATATATGTCATTCTATTTTGTCTAACTTATCTTATCCCATGACATTTTATGCATTGTATTTTATGTATTGTGCTTTTTTTACATTTTATCATGTTTGCTGTTAATTGTTTGATATGGTCAATGACTAATCAATAAACTTTTAACTAACTAACCCTGGTTAGTGCTTGGATGGGAAACAGTCAATGAATACCCAGTTCTGTAGGCTGTATTTCAGAGGAAGGAACTGGTAAAACCACTTCTGAGTATTCCTTGCATAAGAAAACCCTATGAAATTCAGGGGATTGCTGTAAGTCAGCAGGCAATTTGAATGCACATGCATATGTCTATGGAAGATTGATCTGTTAACAGTTGTTTGCTGTGATTTCAGGAACCTCCAGAAGTGTGGTGGTTCTAAGCAGTACAGGACTTTAAAGGTCAAATTTTGCAGTTTGGATTATGTTCAAATGAACTCCGTGTACTTGTTTTAAGAACAATACAGTACTTTCAAGTCCCAATCATAGATCCATTCCTGAGGTTGCTTCTACTTAAGCATATTTTTATGTTGTAGGTGTGATTCCTCATGTAGATAATAAAGTGGTCTTTATGTTGATAAAATTATATTACATAAACACTAGAATATTTAATAATAAAGCATGCATTTTGCTTTTACGTATTTGGTTTATCAGCAGACATGAATCTTAATTTAAGTAATAATCATGTTCAACATGCCTTATGTATGATGGTGTGGTCTTTTGGTGAATGTTTTCAATATAGATAGTGAATTGTCCATTCTGAATTTATTCTACCAAAAATATGGGTAAACTTCTCACTTGTTTAAAATCAAAGAAGATTTTATTTTTTTAAAATTATATGGTCATCTCAGTATTGTTTTGGATAGATGCCAAACAGTTATTCTGTGATCATCCCAGTAATATTAATTCTGTTGACATTTCATATCTTTCAGGAGTTGCAGCTTTGACAATGTGATCGTACAATCATGAAAACATTTGTGGTTTGAAAACTGTAAGTTTCCAATATTTGTGTTGTCAAGGAAAAACATGAGGGAGGACTTCACTCCTGTGCATGTTTACATGGAAGCAAATCCTGCTGAACAGAATGAGATGTACTATAAAGTAAATATGTGCAGATTTGCACTAGGAGTGATTTAGATTTGTGAGTTACTGAGAGGCAAATAAAAGGAATACAAAATGTGCTTTGTTATGAAGTGCCCATTAGATTGAATACAAACATAGTCATTCTTAGAATAGACCCACTATAATCAGTGGACCTTAACTTAAACCATTGCTGCACCATACCTCTTTCCATTGTCCTCCCATCATGGTCCCGATAGCATGTTTACTAGGAAGGAAGTCTGTTGCAAACGTTGCCTTCTGCACCTGGCTGGCTCTCTGCAGATGGTAGCATAAGTGACATATGCCTTCCTTCCGCAGTGCAGCTGGCCTCTTTTCTGTGCTGCACTGGGGAAGAAAGTGTCTACATTGCGCTTTCACCCCTTCCTCATTGCTGGCAGTGATGGGAGTGTCACATGATCGCAGGTGCTTAACGGATTTTTTTCTGATTTTTTTTCCCAATAATATCCTCCCTGACAATGTCCCTGGCTTCAGTCCAGAGTTCTTCTGGCTCCCAGTGATTTAGGCAGCAGTGCTGCCATCAGCATAGTCTCTTGCCTCACAAGAGCACAGAATCGCACCACCATGGAAAGATAGTGCCATTGGTTGGTAGCCATGTATACAAACATGTATCTATGTATGTATCTGTGTTTGAATGTAATTAATAAAGTTTTTAGGTATGAAGTTTGCATACTGTCTGTTTGCCTTATTTTGCTAAAAGTACTCTCAGAGTGAACCAAGAGATTCTGTGCTTCCACTTGTGAATTCTGCTAAAGGAGGCTGAGTCTTGATTGAACTAGTCCTCATCTTTCCCAGAAGAGGATGTAACACCTCAAGAATCTACTTCTGTTCCAGCAAAGTGTATAATTTAACAAGTCAGGTAGCCATTTATTTCTAAACTCTGATCTGGACACAATCCATTATTTTTTAACTAAAAGGCAGTGCTGCAAATATCTTTAAATATTAGGAGACTTGAAACTAAGTTGACAAAATTTTTAATACTTTTGAGAGGAAAGTGGTGTCAAGAATCTAGCTGAAATTTAAAGAGGAATGAGCACATGCTTAGCATTCATGCCTAACTTTTCTAAGGCTTATCTGAAGCATCTCTCTCTCTCTCTCTCTCTCTCTCACACACACACACATGCACGCGCAATCCTCTAAACTGCTTTTAACATCGAGCTTTGCTTTAAAATTGAGATTTGGAAGAGGAAATATGGAAATTTCAAATGTAAGAATTTTCAAATGTAAAAGTTTATGCACCAATTTTTTAAAAATGCATTGGGCAGCTTTTAAAAAAAGTATTTTGAAAGCATGCATGCATGAATGTGTCCATGGTCCACCCCTTGATCTTGTATAGAACAAAATACTGCTAAATATGTTGAAAGTGGGTGATTTTTGTAAACAATAATAACTGAGTGTCCAGTTTTGGCCCTGAACATTTTATGGAAATCTGGAGAACTGTACAAAATGTGGGAATAAATGTATTCATATAAACTCAAGAAAAAGTAATTATTGTGTTCCCTGTTCATGGTATTTTCAAAGACGTGATGCCAATGTACTGTATAATTTCATGATTCTGGAAAAATGCTTAGTTAATAAATATGTAATAAGTGAATATTAACTCAATAACAGGATGAGTTAGTTGACAGATGAAATATGCCTGGATCATATGAACCTCTTTCTTTAATCTTTTAAAAGCTGTCAAAAATTACTAGTGAAAAAGGTCCAGAATGCTCCCACTCTGACACAGGTTTGGAACTTGTGGGATGAACTGTGGAGATTTGTAAAGCTGAAAGAAGAAGAATGAATATGAAACAGTTGGTGAATAAGTGCATATTATGTGGGTGCAACTGGAATTATTTATATATGATACATCAAATTTTGAATTATTTTTTTAGAGTAAAATCTGTATGGAAATTTTTTTTGAAAGGGATGCACATTTATGATACTTGTTTTCTATATTCAATGCAGCATTTTCAGCTACAACTCTTATAACATTCCTGTAAGTAATTCATGGTTTTATGAATTCCATTGAGCCGCATGACAAAACAGACCTTGTACTGATTTCTTTGGAACACACACTCACTTGTAATCTCCTCATGCACAGGCATGCAGTTGATTCCAACAAAACATCCACTAATATGGGGGAACTAAAATTAAATAATTGTGTTTACAAAGCATTAGAATGTGGCATGTAATTTTTGAGTAATAATGCATTGTTCGGTAGGTTTATTATTAACTGTTGGAACATGTTGTTCCATGAATTCTTTTGATAAGTTTGTTTTCATCCTAGCTCACCCAATAAAACATATATGGATATATTCATTAGATTGCTGAAATGAAGAGATTTGTAATGAGATACTTGAGCTGTTACCCATTTGTGTTCCTCTCCTAATTATCTCTTTGGCTTTAAGTAAAGTATATCCTAAGCAGATTGACTGTGAAACATTTATACAAGCTACATTTTTAAAAGTCTGCTTTCAGGTTTTCAGAATGAGAGCTTGTGCATGATGGAGTAAGAAGAGAACATGGATGTTTTCAAGAAGTATATGAAGATTGTGGATATGATTCCCTGAAAAAGCTGTATCACCATCTCACAAAGCAAGCATGGCTTTTGCCCAGTCACACATTATGACAGCTAGAAGGCATCAGCACAGTAGACTCATAATTGAAGTCGATGAGTACAGCTCAAACCCAACACAGGCGTTCACGTTCTACAACATTAACCAGGGACGTTTCCAGCCCCCACATGTGCAAATGTAAGTTGAATAGTCATGTTATTGTTATAGCACAGCCTTCTGAATGGTTATTGCTTTGTCAGTGTGGTATTTGATAGGATACTCAAAAATGAATAGCTAGGGAATATTTGGGAGAAACAGGTATATTTATTAAGTGTGGCAAGGAATTACTCTGCATTGATGCATTTTAATATTTAACAAAATGTCAATAATTACAGGGATTTTTAATATGTATGGAATTGTTCCTGTAATGATTAGCTACCCTGCATCCTTATATGATCAGTATTTTGTATGTTATGGAAAGAGGTGATTGATGTAGTTTGCCTACAGATTCACAAACAAAAGATTGGCACCAACTAATAAAATAGTATGGGCACACATCTTATTGGCTTTACTTTAATACTGACAGTATGTGAATGGCATAGGATACTTAAAGTGTAATTAAATTAATGTCTGTGTTTGATGTTTGTGCATAGCAGAAACATCTGTAAAGTTAATTGTTTTGGAGGTGATTTATTTTTAATGTAACATGAAGGATCATAACTGCCAAAGCAGAAGCACTAACAACCAAATGAAATATTAAAATTTACTGTAAAAGATGTGGTAAGGAAACTGAACATGCGCAGTATATTTTTTCTCTTAGGTTAGTGGACACCTTTGTTTTTATAACTTCACTAAAAGCAGAAAAGTTTGGTTAAATTATCTGATTGCATAGGATATTTTTTAAGTCTGCTTTGCTCTGGTCTTAATTGAGTGAAATGTGAAATATGGCTGTATGTGATAAGAAAATGTATGGGTCTGGAAGGGATTGCAGAAGGATTTTCAAACTAAAGATGTAGTGGTAAAAATTAAAATAATAACGTGATAGTCAAACTACACTTTTGCTTTAGAATTACTCTTTGAGAGCTGGGCAGGTAAAGTGAATAAGATCTTGAAGTGGAACAGGAACACTCAAGGTCAGTACTTAGCTTTTGGCACCATTTTTTCATTTTTTTAAAAAGGTTAGTAAAACATACTATTCCCAGTAGGTATGTTTTACTATTTTTTAAAGTAATAGCACCAAAAGCATTTGCTTGCTAAAATTGAGGGAATTTAGCCTTGACTTGCTTGCTTTACCCAGTTGTAACCAGTATGGATGGAGAGTAGATGAGTTTAATGTTTGCATTTTTATGAATACGTAAACATTTGTTTCCTTTTAAAAACTGAATCATGGAAATTTTACTTTTTACTTTTTGAAACGTGGAAGCATCTAGGTTCTAGGAAATTATAAGAGTACCTTTATCAACCTGGACGGTTAACTTAACATTTTCAGTTTTATGAAAATGCTATTGTTAATAATTTGTTGATAATTTGCTAATGATTTGTTAATATTTAACAGTATGCTATTGATTTACTTTAACTTCAGTGACTGATGGATGAGTTCCTTGTGAAGCACTCTGTTCAGGGAAGGGGGTGTTGTTGTTTTTTTTGTTTTTTTTTGTAAGAGTTAATATTGTACCTTAACTTTTATCAAAAAAAGGAACCATCCTCTTCTCTGAGTAGAGTGGCAAAAGATGAGATCTTAGTCACTCCCTGGAGAACCTAAAAGAATCACCAACCTCCTCTACTCTCTCAGTGCTCCTTTGAGGAAGTGCCAAACAGCCACTACCACCACCATCTTCCTGCCGAGGCATTCAAAAAAGCCAAATGTGGTGCTGTTCTGGACAGAGTAGAAGTGTTCACAGAGTCTTTTAGGTTCTCCCAAGACGTACTAAGCTTGCACCTTTCACCATTCTGCTCAGAGAAGGGGATGGCTCCTTTTTTATAACAGTTAAAGTACAATACTTACATTGACCTATGGATAAATGGAGCTCAGTTTTTTCAGTCAATTTTTGTGATTAAAATTTCTAGATTGATACATGAGTATATAGTAGTTATAACTCAAATATTCTCAGTGTAATTTTTCAGCTGTCATTAACTGACTCTTCTTTACCATAGCACCTATATATAGCAACTTTAGTGATTTACAGTCTAAATCTCATATAGTAGTTGTTGTGTGCCTTCAAGTCTTTTCCAACTTATGGCAACCCTAAGGCAACCCTATCACAGGGCTTTCCTGACAAGATTTGTTCAGAGGGGGTTTACCTTTGCCTTCCTCTGAGGCTGAGAGAGTGTGAGTGATCATCTAGTGGATTTCCATGGCTGAGTGAGGATTTGAGCCCTCGTTTCCAGAGCTGTAGTCTTAACACTTGAAGTACTACACCAGCTTTCTAAGAAGTTTATGTATGCATGTTTTTGGTTAAGATCATATAAACTATTGTATCATGAGCTAGTATTGCTACAGTAAGCCACAGTGTTTAGAATTATTTGACAATTCGAAAAAAAACAACTATACAATTAGTCTGCGTGTGTGTGTGTTTGAAGGTTATGTTTATCAGATGTTAGCTGAACTTCAAAAAAAAGAATCAAATCTCAGAAAGAATTGGCAACTGTTTAAAGTCTTTATTTATTTAGTTTTGCATCTGCTATTCTATCAGTTATTAGACAAACTTAAATTCTTCCAAATCAAAATATATAGTCCTTGCTCATAGGACTGTTCGGTATTGTTTTATAATGCATGGTGACAACATGCAATGTGTTTGCAAAATAGGTAAGAGAATAGTAAGGTGCATTCAATTATATTCAGTAACCATGCCTTAATGCTTTTCACACAGGGTGGATCCTGTTCCACATGATGCCCCCAAACCTCCAGGATACACTCGTTTTGTATGTGTATCTGATACTCACTCCAGAACAGATCCAATCCAAATGCCATATGGAGATGTTTTAATACATGCAGGTGATTTCACTGAACTGGGACTTCCTAGTGAAGTTAAAAAATTCAATGAGTGGTTAGGTGAGTATCATGTTACAAATAATTTTGAAAGTCAGTTACATTTAATCTGCTTATAAAACTACATCTCTGCTTTTGAGGAAAACATTATACTCTTGAAAATCATGAATGAGTATTTTGCCTTAGTGTTAGAGCTCTTCATTTTAAAAATCTTGTTAGGATGTTCTCAGTCGTAAGAAGATGTAATATGAAGCTGTGCAGTTTTGCTTTTAAAAGTATTAAATGGGACAGAAGATTCATTCAACAACCACTAGCTGAAACTTAACCTATAATTATTAAGAGATCTTTGTTTCTCCTCTGTAGAAAGAAAAAATGTTGTGACTATTTATTTTAACCAGGAGGCTACTATGTTTTTGTGTGTGAGAGTCAACTGCACTGCAATCCTGACATCCATCGAAAGAAAACAATGTGTATTTGATTGATGAGTTGGACAGTAATGTAGATACCTCCTCTGCCAACTGTCGGCCTGCATCTCTGAAATTCTGCTCTACTTAGCAAGAAAGCAGTGATTTTCATGCATTCCTGTAATGTTCTGAACATAGTTTAAAATAAAGTGGAAATAACGCCCTATGTAAAAAAAAAATGATTTGTAGTACTGATTGGGTGCATCACTATTACCATGCAATAGAGTGTGGTTGGATTTCCAGACATATGGCTGAAGAAAAACTCAAGTGAAGGAAGAATCAGAAGAATGGTTAAAATCTGAGATTTCAGTCAGTGTGACCTAAGTCCTATTGTTAGCCCCATCTAGAGTAGAGCCATAGAATCTGTTAGATTTACGTATGTGTTGACTCACCATTCAGTAATTAATTCTGTGAATCTACTCTAGTTGGGACTAATGGATAAGATTCTAGCCCATACTGAATATTTTTAGACTCAGTTAAAGCAAGTGGCAGTAAATTAAGTACAGTGCCCCCTCTGTAAATGCGGGGGTTCCCCTGCAGGGGCCCCTGTAAATGACAAAATTTGTGAATGCTCACTCCCATTTTATTCAGTGGCAGCAGTGTTTACACAGATGCTTCAGTTCTTGTGTGCACGTGTCACCACCATTTTGGGTATAGGATACAATGTGGTCATAGACGCTCAGATTTTCAGGCCCAGAGACCATGGGTAAGGAGGGCATATTGTATGCAGAATTACTATTTTGGGGTTTAGGATATTGATGAGCTTAAATTGACTGAAACAGTGCTAATGTTTAAGGTACATTTTAACTAGAGCAAGAATATGGTGATTGAAATATATTTTAACATGAAGTATACACAAAGAAGCAGTTCTATGGTTGGTTTCTTAGCATTTACAAATGACTGTTGAATGTCAAAGGAAGAATTCCTGTCAAGAACTTGAGAAGTTATTTTTAGAGGTAATTCAATCATGTTACTCATTGTAATGTCTGAAAAGTAACTAGGTATTATTCTTTGTGGCCTGGCAAGGCTCTTAGTTATGTTGTCTGTTAGGTTCCTTGTTACTCTTTCATCATGTTACTGGAAAACAAACCTAGATATAAAAAAATGGCATAACACTTGAAAAATTCCCAAGCAGATTGCTTTCAAATGGGCTTTTACAAGTAACTTTAAAAGTCAATGAAACAACCAATGAAATAACTTTATCCCCAGATGTCACATTATGTCTTGAAATGTAACTTTATTTCCAAAGAAAAGTTTAAAAAAAAGTAATTAGTAAATTACTTGTGGTAGTATACTTCCAAACAAATACTTCTTCATTATAGTCAACATCTACATTCACTTGGGCCTTATCCCTTTTCTCTTCTCCTCCATTATTTTCTTCTTTAGAAATCTGATCTGGAGACTTGCCTTTCTCTCTTCTACTTTCTTCTCCTCTTCCTTGTTCTTTTCTCTTCCTGAAGTCTTTTCCTCCATAGTCACTTTTATATTTTATTGGAAGTTTTGCTTTTGAGACTGTATTTGAAGTGAATCTTCTCTGTCTAAACAGAGAACTAGGCCTTCAGTATTCCCCAGTGAAAGGATATCCCATATTACTTCAATGTGTTAGTCAGAAGAACATAATCTCTCAACTTTCTAAGAATTTGAGCTGGCAAGTCTTTAAAAATTATCACATCTTTTCCTTCAAGCGGTAATTTAGTTGAGAGATGTAATTGTGGGACTTCATCTCTTGTACTTCTTCTTACACAGTTCTTATATGATTACATCTCTTGGCAAATTCCTTTCTCCAGCAGTCTGAGAATCAATCCAATAAATCTTATCCAGTTCCTCAGCAAACTCATTCCTATGTATCTCCAGAAAATCTGTAGAGGCTTTGCATGCTGTTACATGAATATTCTCATTTTGCATCTCTGCAGTGCCCCTTATTCTCAAGCATCTTTCTCTCTATTTCCAGAAAGGCCATTGCGTCCAGATTTTTTCCTTGGTCAACAGTTAATTTCTCAGTTACTTCTTCCATTTTTTTTAGTCTGTTCCTCTGTATATCCCACTCTTTCATTCTGTTTCATTGCGCTATTTATCTGAGCCAAAGAAATTCTTACTTCCTTCAATTCCACTTTCAGATCTTGTTTTATTGTCTGGCTTACACCAGACTTAATCTGAAACATTTCTTCCTTCGTTCTTCCTCATCTTCTCCAGCATCATCTGGCTTGATTCTATCTCTTTAGATTTATCTACTGAATTTTTTGAGGTTCTGCTGCCTTTGATTCTAGTACTAATGCTGCTTTAGCTATTTCTGTGGATTTCATCTTAGTAATTTGACAGCTGTCAAATTAGGAATTTCTAGTAAGATTTCCACTTCCACCACTAGGTGTCGGCACTCTTCATAAATTGTCCAGTCTATCTCTGCTCTTTACCAGAAAGTTAAGCATAGTTTCTTTACAATTCATCAAAAGTCTTAGATTCCCACGTTATTTTATAGATATATTGTAATCAATTTTTTAAAAGATTTCTTTACAGTTGTTACTTCATTTTCAGTATATTATCACTTTAAATCACAGTTTCTGCTGTAGTTGCTGCTGCTACTGCTGTGGTCCTGGCAAGGTTATTTTAACTTTAGGTTTAGGAAATAAATCACTCACATCAGTTTATAGAATTTAATTGTCTAAGATCTGTCAATTCCATCTCTGAAGAGCCTGCTTAAATTTAATAGTTTTGTTTAAGGAGGTTACGAAAACTATATAGATGGAGTTAGGCTGTCAGTTAGCAGCAGCTGCAAAGCAACAGGGTCTGATGCCATCCCAGGTCCCTTCCGAACCACCCAGTGCCCTAGGGACCAGATTGTTGTCACCTTCGTGCCTGGATCAGAAATTCTGACTGTGGTGGGTTCTGCTGAGTCCCTTGTCCCCAAAGAACAATTTCAACCAGTTTCAAATGTCCCAAATCAGTCACAAATGTCCAGTCACAACCAGCACATATCACTAAGCAGAACTTCCCTAAAGACTGATGTCACATTCCATTCCAATCAGAATTCCCTAGGTGCAGAAGTTCTCATTTCTAATATGTGCCTGATGGTGCAACATTTTGTTGGAGTTCCCATTTGTATCTGTTGGATTTTAACCTTCATTGTATGTCTGGAGATTCTACTGTGATTAGAGTATTAAACTGGGATCTGGGAAATCCAGGGTTCTGATCCCACACCAAACCATGCAGCTCACTGGATGACCCTTGGGCTGTTCGCTCTCAGTCATTTTAACCTACTTTTGTGGAAGGAAACTACTTCCTGACTGATATCTGAGTA
The DNA here is from genome assembly GCA_948472985.1 of Iguana delicatissima. Classification (NCBI taxonomy): domain Eukaryota; kingdom Metazoa; phylum Chordata; class Lepidosauria; order Squamata; family Iguanidae; genus Iguana; species Iguana delicatissima. Next base: position 288,075 of record CAOKZL010000954.1, read on the forward strand.
ATATTTATTGGGGACAGACAAAGGATATATCCAGCTTGGGAACGTTTGATGCACATACGCTCTTCCTCTCCAGTCATAGCAGGCCACAAGGAAATAATTGGAGAAAAGTGGTGTGTGTGTGTGTGTGTGTGTGTGTGTGTGTGTACGTGTTTTTTCATGTGCAAATGACTATATGGAAAGTAGTATGAGAAGGGGAGGAGAGTGGGTAGAAGAAATTGGAGGGGATGAATGGAAGAAGTCAGGAAGGTTCAGAACGTTGAAGGGGAACTGAGGAAGGGCAGTTATAGGGAATTGAAAGAGGTGAGAGATAGACTAAATAAATGAAATAAAATGCAGAGAACCATAAAGCAGAATTACATTATTTGGCCTGAGTCTACTTGCCTGTGTATGGAAACAGTTTTAAGAATAATTAACTTGATGAAAAAGTATATTGGAACAGTCTGCCAACTATTAAATTATTATCTAAATTGATGATTTGTAATTGAGTTGCTTTTCAGTGTTGGACTACAACCCTGGAGACCACGTTTCAATTCCCTGCTCTGCCATGGAACACACTGGGTGACCTTGGGCGCATCACACTCTCTAGTCCTAGAAAAGCCTGTAAAAGTTTTACTTAGGATCGCTGTAAGTTGGAAATGACTTGAAGACACACAACAACAACAACAACAACAACAACAACAATAACTGCTAAGAACCTTTAAGTTCAATAGGACATAAGCATTAGTAGGATTGTAGCCCAGAAATTATATGTGCTACAATAAATGGGCTCTCTGTTTTTAACTGGAATGACATTTGCGAGAAATATATTGATTATTTTATACCAGCTTTATAGCAGATAATTTCCTTCTTGTCCTTTTATTGTTTAATTCTTTCTGGTAGCGTATTCTTTGGATGCATTTGCTGCTTTAATGGAATGTAGTTTTAAATATCTGACAAGGAGTTTTTAGTGTTAATGAAGTAGCCTCTTAATTCTTTACACTAAGATGAGCAAAACATTACTCAGGCTTCCCTGAAATACATAATTCCTTGTCTCAAATAAGCCACCGTTGTGCCTGTTGTCTCCCCCATTCACATAGTCTCTTTTTGTCTGTGAACTTGCTAATTTGTTGAAGGAATAATTGACACCATATGGCAAGAGCTTGCACCCTCTCTCACATTTTCTTGCTGTCTCCTAGACTGTGTTCTTTAACCCACTCATCCCACTGCTAGCACTTTTCTGCTTTCTTAGCTTTGGTTTCTATTAGTTTCTTCTTCTCTTTTGCAGTCTTCAAATACATATTACATTTTTGAAAACTCATAATTAATTCTCTCATATTATTCTGTCCATCAAACCTTCAGTTCCATATTTGTGTTGAGCTTCATTGTGTGTGCTGATTACTTTTTCTGTGAAGTCAACCTTTTATCAACAATTTTCCAAAATCTTCCTGTGTTCACATTTAAGCACAGGTTGCACTGTTATTTTTAGAGAGTAACCATCCAGGTATTAATTTCATTTGCCTAGGTAATGCTTTCCTAATGCTCCCCACCCCAAAATACCCTGTAAAAATAGTCAGATGTTCCATCACTCCCATACCCCTGAACTAACATTTTAGAATGTTTGTAGAATAAATATCATTGTTCCCTCATTTGCCCCCTCCGTCAAGTAAAAAGTACAGATTACACCTTTACTTGAAATATGTGGCTTCCAAGCACTGTATTTCACACAGTGGCCAGAATCTTCTTTTTGGGAGTCATGGCATCATAACTACTACTTGGGATGTTGTGCAGGGAGGGGTCCAGTTCTTTCTTGCCCAATACTCCCCCTACTCTGTAGTGGCAGTACAGTGGCAACAGATGAAACTCTTCCCCTCCCGTAATGCAAATGACTTCTGATTGACCGGGGAGTGCTGGAAGAGTATTCCCATACTTATTCATAGGTCTCCTGTGTAAGTGTGCTGATGGAATTTTATACTTTAAAGAGGAGCTTGGTCTACATCTCCTGTAAATTCATTGAATTTCATGCTCTAACATATTTCTGTATGTGCTTGAATCCTAAGTTCTCACCATACCTTTAAATAGAACTATCTCTTTGCACTCACTCATATTTGTATTGTGATAATAAAGTGATATTACTGTTTATAGACATTAACTGTGACATGGTCATGGAAGTTAAGAGTTGTCCCTCTGTGGTCAGGCAGAAATTTTTATTCCAAACTGCTTTTGGGAACAGACTGTTTTTAAAGAATTCAATAATGCATATATAGCTTTTAACTGCTTTTTATTGTTTGGGTGTTTTAGTAGATGTTTTCCATTGTTTTTAAGGTTGTGTTTAGTTTCATTTCATTTTAACAATACACTGTTTTTATTTGTATTATGTATAGCTTATAATCTATACAATGAGTACAGCTAAATTGTTTTAACATTGTAAGTAGAATAATTGCATTTTCTAACAATAATCTTCTGTAATCATTTATTTACATTGTCTTTGTTTTGCCTTTGTAATCTACCTGGAGTTCCCGTTTTGGAACAGAAGAAAGAGAAGAATAAATAAATAAATAGGAGTATCTTTATGGCTGATAAGGGCTTGGTAGTGCCAGAAAACCTGCACTGGGGTTCTGCTACTGTCAACTGTTCAGCAACTTCTTGAACGCACTGGGGCATATCTCCATGACCAATCATAGCCTGGCTGGGATGGGATTCTCCTAAGCACCTTTCAGCTGCAGTTTTGCAAAAGGAACAGTTGTCACCTTTCCAGACTTCCAGTGGACTTTCCAGAGGTTTGTGAGGGCAATGGCTCTTTGTTTTTCCTAGTAGTAAAACTCAGATGGTGCCAGAGAGCTACTGATTTGGTGTGGGCAGGTGCCCCAGTCCAAGGAAGGGACTGTTCTGCAAGGAGGTATTGGACAATTTGTTCCTCAGTGATCACAAAAGGGCGTATGCTGGAGTAACAAGATGTTATGCCTGTGTATTACCAACAGAAATCCAGCCCACGTCTCTCAGTTGCTTCATTGTGATCCCAGTGCTGATGCTGCTAGAAACCTTTCAGCTAAACAGAAGATGAGGGGAAAGGTGGCTTGGGCAGGTATAAGAAGGCATTGTAAAAAAGGAACTTCTTTGTCACTGACTTGGTTAACTGAGGTATGCTTATACTTATCTCAATCAGCTGGAGAAAGCAGCTGTGAAGTGAAGGTTTTTACTTGCAGAGAGGATTTGGGAGGAGACTTATCAGTTTTCCTGTTTGTCTAACCAAATCACTACAAATGTCGTTTTAGATTTAGAAACCTGTTTTCCCAGTCACTTACACATGGAAATCAGTTCTATAGAATTCCATGGACCTTCTTTTAAACAAAATGGTTTAGCTTCCAAATGGAAGTAGATATTTGAGGAAAGAAAATTTTTCTTCCTAATATATGTGTGCATTTCCTGTTTCTGCTAATGTTGGTGCTGAAGTAAAGAATATTTGTTTGGTACTCTAATGTTTGATTTAATTGCTAGCTTTTACGTTTCAATTATGATTGGCTGTAACAGTTTATAGATGACTTAAGAAGGTGTATTTATTTTCAATGTTAATGTAAATTTCCCAGTTGTCAGCTGAGAGTTTAAACACAGAACTGTCAATGAGATGCTTAAAATGCAATCTGAGACAGTTATACTATCTTTACTATATCACTCACTATGATACTCTAAAAGGTTGAAATGAGAAAGAGAAACGTTAAGTGGGCATTTATATGATTGCCATTGCTCTCACAGAATACTAAAATCTGTTCAGTAAAATACCTAGAGAAAAGTAAAGCACAGCTGCTGTTAGTAGCATGCATATATGTCTTACTAGAGCTAGCATATCATTTTTCTTTTATTGAATAGGCTATGGAAAGATATGACAGGACAGAAAAGCATTTAGCCCAGATAGGGAACTAATCTTGCTTGTAAGTTTGGAATCCAACAAAGGGTGTATGTCCCTGTGGAATTTAGACTTAGTACTGATGTACCAGGCCAGTTTAAAACACTTTAGCTTTGAGGAAAAAACAAGAATAGAAGTACAAAGCTTCACAGGTCCTGAGAACGTTTTCAGGAGCCTGCTAAACATTCCTAACAAAGAGGTGAGGTTTTAAAACACAAGAATATTTCTCTGGCTCAGATCGAAATCTGAGCTAAAGAAAAAAATCTCGGGTAATCCCACATAATCCTTGTCCAAGCCACATCTCCTTCAAAGAGCCATTTCTCCCCCCTCTCTTTATGTGGCAAAGAGAAAGGAGCAAAGAAAGGAGAGGGAGAGATTTTATCCCTCCTCTATCTTCAGCGGTCTTCATGTAGCACTGACTAGCAACATGTAGTCAACCAGAGCCTAGGTGCACATGTCCCCTGGGCTTTGTGCCATTGTATGCTATCATAGCAGAGATGAACATGAAGAGAATATTAATATGCTTTTAGGAGATTGGTTAATTAATATGCTGACTTAGTTACCATCAGTAGCTGAGCGATGGTAGGATGATACTCTGGGACCCACTCATTCTAATATTGCTCCAGTATGGATGGCTTCTGTATGTCATTGTAATATTCACCTTAAAAAATAACTTGCTAAATTCTACCAAAAAGCTATTACCCCTTTTCCCTTCCTTTTACTCTTCCATGTGCCTCTGCTGCTGCTGTAGATGCCACTATTTGCCAAGGATAGAGGGTGCTTGGAGGTGATGGTCAGGTCTTTAACGGTAGAGAAGGACGAATGAGAATAGAGGAATCTTATTTCTCCAAATCTTGTTTGTTCTTCCATATCTTCTGTGTTTTGTTTTGTTTTTAAACTTGGTTCATTTCTGAGTTAATTTGAAGGGCATTTGGGAGCAATTATTCATTCCTACCTTTTATCTAAAGGAGCACCCCAGAAATGATAATACTTGTTCAAAGGTCATCAGCTCATATGGGTCACTGCTAGTCATTTGATAGTCATGAGATTGTGTTTTTGCCACCCCAGCTACCCATGCTTCTGCAGTGTCACCAGTATTATGTTCTTTCTGCCCCCTATCCAAAATTGGGAAGGCAAGAATGAGGAATATCGGTAGCTGTTAAATAAGTTTCAAGTAATCATCTCATTCATATTCATATGGCTTTTTGAAGAATGTGATCAAATGTGTTAGGATACAGCAAGTCCCTAAATACTAAAGTAGACTTTCCAGCACAGATGCAGTGCTTAGTTACTGTTGGGACTAAATCTTGATGAGTATAAATACCATGGATACATTTTCAGTTTCACTGTAGTGTTTCTGTTATTACTGGAGTACACGATTATTATTCAGCGGTAATATGAATGAAAGTTATGAAACTGTGCAGTGATATCTCACTTTTGTTACTCTATTAGAAGAAAATCACAATATCTCACAGTGGTGAGATCCTTACTATAAAGATAGGATAGGGCAGAGAGGACTTTCCTGAAGACCGGATATGCGGAGGAGCTGCCAGATGAGGAAATCAGTTCCGTGAGCCAGGAAAGCGATGCTTGGAGGAATGCCACATGGAGAAGTAGAAGGGCCAGGAAGGAAACAGAGACTCTCAAACTACAAAATCGCTTCAACGTTCTTGGTGCTATGAAAGATGAGGAACACCAGAAGGAGGGAACAGAACATCAGCAAGAAGGAATCCAACTTCGGCAACTGGAACCTGAACACCAACAGGACAGCATCCAGTATCGGGAAGACCAGCACTCCCAGCCTCAACACAATGCCCAGGCAATCCTGGAAGAATCTACCTGTCAAAGAACCCCGGACAGGCCTCAGAGGAGGCGAGTTCTGGTGGTTGGGGACTCCTTGCTCAGAGGAACCGAACCGGCAGTTTGCAAACCAGACAAGCTCAATCGAGAGGTCTGCAGTCTTCCTGGGGCCAAGATAAACCACGTAACAGAGAGGCTATCCAGGCTGGTCAAGCCCACTGACCGTAAGCCCCTCATTTTGGTTCACGTTGGAACCAACAACACGGTGAAGCGCAGCTTTCACCACATCACAAAGGACTACGAGCTTATGGGGAGTAAGCTTAAGGACCTTGGTGTGCAGGTGGTCATTTCATCAATCCACCCTGTTCAAGGATATGGTGCACGAAGGGAAAGGACAATAGTAGAGGTCAACAACTGGCTCCGCACATTTTGCCACCGCCAACAGTTTGGCTTTTTGGATCATGGCTTGAAATTCCAGGAACATGGGTTTCTGGCAAGGGATGGGCTGCACCTCACGAAACTTGGCAGGAACGTTTTTGCAAACAGTCTCACAAGGAGGATTAGGAGGTCTTTAAACTAAGTACAGCTGGGGAGGGAGACAAGATTATTCAGGACAAAGACTCGGCAAGTGCAGGGGAAAATGGCCCAAATGATATTGGCCAAGTAGGAATAGCATCCAATCGTGGGAGGGGTGGAAACAATGCTATGGGACTTGCAGGAAGGGCATGGGCACTTAAGTGTCTCTACACTAATGCACGGAGTATGGGAAACAAACAAGATGAATTTGAACTCCTAGTACAACAAAATAAATACGATTTGATAGGCATCACTGAGACCTGGTGGGATGAGTCTCACGATTGGAATGTAGGAATGGAGGGGTATAGCCTATTTTGTAGAAATAGACCAAATAAGAAAGGAGGAGGAGTAGCCTTATATGTCAAGGATGTTTTCACCTGTGAAGAGATCCACGACTTGAACACTGGAAGCCAGGTCGAGAGCATCTGGGTAAGAATTAAGGGAGCGAGAAACAATAGGGATATTATAGTGGGGGTTTACTACAGACCTCCAAGCCAGACTGAGGACCTCGATGGCGCTTTCATAGACCAAATGACTGCACATTCAAAAAGGAGAGATACAGTAATAATGGATGATTTCAACTACCCGGATATATGTTGACAGTCAAACTCTGCAAAGGCGGCAAGGTCCAGCAAGTTTCTTGCTTGTCTTGCAGACAATTTCATGGTCCAGAAGGTGGAAGAGGCAACAAGGGGATCAAATATTCTGGATCTGATCCTGACCAACAGGGAAGACCTTGTTAATGACATAGAACTGGTTGGATCTTTAGGAGAGAGTGACCATGCCCTATTAGAATTTGGCATTCAGTGGGGAAGAGAAGATAAGTGTAGCCAGGCACTCGTCTTAGATTTTAAAAAGCAGACTTCTGTAAACTGAAGGAGCTGCTGGCTGAAATCCCGTGGTCAAGAATAGTCAATGAGAAAGGAGTTCAGGATGCATGGGAGTTCTTTAAAAGGGAGATACTAAAGGCACAGGCTAAAACTGTGCCATTAAGGAGGAAAAATGGAAGGCATCTGAACAAACCGGAATGGTTGACTAAAGAACTCTCAGCTGAGCTAAGAGGAAGAAGGGGGAAATCACCAAAGAAGATTGTAAGCAAGTAGCCAGGAGATGTAGGGAGAAGGTCAGAAAGGCTAAAGCACAGAACGAACTTAGACTGGCCAGAAACATTAAAAACAATAAAAAGGGCTTTTTTAAATACATCCGCAGCAAGAGGAAAAAGAGGGAGACGATAGGGTCACTGCACAGGGAAGATGGTGAATTAATAACAGGAGGAAGAGAAAAGGCAGAACTCCTCAACACCTTCTTGGCCTCAGTTTTTTCCCAAAAGGATAAAAACACTCAACCTGGCGGTTGGGGAGCAGGTGAGGAAGTGGGGGAAATGCAGCACAGAATAGGTAGAGAGGTGGTCCAGGAATACCTGGCCACACTGGATGAATTCAAGTCTCCAGGGCCAGATGAATTGCATCCTAGGATTTTAAAAGAACTAGCAGAGGTCATTGCGGAACCTCTTGCTATAATCTTTGAAAACTCTTGGCGGACAGGAGAAGTTCCGGCAGACTGGAGGAGGGCAAATGTTGTCCCCATCTTCAAGAAGGGAAAAAAAGAGGACCCAAATAATTATCGCCCAGTCAGCCTGACATCAGTACCTGGAAAGATCCTGAAGCGAATCATCAAACAGTCAGTTTCTAATCACTTAGAAAACAATGCCGTAATTACGAAAAGTCAACATGGATTTCTCAAAAATAAGTCATGCCAGACTAATCTTATTTCTTTTTATGATAGAGTTACTTGCTTGATAGATGAAGGGAATGCTGTGGACATAGTATATCTTGATTTCAATAAGGCCTTTGACAAAGTTCCCCATGACATTCTTGCAAAGAAGCTAGTTAGATTTGGGCTGGCCAGGGCTGCTGTCAGGTGGATTTGTAACTGGTTGACTGACCGTACCCAAAGGGTGGTCACCAATGGCAGATTTTCATCCTGGAGAGAAGTGACTAGCGGGGTGCCACAGGGTTCTGTCCTGGGCCTGGTACTGTTCAATATCTTCATTAATGACTTGGATGAAGGAATAGGGGGCACGCTGATCAAATTTGCAGATGACACCAAATTGGGAGGGATTGCTAATACGCCTGATGACAGGATCAAAATTCAAAAGGACCTGGACAGATTGGAGAGCTAGACCAAGGCTAACAAAATGAATTTCAACAGAGAGAAATGTAAGGTCCTACACTTAGGCAGAAAAGATGGTATGCAGAAATATAGGATGGGGGACACGTGGCTGGCTAACAGTATGTGTGAAAGGGATCTAGGAGTCTTAATAGACTACAAGCTGAACATGAGTCGGCAGTGTGATGCAGCAGCTAAGAAAGCCAACACAATTCTTGGCTGCATCAATAGGAGTATGGTGTCTAGATCGAGGGAGGTATTGGTACCACTTTATTCTACATTGGTTAGACCTCATCTTGAATACTGCATCCAATTCTGGGCACCCCAATTCAAGAAGGATATGGATAAGCTGGAGCAGGTCCAGAGGAGGGCAACCAAAATGGTGAGGGGCCTGGAAGCCATGCCCTATGAGGAAAGACTTAGAGAGCTGGGTATGTTTAGTCTGCAGAAGAGAAGGTTGAGAGGGGACATGATAGCCATGTTTAAATATTTGAAGGGATGTCATGTCGAGGAGGGAGTGGGCTTGTTTTCTCCTGCTCTTGAGACCAGGACAAGGAGCAATGGATGCAAGCTGCAGGAGGGGAGATTCTGCCTGAACCTCAGGAGGAATTTTCTGACAGTCAGGGCTGTCTGGCAGTGGAATGTGCTGCCACGGAATGTGGTGGAGTCTCTTTCTTTGGAGGTTTTTAAGCGGAGGCTGGATGGCCACTTGTCGGGAGTACTTTGAGGGTGCTCCTGCATGGCAGGGGGTTGGACTGGATGACCCTTGTGGTCTCTTCCTACTCTACATTTTTATGATTCTATAAGAGTGTGTGATGTGCTCTTAATATTAGAACATAGTATGTAATAATCAGTAATAGCTGGTACATGCAAATTACAGACAGTGATGTTTTTATGTTTCATTTAATAGATTAAAAAAATTAGCTATAAACTATCCACACACAGGCACAAAACTATTGAACTGCCAAATGTGTCATCAAGTTAATGATGAATGCTTATTAAAATAGAACTGTAAAAAAATACAGGAGGAAGTTTGGGACACATGCAAAATTCAGCTATGCAAAATTCAAAGAAAAACAATTAAAATATTTTGCATGGCATAATATGAGACTGAAATAAGAGCCTACAGACGTACAGATCTGCCTTACAAGAACTATAAAATGTAGTTAGCGCAGTTCAGTTGAACACAGTAGAATTCATGTGTTACCCTGATTTCTGGGGTCCTGTGGGGGACACCTCAATGTGCTCCAAATACTGGGGAATGGGAATTAGCCAGAGCACAAGCTGTAGCACTACAGGAGACAGGGTAATCTAGCAAGATCTTTAAACCCAATTTTTACGGGGTCAGACCAAGCCAAAAACCAAGCAAAATTGTATAATAAAATGATTTTATTGAGGGGACTTCACTCATGCATGCACACAAAATACACACAATCACACATTCACACGAGAGCTAGCTAAAAAAGAAAGGAAGGAAAAATTATAGAGAGGCTGAAGGATTTGGAGGGATTTATAATTACCAGTCCAGAAGAGTAGTGAAGAGCAGAAATGTGTTTTGGCTTAGGTAGGACCTAAGGGCAGTTCTCATTCAGGAGCCAGACAGACAGAATGACAGGTAGATCTTCAAGAGACTGCAGTGGGTCTGCTCAAACCAGGGGTATTTGTACCCTGAAAATGGCTTGTGGCTGTGAAGGTTCCAGATGCAAGACAAAGGGAACCTGTTGTGGACAATGAGTCTTTCGCCGGTTGATGGGCTTAGTGCTTTGATTGATAAAGACATGATGGATGTTGTAATAGCTGTCTATTGTGGGTGCTGTGAGGACAGACGAAAGAATCCAGGTGTACAAGGGTTAAATATCTGTCAGTCAGTGTCCTGGTGGGCTCCTCACAGTTGGATTCTCTGGAAAAGTCCAGCTTCTATTTAAGCCTATTATCCACAGGAATGATGTGTATTTGCCTGACAAGTGACTCAGTCTTACCTGGAGGGATTTTGGAGTTGACTTCTCACATTTACAGTCAAATTCTTTCCCTCGCTCAGTTTGACCTCTCTGTCACCTCTCAGCCTTGAAATTGATATCAGAGCCAATAAAATGTGTTGCCAATTACATATAATGCCAATTAGATATGGTGCCCATCCAAACTATACTGATATTGGGGACCCCCAAAGCAGGGCCTTACACATGTGTGAGTACATATACATAGGATCATGCAGTTAACTCTTTTGTAGGCTCTTCTTCAGTGCGTTGTTTCCAGTTTGGCATATATTTTGACAAAATAAATACTATGAAGGCTGCATATAAAACATTAAAAGCATTGTAGCAACAGTAATAAAAAAATCAATAAAATTTAACAGAGCTTTCAATACAGTGCTGAAACAAAACATGATAGAACATCTGGATAAATAAAGCAAATCTCTGTCTTATTCCAAAAAGAATGAAGACTGGAGTCCTTTGATCTGGGATGGCAGGCTGACCATAGTGGATCATGCTGAATAATTTCCTGATTAATATAACAAGCTGTATGTGAGAGTGCCCGTGAAAAGTGTTTGAAAGCTGGTGCAAAATGTGACAGGAAAACTAGTGTTGGGTACACACTTATAAACTGAATATCACCTGTCTTAAACTAACTGTGTCAAGCTTTCAGTTTGCTTCTGAGCTGAAGTGAGGATATTGGTTTCAATAGAAGAAACCCTAAATAGTTTACAGCCAGAATATCTGAAAGACTGCTTTCCGCGTATGTGCCTGGCCTTAAATTTGAAATCAGGTTGTGAATGCTATCTTGTTAAGAGCTAGATTGGTAAACAGTGATGTAAATCTTTGATTTTTTTCACACGTACATTTGAGGAGAAATTATGTCCATAGTTTTCTTCTTACTGCAGAAGAAAATGAATATTTCTGTAGAGTTTTTGTATGGTATTTGCACCTCTGAAGTATTTCAAGAAATTAGTCTGTGCAAAAAAAAACAAGTGGGGGGCTTGCATGAAAATTGTATTTGTTGAACATTGTATTTAATAAAAATCATATTTTTGTGCAGGAAACATATTTTACCCCCAAAAAAGTTTTCAGAAATGTGTTTTTTAAATGTGTGTGTGTGTAAAAAAATATTTTTGCACAAAAACAGTAGTTAAGTACAAACATCCTGCATTTTTCATGAAAAAAGGCGCTAGAAATGAATGTGTTTATGAACAAAAATACAATTTGTGCACCAAAACATTTTTCCCAGAAACAAACATGGGTTTTGTGCAAAAAGTGTCTTTTTTTTTTTTTTGCAAATTATACCAATTTTGCAGAAAAAAGTATGTGTTTTTCGAAATAATGCTTTTTTTTTTGTGCATGAAAATCATGTTTATGTGCAATGCCCCAGGATTTTGCTTGTGTTTTAATGCTTGGGGTTTTTTTGTATATATTTAACTGTATTGCTCTTTTAAATGGGTAACAGATATTTTAAATAAATATTTTTTTTGAGGAGGAAATTCAAAATGCAAGCTGTAGTGATCCTCAAAGCTTTTCCCTGATAATCATCATCTCCTTTGTTGAGATAGTGGTTGTATCTGGAAGAGGGTTTCTTAAGATAAGCAAAGAACTGAGGCAGGTTCATGTATATGTGGCAGTTCTGCTCATAGTTAGCAGCTATATTTTATACCTACTGCAGTTTTTGGAAAATCTCCAGTAGCAGTCCTACGACCAAGACATTACATTAGTCCATGTGTTCAGAAGTTTAAATGTTTACACAGAGATAAAATTGATCAGTTGCTAGATCCAATGTAACATTTACAGTAAGAAGCTTTATACTTGCCAGCGTTAATAAAGGACAGCTGACTACTCAGTTGTCAACATTTGAAATTTTTGTTTGTTAATATGAGGTGGTAAAAAAGGATTAACTTCTATAATGCATGACATTCTTCTGGATTCTAATGGATGAATGGATTCTAATGGAGCCTTATAGTACAGCTTTGAAACCATCCTTAAGTTAAAACTTGCTGAACCCAAAGATGGTTTATCTCCATGCTTTAATTTTTGGGAGAACTGTAGACAAATGTCATAAATGTAAGTTCTGGATGTCTCATTAGATCGTGTGCTTTTGTTAGATTATTCTAAAGTTTGTTGTTGTTATTGTGTGCCTTCAAGTCATTTTGACTTAGGGCAACCCAAAGGCAAACCTATTATGAGGCTTTCTTTGCAGAATTTATTCAGAGGGGGTTTGCTGTGGCATTTCTCTAAGGCTGAGTGTGACTCCTCCAGAGTCGCCCAGTGGATTTCCATGGCTGAAATTACAGTGACAGAATTTGGTCTAGATCCTGCTGACAGCACTGCCACCTACAGTAGTAATGTATCATTAGTTAAAATATGGCTACCTAAGGTACAACATGGGGCTGGACTGGCAAAATTGGCTGGTTGCTTTTAATTAAGAAAGGAAAAAAGCTGATAAAGATTTTTAATGAAAAGTATTTTTTGTCCATAGGCTTTATCAAAAAGAGGTACAATCTAGATATCAATAGATATTGTACATTCAATTTAGGTTGATATGTTGATGGTGTATACTATGTATAGTATATTTGATATTTATTGAAATTATGGTATTAGTTTTGGCATTTATGATATGCTTTGTACCTATGTTATATTCTTTTTTATTGGTGGTGTTAATTTTGGCATTTGTGATGAAGGCTGTATTGTTTTGGATATCATATTTTATTTTTGTTTGGTATAGTAAGTGTGGTGATCATTTGCAATATGTATTGTGGATGGAAAAGGTATAGTTGGCCTTCCGCTTTTGCAGGTTCAGTATTTGTGGATTTGATTATTTGTAGATTATTTTATTTTATTTGTTTAAAAAATTACTGTATTTGCCCCTGCCATGGAAAAAAGTGTTGTCTCGAGGAATCTGTAGGTCCTGCAGTACAATTCTGTGATCCACTTCTGCTGAAAGTGTACCATGGAGTCTCACTGGAGGCCTTAGAGATTCCTAGAGAGAAAGTGCTTCTGTAGGCATTGCCAATTCTTCCAACATGACTCTATGACCCACTTGCACTGGAGGTTGACAAATTACAATGGAGGACCTAGATATTCCAAGAGAGTGTTTTCAGATTTTATATATATATATATATATATAATTCACAATTTTTCTTTTTGTTTGCAGTTTTTCCACTTTTGCAAGGTCTTGTGCCCCTAACTCTCATGAAAGTGGAGGGCTGGCTATATAGGTTATTAGAATATGCGACAATATTTTTTGAAAAAATTGTGGAGTTCAGCCCAGGAATAGCATTAGCTTCTGACAAGTAAAGCAATCCAAATAATTTCCTGATCTCAGTCCTAAATCCAAGGTGATTTGCAAATGTGAATCATTTAACTTTATATCATGTACTTATGCTCCTCTGTACTAAAGGTACCCTCAGATTAGTTCTAGGGCATTAGTGCAACTACCTTCCCCCCAGCAACAAGTGTATTGGTTTTAATATGTAATGGGTTTTAATTCTAAAATTAGGCTACGTTTTAAGCTGTTCTATGTTGTTTAATTCTTTTTCAATTTTTATATTCAGATCATTTTAGCTAGTTTGTTTTAATGTACAGTATAAGCTGTTTTGGATCCCATACAAGAGAAGAGAATATATAAATTAAGTAAATAATATGATTTAGGATTTTCATAGCACTCACTGTTGTACAGTAGTGGATTTCACGCAGAGGAGAACCTTATCCTTAGAAGCCCTCTCAATGTATTTCATTAGGAACGTAAGACTCAACCTTGTATCCGGTTGGATTGTTTGTCCATTTAGCTTAGTGTTGCCTCTTCACGTTGGTAGCTGTTCTCCAAGATCTGAGGCATGTCCTTTGATACCTTTGTCTTTGAACTGGAGATGCTGAGACCTGAATGTGGAACTTGTGTATGCAAAATTTAGCTTTGTCCCTCAGCTACGCCTTTTCCTGAGAAGAAGATCTAATACCGATAAGCACTGTGATCTCAGGTAAATTATATGTCTGAATGTTTATGGCTCTCTGGATCAGGACAAATGAAACAACTATAAATTTTTTTGTAAGATTATGGTCTAACATTTACTTAGGAGAAAATAATCATTCTTTTTTCTATGACAGAGGGTAGATGTAGTGAGTAGCCAATGAAAAATAGAAAGACTTGGAAAATGTCTGATTAACAAACTCATAAAAATAGTTATAAATTGAAAACTTGGCGTACCAATGATCTCAATAGTGTTTGTATGGTAGTCTGGATTGCCTGATAACTAGTTTTGTTAGTTTTGATTTTAAAATTCAAGTGGATGAGTGATTTGGTAGGATTTGGTTATAGTGGTACATTTAAACCTCGCTTTAAAAACAAACAAACGGGTGATTAGGAAGAAACAAGTAAGAGGGATGGTTTTGCAAGATGCTGTTATGCTTCCTCCAGGCTGAAAACATTGTTAAAGTATGCCAATAAATGCGGATGGAGTTCCCTTTATTTTTAGAAATAGAAATAAGATAAATGTGGTGGCAGGAGGCTTGTATATTTAAACACAGAACTGCCTCAGTCCTTTGGAAACAAGAAAGGGATATTTTAATAACAAACTCAGTTAACAGTTCGGGGGCATCGTACCCTGTTTACTTCCAAATGCTTTTCATCCAGCTGAAATAATATCTGGTGTCAAAGCTCAACAGAAAACTAAAATATTTTTCATACAAGGTTGGCCGTTGGACTGATCAAAAGAGATTTACTCAGTTGCACATCAGATATTAGTGAAATATATGTCAAATAATGTTATATAAATTTTAAAAGTCTTTTTAACACTGCTGTTAAGTTGTCTTATTATGTTTTTCCCCTGACTATCCCTAGTGTTTTTCTTAATTGCTCCTGTTGTCCCAGTAAAAAAGGTGAAACTGGTTCATCACATTTATACAAGCTGTAGTGATTGGTGGCATCTTTATTAGTGGGACACAAAATCCACTTTGGGTTTTAGTTTGAACCTTAAGGGAGCTATCCAGTTTGTTACAATGTATATTAAAAAGTCTTTTTCAAAAGACATTTATAAATATAATTTGCCACCTTTGTCATTTTATATTAAGCAGCAATAAATATTTTAAAATATTTTGCCTAACCCTTTCTCTGAATAGATATATTCCACATTTAAGCTTACAGAGCTTCCGTCATCATAACAAAAACATTTCAGAAGATAGCCTTTCCAGGATAGTGTGTGGTTGTTGTCTATGAATGTGGTCTTCCAATTTTGAGTAAATATACTTCATTTCTGTTTTCAGGGGAGTTCTTCCATAAAGTTGGAATTCTGTGATTAGAGCACACCAACAAATTGTTCACCCTTTGTGGAGGGCAGGATGAATCAACATCTGCAATTCCTTTTCTCTTAGATTTTTTTAAAATAATGAGTAGTTTCTTTCATACTGCTGCCATCCTGATCTAAATCTTGCCCAAGGTTGGATGTATGGCATAGGGTTGGGAGAGCTTTAGAGACAGAGCCTTCCCTGCCTTACTCCCCACTTTCCACCATTCCATTGTCAGACAGGGAACAGTGGCATAAAAATCCACTTCTGCTGTGAGACAAGGACAAAGATCAGATCTCTTTCTCCAGGGCCGGATGTCTGTCTCTGACCAGAAAGAGGGAGATCTTATGTCTTTTGTAGCCCCTGAGATGCTGTCCCTACAGCCTTAACTTCGTTTATTTTTTAAAAAAGTTATACAGTGGACTCTCTGTAGCTTTGGGGGTTCCTGGAATGGGAATAAGAAAAAAATGTGAATGCTCAGGTCCCATAGTACTAAATGGTGGTGATATATGTGCAGATGCTTCAACCGGTCTGTGTTCATGTTGGTGCCACTTTAGGTATAGAACACAATGCTTCATATAAACTGGAACTTACAGATGTGGAGGTCACAGGTAAGGAGGACCCACTGTAATACAAAGTTAACCTATAGTATTTCTACTTCCAGCTAGACTAATAGATAATACTTTTGAAGAAAGTATTACCTGTTAATCAAGCAGTGCTTTTACAGAAATCACTAGTACTTCATACCAAAACAATGTTTTCATCATAAAATCAGAGAGAGTAAAAACACAGAAAAATAGCAGCAAGGTAAACCAATTCAAATTGTTTGTCTTGGGCATTCACAGAAGTTCAGTCCACATTGCATTACTAGCTGTAACTTCCTTTTAAGACTTTTCTTGGGAGTCACCAGCTACATATTTTGCATAAATTGAACAGTGTTAACTTTGGAATTTTATCGCAAGTTCAATAATAAATGGGTTCATTATGTTTCTCCCTTCTTTTTAGGTAGCCTACCATATGAATACAAGATTGTGATAGCAGGCAATCATGAGCTGACGTTTGACCAAGAGTTCATGGCAGACTTAATAAAGCAGGACTTTTACTATTTCCCATCTGTGTCTAAACTGAAGCCAGAAAGCTATGAAAATGTACAGTCTCTCTTAACTAACTGCATATATCTGCAAGATTCAGAAGTGACAGTGAGGGGCTTCAGGATATATGGCTCTCCTTGGTAAGCATTTAAAAAATTATTGGCATTGATTAATACATAGTGTTTCTGTCCATCATAGTTATACAAAAAAAATGTAATATAGATGTAATATTTGCTTCCATATATTTTGCAACAGGCCTTAAAACTTTAATCACCTTAAAAGGCACTCACGTTTAGTTATTTTGTGAATGTACATGTGCATGTATGCACGGTTATGCTTATGAAAACTACACAAGCATAATTTTAAAAGAGCCATTTTTCTATTTACACACAGAGAAGGAGTAAATCTTTTAGGATGCATGTTTAATCTAAAAATGAAGACTATTGCTTGAGAAATATTATGTAGATGTAAAGTTAGATAAATTTTCAGCTTGAGTTCATAATTGATCAATTATCATGTTTATTTCAAGTGCATAGAAGTGGGAAAATACCTGTTGCTTATTAGTAAAGTACTGGATTTTTTAAAAGTTTACAAGCTGATGGCTGGGAAAGATACTTGCAAACTCTGAAGAGCTTATGCCAGTCAGCATAAACAATACCTGGACAGATGATCTGATTCTGTGTAAGGCAAAGATTTTCCTGTATTCCATTTTCTTTAACCAAGTTGCAGCCCTAGTTTATAATTGCATTTAATTCCAACAGTTTAAAAGAGGTAAGAATTTTCAGAGTGATCACAATTTTTTAAATTTTTTATTAGAGTTTATAAAACCAGAGACTAAAAGAAAAAGAAGGAAGGTCTTGTACAAACAATCTTATCAACCATCTATCAATCATTCAGTTTCTCATTCTTCACCATCTTCACATCATAACTTCCCCACTGGATTATCCTTACATAAATTACTGCATATACAAATGAGGATCTATTTTCACAAACATCAACAGAGCTCTACTAATAATGGCAAGAATAGAATCCTACTTACATTGACATCTTTTATAACATTTTTCAATATACCTTAGGAGAAATGTGAAAAGAAAGAAATTTTTTATATTTAGTATATTTAAAATAAAGTTCTTTATCATTATGTTAGTTCTCAATCCATAAAACTCACTATCGTCAAGTGCCCCCATTTGCTTCTAAAATAAGAGGTAACTGGGTCCCTTTTTTAACTAAACTATCAAGGGGGATCGCTCTTAGTAATGTCATTAACCTATCCATTAATGCAACATCAAACAATTTTATTTCCCAGTCTTCCTCATTCAGGGTTTCTATTTTTTCCAAGCTTTAGCATAATATAATTCTTGCGGCAACCATTTTGATCTTTCGAAGAGTTTAAATGGGATTAAAAATGTATCATGACATAGGATTCTATGGACTATCCAAGTTAACAGATGCATGAAGTTATTGTTATGACCAAATCAGGTAAGATGTTGGAGATGTAATAGCATTTCTTGACATCAGTGTCATCTTCTTCTTGTTATGGCTTCTGTGAAATGGGCCTAATTTAGATTGGCAGATTTAACACTTTCAACTTCATTGATTCAGTGGTTAAAAAAATCCCTTTTGTGGACCTGCTATTAGCCTCAAAAAGGAAGGCATACATGCACAGTACACAAACCTGTGTATTGTTCTTAATGTAGCTGAGAGTTAGATTTGTGCCAGTCATTTGGCATGGTTTAAGCCAGTGGAATTAGTTGGAATTGGCAAGTTATTACTTAATGGCAGTCCTGTTGATTTAGTGAGTCTACTCCAGTTGGGACTAACAACTGGATTTAGGTTCAGTTTTCAGCATGGAAACAGGCCACAGTACTCTAATGAAAACCCAAGTAAACAACTTTTCCCCTTTTTGAAAAAAAAATAATATAGCATTTTAGATTATAAGTAAATCGTGGGATTCCAAAAATAACAGGTGCAATTTAGGTATAGATTCCTCAGTTGGTGATGAAGACATAGTAAGCAGAGGCCTACTGTATGTAGCTTAGATGAAAACTTACAGTTGTGATTACTGGGTAAGGATTATATTTTGCCTAGTTAACTAGTTTAGAATTTATTGAGATAGCTGTTGAATAAAACACAATAAAAAAAGGAAGGGCAAAAGTTTATGCAGGTGTCTCTCAACTCAGATATTCCATTTCCCTCTCTGTTTCTAAATCTGTGGGCCACATCAAGTCTCAGAAGAAATAACTCCATGCTAAAAGTGCTGCCGAAGCAGCCAGATAGCAGCCAACCGTGGGGTTGGGCTTTCTTCAGCTGCATTAATGGTGCTTCTGCTGCTAGGTTCTGTGGCCAGTTTTGGTTGTGAAGGCAGAGATACAAAGTTGTTTAAACACTGGATATTCTGTATCTGGAATTCTGAAATCTGAAATGCTCCAAAACCCAAAACTTTTGGAAGGGCAATACATATGTACCTGTACTGTATTTACGAGGCTGGAAAGAGACATGGCTAGAGAGGGGCGCAAGGATGTGTGGAATGGCAGAAATCCACGCTCCATGCGATTTCACAGATTCTGACATCTCTGCAGCTGAACAAACAAGCAATAGTGCTACAGCCTCAAAGGCAGAAGCAGGCAGCCAGCTGCCCCTCCACTAAGTATTTACTGCAATTACTGGGTTTCCATTGGCAGAAGACTTGGGTAGGAAAGGCACTGATTGGAAGGTCAGTGGTGGTGGAAGCAGTAGGGGTTAGAAGGACTGTTTTTTAGGCATGGGGCTCTCCTGCAGGCAAAGGCTGGAGATAGTCACCAGCAGCTACTGCTGCTGTGTCCTGCTCTAGACTTCACTTCTGGTGTGGGGTTGCCAGTGCAGCAGCAGCAGCCATGATAGCTACTGCATATGCAAAGTTTGTCTGCAAACTTAGCTATGCTGTCTCCCTCCTTCCTGCTCCCCTCCTTTGCCCGAAGGTGGGGGAGTCTGAGGAATACATACCTGGTGTCTGGGAATCACTACTGCCTCTGCTGTTGCCTTACACCAAATACAGCTCACCAAGGAATTACAAGTTTTTTATAAAACATAGGACCTTTCCACACTACACTGTTATAGTGCTATTATTCCACTTTCAACATTTTATGGAATCCTGACGTTTGCAGTTTAGGGAGGGACGTTTAGAATTCTCAGCCAAATAGCTCTTTGGCCTAAGTAAACTACAAACTCCAAAATTCCACAGGGTGTTGAAAGTGGAATGATCTAATATATAAAAGTCAAAGTTCATGAGTTTGTCTGTGTCAGGAAGGTGAAGACCTCCTATGATTGGCTGTGTCAGGCAAGAAGACCTCATATGACTGAGAAAATAAAGTCCCAGGCAACACCAGGTAAATACGCTAGTAGCACTGTAAAAGCATAGGGCAGAAATGGCTATAGATATGATAGAAAATTTGGTAAAAACTGTTACTGAAGTTGATTTGTTGGTGAAATGGAGAAACCCAGGAACATAAGCAGAGCCATGCTGAAACAGACCAAAAGCCCAAATGTCTATGGGAAGCCCACAAGCAGAAGATGAGTGCAACAGCAGCCTACCTGTTGTGTTCTCTCACAACTAGTACTCAAAGGCAGACTGCCTGTGATACTGAAAGTAACATACTGTCTTCATGAGGTGATATCTTGCCTTCATGATTGATATACTCAGTGAATCTGTCCCTCCAGGTAAATAATTTCAGATAGATGCCAGATGGGTATCTACAAGCCATGAGAAAGATAATAAGAGGAAGATCTGAAACTCATTTAGGAGAATCATAGCCTAGGCAAGGGACATGGATACATCAGCCTGGTATGTTTAATTAATCCTGTGCCAAGGAGAGATTGCCACAGGTAAAAAGTTAGCCATCACTTCAGATTTAGGAACCATCCTGGTTGCATGGTTTACTTTTACCTTTGAGCAAGTCAGGCTGTACTTGCAAGGAAATGGTGAGTGAGGCCCATATAAATTTCTATCCCACACACCACAGTATTGATGAGAATCCTTATATAATGCAGGACTGGGCAGCTGGAGGGGACATCAGGAGCCATTTTTTGCCTTTGTCTCTTCAGAGGACCATGCTGATGTGACTGGAAGACACCTTATTTCTAGTTTTCTTTTCAGTTTCTGAAGATTCATGTGTGCAGGTCTAGAAGATGTGGTGGCTAAACTGCAACATTTTACAATGTTTTAATGCATTTAATGCATTTTGGGGTATTCAGGGGGCTGTGGGTTCAGGGGCCTCAAAGTGTGACTTTGTAGGCTGCCTGTGGCCTGCACCCCACACTTCCACCCCACCATCCAATAATGGATTCTTAAAATTATTGTCAGTGATGCTGTGCCCACAATGGAGAACAAGTACCTTGGGTAATGTGTTTCCCAGAGGACATCCGTGGCATGCTGTATGTGACTTTCAGAAGAATAAAAATGTTGCCCCTGTATCTGGCTCCTTTGGTAGGAAGATTTGTCCCAGAAGAGCTTTAGGACACAGTATTTCTTGTCTCACTTGCAGTTGTACTTACCACATCGTTCTGCTGCCCAGCCTTTACTGAATTTTCAGGTGATCATCATTGGGGAGACTGGGCAGACACACTTAATCTGGTTTGCTTACATGATTGAGAAAAGGCTGTGTTCTTTTAATATTTGCTGAGATCTCTATCACTCCAGCCTTGGAACTGGATAAAGGTACAATTAGATCCCTTATATCCTTTATATTTCTGTTTCTTTCCTCCCCGTCAAGATGATAGTTTGCTTTGTTGAATCTTTCATTTAATTTTTAACTTGCTGTTATTAGATCTGAAAACTGGAAAGGTTTTCATCTCCAGAAGGGAGATCTTTGGTTGGAGGTACCTACTGCTTTACGAGTATTTTACTCTTTGCTATCAGGCTTCCTATGTAGTATCTTGCTAAGCATAGCTTCTGAATCTTCTAACTGAGGAGCATATGTCATATATCTCATGTTTTGTTTTGCTCTGCAAAAGCTTGTGCATCAATAAATCTCTGAGTGATTAATGTGCACTTGACCCTTTAAAGCAGTGGTTCTCAACCTGTGGGTCCCCAGATGTTTGTGAACTTCAGCTCCCAGAAGCCCTGAGCATTGACCATAGTGGCTGGGGCTTCTGGGAGCTGAAGTCCACGAACATCTGGGGACCCACAGGTTGAGAACCACTGCTTTAAAGAAAGCCAGCACTTAATAAATGGAGAAGTTCAGGTATATTTTTATAACTCAATCTTTGCAGCTGTTGTGCTGGCATTTAACCATTCTGAATAAGGTGCAGTGACTTCTAGGTCAGCGTAGCACGGTGATTTGTGTGGTACTCTGTTACCGTGAAGGGGCAGCTCACACTGTGACACTGATCCTATAGTGTGTGTTTGCATTGCTATAGAACAATAACCCTCATTTTGCACAACTGCTGTATTGCACAGGACTCGAGTAAGTCAGGGATGTGGTGTGTGACAAGGTAGGTGTGGGGAAATGTGTTCAGTCTAAAATGATGGATTTGGGTTATCAAAGTGAAAGTGTTCCCTTACCTATGTAACACGCAGCAGTACCCCCCCCCCCGATTCTAAGAGGTAGAACAGGAGAATAACAATTCTGGTGATTGGTGTATTTTATGAAGTTGACATTATGGGAGACAAAGACTATAGTGTTATGAGTAGGTATGGATATTACATAATTACAATTGTGTACTGTATATTATACAGTTACAACTGAGTTGTTATTAGTACAGAGGAATGCATTACTAAATTTGAGCTATTGTGTACATTTTACTTGGAAATAAATCTAATTGAATGTAATGGGAACAACATCTAAATAACCATATATAGGCTGTGTATTATTTAAATACACTACTATACTAAATATAAATACTATTTTGTTTCTGTTTTAATTTGCCAAGGGGGAAATGCTAGTCCTTTGCACATTAAAATGCTCATGCCATTTGTGTATCAGAAAGTGTTGCATCTTTGCTTAATTCAGTCATTAAGAGTCACTTTGATTTATGTTATAATACTAATTGTTTGAATGAGGCTTTGTAAACTTTAAACTTCGCCTTTTAGGAAGGGACACACCTTGCCCTGCATATGTTCTAAAGATATGTGCAGGTAAAAACACAAAGAATTAAGGTTTTGAGATGATCAGATTTCATCATAAAATACAGTCCTCTCTCCACATCTCCGGGTTTGACCTTTGTGAATTTGATTGTTTGCAAAGCACCCACTTGCCTCCACCTCATTCTCCCCCCGCAATTCCCTTGCCTTTTGCCCAGGTGCACTGTGCCTTCCTTCACTGTGCCTGGGCGAAAGGAAAGCGAATGGGAAGGGGGAGCCCCTATGTGTAGAGAAGGAAGGTGCATGCAAGCCCCCCACATTCTCCCCCTCCCATTTGCTTGCCTTTTGCCAGACGATGAGTAGGAAGGCATGGCATGCCTGGGCAAAAGAAAAGGGAGGAGGGGGAGGAAAGGGGAAAGTGTGTGTGTGCCTTTTCCATGTGTAGGGCGGCCTCCTGTCGTTCTCCTTCCGTTTGCCCAGGCGCAGAGAAGGAAGGCAACATGCCCAGGCAAAAGGCAAGGAAATGGGACTGGAAAGGTGCACATACTCCTTGTCCGTGCTCAGGGCTGCTGCTCCCCCCATTCATTTGCCTTTTGCCTAGGTGCATGGAAGGAAGGCATGTGTGCCTGAGCAAAAAGCAGGAGCCCACACAAGCCTGCTCTGCATACAGGGCTGCTTCCTCCCGTTTGCTTTTGCCCATGCATGGAGAAGGAAGGCATACACCCAGGCAGAAGGCAAGGGTATAGGAGGGGGGACCCCAGAAGGAAATGGGAGCAGTAGTGCTCCTTATCCTGTTAGAGTAAGATTGTGAAAGTTTTGTAAAATATCGTTTCAGTTATTTTTCAGATTTTTGGACTCCCCCCCCCCATGCATTTCGTTTGCACAGAAATTTTTTTTCCACAAAATATGTTTTGTACAAGAAGTGTATTTTGTGTGTTAAAATACTTTTCTCTGCCAAAACATTGTGTGAAAACACTTTTCTGTGGGGAAAAAAGGGTGTGGGTTTTTTTGTTTTGTTTTGTTTTTTTGCTGGAACAGAATTTTTGCAAAGTCCAAAAATGTGAAAAATCGTACAGTAGGTGACTGCTTTTTAACAGTGCCTTAACATATCAAGACAACCATTCTTGTCAAGACAAAGAGCTTTTGTGAGTATTCTTCATAGCTTTTATGGTAGAATGGCTAGCCAAATCTCAGAAACCGAAATTCTGATTTTCGCACTGTTGTGCTTCATTGTCTTGATAGCTTTTTTGTGCATCTTCTATCAAAATCAGAGAAATCAGTTACATCCACATAGGGCACAGAGTGCAGCTTTTTTCCTATGTCAGTGTTGATATTTTTCATATCAGTAACATGTAACAGTAGAAGTTAATAATAAAATTGTGCATTTGTGTACATGTGAAAGAGATTTAATAAACTTACAGTAAACTTTGAAATAGTTTAATACTTGTTTCTGTTTTGCAAAACTGTATTTGTTTTTTACAAGTCCTATCAGGCTGGGATATAAGAAATAAGTTGTCAGACCTAATGCACATACCTCAGTGTGAATTCTCACAGTGTGAATAAACTGTGAAGTATATTGCAAGTTTTTTAAAAATGAAAATTGGCATTTATGAACTTCGTGCTTTTGCTGTTTGGTAATCCTCTCCACCTGCTGATTGTTGTGCATTTATCTAAATTTAAAACCACATTGCACTTGAAATGCATCCATTTATCTCAGATATCCAAATTGCTTTGTATTTTTTGTATATCTACCTGCTGTGTTTCAGTTTCATGTTCCAAGTTAATTTTATTTTTCTTATATGTACGACCTGTACAAACATAAGGTTGGCTTCCAAATTAAAAAGAAGAGAACACTTATTATGCCCATTAGTCTCTCCCCCCCCCTTCAATTTGGCACCTACTACTAATTTGTAAATCTAATGTAAACATAGTAATTATCCTGTGAGACTATTTCTCATACCTTTCTCAGTAGGTTCACAGTCTGCAACACAGAAGCTCAGAAATGAAGATGAAGAAAGGAGCTGTAGTGCATATTCTAGTAGAGGAACATAATGTCAGACACAGACTTGAGAAAGTAGCCTTAAATACTATATTTGATACTGCTAGATCTATGCATGGTGGTACACAGCAGCAAAATCTGCATCTAAAAATTGCATAAGGAGGTATTGCTGAAGCAGAACCTTGTTTGTATGGAGCTAAAATCTCCCCCATTTCCCTGGATTCTTCCGCTGAGTTTCTGCTGTGCTTCTTGGTTTTTTGACAGCTCTAGGTGTGCCCTGGTGGCCAACTGGTGTTGAATAACTCCTTCTTCAATGACTGGGAAATTACAACCCCTTCTGTAATGGGACTTTACACAAGAAATCCCTTCAGGATTCTGGCCTCTGGTAGCTGATGCCAGCTTGAGTAACTGAGTGAAGTAATTTCTTCCCCCTGACTGTTTCTGCTCAGTGGATAGCTGGCAGTGCCAGAATAAAACAGTATTGCTTCATCAGGGCTGCCAAGACTTTGAGGGAGTACAGGGAAACAGAATGATGAGGTCCTGGTGATTATGTACAGCAGCCTAAACTGATTTATCCTTACAGAAATAAAAGGCAAGACAGATTAATAAGGGGGATATCTGGCTGTTTTTAGTGGTCTCTGTGCCTCATGCAGGTATTTGCTCCCGCACAGATCCATACACTGAATTTTCCAAAACTGAGTAGCTCAGTAGCAAAACTGAGTAGCAACCTCTCCCTCCACTTTGGCTCCAGGATAAATAGCACCAAGAGCTACTTCTCTCAGTTCATTTTCATCCATCATCCAATTCATCTCGGAGATCCAGTGCTAGGTAGCTGCTTTCCTTAAATTTCTTTGATTCACTTTCTTTTCCCCTGACCTCATCATTGGTGAGTTCTTTACATTGCCTGTAAGGCCCTCTTCAAAAATTTTTCCTCGTGCAGAGGAAAGATTCCTCACTCTGACAGTCACTCTGAGTGCCTCTTCTGCCTCAGTGAAGGCCACTGCATGAATTACCATTCCATCTGCAAAGGATTCATACACAAAGCCTCAGAAACTGTCTCTCCAACTCTTCCTCTGGGAACAATTCCTGAAAGTTGCTGACGTAGCTGCCCAAAACCACTGGCTTCACACACCTTCTGCCCCTATCTGCAAAAAATGGTAGCTGACTTCAATCTTGGAAGGTCCATCTTAATCAAGGCAAATACCTTCATCCTTGATATTGGCAACTAAGCCAGTTGTACCCCTGGCTGAGGTGCTGGGTGATCTAGGCTTTATACCAGCCCCTTCAAGACCAGGCAGGTCCATCAGTGCATGACTTTAATCTGCCAAAGGGCACAAGAGTGTAGCTGATTCCACTGCTCCTAGAAAGAAAAGGCAAACTAAAGATAAGGATCACTCTGCATCAACAGTCTCTTCTCCTTCACTCCTTGTATCATTTCTAGACTGTGAGATAGATAACTTGGCCCACATGTCTCTTCAGAAGACCTTCAACCCTATGCAGATGTCATCTTAAGGCTTGCAAACTCTTTCAGGCTCAAAGTCAAACCACAGGCCACCCCCTTTCTGGATTCTGTATTTCAGAAGGTTGATGTCCACAATCTGACACCAGCTATGCTACTATTGCTGTCAACACTGATGAAAGTAGTCAAACAATCTAGGGCTAAACCCTTCGTACCACTGACTGCCAAGCAAATGAAGACACCCTACTGGGTTCAACAAGAGGGTACTGCTTTCCTTCCCACTCATCTGATCTACAACTCAATTATAGTCCTGGCCTCTTAGTTGAAATCCACCTACTAATCTATCCTTCTTGGTGAGGTGGTTTGTTGTCTTAGTCTCTTTGGGAGTAAATTCTGCTCCTGTTTCTGGAGTGGAAATTAAATGGAATGGAATGGAAATTAAAAGTTCTGGATATGATAGAGATAGAAAAAATAACATGTTCGCTGAAAAGTAAGCCTATCCAGAACTTTGAAAGGGAATGGAAAGAAGTCTTGAATAAGATAAAGATATAGTATAAGAAAAGAAAAAAGAAGAAAACAAGACTGTATGTAAAGCAAGGCAATAGTGTAATAAGGTAATGTAACAAAGCAGCAATGTAACAATGTAAGATACAAGAATGTAAGATTATCTTTTAAACAGAAACTATGTATGAATGGAATGTAAAGAAGCAGACTCAACTGGAAAAAAGAAAAAAGCTTGGAGGTGGGGAAGGGTTTTTTTAATTTCATCTTAAACTTTAATAAAAATATTTTGAAAAAAAGAAAAGAAAGGATGCCATGTTGAAGATGGAGCGAGCTTGTTTTCTGCAGGTCTAGAGACTAGGACATGGAGCAGTGGACTCAAACTACAGGAAAAGAGATTTCGCGTAAACATCAGGAAGAACTTCCTGACAATAAAAGCCATTCAATAGTGGGATATGCTGTCTTGGAGTGTGATGTTGTCACCATCTTTGGAGGTTTTTAAACAGACACTGGATGGCCATTTGCGGGGGGGTGGTGTCTTTGAGTATCTGTTGCTGCATGCCAGGAGGTTGGACTCAACGGCCGTTGTGTCTCTTCCAACTGTTTGATTCTAAGTCTGCATGGTGGGTTGTGAACTGTTCCTTTGGGAAAAGATGGCATCTTTTGTTCCTTATCTCTTAGAAGATCAGAAGAATGTGGTCATCCTTTTTCAGTGGGAGTCCCATTGCTTTGCAACAAGACAAATCACTGCAACATGCCATGTACTGATTGTGCCAGCAAAGTCATGGCAACCATCATCAGCCTTTGCTGTTATGCCTGGTTGAGATCAACAGGCCTTAGGGAGGACACCTGAAAGTGGATAGAAGATCTCCCTTTTGATGAGGAGGGCCTTTTGAAATCTTGCACTGATGAGGCTGTGGATGTCATCTTCCAGGCTCATATCACAGAGAAGAAAATGGGATTTGATCTGGCCAGCTGTTCTTCTTGCTTCGTTCAAGGGAAATGGTCTCAAAAGGCTGATGCCCCCACATCCATGCCCTGGAAATGATGGCAGTAATCAGGGCCTTCAAGTCCTCCTTCAAGACAAGGCAGTGCAACATGATAACAGCATACTATATAAACAAGTGGCGGGGGTGGGTGCATACAAGATCATCTACCCTGAATGCATTGATGATGCAGCTGTGGGGCTGGTGCATTCCTTGATTCATGGTCCCAGTAGACTTTCATGTCCCTGGACGTGACAAGGCATTGACAGACTTCCTCAGCAGAGCAATTCTGGAGCCCCAGAATTGACATGTTTGCTTCTAGGAAGAACCGAAAACGTACTCTCTTCTGCAGCAAGGGAGGCCAGAGCCAGGCTTGTTAGGGGATGTTTTTCTTCAGTCCTGGACAGACCTCTACTGTATCTTTCCCATTCATTTCCCTTGCTCACTCAAATGCTGGTCAAGGTTGAGGATTGTGTCTTAATTGCTGCATGGTGGCCAAGACAGCCCTAGTTTCTGTTACAACTGTCTCACCAGGACAGCCCTGGTTTCTCTTGCAGATGTTTCACCAGAAGTATCTTCAGTTTCCACATTTTCTACTCTCCTGAACTAGGAGCATGTCATCTTACCAGCCTTCTACCAGGACCCTTCTTAGGACTTGGAGCAGGCTTTACATTGCCTCTACATTGGCCTATTAAATTCACCAAACTGCTCCTCTCTAACAGTATCCTGAGCTCTTTCCTACACAGGACAAAAGATGGGACTGTCAGTTTCTTCCCAAAGACTGGCTCACTGGATTGTGGACCTCATCAGTTTGATATATTAACTCACCAGAAAACTTCAGCCCTTGAAGGTTCACTGCCATTCATCTAGTGCTCTCAACATCTCATGCCTGGCTATGTGGTGTCTCACTTCCAAAAGTCTGCAGAACCATGATGTGAGCTCAGTCATCTACTTTTATCCAGCATTACTGTCTGGACTGCAGGGCTTGACAGGATGTAGCATTTAGACAGACAGTGATGTCTTCTATCCTAAGATGACTTGCCCCACTTCCAGTGGTAAGCTAGCTAGTGACCCATGCATGAGGCACAGAGACCACAAAGAAAAAGGACAGGTTGCTTACCTGTAACTATAGTTCTTTGAGTGGTCATCTGTGCCCTCACACAATC
Organism: Iguana delicatissima; assembly: GCA_948472985.1. NCBI lineage: Eukaryota > Metazoa > Chordata > Lepidosauria > Squamata > Iguanidae > Iguana > Iguana delicatissima. The sequence continues at coordinate 317,022 of CAOKZL010000954.1, forward strand.
TATCCTCTTCCCCTCTCTCTGCAGATGTTGGAACTGAGGGGAGTATCAGTTGGGACTATTTATCCTGATGCCCAAGGGGGTGGGGTTACCGCCAAAAGCTATTCAGGTCTGGAACATTCTATGGATGGATCTGCACAGGTGCAAAGACCCATGTTTGTGAGTGCTCAGATGACCGCTCAAGTAACTACAGTTACAAGTAAGCAACCTGTCCTTATTTGTTTTGGTTGCCAGAAGTTTGCTGCATCCAGAGGCTGCTATGGGTAATGGATACTTGATTATACAGTACAAAATCAGTTAACAAAGTTGATGGGCATTGCTTTTATAACAGAAAATTTGGTATGAAAGATAAAAACAACATGGAAAGAATAGGGTTAGGTTTCTGTGCCACAATAAAGAATAACATGTGTCAGCAATATTGACTTTTTATTTTCTTTTAAGGTTACACTCTTCAATATTCTAGTTGTTATTTTCCAGGAATTTTCCCAACTTTCAAGTTGTATTGGTCTTCCTATATTCTGCGCCCATTTCATCATATTCTCCTTAATAGTTTCTTTTTCTAGTTCTAGATTAAGCAGAATTTTATATAATTTTGCTCTCAAGTGTTCAAAACCTGGTTTGAATAATTTATCAAGTTCGTTCTCTTTGCTTTCTATTCCTACTGTTTTTCTGATGAAACTTGAATTTCTCCGCGAGTTGTCTATGCAATAACCAATGGGTAGAAAGTCCGCTATTTATTAATTCTTCTTTTGTTTTCAATTGAATCTCTTCCCCCTGGATCTTTACTATATCTTTATATGCAATCCACTTATTTAATTGCGGTTTCTCTCTCTTATAGAAGGCTTCACGTGGAGATGCCCAAAGTGGCAAATTTAGATATATTTTCTTTTTGTATATCAATCATACTCTTAATATAGATTTCCTAATGAAATGGTTATTGAATTCTCTGTTTATTTTCTCCTTCTCATACCATAAGTGTGAGTGCCATCCAAAGGGCAAATCTGCCCCTTCTAAGGTTAGTAACCTTTCATCTTCCAGCTTAATCCAAGTCACCCATTCTATACAGCGTGCAGGATAATATAGCTTTAGATCTGGTGTTCCTAAACCTCCTTTTTCCTTAATGTCCTTTAAACTGCTCCACTTTATTCGGGGTTTTCTACCATTCCAAATAAATTTGGAAAGGTCGCTTCTCCATTAATTAAAAACTACATCAGTAGTTATAATAGGAAGATTTTGAAATAAGAAAACCATTCTTGGCAAGATGTTCATCTTTAATACCGCAATTCTACCCAATAAAGATATATCTAAAGTTGTCCATCTTTTCAAGTCGTCCTTCACCATTTGCCATACTTTCTTATAGTTGTTATCGTATAGGTCGGTATTATTTTTAGTCAAATTAATTCCCAAATATTTTATTTTTTTAGCTATTTTAAATTGGGATTCCCTTTCCAATTCCATTTCTTCTTGCTTACTCATATTTTTCGTTAGTATAGATGTTTTTTCCGGATTTATTTTAAAACCCAACACTTCTCCATATTCTTGTAAAGTCCTTTTTAACCGCTTTATACTTTGACTTGGATTGTCTAAGAGAATTACCAAGTCATCTGCAAACGCCCTGAGTTTAAACAACTGGTTTCTTATTTGTATTCCTTTTATTTCAGAGTCCTGTCTTATTTGTATATTTAGAATTTCAATCATTATTAGAAAAATCAGAGGCGACAGCGGACATCCCTGTCTCGTCCCTTTTCTAATATCAATTTTGGATGTTTTTTCCCCATTTACTACAATATTTGCTGATTGATCTTTGTATATCATATTTGTCCAATTTACAAATTTATCTCCTATATTTATCTTTTTTAAAGTTTCTTCTATAAATCTGCACTTGATATTATCGAAGGCTTTCTCCGCATCTAAGAATACCATCCCTAATTTCCTCTCATTATGCTTCTGATAGTACTCTATTATGTTCAAAACAATTCTCATGTTATTTTTAATTGATCTTCCAGGGAGAAAGCCACTTTGATCTTCATGAATCCAATCCTTTAATGTTTTTTTAAATCTTTCCACCAAGATTATAGCAAATATTTTGTAATCTGTATTTAAAAGTGCAGTTGGTCTGTAGTCCTTGACATCTAGATGGTCCTTGCCTTCCTTGGGGATCAGGCTAATCATAGCCTCTGGCCAGGAAGCCAGGCGTTCAGCATTGTCCAGTTCATTCACAACCTTCTGTAAGGGTCTTACAAGTACTTCCTGAAATGTTTTATAATATTGAGATGTAAAGCCATCTGGCCTCGGGGCTTTCCCCACTTTGAGTTTTTGGATTGCATTTATAACTTCCATTCTTGTAATTGGTTTATTTAACTCTATCCTATGGTTCTCATTAATTTGTGGTACTTTTGCTTCTTCCAAATATTTCTTAATATTTTTGTCCAAATCTGCATAATCATCTTCTTCATAAAGTTTCTGATAATATTTGTGAAATACCGATTTTATTGTAGCTTGTTGTCTATACATTTCGTTTCCGCCTTTTATTTCCAAAATTGTTCTTTTCTCTCTTTTTAAGCTTATATGATAACCATTTTCCAGCTTTATTGGAATGCTCATAGTATTTTTGCTTTATATATTTTAATTTCTTTTCCAGTTCTATTGTATTCTGTATAGTAATTTGCTTTTGTAGTGCTTTTATTTCATATTTCACCTTTTTATTTTGAGGGTTTTCCTTAAGCTCGTCCTCTTTTCTCTTAAGTTCTTCCATAATTTTTTGTTGGGTTTCCTTCCTTCTCTTATTTTTGTAAATTTCTTGCTCAATCAAGATTCCTCTTGCCACCGCTTTCCCTGCCTCCCATACTACGCTTTCTGATATTCTCTTTCCTGTGTTTTCTTTGAAATAATGCTCTAATTCTACTCTTACCTTATTTGCTACTTTTTCGTCTCTTAACAATTCTTCCTTCAGCATCCAACGATATTCTAACTTCCTCTCCTTAAATGTCATTGTTACTGGACTGTGATCTGAGAATACTCTAGGTAGGATTTCCATCTTTTTGATATTTTTGGCTAAAGATTTAGATACTAAGATCATATCAATCCTGGACCATGATTTGTACGTTTCAGAATAATAGGTAAATTCTTGTGTATTCTTTTTATTAAAAACTACCAGGATGCACATGTGAAATAAAACAACCTGGTCAGGTAAGCCTTGCACAAGTAAACAAAACCATTTTAAATCTTCTAGAAACCATTTGATGGCTTCTTCCAAAATATATGCAGAGATAAAATTTTCTTTCACTGACCTCCAGTTTTCTTATGATTTTGATTTTGGTGGGCAAATACTGTAGATGTATGCTTTTTTATAATGGTGGGGATAGTTGATGGAGCAGGCTTATCTGTTCTCCACTTTTTTCTCTGTTTTGCTGTTCATGCAGGCTCAGTATGGGATTCTGGAGACACGTGCTATTTAGCTTCCCTGTTTTAAGTAGGTGCCGGTAGTTATGGTAGGACTGACTAGAGTAGAAAACGGTTCTCTCTCAGCTCAATCTTTATTGTGTTGTTTACTTCAGATATGCTGCTTCAACCCAACACCAAAAGTTTGTGTTTCTCTGGTGCTCCATCACCATCCTTTTAATGCTGATGTTGCTAAAAAGCATCCAGCTAATCAGACGATAGAGGAAGGAGAAGGGCAGTGAAGATGTAAAAACACTTTGTAAAGAGGAGTTTTATTGTCAGAGGCTTTGTTAAATGGAAGTATGCCTGTATTAATAAGATTACATTTGGATGCATCCATAGGAAGTGCACTATGTAGTAGTAAATGAGCCCTCTCTGAGTATTGTATAAAGCACTGTATGTATGGGGGCCCCTGCAATTTCTCCTTGTTGCTTTCCAAAATGGATATAGAAACAAAATTTTGGCCATCTTTTTAAAACCTCAGTGGATAAGAATTAAAATATTATGGGTTAATGCAGAGCCAGACATCTTGCGTTTTTATTATGTGCTATGCTGGATTCATAATCATCCCAATCAATCCAGAAATTGTTTGCGTATGGAATTGATTCCTCTCACTAGATTCCAGTTAGAAAATGAGGATACCATTCTTCATTGATCCATTGTGCCTAGGCCTATCAGCTAAGGAAAGGCCCTCCCTTTGTCCCAGCTACGACTGCTGTGGCCATGGGGAGAGACAAGCAGGGAATATTTGATGGATTTAATCCCCTACTCCTACTGCCATTCTTTCTTTCATGTCAGGCACTTTCCACTCAATGCACCCGACCCGCCTTGGGGATGGGAGAAGGGCAGAGCTGGGACGATGCTTATGCACGATGTCATCCTGGTCCCATCCTTCTCCTGTCCTGCAGTTGCATGGTAAATCACTGATGGGTTTTCCCTGTCAGTGACTGGCGATTGTGCTGCCCTCCCACCACATGCTCATTCTTACCTTATCTGCGGAGGCCCTGGAAGCGCAGTGGCTGTACTTCTGACCCCAGCACTGCCTGGGACAGTACCCAGCTGCACTGCGTCAGAAAGAGGGATGGCCATCGCTCTTCCTGGTTCCCAGAGGCAGCTGATGTGGAGGGGGCACTCCATTGCACTCCCCTCCTGAGAGAACTGCTGCTGCCATCTCACCAGATGCTGCCGGGACAAATGTAAGCTCTAGAAAGGGCCTCAGTCGTATCTTTTTTAAACCTGAGGCCGGTAAAATGTCAAATTCGTAATTTGTAAGTTGCTCTAGGAGCCTTTGTGGCTGAAGTGCAGGACATTTCTGCATTACACTGTTATAGTGCTGTTATTCCACTTTCAACATCCTGTGGAACTTGAGTTTGTAGTTTACTGAGGCCAAAGAGCTCTCTGGCTGAGTACTCCTTCCTAAACTGGAATAAAAGTAGAATAATAGCACTATAATAGTGTAGTGCAGAAATGACCTAAATAAATAAAAAAAATCTTGAAATTTTTAGGGAGCAGAGGCTGGATTCCTATCTTCTCAGTTGAACAATAGATAGATGAGATTCTTTGTTTTCTATCTGTGTTCCAAACATACAGTCCTAACATTTGGTGAAGTTGGGTGAGAACCTAAGTTCTTTACTCATTTTTCCTGAGTACTGTCTCGCATAAACAGTATGATTGTCTGTCATGTTTATTGGTCAGCAGCATGACCCTAGAATCTAGAAGGGTACTGTGCTTGCTGAAGTTATTGCCAGCCAAGAATGAGGAAGGTGAAAAAAATATTTCTGCCACCAAGATTTTGGTCAAGACATTCTGTCACAATGCAGCAAGACAGTCTGTTGAGAATACACTAAGCTCTACATGACTTTTTGCGTCTTGTGCAAATCAAAGACGCCAGGTTTTTTTTTACACACATGAACACAGACAACAGAAAAAGACAAGTTAATTGATCAATATCTTATCTGATATTACTGCTTTTTAATACTTCATATAATAAGGCAACAGTTATCATAGCTTATGGCTAGAAAGAATTTTTAAAAAAAGTCAGTCTCAAAATGTAAAAATTCTCTGCAAGACCAACAACAAAATAGTTTCCTTGCCATCTCAAGTGAGGAGAAAAATTGCTGCGTTGTCTCATTTACCATGCAAGGACAAGCCAAGTTAGGATTTATGTCTTTACCAAAATATCTGATTCCTGTTTCACAGCTGCCCATATGGTCTAGAGTTCCAAACTGTCTGGGATGACATACATGACTGTGTAATGTTTGAACCAGACTCGAATTGGGATAATCTGGCCTCTGCAGCTGCTCAAACCCATTGCTACCTTCACTTCCTAAATGAGTGTAATTCTTTCCCCCTGCCTCTGTTAACAAGGAGTTTTCTAATAGTTTCTTTCACTGTTCACTAAGCGTGGTATCCACTAGTAAAATGATGTACATTAAGATGGATAGGTTCATTTCATAGCAGCAGCTTGAATTCATTTTTGTCAGTGATTAATTGTCTCTTGTTTATTTTCTCAAAACACTGAAATGATTTTTGATGTCTTTGAAGCATACATCAATTAAAATTAAAGATTTATTTCATTAGACATGACAGCTGGCATACTGTTAAGTAGTTACAGGATCGTTAGCTAGAGTTAGAATCTTGTAAGTTTTGGAATTCCTATTTGCAATTGTTAAAGATCTAATGTGACCCCCAAAATCTGTTTCAGGCTGGCAGCACCTCAGCCGAAGGGTTTATATGATTGAGGTACTAGGAAATGATGTCTGCAGTGCACTTCTGGTTGGGAGGTGCATTGCGAAAAGCCGTTGCAGCGGGACCCAAAGGATCTTTTCAGCTGCCTGTTCTTGAAACATCCCATAACTGGAAGAGGGCTACAGATACCATGTTCCAATGATCTGAATTTGCAGTGCTTCAAAAGAATTTGAAATACATTGCTTAGAATGTCATTTCTACGCTTTGGAATTGCGTGATTGTATGCATATACATATACATGCTTAGGCTTCTTCAGCCTGATGCTCTCCAGATGTATTGGACTGCAAGTGTTTTCATCCATAGCTGTTAGGGCAAGAAGGAACCAAAGGGTTGATAACACTTGATGGAGGTGGCAGAGCTCTTTCAAATGCAGTTGCCAGGGAGAGTCTCCTGCCTCTCCTCTCTTTAAAAATTGCCGCTGCTGCTTCCCCTGCCACTGGCTACAGAAAGAGAGTAAAAGTAAAGGGAATTTTGTGGGATGTGGTTAGCAATTAAACCTTTTTTGGATGAGATACTTTGGTGGGTAGGAGAACCAGAGAAGAAATTGAGGCCTTTACAAACTTTCCTCATACACACCAATGTTCATAAAACCAGGAAGTAAATTGTATCTGTAAATTTTGTTATTCTCAAGAGAAAGAAAGGAGTTGTCACAATGTAGAGACATCCTATTGAAAAAAATTGTCAATTACTTTTTACTCGTTGTGAGAATAAAACACATGCTTGCAAGGAGGGGGAGATGAAGTTCTCTGCAGTTTCTGTTGGGAGTCTTTTCACAAAACTGGCTGCCTTCCTCTTTCTGTAAGCAGAGTATGCACATGCACAGAATAATCACAGGAAGACAGAAATACTGATCGCAGTGTGGCAAACTTCCCATCTGATCTTACAGATTTAAAAATAAAGTAACAGCAATACTATTTTGTCCAAAAAGTTTTATATTTTGCACAAAGACATTTTGTCCAAAGAAAATTTCTAACTTTCAAAAATATGCAAAAAGTGTCATAATCTCTGCCATTGGAAAGAAGACTTCTGAAATCTCTCATTCTTTCCTTTGACAAGGACGTATGCCAAGACTCAAATCTCTATCATAAACACACAAAAGGGGCACAGGCTGCTTGTTAGCCATTTTGTGCATTATCTTTTTGGAACATGCTTCTATAAAAGCTTTGTTGGCTTTGTCTCCTCTGTCTGGTAAGAGACCAGGAAAATAAGAACAAGATTTTTCTGATGGGGTTCTTTTAGGCAAAAAAAGAATGGTATTTTGATTCAAAATGTACATACTTGCATCATTAGATTTTCAAGGAGACATACCCTTAAGGAATTTTATGTTTTGAGTCCTTGACGTTTTCCAAAATTGGATTTTTTTAAAAAAAAGATTCTCTTCTTCCTCCACCCCTTTTTGCTGAAAGAAAACCTGATTTGGAGCAGTCTCAACCATACGTTTGAGGTACAAGAATTGTAATGAATGTTTGAGGCCAATAGAGTAGCTGAGGAAAATGGAAATCCTAAGTGTGAATAATACATTCACTTGCTATTTAAAATGGAAGCATATTATTCCCAGGACATTGACACTGAAAGTTTCATTAAACTGTACCACACTCTGGAGTTTAGGCAAGATGTTTTATTTCAGGTATTCAGTAAATGAAAAACCAATGTAAAATGCTGAACTTTTTTAAAAAGAAAATTGATCACATTGTCAAAAATGTTAACTCCAGCATGAAACCCAGATTGTTATTTAAGTATTGTAGGGACATTTTATGCCTGGTTTTATATTCATTAAGACTAAATCTCTATTTCGGAAGGCAGTATTTTGCTCACAAAGCCTTCTAACCATAATATTACTATTTTCTCTGAAACATATGGGATATGGTCAAAAAAGCTCTCCCTTCAGAAGTACTTTTGATGGTCTATTATATTCAGATGTACATGTTTTTGCTTATGCTAAATGACAATAAAAGTGTTAAGAACAAATCTTAAATTGCACACAGACTTGACATTTTTAAGAGCAAAACCAGAAAAAGCACAAAATATTCTTGCTAGAAGAATAGGTGGTGTTGGAAGAGATAGAATTTCACTAATGGAAGGTCTGTTACGCTCTGATCCTGAAGACCTCTGACAGTTTGCCTTCTTACTCCTTTGACTTGTGATCTCGCCATAAATAGTTTTGTGGTACTAAATTGGTGAGGGCAATGTGTACTGTAGAGTTAGCTGAGCATTGATTACTCCTGTTCCACGACTTGATGTGTATGGTTTGCAAATTATTTGCTGATTTTTCATATGGAGTGGTGAGCTGGGGAGGGGTTAAACAACCCACCATGCAAAATTATAGCATTCTCAGTGAAGCAAAGAAATGGCTTGTTAGAGTTTTCTTACCCAGCTTTGTGTGGAATGAATTGTTGAACCCTGAAAGGTTTAAAAAAAAATCGAATGAAAAAGACATCAGTTCTCAATTCACTTGCACGGGCTACTGTGTCAGTGAAAAACTACTACTACTACTACTACTACTCCTGCACAGAATTCTGTGCTGTATTTCTTGCTTAATACAGTTGTAGGTTCTTTTTTTTTCATCAGTTTTAAAATTTTTAAGTCAGTTATAATTTTTAACTTTGATGTACATTCTAGCATGTCACATGAAAATATAACCATGCTTTTGACTCCTATGTTCTCAAACCAGGGTAAGGAGAGTGACTACATCTGACAGGGGTTTCAGCCTTCTAGCTGTTCTTTGTGAGTCCCACAGCCATTCCCCTCTTTTGGAAATGGCCCTGCTCTGTAGGCTACATAGTCTGCACAAAAACATCAATACAGAAGTGTAAACAAAGTGATAAATCTTGAGATGTGCTGAAATGTGTGTGTGGTTTCAGAGGCCCTTTTTGCATGGCATTTGTCATGCGAAAGGGCCCCTTGAGTGTCGCACAATTGTGAGGAGTGATCTGCACAACACACTCAGAATCACATGACGTTCCAGGGTAGGGCAGGCACCGCTCGCACACTTTTTCATTTTCGGCTTTCAGCCTAAAATGGTGTGCAATTGCACATTGCTCCAGGGCCCCGTGTGCATTTACCGTGTGTGCAGAGCCTCTGGAGCCACGGCGGTTGTGCTTCCTGCCCCAGTGCAGCCTGGGAAACTCCCAGGCTGCGCTGTGAAAGGAAAAGGCGGGGCTTTTGCGAGCAGGCAGCTTGTGTGGAGCTGAAGCTGAAGGGATGTGAGAGCCCGTTGTTGGAGGCTGTCTGCGCGATCCCTGCACCCCAGCATCAAAAAAAGGTAAGGTGCGGAAAGGGTCAGACACATAATGGCAACAAGCTGCATAAAAATTTACTGATACAAATACAGCTGTGGTTGGATATCCAGTTGATTGTTGTTCGTTAGTTACTGTCCTGTTTTTATCTGTGAGAAAATTTCAGAAGTATACCAAGTTATGCTTTATATGATGGTGACATGGACTTCCTGTTTCAGCCAAGGAAATATTTTGAGTGTTAATTTAGTTTAAAAGATATACTAATACCTTGTACCACTATAGAAAATCATTATATAGAGTTTTAGTATAATGTACTTATGCTTTAAGTTACTATGGAGAACATAATTGAATTTACAAACTGAGTTAGGAAGTTTACTCCATTCAGCTGCCTTTTAATTTAAGACCTACAGAATAAGAGATCTGTAATTTCACTGTGGGGAATTGCTTCATTTTCAAGTAGTTCATAAAGCATGAAAATGAAAAAACAATCCCCCAAAGCAGGTTTTTTTTCTTTTCATTTTTTGTCATTTCCTTAAAAGTTTAATTTTATGAGGGACATCTGTTTTCCTAAGTTGAGGATATTATTTTGTGCCTATAGTATGAAATAAGAACTTCTGCAACCATTTGTTCTTAATTTAATAGAGTCTCCATTTTTAGGGGGCCATTCTCTGATTGAGTACTCATGGACAAATTCCATCTACCTCAACAAGATTTATCCATAGACATAACTTTAGGGTACAATCCAGCGCATAGGCAAGGATATTGAAGTTCATAAACATGTAATTGTCTACTGAATTCCATCTGAAGGGCGCAGTAACAAAGCATTGAAATCAGTGGCTTGGAGCAATATGTGTAGCACAGTTCTCTGCATGTTTACTGAGCTATTTCAATATATTCTGCGGAAGGTATTCCTATGTGAGATTGCAGTTTAATTGTGTAGTTTCTGACTACCTGTTGTGGGGTTTTCTTGGCAAGATTTGTTCAGAAGAGTTTTGCCTTTGCCTTCCTCTGAGTCTGAGAGAGTGTGACTTGCCTCATGTCACCCAGTGGATTTCTGTGGCTGAGTGGGGGTTTGAACCCTGGTCTCCAAAGCTATAGTTCAGCTCTCAGACCACTACACCATGGCTGACTCACTGTCAATTTCAAGTATAAACACATGGCCGAGAATAAGCATGCTGAACTTTGCTGGTTAGTAGAGAGTGACCCATATCTTGAATGGTTGTATAAAAGAGGAAATTTCAATGGGTGTTGCTTGTCACATAACCAAGGTAACAAGCAACACCTGCTGGAATTCCCTCTTCTACTAAATCATTAATGGTACAGGAGCTATCTTCAGTTTTCCTTCTGGTAACTAGATCCATATAGGATTACACTGTTAGCAAACAACCAGCCCTTAGCATGATAGTTTAAAACCCGATCTGCAGACTCTTTTTCTGTTTACTGCTGGCTCTTTCTTCAAAATGTAACGTACAGGTATTATGATTTTAGAAAATATAACTGTTCCATTTTTGTCATGCAAGTCAAAATATTAAAAAATAGATAAAATGGAACTAGTGTACATAAAGGAAAATTTGAAAGAATTTTGAGAAAATGATTTATGTACAATGTTATGCACAATTTAGCTATATCAAGATGAATATTGTATAATTAGCACTGGAAAAAAAAAGAAGCAATAAAAATGACCCAGCTGAAGGAAAATCCCTAGAAAAATCAACAGTTGGTAGAATGCTATAGGTGAGCCATAATGGTGTAATAGTTTGAATGTTCGACTAGGAAATCAGGGTTCAAATCCCTGCTTATCCATGAAAAATCAGTGAGTGATCTTGGGTATGTCATACTCTCTCAGCTTCAGCAAAAAGCAAAGGGAACCCTGCCTCTAAATAAATCTTGCCCCCAAAAAGCCGTGTTCGGTTCTCCATAGGGTTGCTGTGAGTCAGAAATGATTTGAAGGTGTACAACAACAAGAAGAATCCTATAGGTGTCATATGTTGGCATAACAGGAGGGAGGATACATGTGAATGCTGATGGCTGGAGCATTTCAGAAGACATTCTAGGAATTAATCATAGAGCGCCTCTTTGGGAAAAAGCCCTGTCTCAGTATTGAAAAAAACACTTCAGAAGTCAGCAAAGTGGCCAGTAGCATCCTTCCTAAGGCCTCAGGACCACATTGTTTGATATTTTAGGGTAAAATAAAGATGTTTGACAATACCAAATTTAGGTGTAATAGTGGATGAGACAACTTTGTGGGGCATACATGTGGCCCATCTGCCATGCTTTCCTCCACCCTCTCATTATATTTCTGGTTCAAAATAAAACAAATTAGTTGTAAAATCTCAAAGACCAATCTAAGAAGTGATCTTTACAGATAATATACAAATGCAATTAAAAAACATGTCCCCCAAATATCAAAATACCATTTAGAAACAGTAGGTTGAAATTCCAAATGAGAGCTTTAAGCCATCAGTCTCAAATGTCTTTTTATCCAGTGTCCTAAGGTGTTTTCCTACCTGAACAAATATTATCAGCCACTCCACTTTTCTTTCCCAGATTCCTGGTGTTGATGGTTATGGTTATCTTACATGCAGCGGCATCAACTAGGAAGCGCTGGAGTGGAGATCACACTGGGTGACACCAGTGGGGGGTGACACCGAAATGACTCTCCCATTCTTTTGATTGATAGAAAACTTGAAAATACCCTGCAACAGATATGTGTACTTGGCTTCTGTTAAGCACATTCACAGAGTCAGTGGGAAAGGGGTGGAGGCAGTGAGGGTGCCAAGCACATGCACGAGGCCCTGCTATAGGTCAGCTTGAGGGGAAGGGCTTCCTGTCCTGACCCTCTCTCATCCTTCTTGGTGGGCTGTGCCCTAGTAGGGTGAGTCAAGAGGTGGCTGTGACGTTGGACTATACTAGGGCAGACAACATGGTGGTGCCTGCTGGAAACAGCCTAGTTGTCATGAAGATGAGCAGAAGAAGGGGGAAGACAGTCTCTCTCTCTCTCTCTCCCTCCCTCCCTCCCTCTCTCCCTCCCCACCCCCCAAGACTCCACTGCTGTGGCAATGCATGCTTTCCAGCTTCCCCATTCTCCGCTTTATTTTTCCCACTGTGGAGCCTCTGGGAAGCCGCTGCTGCCCATGCACTCGCCTTGCTAGTCAGGGTCTTTGGGAATGTGAGTGTTTGGGAAGGAAGGGGGTGCAGTGTGTGTGTTTGTGAGCAGTCACTCACTGTGTATAGTGTTTCAGCAGAAATTTATTATTTTCACTCCACACCACCTGCTCAGGTGTGTTGGGGGGAGTGACACCAACCCTAGTGACATCACTGGCTACGTGTCATATTCTCTGTCTTCTGCTCCTTGGTAAAATATCCATTACAACAACTTGACTCAGAAGGTTATCAGTCTTCAATTATACCATTATGCTGGTTTGTTTTGTTTTTTGCGACTGTGTTATTACACTAGACCAGCCCAATCCACATCTGAGTTTGTTTGACTCTTTTGGAAGGCATTCCATCCCCTGGGCTTCAGATTATTACATTTCTTTTTTACAGCCACTGAGCTTGTGAACTTTTACACACATGTGCTCCAGGTTCTATTAGAGAAGACTTCATCTCAGTCCCATCACTATCATAGGCCTGAGATGGGGGAGAGAGCCTTTTATGTGGCTGCTTTCAGCTGTGGAATCCTTTCACAGAACGTTCAGTTAACCCACTCTCTGCTCTCTTTCCACCAGCAAAGATCTTTTCATTTAAGCAGGCTTTTGGCTCCAAACATTATTACTGTTGTTGTTGTTGTTGTTATCACTATCACTATCACCGCCATTATCATCATCATTTATTTGTATAGTGCCCTCACTGTACATGTTACTAGTAAAAGAACGAAATAGTTTCCTGACTGGCTTTATAATCTAATTAAGATAAAAGGAAGAGAGAATGGCAATGTGGGAGGGGATTAAGTTCAGAAGATACTGCCTTTTCTTCAAAGTCACAGCAGTATGCCTTGTAACCTCCAGGAAGTACTACCTTGCTGTCTCATCATGGCATGGAGGTGATTCTAGACTCCCAAAGAGTATGCAGTGGAGTGGAAGCTCTGGCCGGTTTTATTGAGCTGATGAAGCTTCAGGGTTCTAACAAGCTGCTACATCCACAATAACCTACTACATATCTGTTATCCAGGGACCAGCCTAGTTAAGTACAGAAAGTACTGCCTACAACAGCTGAGTACAGTGATGATGTGAAGTGGCTGTGATCTGTAGGAGGACTACCTGGACTAAAGCAATCATGGATCTTCAAAATACTCAGTGTATTGAGATTTCTGTAGAGCAGGACTGGGAATCAAGCCACACATACGCACACCAGATTTTGTTCAAGTAAAATTCCCAGTATCTCTAGGCAGCATAGTCTGTGGAGAGGAATGCTGGGAGCTGCAAACCAACAGCATCCGGAGGGCCACATGATTTCCACCCCAATTATAGAGGAATAAGTTCCCAAGATAATTTTTCTCTTATAAAAGCAGCTCATGACAAGCTGTTTGGAAGCTTTATATATAGTTGTCCCTTCAAATTCACAGGTTTAACTTTCATGGATTTGCTTATTTGCAAGTTTCTCTAACCCCTGCCTCCCCATGTCAGGTTCTTCTTTTCTGGGAGAATCTTCCCTCTTGGGTACTCTGATAAGGCAGTGAATCACTTTAAAAACCCACCTTTGGTCCTCTTCCTCCTCCAGCAGCTACAGGCGGGCCAGCTGAAAATGTGTCACACCCTGATTTCTTAGCACCACAAACCCTCTCCTGATGCCTTCCCACACCCAAGGGAAGAAATGTGTATAGAGCCACATGGTTGACCCACCCGTTTCTCCCTCTCCTTTCCCTGACCTCATTTGGACCCTGGATGTCTGCTCTGCCCATCGTGCCTCAGCCCCCTTCCCACTGGTACACATTTTGATATTTGCGTTTTTCCATTTTTGTGGGGTCCCATGCCTCTAACAAATGAGAGCCAACTGTTGATCAGATATGTTTTTAATTTCATGTGCTTGGTTCTGACAGACTCTAGTAATTTATAGGAGGTGAAGGTTTCATACATGGATTTTTAAACAAAAATTTAAAGAATCATTGACACTGTCTTTATGCAGCAACAAAGCTATCTTGATCTTTCCTGTGCAACATGTATCCCATCACACAAAAAACAGCTGTCTAAACATTACATGCTGCAGAATATCTGCTGGATTTGGGTTATCTATTATTTTGCATGTCCAAGATATATTACCAACCTTCTGCAGGTCACCATACGCAGTTTATGAGCTGTTTCAGCTTGGTGGGTCACAATTTGTACGGGTCTGATTCAGATTCAGTTTGTTTGGAAATTCTGTTGCAATTATGAGTAAATATAGCATGCAAGGGAATTATTAATGTGCATTATTTATAGCTGATGTCTGGCAGAAACTAGAAACAGTAAGCAAAAGAGCTTGTGTCCTCATTGTTTTACTGAGAGAGTTACATATTTTATTAAATTACCTATATCTGTGTGTAAGAGGGAGAGAGAGTGAGTGAGAGAATCAATATAGATAGAGAAAAATGAAGTTTAGTAGTTACTGAGATAGTTACATATTTTATTAAAGTACATATATTCTTCTGTGTATATCAGAGAGTGAGTGAGAGAGAGAGAATCAATATAAATAGAGAAATATGAAGTTCGGTAATTTCAGATGATTGCTTCCTGCTCATTTAACTCAAACAAGAATTAGAAAAAAAAATAAGTTGGCAGACAGCTAGTCCATATGGTCTAATTACTTCTGGTATTTTGGAAGGGGAAAATGAGACATATTACATTGAAAAGTGGATCCTATTTCAGTTTTCCTTGTGAATTTTGAATATGTATATTACATGGGTACCCTGAACTCCTCAGTCCTGGTGCTTTCTGAAGCTTGGCTCCTGTAATAGCAAGCTTGTAGATCTCTGTCAGATTATTTGAGCTATGAAGCGCAGTTTAATCTTTCAGATTTTTCTTCATACAGAAAAATCCCCAATGTGTGAAAAGAGACAACAGTAGATCTCATGTTGCTTTGTTTTGGCTTAGCTGGATTCAAGACTAGACAGTCTTTCCAAAGGTGGTATGTAAGACACACTTTTTTTTTCTAAACTAGACTTGGAGACATATTTCATTCTGTTAAGCCCAAATTTTAAATTATAAAGTGCACACCAGTATGAATTAGCCACCCATAGAAGAATCTTTCTTTGAATGTTCAGTTATAATCATCTTCCTGGCACAGTACAGTAGTGACTTATGACTTATCGTACAGTAGTGACTTATGCAGAGATACAACAGACAACCTTTGCCGCAATCAGTTAAAGAAGAACTTGACTGTCTTTCTGCATGAGGAATGAATGGTCCAGATAACACTGAATGTGGCAGATTGGAGACTGTACTCTAAAACTGAGCCAAAGTGTCCTCATCCCTGCCATTTCACCACCCCTTTTGAGTTTGTAGAAATGTGAGTCAGGGAGTTCTGTGGCCTTTAGGGAGTTGGAGGTCCTCACCATCATCATCTGTGGAAGCAGGAGGAAAGATGCCACTGGTTTACTCTGGGAAAGTTTCTAAGCGCTCTTCTTTCATGTGCCCCTTCTCCTTGGCTGAATCCCTTAGAGGACAGCATTGTGTTCACAGAGAGCAGAGTCTCAGACTCCCTTCCTGCCATTTGAAAAAAACAACATGGAAATCTTGAATGAGACATTTTCAGAATGTATAATGGCAATTATGTGGCGTTAGCCTCGTAATCAGTTGAGCATTCCTCTGTCTAAGTGCTTCAGTAATGCTATATCTGTTCATACTGGACAGGTTGATATTTCTATTCATTTATTTTAAAAAAATGACAAAGAAGTGGTTACTATACAGAAAACACTAAAATTCCAACTTTCCAACAAAATAATTTGGATTAAACAGCACTTAATGATATTCACTTCAGATGAAATGGTTAGTTGCAATAGCAGCTGGAGATCAACAATCACACTGGAACAACAACAAAAAAAAGTGAGATCAATTTTCTAAGTTTCCATTCTTTCACTTTCTAGAACGAATACATTATTTACTATATTTCTTGGCCAAGCTAAAGAAGTTCTAGATTCTAGTTTGCATGCAGCAAAAGAAAAGCTTCCTCATATGTACTGCCAGAGTAAATGGGGGGCATGAATCTTGCCTTAGATTATTTCCCTGCAAAATACAAAACACATTGCATGTACCAGACACTGTGACAGGGTACAAATCTACGTGTACTGGAATGATGTGGACACCACATTTAGCAACTTCACATATTTGTTGTTGTTCCTGCTGAATTCAAAGTGACCGTTCATTATTATTCCGATTTTCAGCTCAGGTTTTTACAGAGTTTGTATTTCTGCCCATTGGGATGGAGACCGCTTTCAATTATATCTAGTACCCATATATTTGATATTTGGTTCAAAAAGCAGTCCATGCGTTGAATAAATGAGTTCTGGTAATTTATCGGAAGGAGCAGACCATTGAAAAGTGGATGGTCAGAAGGTGGGGGATGCCTGTAGTGGTACAGATACAATCAGAAGTCAGGGTTTTAATAATAAAGAATGTCAAAATCAGATCAAGCCATCCAAATCTTGCCCAGAGCTGCTGATTCTGTTCTTGAATAGCAAGAACAGAACTGTTGATCCTCCAAGCTCAGAAAGTCAAAATAATAGAGATGTTTGACATGGCAAACTGGAGGCTCAGCATTGTCTTTTAATTGCAGTGTTAATGCTGCACACCTCTGAGGTCTGAGCACATTATTATGTGCCTTCAGGTCTTTTTCAACTCATGACAACCCTAAGGTGAACTTATCACCGGCTTTTTTTGGCAAGATTTGTTTAGAGAGGGTTTGCCTTTGCCTTCCTGTGAGGCTGAGAGAGTGTGCCTTGCCAAAGGTTACCCAGTGCATTTCCATGGCTGAGCAGGGATTCGAACCCTGGTCTCCAGAGTTGTAGTCCAGCACTCAAACCACTGCACCACTCTAGCTTGTATGACCACATAGTTCTGGTTAAATTACTAGCCCATCTACAGGATCTGAAGTGCTTGAGCTCATTCCTATAAGACTGTGATAAAACACTTAACATTCTTCATCATTCTTCTACTAGTTTTAATTAAGGGGATAAGTTTGAGGAGGAAAAACAGTAGAGAGCTCATCTTAAAATGAGTGGCGAAAAGTTAATAGCTATGTGAAGCTGAGTTGTCAAAGGATAGTGGTTGTTTTGTTTTTCATCTTCATTTTGAATTTGTGGGTTCTTTATTCTGAATTTGAATGCTTCCGTATCTGCTGAAAGATTATCTTTTGGCAGAATGGAAAAATTTCAACATAATATGTATTCAGAATTTCATCAGTATTATTCACTGCCTGTTATATTTTGCCTTTCCTTGTTACAGAGATAAAACCTACTCAGATTTATCTTTCATTGTTTTATAACAAATTAATTTTTAGAAACAATCATTTCACATTAGTCACAGCTCAAGTCTTTATTCTTTCCAGTCAGAGACAAATGAATTCTTTTTGTTAAATAAAAGGTGAATGATTCCTTGTGTCATTTGAAAAAAGGAGAAATTAAAATAGTAGTTAATAGCAGCAGTGTCTTTTTTGATTTGTGATTGTGTCATTTTTTTTCATTCTTTTTTTAACAAGTTAATTTAAGGCAGCATCCTTTGAAAACTTCACCTGTGTCTCACCAAAAATGGCATGGCATATAGAAGCAGTGCCATATACCAGTTGGGGATAAACTCAGGCTATTTCTGCCCTGCACTGTTACTTTGCTATTATTCCATTTTCAACATCCTGTGGAATCCTGGAGTTTGTAGTTTAGGGAGGGGCATTTAGAATTCTCAGCCAGAGAGCTCCTTGGCCTCAGTGAACTACAAACCCCAGAATTCCACAGGAAGTTGAAAGTGGAATAATAGCACTATAAAAGCATAGGGCGGAAATAGCCTCTAATTGTGAAAGTGGAGGTAAGGAAGGGTATTGCACTAAGTAAGCACCATCCCTGTTCAGATGTTCACAAGCAGGTGCTCACCTTGATCTCATGAGTACCCACTGGTGCCACAGTCACTTCACCCTCACCTTCACCTTGGGTCAGGAGAAAGCACCAGTATGTGTTCCTTGGTATAGTGTTTTCCCTTGCTGTAGATGGGAGGACTGTCAGCCATCATGCTCAATGGGAAAGTGACCAAAGAGCATCAGTTCTACCAGGAATGATAGGATTAGTAGCTCCATTGTCATCCCCACTGAGGAAATCACTAAGACAAACAGAGTACCTGTCACTGCTGCCGGCTCCCAAGATAAACTGTTTGGGCTGCTTTAGAAGCAGACGGTTGAAGAGGAGATGGCAGCAGCTGTAGAGCCTTAACATACTTTATGGGAGTGCCAGTGGCAGCAGATGACTTGAAAGCATGCCAGTGAGGTCATGTATTCAGGTTTTAGTCTGAACTTTAAAGGAGCTAACTAAGATGCTGGGGCTGTTTGAAGGATACGATGAAACCCTTTGGATCGCTCATTTAAAAATCATTCTAAAACATGGAGCGGGTTCACTGCCTCTCTGACAGCTGGCGTTGGTGACTTTTCAGACTGTCATTATGTCTTGATCTTTTAAGTCTGCCCTTAGGTTGCTCATGCATGCTCAGTGATGGCTGAGAAGCACATCTTGGCTCTACTTTCTCTTCAATAGATATGTTCCATTCAGAAGCATCAAATTAATTTGAAACAAATAAGTGTATGTGTTTGTTGTTGTTTTTTGGAGAAAGAAAGGTGTTACAATTCATCATATTTAATTGTTGACTCAGTTCCATTAATATAGCCTTGAGCTCTTTTACACTTCACAGTTATAGCACTGTGAATTCACTTTAACTGCAATGGTTCTATCCTGTTGCATCTTGGGATTTGCAGTTTAGGGGGTGTACTTAGAACTCTCTTCCAGAGAGCACTAATGCTCACTAAACTACAGATTTCATGGGATATAGCCATAGAAGATAAAGTGAAATCGTAGTGCTATGATTATGTAGTGTGAAAGCACCTCTCATTCTCCCATTAGCCAGACTGAAGCAGCAGGTTCAGAGTGCAGACACCAGATGTCATGACAACAACAAATAGTTGTTTGTTATCACTGCATTTCACTGCTACAGAACAAGGGAAACTTAGGAAACATTGATGTAGAACCCCTCTGCCTTCCTATAAGCAATGGAAACAGAAATACTATGTTAGCTGTATGATCCCAAGCAGCCATTTTGGAACACTGAACACTTACGCTCAAATAAGCGTAATGATTTTTGTTTCAGTCAAAAGGCTCTCAAAATAGTTATGGAGAGTAATGTAATTGATTTATGCATCCTTTTATACTTGGAGAAAGAAAGAAAGAAGATTCTTTCCTTCTGTGACTATTCCCTCACACAGGAGTCAGATACATTTCTGTGGGGCTTGTACAGGTTCAAATCATTTTGAACTATATTACTGTTTTTGTCACATATCAAATAAAGAAAAACGTGTACCATTTGTGGTGGAATCAAAACATCATGTAATTCACTGATACTTAAACCATGGTCAAAGGGCAGACAGATGTACTACTGTGAGAATAAGCATGCAGCACTAAGTCCACAGTGGAAATAAAAAAGGGGGGATATTGAAGATCAAAATACCTTTTTTTTTTACATTTCCTCTACCTGTTGAAGATGCAGACCATTTTTCAGTTGAAAAAGCAGCCAACCTGTTCAGCAGTGAGCAGCTACAATAGAATTTTTTTTAAAAAAGCCGTTAGACACTGGCCCTTTCCACACTGGGCTATTAAAACGGTGCAGACCGACCTCCAACAGTGGTCTTCTGCACCGTGGAGTGGACTGGGGCAGGCTTCTTTTTGTAGTTCCGCACCTCAGTCCAGTTCGGAGCGACCAGAACTGGTCGCGCAGCGTGCTTTTTAAAAACCTCTTTTAAGAGGTTTTTAAAAAGCATGGAGCGCGTGACTCTGTGTCACTCCGTCACTGCGCTCCGGTGCAGATTTGCAGGCGTGTACTAGTGCGTGCCTGCAGATCTGCTGGGTGTGGGCTTTAGGCTGGTGAGCTTCTTAGGTTGGTGGAGAGCCTCCACCAAGCGGAAGCTGCCATTTTGGACGCCAGAGCAGTGTGGAGCGACAAGCTCGCACTGCTCCTCGTCCCGACGGACTCAACTGGACGGCAAAGAAATCTGGTGCGTCCCGTTTTCACGTGGTTCCTTCCCCACGTGCGGAAAGGGCCAGAGTGTGCACGGGCAGTTGATGCATATGCAGATTAGCTGGCTTGCAGTCATAGCGGACAAATGCCACAATCTTAATTCAGCTATTTCTACCCGTGGCTGAACCACAAGGTTAAAAGAAATAGTTTTAAGAAACCAGTATTGTAGCTGATGCACTCGGGAGGTACAGTATGTAAGAGAACTAATCTTTAAAAATTGTTTTTGCATTGAGAAGGTACATTGAAATGTTAGTTAAATTTTCATTTTTGCTTGCTTTCTATTTTAGTGTGTTTTAGAGGATATTCTTATTTTTTTGAAATCTTAAGTGGCAATGATGTTGTGTAGTCATATATTTTCCTTTAAAACATTTTGGTTTAGTGTTCAGCAGATTTTCAAGAGGACCATAGTAAAGTACAGATAATTTCCGCACTTAAGCCATGCATGTGATCACCTTAAAAAGTTGAACTTTGAATGCAAATCTTTCTGTCAGGTGGGGGCGCATGACAATCTGCTTTATTTATTTATGCATGCATGCAGGATGAACATATAGGCTTAGTGCACTTTTGGCATATTGTATCAGTAGTAACTGTTGTATTAGTGGGGTGTTGGTAAGTTTAAATGGCAAAATACATATACTTCACTAAGATGTGTGGAAGAGAGTGCAAAAATTTCAAGCCTTCACAGTGTTGTTCCTCAGAACTCCTCCTTAAAAGTTTTGCAGACAAAAATACTTATGAAAGAACTCCGCTTTGTTCAGAGTCTTCTGAGCTTTCTCACAAAAGAGCACTCACCTCAAAATAAAGAGTGAACTTCTTTTTTCACTGCTGTGAGGTAGTTATTTTGCAAATAGTGCATGAAAGATTAACAGTATTGTAATGTGTGTGTGTGCATGGCCCTTTGAAGTTCCCATTCCATTGAAGAATTTGCCTTTTTGACTGGAAAGCAAAGTGGTTCACGTTATCTTCATAACAGGAATGACAAAGCAGTGGATGTATGTTAACATTGTCCCTTTCCACACAGGGTAAATAACATGGCGTAGCACGACCTCGACCGGAGGTCGTCTACACCTTGGAGTGCGCAGGGTCGGTTTAAAATTTGAGGTTCCACACCTCAAACCAACCTGATGCAGCCGTAAAGGGTGGTGCCGTGTGTTTTTTAAAAACCACATTTCATGTGGTTTTTATTGAACACGAGCGTTCTACCTCATCACAGCACGCTGTGTAGATTTGCAGGCACGCGCAAGCGCATGCCTGCAGAGCCGCAGGGGGGCGGGCTTCTGGCTGGTGAGCTTCTCCGGTTGGCAGAGAGCCTCTGGAAGCCACCATTTTGGGTGCTGCCGGATGCCGCTGGAGCGTGGAGCAGCGAACGTGCACTCCTCCTCACGGCAACGGAGTTACCCGGAATTAGGTAAGCTCCGTTTCCGTGTGCGCTGCCCCGTTTCTCCCCCGCGTGTGAAAAGGGCCATTATTTGTTCACAGTGTTCCTGAGTGATTTTTATTGTTATATTATAAAGGCCACATATATAAGCTATGCTGTTCCTTGGTGCTATCTGTAATTTGTCATTATTTGGCCTTGTTCAGTAACTTCTTCTGCATTAGCAGTTCTTCTACATGAATCCTGTTAAATGGATGGTTTTCAGCTCCTGTTTAGTGCAGTAGGGCTTGTACAAGAGAATGTTTAAGAGCATTAGTTAGACTCTTAGTAATTGTGAATAACTTGGTTGCTTGTATAGGACTGTAGGATTTGAAATATTATGCATGGTACAATGATGGCAAGAATAAACACATTTCTGAAAGAAATCATCTCAGAAAATTTACCATGTACCTTGTTTAATTATAAATCACATCAGTAATATAATATTTGATAAGTCATAATGGAATTAAAGACATGGAAGAATAACAAAAAGAAAGGTCAGTGATCACTCTCTGATGGAGTTTCCCAGATCATCCTTTATAGAAATATTTTGCTACCTTGGGACATGTACTGCAACTTTTTCTCATCTTGATGATAATGAATATATTTTCATATTTTCTTACAAAAATGCTACATGAAATTCTACATGAATTTCTAATCCAGTTTAGGAAGTAAGCAAAGGATATCTCATTTCTTTTTCTAGTTTTATTTTCTTCACTTTTTGTAAACAGATAGTTATATGTTAAGTGTGAGTTGCTAAACTCAACATCTAAAATAGTCTACTTTCAACAACCTCTGCCAGGAAAACAATGGTGTTTTTTTTTAAATTAAGTACATTAAAATTTTAACATAACCTAACAACTAATCAAAAAGAAACATTCAGTTATATCATCCTCTAAATTTCCAAACATCACATAAAACAAAAATAACACTACATATTTAAAAAAAACATTAAAAAGCATTAAAGACATTTAAAAAGATGTTTTCCAGATTTCTCGACAGACTCTATGTATCTATATTTTAAAAACCTCTCTAATTACAAATATCAGTCTAATCCATCTACTGCTGATCTTCCCAAACTACTAATTGCTGAATCCTAAAGTGAACATATGATACTCTCTTCCAAAAAAACAAAAAAAAAGTTGGTCTACTACTAAACTGAGCAGATACAGTTCTGGTTTCAGTTGGATGTTAAATTTTTTAAAAAAATTGTAACTTAAAATGTATTTGATTCCAGATTTTCTTTTTCTTTTTCTTTTTCTTTTTTTTTTTTGCCTTATCACAACTCCACCACATATTTCCAATACCTTTTGCATACATTTTTGTGCATTTTGACCAACTTGTCTGGTGTCAAATACCAAGGATACATCATCTTTTTAAAAATCTCTTTAAGATCATAGCACAGTGTAAATTTGAATCCCTCTGACCACATTCTCTGCCACTGTTCTAACCATATATTATGTTCAACATTTTGTGTCCATTACATCATACAGTCTTTCACTACCATTTCCATTTCTAATTTTGACTAAATACATCTTCCCAATCAAATGTTTTTCATCTGAGCAACAATTGTTTCTCAAATTCGTTTTCAGTCAATTAAAAATCATACATTTTATATTGCTTGTATTTTTTCACTATTTTTCTATAAGAGAACCATTGAAAACGACCCTTCAGATGTTAATTTTTCAATTGATTTAATTCTATATTGCAAATGTTCGATTTCCAAATTATCTCTATAAGTCACCCATTTTTTTCTTTTGCTGTTATCTCCTTCCTATAAAAGGCTTCTTGTGAAGATATCCACAGAGGTGTTTCAGGGCATAACTTTGGTTTACAGTATATTTGTTCCATATTCTCAACAAAGATTTTCTCGCACAGTGTTTATTAAAACCCACATTAACTTTAATTTTATCATATCAAAAGTACCCATGCCATCCAAACTTCAGTTCATGCCCCTCAAAGCCAGTACTTTCTTATTTGTCAACATGATCCCATTTCGACCAAACCCAAACAGCAAGCAGAAAAATACAATTGGCAATCTCGATCCCAGTCCTCCTCTTCGTTTGGCATCTTGTAAAATTTTATATTTAACTTTAGGCTGCTTCCTTTGCCATATACATTTTGGTAACTCGGTGTGCCATTGCTTATATAAAAGTATCATTGGTCAAAATCAATAGTCCGTAACAAAAACAGCATTTTAGGTAACATATTCATTCTAATTGTAGAGATTCTACCCAATAATAATAGTTTACATTTCACACATCTTCGCAATTCCATGTTTTGATGTAAAGAAAAGAATTTGGACATACAGTGGGATTCAAGATAAAAAAAATGATGTTGACAAAGAATACGAGAAAGGAAGATCAAGGCATTTGGTGGAAGCTGGGTTTCAAAACAGAGAAAAAGGTGAAATATTCAGGTATTATAATGATAAATATGAGCTGTATACTACATGAGCTGTATACTACATGAACTAAATGAGCTGTATATAATGATAAATACGAGCTGTATACAGTAGCTGTATACTACATGAGCTGTATACTACATGAGCTACATGAACTGTATATAATGATAAATATGAGCTGTATACAGTAGTATACAGCTCATATTTATAATTATAATACCTGAATATTTCACCTTTTTCTCTGTTTTGAAACCCAGCTTCCACCAAATGCCTTGATCTTCCTTTCTCGTATTCTTTGTCAACATCATTTTTTTTGTTTATCTTGAATCCCACTGTATGTCCAAATTCTTTTCTTTCCAACAATACATCTACACAAAAACAATGAAGTTTCTAATTAAGATTATTTTTCTAAATGAGAGTACAAGCCCATTGCATAGTACACCCTAGTTACCTCCCTCTTTTCTGTGTGTACGCCCTGTCCATTTCTATGACTGCTAGGCCATTTGAAGAGTGTAAACCTTGAATTTTCCTGTTAATTAAAGATCAAATCTACAGAATGAACTATGGCCTTGTAAAATAAATTACATGTACAAAAATGCTGTGCCCTATTTAAATGGCAGCATTTGAACTACGTGGTTATTTTGTTAAAGGAAGTTGAATAAAATCAGAGACTGATAAATAATTAAATCAGAAATGTATTTGACCACTTTTTTTTAAAGTATTACTTATTTCTGTTATTGTGCTAGCAGAAATGAATACTTCAGAGAAAACTAAAGAGCTAATTATAGCTTAAGAGGTCATGTATAGGAGGTTAAATTGGTATAATTAGAATTTATTTGAAGGTTACATAGGAGTACAAAGAAATGTTAAGGGTTAACCCATAAGAGATTACATTGTAGTCAGTGTTCTGTTAAAGTTTGAATTAATTTTTCCCATGGGTTTTTCACATTCTAATTTTCAACTAAATGAGACATCTGTTTCAGAAAAGGAAAATTTGCTATGGTTGTCATGGCAACTATCATTCTCTAAGAAAATTATTCCAATGGTTACTTTACAACAGACAGGCAGAAATTCAGTACATAAAGCAGCATTCAAGAGCCAGAAGAAATTCAGTCCTTTTGTGTTTGACCTGTAAAAGTTGTTCATACATTTTTAACATAAGGTTAATTATACTGTAAACAAATTATCTTGCCATCCGACCCCCACCCCCTGAGACTTGCACATAGGAAGCTCTTTTCTGTTGAAGCATTAAAAACAGAAGCAGAGTACTAAGAGAAATTTGTTCTCTTTTGGAAATAAAATCTGCCGGAATATATTGCTTTGTCAAGAACATTTTGTTGCTTCATTGAAATGCATAGACATCTAGATCCGTAATATATGTGTCTTGTCAAAATTACATTGGCCATTTTTTCTTAGACCATTTCTTTGATAATGGCTGAAAATGAACTTTTCTAGGGTGAAGTAAAATTAAAAATTGCACGAGCCATCTTGTTAAAGAAATATGCTGCACAGAGAATAGCCTAGAAAGAAATTCAAAGCCTTAGCTGTTAAATGCTCAGTTTTATCACATCCTCTAAACACTACACAGTGTTGTCTTTTACAGGGTGGTAGGTGACCAGGCTGCATAATACCTGAAGGACGATATATCTACATATACACTTTAAAGAAAATCAAAAGAAGGCAGAATGGATTTACTTGTGCATGTATTAGGTGCAGTGAGACTCTTTGGAAATGCAAGAAAAGAATAGTAGACTTGGGCACTGTTATCGTTTCTAGGGCTTCCTTTTTTCAGCTGGATTCCTCTCACTCTAGAGATTGTCATAAGAGACAGCATAATAGCAAATCACACATTTTAGCATTGCCTTTGCATAAAAGAACAGGTTCAGCATGCATAACTTGGCAGACTTTAACTCAAGAGTGTAGATACTGCAGTTACAAAGTAAGGGAGGGAAAGGAGGAAAATTTTCTTTCCCCTAATAAGCTGATCATTTCTGTTCACAAAGGAAAACACATTTTCCAAGAGGATAAAAAATGTGGGTTATGAATGTTAGGACTAATGGAGGAAAGGATAGCAATGAGATTTTGCATATATTTCTGCAGTTTCTTAGGTCTGATGAGATCCTTGATTTCAATAATGTGAGAAAAATACTTCCAGAGTTTTTTTTAAAAAAACTTATAACTTAGGATGGATATAGATTCTCTGGTGTGTTACAGATCTGCTGTGTGACAGATTTGGGAGTAACTGTTTCATTTGTTTATCCAATAACAAAGAAACTACACACACACACACACACACACACACACACACACACACGATATTTCTGTCTCTATGTATCTTAAAGCAGTTCACACCCTTGTTGGCCATTAAAAATTTCAGTGATATCAGTAAGATATATAATCATCAGCTATAATATTTGGTTGCGTTGTATATCTCAGTCATTTCAGTGAGATGCTTCATGGTGCATCTCTTTGGATAGTGATGTTGATATGCAGTGATCTCACCAGCTGGATCTGGATAAAATGGTTCAAGGATCATTTGCCTTCTTTTATTATTGTTTTTTATTAAAATATATATATATAAAGTAATGTATAAAAGGATCCTTTCCCTTCTCGTGAAACCCATCTAGAAATCTTTGGAAATTTGGATCATTGGAAAACACTGGAAGTGTGTTCAGTGCAAACAGAGTCATTGGCATAAACCAATGCCATTAAAAGTTAACATAACTAATGGAAGGGAAGGCAATGGAACAGTGGATTTTTGTTTTATAGATACTCTGTGTTATAAAATTTGAGAAAATATCTTTTTAAAACATGTTTTAAGAAATTGGTTTCAATCCAGTAGCTAATAAGAGTTTTTTCCTTCTTCTCTCTCTCTCTCTCGGAACAGAAGCTGGCATGTCTCTGACATCATGTTGCATTTAGCCATTGGGTTACTCATGTGAACACCTTTTCTAATATGAGAAAAATGATGATAGGTCACCATTAGCTCACAGGGCATCTACATTATTGTTTTGTGTGCAACTGAAAAGAAAAAAGGAACACTTGCAGACAATGCTATTTACTGTTGCTTTTCCTATAGAAACAGAAAATTAAGAGTAATAATTGAATATCTGAACTAGGAACACATTTTTTTCAGATTACATAATGTTGTCTGTAATAGGGCAGCTGAATTGGTGTCTCTTGATCTATAACATAAGGCTCATTCCTGAATTTGTCTCTTTTTTTTGTCTGAATTTTTAAAAAGGTACTGATGAAGCACTGATTCGTATATAAAGCAATAGCCACAATAAAGAATGTCATGATCGTGCTGTCACAGTACCCTTGACAGATAGCAGGCAATTTGCAAAATGAACCTTGCAGTATTCTTTAACTACAGGGGGCCTAGCATAGTGGCAGTTAAGATAGATCTATTAGTAAACTGGACATTTCTCTTTCAAAAACTGTAAAAGCGAGAGATTGAAAAAAACAAGAGATGCAGCTGACTGTGTGTCATGCGTGTAAAACTTTCAAAGGCTATTGCCAAGGCTTCTCTGTTTGAAAGTCACTGTACATGTAGAGTGTTGAAAGCCAGCATGGCATAGTGGTTTGAGTATTGGACTACAGCTCTGGAGACCAGAGTTTGAATCTTCACTCAGCCATGGAAGCTCACTGGATGAACTTGGGCAAGTCACCCTCTCTCAGCCTCAGAGGAGGGCAAAGGCAAGCCCCCTCTGAATGAGTCTTGCAAGAAAACTCCTTAAGGTCACTGTAAGTCAGAAATGATGTGGAGGCATGCAGCAACAACTACATGGAAGATCTTACATAGAGAGAGGGTTATTTTTCTAGTTTTCCCCAGTGATTCTATGATTTCTTTCACAGATTTTTCTCAGTATCTGTTGAAGAAGCCTTGCTTTGTACAGAAAAAAAGTCTGTATGGGAGAGGAGTAGGGCCATACTCTTTTAGCACCATCCTAGAAAATTCATACTCAGTAGAGTTCCCTTGGCCACTCCCCTATTAAGCTTTCAGTGGCAAGTATGTAGATATAGCTTATTACAGCAAGATATTTCCTGTATGCCATTGATGATTGCCTGTCTAAAAAAAGTTTTTTTAACAAAAAAACTTGTTCTTTTCCAATTTATAAAAATTTTCTGTTTCTTGTCACCAGAGAAAAATATCCTATGAAATACAGGTGTTGAATCAAGTAAGTGACAATTTACAAGCCTAGTGTAACAATTACCAGACTTGATAAATAGCTATTGGATGAGAGTGGGAAGGCAGTTTATGGAACCAATATCAAATGGTCTTATGTGAAGGAAAAAGGACGAAAAAAGATGTATATATACGCATATATAGGTATGGTTGTATAGAATATCTGCCATGCATGTTCATATTGAAATCCCTCAATCCCACACTTTTAACACTAGAAGAGGAAACATGGTGCATTCTTTTTGGGCGGAGCAAAAAAGAATCTATCACCAAAATTGTCTCTGTGTGATTTGCATCTGCTTATTTGTTCTCTGTGCATGTGGTACAAATGCATAGGGCCTTTGTAGACTAGAAGCAGGTGCTGGTTAATATGATCCTTGTACAGCCTCGCAGTGCCTATAATCAAGGGGGTGGGGAACTTTAACTTGAAGGACTTCAAAATGGGAAATAACACTTTCAGAGCTGTAATTGCAGATGCAGGGCACTATGTTCATTTAAGAGATTCATGTGCCAAATGAAATTTATTCTCCCTCCCAGCTGGTTTATATTCATAATAGCTCCTTGTGTGCAGTATTTTACAGATTTTGTGTTTGCATGCGTGTGTGTGTTCCTTCACACAGTTTCCAAAGAAACTATGAAAGGAACATCAGAAAGATTGCAGACAACATGTTAATTTCTGAAAGCACTAGTAATGCTTCAGTAGTAGAAGCAGATAAATTGCAGCTGCAGGGGCATTTTCTTTTGTCTGTGGCAAACAGTATAAAAGAATAGTTCAGAGGATTTCTTGAAAGAATTTCCTCGTTTTCTTGTTGGTGCAACAAGGGAGTAATGTAAAGCCTTCTCCAGAGTAAGATCTGTAGAAGAAGCATAGCTGATGTGTCTATATTTATAAGCACTAATGCTGCAATTAGCATAAACCTTATTAAATCATAGCAGCCTGTTTGTTCATTCTGTAGGGGATATAGCAAAAGATCCAGTCAGCAGTCAGCTAGCTATAAAGCCCCATGAACATATTCTAGAGTATTAATCCTGATCTCTGTTATACTTGTAGTATTGCCAGGAAGTGATTGTTTGCTCCTCTAGTGACAGAATCTTAATTATTAAGATCTACTTAAGAACAAAAGTTGGTATACTTCAGAGTAAAATATTTAAATGTGAAAGACCAAAACACTGAGTAAGTCCGATACCAAAGGAAAATGTTATACAGTACTTGTAGACTGATTCATTTGAAAGATCAGTAATTACTGTAATTCCAGATTTTAGAAGTCATGGAAGAGTTGCTGATTCTATCAGAGACTTCTTAGGGTTGCCTACTTACAAAGGATGTAAAATGCTGCTGACATTGCTGTAAATACCACTCTTGATTATATGGGGCTGAAGAGCAAACCATCCCAAATAGTGCTAGCTCACACCTGCCAGGGCAGGGTATTTGCTGTGAGATGGCTTCTCCAGCATGTGGAGAAGGCCAACCCGAGGGCGGCATGGCCAAGATTTGGCTCCACACTGTTCTTCTTGTGCCCATAGAGCATTGAGCTTTACAATTATTTTTACTGATGAAGAACACTCCTGCTACTAATTTTTCACCTTATCTTAAAAGAGATACATCAATTAATTTGTTACTTAATTATGACAACTGCGCTGAGAATCCTGTTAGTCCTAGCTAGAGTAGACCCACTGAATCAATGAGATTTATCTGTTTGCAGAATTACCATTTAAAATTTGATTCAGTGAATCCGTTCCAGTTGAGACTAACCAATACAGTTAGATTAATAGATTAATTTACCAGGTTAAATGGGTATGGAAAATTAAGTGATTAAAAATCTCTTAAATGTCCACATACGATTGGAATTGGTTATTATTTAATTTGTTTTTTTTCCTCTCTTTCCTATGGAATATGTGAATTTTAGATTAATTAATTTATGTTTAACCACCAAATCATGGATACTAGGTTCTGCAGGAATAACAGGTATCCTCAGGATCAGAGATCTCCTCAGAACAGGAGACTTTGACCTTTGGTACCAGAAGATGTCAGTTAGTTTCCAGTGCAGTTATGCAAGAAGACAGCTTTTTGTATTTTGTCTGGATTGGGAGCAGAGGAAGGAGGCTAATGTGTGAACATGTGTGAAGGAGAAGTGAAAGAAGAAAGGAAAATGGGATGGCGGTAACTCCCTTCCAGGCTCACTTTGTCTTTCAAGCAGCTATCCATCCTATAGTCATTTTCCAGGAGTGAATTCGTTGAACTGAATTGTACTTCTGAACTGATGATTCCCTATAGTATTACATTGCTAACTAACTTTTTAAAACAAAACAAAACAAATTATATATTAAAAGTGGGAACCTTCTGCAAATAGTCCAGAACGGTTGGTCCTCAGATCTTTTTTAGAGTAAAAGTATTCTGGAGATCCATTATTTGATTATACTATTGCTGTAATTATATAGTATCATCTTTATGAATAATAATCAACATTTTAAAAGTATTTGTAAACAGACAAAAAAAATTCCCTATGTTAGCTGACAAATCCACAGCAGCCCTAACCTTGAATCAGGGCAGTTTGATCATTACCATTTTGTAGTTGAGACTTGGCTATGAAGCTGAACAAAGAGAGGCTCAGCAAGGTGATTTCGGAGTTCTGAGGCAGGTCATAAACTGTGAAATTCCCATTCTTGACAAACCCATGCAAAGTTGGTACAAACTAAGCAGATTGGGGTGGAAGACAGGAAAAGACTAACAAGGAAGGAAAAGATTATCAGGGAGAAAAGAGAAACTCCATTGGGGTGGGACTTTGATAATGAAGCAAAGCTGTGTACTTTTGCTAGTAAACGTTATAATAGAAACACATTTTAGTTTAAGACATCCTGATTCTTGCCCAGTGGAAGCGCAGAGCTATTTTGCATATCCACTTATGAAAGAATCAGAGGAATCTCTCGTCTCTCACACACACATACACACCTCAGCTCATAATAATTCTCTGATATAGTGATGGATGGCAACTGAAGCTGTGTTGCAAGTCACATTTCCTGGGGAGTTACAGCATGGTGACATCTTGGGTAACCGTAGAAAAGGCAGTTTGGGTAAATGTCAGTATACCATACCATAATGGATTTTTAAAAACATGACTGCCAAAATGCTTTCTTACATAATAAATTCAACTACAGTTAATGATAAGTAATACAGTCATCCCTCCATATTTGAAAAAGTTAGGGACACATGACCCTTGCAAAAGTAGAAAAACTGTGAATATCTTTAGGCCTCCAAACCATATTTAACACACACGAAAAGGATGCTCTGCAAATTCAACCCACTACAGATTCAAACATATAGTACACCATGCATTTGAATCTGCAGTAGAGAGCACAGCAGTTGCCCAGTGCTGCCTTTTGGGTGGTGGGATTCCTTTGAAGGCTGTTGGTCTTGCTGCTGCTTCCACTGCTGCCATGTGCCATTTAATAGGGACCTACCAGCCTCACCTCACGTTCAGTTTCTTGCAGTCTTTCTCAGCCTTGCAAGGCTTGCAGAGTGACTACAAACTCAAGGTTAGATTTATATTTCCCTATTAAAAATGGTGTAGGCCAGCAGTAGAGGCAGCAGCAAATAATCCATGAATAATAAAATCCACGAAAATTAAACTCGCTAATGTGGAGGGTCAAGTGTACTCAAGTCTTCCTTGACGTTTGTTACACATGTGGTGAATACATAGGATACATGCATTGCTGCCAGTGGCTAAATTTAATGAAGTAGTAGGCAGCTTTGCTGATACTGAATTTGACTATATTCATCATAAAACTGATTCTTCTCATAGTTAGAGGGATATCATTCAAACTTACAGTATTTCCAAAGGTTTTCCAACAAGATTAGTCTTTATTTTTTAACTTTTATATGTTTTTAATGATTTTATACTGCTTTTCATCTATGGTTTTAATGGGAAGGTTTTAATTGTATTTTAAAATTTTATTGTCTTTAGTTGATTCATTTTTGTGAAACATCCTGGGTCCCACTCCAGGAGAAAGGCAGCATAGAATGAAATTGAAAGATGAGATACAATATTAGTCTCTGCCCAACATGGCATGGAGCATTAGGAGGAAAGTGCATTTGAGGACTGGGAGAGAAAAACAGAGAAAGGGGCTTGAGCAAGATTCTCCTTGTTGGGCTTTTCAGACATTCAAAAGCCCCTTTTTCTTACTTGAGCATGTGAATATTCTTTCCATCTTTGTGCATTGTGAATACACTGAACATTTGGGTGTGCATTCAGTTGTGCAAATTTGTCATTCAGTGTCAGTGTTGCATAGCACAATCAATACGAAACTCCATGTGCAAAGTTTTATAATACAGAGCCCTGGGGCCCTTTCATGCTACACTTCCGCTTTAACCACCATGGCTCCATTCTGTGGAATCCTGGGATTGGCAGTTTCAGGAGCGGGATTTAGAATTCTTAGCAAGATTGCTGTAGCACCTCACCAAACTATAAAGCCCAGGATTCTACAGGATAGAACTGTGATAGTTACAGTGGAATCATTGTGCTATAACTATGTGGTATGAATGGGACTGTGATGGATCTCAGCCCTACTGTGTTATGCATACGTACTGGAATGACTGATGCTGATCATCCAGACCAGTATTTCCTTTTTGTTAGGCTTGGTGATAGGTCTTTTATTTTTTATTTTACTCTAGCATATCATGAATGCAGAAATCATCATAAAGCACAAAATAGTGATGGGGCAGGGAAAAGAGGAATACTTCACAACTGAAGTAGCACACATGGCCTGACACCTCCCCCAAAATCTTAAATTAACTAACAGCACAACTGCACTGAGGAGAGTATATGCATGTCTCTGTAACACAAGGTTATACAGAAACAGTTCCCTGGTGGTTGGTCTTAACTGGCTAACCCACGCACTGAAGACAATCTCTCCCTCTTTTGGCAGGCAACCTTGGTTTTATGGCTGGGGCTTTAATCTTCCACGAGGTCAAGCACTCTTAGAGAAATGGAACCTAATTCCAGATGGAATAGATATTCTAATAACTCACGGACCACCTCTTGGTAAGAAAACACTGGAAAGTACTTCTCTGTATCATGATAATTTATCTGTGTTTTGGCCTTAGGGATAGATCATATTTTCTAATCTGTGCTGCCTCCATATAGTTCTTGGGATATAAAAGTATATGATTCTGCACGACATTATAGTGAAACAGTGTTCCAGTATTCCCAGCTTAGAGTCTTAACATCACTAATCTTTATTGATTTAATGATTGACATGATGAAAAGAATGAAATATCCACTTGCCTGTGAGACATTTAGAGTAGCAACATAAAGTTTTCCCTTCCTGCGAAGGTTTTGTAAGTTGCTCTATTTACAGATACACAAGCAAAAACCCCCACTGGAAACAAACAGGTACTCTGATTCAACCCCTCATCCTGTGCACATTTGTTTGAACACCTGAACTGAGTCCATCTAGGCCATAGTAATGATCAAGAAATGCATGTAACTGAAAGGCAGAGTCTACAGTTGTTATGTTACCTCAAATTTTGCAGTACATTTTACGTGTCAAACAGTAATTTTTCATGGTATGTTTTGAATTGACTGGACATAAACTGAATGATCAAACAAGACTTCTCTTTCTCTCCATTTGTACTGAAATTGCAAAACTCCAGATTTTCACTTTGACCCTCTAGTTCTGAAAGCTATTTTCTTATTAAGACTGGATTGCAGGTCTAGAGAAATATCCCCAGTGATTAAGGATCATTATGTTTCCTAATGCATCATGTATTTATTTCTTTATAAGCTTTGCTGAAGCAAGGGGAGATGTGACTGAAGAAGAAATGTGACAAAATTCAAGCAGACAAGAATTGCCCAGAATTCAGGCAGACAGTAGTCTTTGACCATTATATGAGTTTAGGGGCTTAGAACTGTAAACTGAAAGTTCTCAACTCTTAGCCACAAACTTATTTTGTTTTGTTTTGTTCGGTTCGGTTCGGTTCGGTTCGGTTCGGTTCTGTTGAATCACTTGTTGGTTCAATGAGTGTTTGAGATGATTTACATTAAGAACATGAAAACAGTAAAACATAATACTTAAAAAATAAACCATGTTCTCCAAGGTAATACATTTCAAGCTGTCTGGTGTGGGGCCCAGCAATTATTCTGTATAGTATGTGAGGGACTGGTACAGTTTTTGTGCCCATTGGCTACAGTTATGTCTTTCTTTCCTGGAAATTTGCTGGGCACTGGCACCTAGTGACTTAGGTACCAGGAGTGGTCCATGGATCACCACTTTCAGTAGCACTGCTCATGGGGGTCGGATGTGGCAAGAGGGTCTGAGATGATGGACATAGACTTATGGTCAGGCACATGCAGGAGGATGTGGCCTTTTAGATCCCTTGGCCCCAGCATTTTTAAGGCTGCATCAGTAAGAAGTAGCATCTTAAATTGGTCTCAGGAACAAATAGGAAGCCAGAGAGGCTGCTTCCAGATTGTTATCATCTATAAAATGCACAGTATACAAGTGTTTGGATACCACTGCTTGTACTAGCTGTAGTTTCCAAGTACAGTCAGCCCTTCACATTTGCAGGTTTCACTTTTGCGGATTTGATTATTCGTGAATTATTTTCTGTCACCTCTGCTGCCTCCCTGTGCCATTTTAATAGGGACTGCAAGCCTTGTGAGACTGAGGAACTGCAAACCAGTCTTATAAGTCCCTATTAAAAATGGTGTGGGGCAACAGCAGAGGTGGCAGTTACCCCACCAACCACTCACTTCTGCCTTGTGAAGGAACCCTGATGCCTCAAAGGAATCCATGGTGGGTTGAATATGGTGATCATACTTTTTTGTGTGTTAAATATGGTTTGGGAGGGCCTAGAGGGCTTAGCGTTATTCACAATTTTTTCACTTTCACGAGGGTCCTGTGCCTCTAACCCCAGGGAATGTGAAGGGATGACTGTATTGTTCAGGTGCAGTCCCTTGTTCCCTTGTGGTCCTAGGTGGCTTTAGGACTCTTGAAGAGGCATAATATTAAATGTGTGAATTTCTTTTCCTTTAAAAATAGCAGTTGGAGACAAGATAAGCAGGATGGGGGCCGTGGTGTATAGAAAGTCTGTGTTGTCAGAATTTTCTCCCCAAAAGTGTTACTAGATATTTAACCCATCAGAGAAAACAGTAAACATTCCCACTGTGATTCTAGTAAAATACTTGAAGCCTTCTCTTTGAAACTGTCATTTTGTTTGGGGAGAGGGTAGGAAGCAGGTTAAATTATGCCTTCCTGTACAGATTTCTCTTCCCAGACCAGACTGCTAGACTGTTTGCATATGTAAAAGTAACAACTGACATCTTAAAGTGAATGAGATGCAGCTACCTGCCGATAATATCAAATTACATATCTACTGATTGCTTCTTTTTTGCCACAGGCAATATAGTAGCTGGTTTATCTAAAGCACAGTTTCTGAACCAGGGTTCCTTGATAGCTGCTAGGGGTTCTGTTAAAGATCATAATGGGGGGAGATTTTTTGACCTATAGATAATAATAATTTTTATGCAGAGGTTCCCTTGAGACCTGAAAGTTATTTCAGGTTCCCTCCAGGTTAAATATGTTGAGAAAGGCCGATCTTGAGGAATAGTCTTCTTGCCCACAGTTCAGTTTGCCTGTTTATGTAAAGTAGAACGTAGTGATTGATGTGGCCATTCTGAGCACCATTGCGGCCGAAAGGTGGGTAATGAATGTAATAAATAAACAAATGTAAGTTAGGAGCAGCAGCAGCCCCCCCCCTTCAAAGTTCATTTCATCCACGGTGTTAAACCAGCCACTGTCACACAGCCTTAGACCTCCATTTGCTATATGAAGATGATAATAATGTCATGGTCTCTTACAAGGTATAAGGGTTAGAGAAATAACGTATCTGAACAATGTATCCAGTATATGAATACCAAGAGCACAATCCACCTCAAGTTAGGCACATTACTACCTTATTTATGTCAGTGAGTAAGTATGTTTTATCAGGGATTGGAATCATGTAGCTCTCTAGATGTTGTTGAATGGAGAGTCCCAGCAGCCCTAGCCAACATAGCAAATGGTGAGGAATGCTTGGAACTGCAGTGTGAGAACATGAGGAGGACTTCATGATTCCCACCCTTGTTTCAAATGCTTGATTCACACATTAAAAATAATGGAATTCAAAAGTGCTTTAGGTAGGCTGACAGTGGTCTGCTGCTATGATCATTTTGGCAAAGATCTGTGAGACTGGAAATGACCGTTTCCTTTTGAAAGACCTTGATTCCTCAATATGTTCAGTTTGATTACATTTTATCATAGTTGCAACATTTTAATTATAGGCATATTTAATCTGTTGAGATTTGCTGTCCTTTATGGTGGGTTAGATGAACTGATGGCTATGCTGCCATATTAATTTGAGAGAGGTTTATGTCTCTCATTGTTCTTTTCCTAGTTTTTATGAAAGTTTGGTATATTTTCAGCAGGTGACCTGAGAACACCGATTGGAAACTGTTATGGCTGTGTAATGCTAGATTTATTATTGACTCCAGTAATAGGTAGCGGCTGTCTGCTTCATAGCTCCAGTGTCAGCTTATCTCTTCTCATAGGGCCCAAGGGATAGTGTTGCAACAGGCTGTCTGGTTTGAATCCTGCTCTTCACATTAAATCAGAGTCAGCTTATGAGTCCAAGCCAAAGAGGTTAACTACAAAAGGTTTCTTAAATAGCTGAACTTTTAAAAACTTTTCAAAAGTAGAATCAAATCCATGGAGATGCTAGCCAAGTTGGAGTTACAAACCCCTAGAGATCAAAGCTAAATTACCCAACCAAAACCCCACTCATGTATTCCTCATTCATTGTGAGAGATGGTGAAAGGAATGAGGGTTTAGTGGTATGAAAGAATGTGGAAAGTGAAGTATGGCTATGCTAATTCAGATCATGCAAAAAGGAATTTGGGATTTTGATAACTGAGGAGAATTTCAAACTATAGTTTTCAGTTCCCACTTCCCTAAGTGGTAGGAAAATTCCAAGATCAGCCTATAACAGGTCAGTTCCGTTGCGCGGAACAAACTGGAGGTATTGTTTACAAACTAAATGTGGGAGATTGCAAGCATAAGAGAACACTGGCTTTCAGAAGCAACAGCAGTTTTCTAAAAGAAAACAACATGCTGTTGGGGTCCTCCAAACTGTGAAACACTTCTTTTTCTTTTACTGGCTGGCTAATACTGGTTTTCTTCATTTTTTCATTTATTTTTAGATCTGTACCCCATGGGATCCAAGACAACTTCCAGAAGTTTAAACTGAGATTAAATTAAAATCTTATTTGAAACAGTTTTTAAAAATTAAACAGTAGCATCAGTGCTCAGAAATTTCAGGATTCATTTAAGCTGGCATCTTCTAGCCATCAGTTCTTCTTTTTGTGGTCTGTGCCTCACACAACTGGGTTTTCATGCCTGTGCAAAGACCCTACTGGAATATTCTAGAGCTTGGTGGGAACCCTGCTCCTCCTGCTTACCTTGCATGCCCTGGCCTGCCAAGCTGCTGTCTTAGTTTCTCTCTGCCCATTGAATGAGTCACTTCTATTGGTGTGATCTGGTGTTGAGTAGTTGGTGTTTTTTTTTAATCCTTTTCTTTCCTTTATCTCTTATTTATTTTTCTGTTCCTTCCCAGCTTTCTTCTCCTTTGCTTCTTGCTTGTTAAACAAAAGGGGGGAAAATCTGTCACTTTACTTCTTGATTTCTCCCTTCCCTTCTTATGGCCTCTACCTCCCTGTTTAAATTTTCTCCTTGTGCAGGCACAAGGTATGCCTCTCAGATGCTCATTCTGAGTATCTGTTTTGTTTGGGGGGAAAGACATAACATCCAACAATGCAAGATTTGTTGGGAATTAACAAACCAAACTCTGAAGAATTGGGTGTTGAGGCTGAGGTCTCACTGTTGGGAGAAATCCCTTCAGCTCTCTGTGCAAGCTGTAACTAGTAAAGCTGTCTTCATAGCCTTGACCACCATCTCAAAGACATGTGAAAAGCTCAGGAAGACATTGATATCGATGGCCATGACATTGGTATCAATGGCCTTGAAACTGGTTTGGAGCTCCTTGGTAGCGGCAGTGACTTTTTCTGTAGTGTCTGCAGCAATAGGAACAGTTATCCCACAGCCTACTTCTGTACCGGTAGTCAGGGAATTGACACCACTTATGTCTTTTCAGCAAGAGAAGTCTTTGGTGGCACCTGGTGACTCGGTACTAACAACACATCCATCCTCATAAAAGTCAGCATGGGGGTGATGACTCAGCTATTTCAGGCCAGCCACCAAAGGAAAAATGAAAATAAGAGGCATACCAAATCATCTTTCCATTCTCCATTTTCAGTACCGACAGCAGTTGTTCCGGTGGAATTAGTACAACCTGCTCCATCTGCTCCAGCATTGCAACTGATGGTACCAGAGGCCCACCTCAAGACTGAGATTGATGTTCTGCATGTTCCTATGCCACAGGCACACATCACTTCTCCTTTAGTTCATTCTTCGATGCCAGCTCATTCTCTGAATCAGGTGTGTTCTCCTAGACAGGACTGATCTCCTTTCTACTGAGAGAGATTCTAAGCTTTTTCTCATCCTTCATACATTACTATAGAAATCAAGAAGATTTACCCCTTACATCAGTGCCCTATCTTGATTGATACTGAAGGGAACATTTGTGAAGAGAGGCTCCCAATCCTATCAATCCTACTCACCATCTTACAGGCATCAGTACTACTCTCACAAGCCCCTGTCTCACTCTCCACAAAGATTTCCTTATCAGCAGTACAGATTTTAATCTCTGCAGCAGCAAGCGCATTCCTCTGCTCATCAGTCACCAGTTCCATTGCCCTTACCAATATGTCATTCCTCAGTACCAAGTACCAAGACCTGAACCTCGGTCCTGGTCATCCAGTACGTTCACATGGTCCACCATCTCCACCACCTTGGGTAACTTCTACAGTTTCAAGGGCTCCACCATCTCTACAACCTGTGACAACCTGTGGGATATATTGCTACTTTTGTATATGTGCATCCAGTACCATCAGTTGTGCTTCCTTTTCATGTTCCTGCCATGTCTGCTCCACAACTTCTTAGTGCTGTTGGGCCTTCTTCTTCAATTGCTGTATCATCTCCTATCCAGACACAACAAGCTGATGTTCATTAGATTCCATGGGTTCCAGTTACAATTCTGACTCTTTGTCCTGTGAAGTCTCCACCATTGACATCATCCCCATCAGCAAAAGTTGAAGGCAGAATTCCTGTTTCACCACCTGAAGATGTGAAACCGTTTGCTGACATCATCTTGAGAATGGCAAAAGTGATTGGTCTGGTGGGCACAGCCCCTCCAGCTCTTGCGTTGGACCCTGTATTTCAAATAGTGGACAATCAAACTCCAATTCCTGCTACTATCCTGTTTCTACCAGTGCTACAGGAGTTGATCAAACAGTCTTGGACAAAGCCTGTGTCTGCTATGAGTATTGAGGCATTTAGAAGATTTGTACAGCAGGAAGGTGCAGCCTATTTATTCACTCACCTTCCTCCAATTCAATTGTTGTAGAGCCTCCCAGACTAAAGGAGGAAAGAAGGTTCATTCAACATCACCTGAAAGAGAGCAAGCATCTTTACATCTTTGACAGAAGATTCTACTCCTCTGCTGCCAATACGCAGATTTACATGGTGACATTTCAGCATTTTCTATGGGGTAGCAGGCTGGCTTTTATCCTGTACTTACTAGATAAGCAGAAGAATGCAGCCCTCCAGTTCCACTAGGAGGCACATGCCTTAGCAATTCAGCAAACACAGTCATCTCACCATTTGGTTGACCGCGCTGCTAAGGTCATGTCAGGAGCTGTGGTCTTAGACGATATGCCTGACTGCATTTGGCAAGCCTTACTGAAGACACTAAGCACAGTATAGAAGACTTACCTTTCAATGGTAAGGGTCTTTTCCATGCCAAGACAGTAGAATCCATAGAGCATCTAACCAAGGCCAGGCTTACTGTCAAGAAGATGGGCTTCAGCTAGCAGCAACAACACCAGCGTTCATTCCTTTCTTCTTGTTCTTGTGCAGTCTTCCATTCAAAATCTCTGTATCAATGTTCCAGGACATCATCTCAGTCTTCAGCATCTGGCCATTGTTCATTCAAGCAGCATTGTCAGTCCTCCAAAAAGTCTACTGGGTCATCAAAGTCTTGGTTTTGACTTCACAGGACACCTCTGCAACCCAATTTCTGTGTATGAGGGCTTTTCCATCTAGGCCCCCAAGACTATTCTGCTTTTATTCCTCATGGCAGAACATCACCACAGGTTCTTGGGTACTTAAACCACAATCCATTTGGGTTATGCAGTAGAGTTCTTGAGTATTCTACCCATTGGTGTATTCTGATCTACTCCTCCAACCACAGTTCTGAGAGACAAGA
Source organism: Iguana delicatissima (assembly GCA_948472985.1). Classification (NCBI taxonomy): domain Eukaryota; kingdom Metazoa; phylum Chordata; class Lepidosauria; order Squamata; family Iguanidae; genus Iguana; species Iguana delicatissima. The sequence continues at coordinate 358,100 of CAOKZL010000954.1, forward strand.
TCTTTACTCTGCTACTCAAAGGTGCTGTGGAGAAGATTCCAGCTCATTGCAGGAAGGATAGATACTTCTCAAGGTACTTTATGGTTCTGAAGCAAGATGGTGGTTTGTGTCCCATTCTAGATATTCACAGTGTCAACAGTTACATCCAGCCTTGCAAGTTCAGAATGGTGACTCTCAGTTCCATCCATTCCTTCGGAAACATGATTGGTTGACTTCTGTAGATTCTGGGATGCAGACTTCCATATCATGATCCAACTGCAACATTGCAAGAATCTTTGCTTCACCATAGTAAAACATCTGTACCAGTACAAGGGCCTCCCATTCAGCCTCTCAACAGCACTGAGGGTCTTCATGAAGTGCATAGCAGTAGTGATCTCCTTCATCAGTCCTCAAGGAATTCAGTTCTACCATTACCTGGTTGATTGGCATTTGGTTGTATCTGCAGAGACAAATTATATCAAGACATACAGTAGATTCTGTCATGGCTTCAGACATTAGGCCTAAATATCAGTTCCAAGAAATTGGTCTTCGAGCCCACAAGATGAATAGATTTCAGAGACCCTGGACTCTTCTACAGGATGGGCTTACTCACTTCTCAACAGGGCTAGGGTGCTTTGTGTGAATATTCTCAATATATTTGCCTGTCCATGTCACACAGCTCTCTGCATGCAGAGGCTTCTGGGTCTCATGGTAGCAACCATGCCCATCACTTACCTAGTCCACCTCAAATTATGCCCTCTCCAGCATTGGTTCCTGAGACATTTCAGTCCCCCTAGCACATTAACTTCACCGTGTTCACAGGTCCCTGTTATGGTAGATGAGTCTCTGGAACCTTGTCTCAGGCATCCCATTTGAGCCTCCACAACCACCTAGTTATAACCACAGGTGTTTTGATGATAGGTTGGGGAACTCATTGTGTTTGCATCAGTCTTTGAGGTCATTGATTGTTCCATGAGACCCAGAAGCCTTTGCATGCAGAGGCACAAAACATCCATCTCATAGCCATCCACCTGACTGGCATGGAAAACATCCTTGCAGACTCAGTCAAAGTGTCATTCTCCAATATGAGTGGTCCCTCATACCGAGCAATAATTATCTTCTGGTGCAGTCCATGCATTGACTTGCTGGCAACAATTACCAACAAGAAATGCAAACTCTTCTCCTGCAGAACAGGGGAGAGGACCAGGTTCTCTGGGCGATGCCTTTCTCTTAGAATGGAATGGAGAAGGATGGAGAAGGTATCTACTATACCTGCTTCCATTGTTTCCAGTTAAGGAACTGGCAAAGCTTGACAGAGACAAGTCAGATGGCATATGGATAGCTCCATTTTGACCCAGGCAATCTTGATTTGGTCCACTTCTTTGCCTCTCCAAAGACCATCACATTGTTCTCCCTTGGTGTATGGATCTTCTATGGCACTCACATGGATAGGTAGTCCACTGAGACATTCCAGTGTTGCAGTTGTCAGCATGGAAGATACCTCACTGAATGAACCTAGAGTGAAGGCTGTTTTACATGTGTCACTAAAGGACTCCACCAGGAAATCCTATGATAACAAGAGCCATATCATCCTCTGCAGCTCTACCCTGTGAAGCCCCATCACCTAGACTGTGCAAGGCTGCCACTTGCTCTCAGCCTTCAATTTTCATATGACACTACAGACTGGACTGCAAGGCAGAAGCTGATGCTCATTTTGTTTTATTTTCTATTATTTAGTGACCTGATCCTCTGGTAAACTTTGCCGTCACCCATTTGTGTGGGGCACAGAGACCAAAAAGAAGAACAGGTTGTTTACCTGTAACTGTGGTTCTGCAAGTGGTCGTCTGTGCCTTCACACAAACCCGCCCTCATTCCCCTCTTTTTAGGTCCCTGTTGATTCTTTTGGCGTACTCTGAAACTGAGGAGACAGCAACTTGGTAGGTTAGGACATCCGTGGCATGCAGGAGTGGGAAGGATTCCTGCCAAGCTACTCAGTTCTAGAGTCTGATGAGGTCTCTGTGCAGGCGCAAAAACCCATTTGTGGGAGGGCACAGATGACCACATGAAGAACCCACAGTTACAAGTAAGCAATCTGTTCTGTTCACTTAAAGGTACATCTGTATTTATTAGCTAAAACAAGTCTACAGAAAAGCAGTCTTACCATGACACAAGTGTTCCTTTTACAATATTTATATTACACAGTTCCAAGGTGTCAATAACTCCAGAGTTCTACAAGTTTTGCTAAAAAAACAAAAAACACTGGACCCCACATAGCAATAGCATGTATACTTCTACATCACTTATCAGCTAAGTGCTTTCTAAGTGGTTTACAATGTGTTAGCTAATTGCCCCCCACAAACTGGGTATTCATTTTACCAAGCTGCAGAAGGATGGAAGGCTGAGTCAACCGGGAGCCCAGCAGGATCAAACTCACAACCTTGTGGCTGCAGTACCGGCATTTAACCACTGCGCCACCAGGGCCCACATTGCATCAAAACCCTTGTGAATGTATTCATCAAGTAATAATATATGCACTCAGGAATTCGATAATTTGCTTTCAGGAAAGGAAACATCCTCATAAAGACCCCTTCCACTCGCATGGAATCATCCTAAGAAATATCAACAATTAGCTTTTGATTTTAGAGGATGTAGTAGAGATTTCCCCTTTTTCCAACTGGAGAAAAAGAGCTTTCCCATTGGCCACAGTCATCTTGGAACAAAAAAAAGTCTTAGTTTTCGCCTCAGAAGCTTCTGGCAGAGCAGGCTTTCATTTCATCCACTCGCAAAATAAAAAAGTCAAATAGTTTGACTAAGCAGTATGGCAGACATTACATGGAAATGAAATGGATTAAAGGAAAGAGTTTGGTGTTAGAGCCCTTGCCTTGTGTGGAAAACTTCCCAGGTTCACCCTCCCAGGTTCCTTGTCCTTATAGTAGTACTGGAAAAGCAATGTTGCCTCAATTATCAAGGCAGATAGCAATAGGCCAGAAGAACCAGTGGCAGTTTTAGCTCCCCCATAGGACTGATCAGTGTGCTATTCTCCAGTTTTATAGTATCACAGATGAGCAGTGGGAGCTGGTGGTTCCTGTGGGTGTGAGGCAACAACCTTATCTTAGTTTTAGTCCACATTTTAAACCAGCTGTCGCAGGTGCTGAAACCTCTACCCCTTTAGGTTGCATTTTTAATGGACTTGTATAAGGAAATCTCCTTATCTGCTGGTTCCCTGCTGGTGCAACAGGTACCGTGTTTCCCCAAAAATAAGACATACCCATAAAATAAGCCATAGCAGGATTTCTAACATTTGCGCAATATAAGCCATACCCCGAAAATAAGACATAGTGATAGGCGTGGTTATGCAGCGTACCGGCGCGGAGCGGTAAAGAAGACGGGAAGCCCTTCTCATCTGCCCCATCATGACAGCTGCTATCTCGGAGGTGACTGGGGAGGTGCGGGCAGCCCCATCAACAAGGTCAGCTCCCCCTGTCAGGCCCCGGTTGTTCTGTGCGTGCTGCAAGCTGAGGCATAGAGGGAGACAGGGTAGAAACAGCAGGAGGAAGAAGGAGTGAAAAAGCAAAAGTTCCCAAGTTTTGCAAACTTTCTTTTCTCTCCCTCCAACCCCCCCTCGCAGAATCCATCCTGGATATAGAATTCCTTTGGATGCTTTCCTTTAGTCACTCTCCCCCTCTTTCCACTGTACACTCCGGACCCCACTCTCCCCTTCCACTTCCCTCCCCTTTACACAACTTTGTAAGACAATCCCCCCCCGGCGTTCCCCCCTTTGTGCTCTTGAATCTAGCGAAGGTTAAGGAAGGGGAGGGGAAAGCCCCAAAACAGATCCAGAAAAGGAGACCCAAAACTACACGCCAGCCCGCCTGATCCTCCCAACAGTTGGGGGGGGTGAGGGAGGGATTGCACCACCACGCTGAAGCCGAGAGTAAGGAGGTTTGGGGAGGGGAAGGGGAGGTTATCAAGGGGACGCACCACCTTTTCCACTTACCAGCCAGCCCGGGTGTTGGGCCGGGTTGGAGAACCGCATGTGCTCCGAACTTGCCCGTGCTTCCCCCCAGATGTGTATCTGTGCACCCCCCTCTCTTTCCTTGCTCCATGCGGTGTTTCTTGTTGCTGGCAACCCAGCGGCGGCACTCCTGTGTGTGTGTGTGTGTGTGTTGTAGAGCACACATGAGTGTGTTGTAGGGCGGCCGGGGCTGCAGCAACAGCGGCGAGTCTCCTTGACGCCTCCGGGGGACTGGCAAGCAAATTTAAAAAAAAAAATGGGGGAAAGGGGTGGAAAGACTCGATCTCTCCCTCTCCCAGCCCGATGCCGCTTTTCTGCAGCCCACCCAGCTTTCTGTCCTAGCAACAGGTCCTTTGCGTTGGGAAAGCCCCGATCCCAACTCTCTGGCCAGCGCCCAGAGGCAAAGGAAAGGGGGCTCCCTGCGTCCACACTGGCATCATCGATCCGGCGGCAAACACCCCAATCAGGTTCCTAGAGGGATGCCTCCCCTGTTTGTCCTCTCTTCAGCTTTACTTTTAAGCAGCAATGCAGGGGAGGAAAAAGACAAGACGGGTGGATAGGTTTTTGCTTTGGCTACACACAAAAAAGAGAGGACTTGCATGGGGCAATGTAACTTTTGCAGAAAGGGGGGAGTTGCATTGGGGAAAGATGGGCTATTTTGCTACCGCGAGGAGTGAAAAATGGCTCTTTGCAACTCCACCAAAATAGAAGTCTTTTTTTGGAGCTCCCAAAGCCTTGGGCAGACAAAGAGGGGGTCTGGTTGCGCTCCTCGCCTCAGAGAAAGTTTGGCAAGAAGCGAATCCTGCTTGTTTGCAAACACGACGGTGGGTGGAGGTGGTTGAGACGAGTGGCGTTAAGGAGGAACTGCAAGGAAACGGGCTGCCAAGGGATCGAAGCGGAGGAGGGAAGGCTGGCCGCGCAAATTAGGATGCAGTGCGGGAATTTCCGTTTTTGACTGGCGGTTAGTTCGTCAGGAAAGGAACTGATCCCGAGGTCAAAGACTCTTAGGCCATTTCTGCACTAGCCTGTTACAGTGCTATTGTTCCACTTTCAACATCCTATGGAATCCTTTGAGGCCCCTCCCTAAACTGCAAACCCCAGGATTTCATAGGATGTTGAAAGCGGAATAATAACACTATGGCCTTTTCCGCACAACACTCTTATAGCGCAATTATTCCACTTTCAACCTCCTAGGTCGGTGGAAGACAAGGTTGGCTCCCCCTGGCAGGTCCCAGTCGTTCTGTGCATGCACAGAGTTATGACGATGTTCCAGAAGAAGACGACTTAACTATATTTGAATATATGTAGATTGTTGTACCATACATAATAAAAATAAGACATCCCCTGAAAATAAGCCATATTGTGTATTCTTGAGGAAAAATAAATAAAGACAGTGTCTTATTTTCAGGGAAACACGGTAGTAGTGCTTCCACTCTATCGCTCAGGTACTGCTCTGCCATTCTACTAGGCTGGTTGTCTTAAAGTATGTTCCAGACTGTGAATGCATTTGTAATATGGAAAGAGAGTTGTGAAATTCAGAAATTTAATTTGGCTTCACAGCCTAAGGCCATTTCCGCACTAGACTGTTATAGTGCTGTTATTCAACTTTCAACCTCCTATGGAATCCTGGGGTTTGCCTCCTGGGGTTTGCCTCAAAGGATACTCCCTAAACTGCAAACCCCAGGATTCCATAGGATGTTGAAAGTAGAATAATAGCACTATAACAGTCTAGTGCGGACATGGCCCAAGATAGCTTGGACTCAAAATTCCTTGTTTTCTGTAGAGGTAACTCCTACTCTGATTTCTGTATTAGCTTTCATTTCTTTTTAAAGTTTTAGTAGAACCAGTCCATTTGATTGTCCATGACAGAGATTTATACTTTCCTGACTGTTACAGGTTCCTGTTTTGAAGTAACCAAACATTTAGGGGGAAAAAATCTAAAGCAATCTCTAATTGTTAGCTAGGTGTAATCAATTATTCTTAGTTTGTGTAGTCAGGTGTACATAATAAGCTGCAAACATATGGGAAAGCCTCAGAAGGTTGATATTGCATGCAAACAAAAACATGTTCAACATAAATAATGCTTAATTTAATGGAGAAGTTAATTTCATGGATTTTAGTTTGCAAAATTTTTGAAGTGGAAATACTTTTTGCCTTTATGTACAGCCTTGTTTACAATTAACTGTTTCTAGTGACTGAGATAGCAACCACTTGGATTTCAGTCTCTTGTTTGTTGCTCAGGATTTTCTATGGGAAATGCCTTTTTCCTTGGGCATTTGCACTTTCTTAGCCATTTATCACCGGTATTGGGATGGCAGGATTGACTACAAGATGCTCAGCATTTGTGAATAAGTAATTTGATTCTGTAGGATGGGGTGAGAATTGTGTAGCCCATGGGCTGGGAAGAGTCTCAGTGCAGCTCTTGGACCCCTGCTGACCTCCCTCCCCTCAAAAATACTAGCTATTTTGGGGGAGGGGCTAGGAAAAATAGCAGTACCAGCAGTTCTAGGATGCTTAGAAATACTGTTTGTAGCCCATCAGAGAATAGCAAAATAGTCCCCAAAATGTGACTGGGAGTGATGTCATATCATTTCTAGTTCTCTAAAGCAGTGGCTGCAGAGATGTATTGTGGCTCTCCAAAGGTATGCTGTGGCTAAAGTGACAGAAAGCAAATGCAGCAGTTAAAGAACTGAGTAAAGGAGCAAAAACATCAATGGCTTGCAGAAGCAAACTAAAGGCTTTATTATAGGAACTCCATTCCAGGCAGGGAAAGTTACTCAGGGTGCTTCATTCTAGGGAAGAGATGAGAGAGAACTGGCAGGAAGAAAAGGGATGGAAAAAGCATCCGTAAGAATATCAGTTTACATCACAGCAGGATCAGGATAGATAGACAAGAAGGGAGGACACTTTGGGTCACTCAAACTCTTTAGCTCTATTATTACTGCCCACTATGACTCATCCTTGACTCTTCAGTGCTAAACATTCTTGCACTTTAACTCACCTTCTCTGCAATTTATGCACAAGTCCACAAGATTCATCTTTTCTCACAGAGCTTCCTTATGTTCCCTGGGTAATAGCTTGGCAAGATCATCTTGTGATCATGTCTTCTGTTGGGCAATATTCAGTTTAATAAGCCTGTATCCATGTGCATCTTTTACGAAATGATGTTTTCTCTCAACATGTTTAAGCTGACTGATTTTCTGTTCCTGAGAGATCTTTATATGAGCATCCTTGGTCATTTTCATATATCTATGCTGGTGTTGGCTCTTCTGTTCCAAAGTCTAAAAGGAGCTGCATGTGCAGCTCCTTTTGTTTTTCACATACTTCTGAGGCTGAGACATATTCAGTTTCTGTAGAGGAGGTTGCAATTGTCTTCTGCTTCTGTGAAGTCCAATCAGTTAATCCATCTTCATGAAAGAATAGATATTCACTTGTAGGTTACTAGTCAATGACATCATTGGCCCAGTCCACATCTACATGTCCTGTTTGTTTAGAGTTGCTGGTTGCTTGCAATCGAAATTTCAGGAAAGCAGTTTCCTTCATGTATTTGGCCATTCTCTTTACAGCATTCCAGTCACATTTAGTTGGTGAGTTGGTTCTTCTGCACAAAATCCCAGCAGCTTCTGATATATCTGGTCTTTTCACTTTGCTTAGGTACAGAAGCTTCCCAGTGGCTTCTTTGTAGTGACTGTTGTTTGGTAATGGTTCACCTTCTGTAGTGTGGCTCAAAGGATTGGTCTCCATGGGAGTGGTAACTAGGTGTGCTTCAGTTAACCTAAGATGCTTCAGTTATTCTACTATCTTTTGCTTTTGGTTAAGAAGATGATTTCCATCTTTTCTTTCAATCTGTATTCCGAGATAATATGTGATGTCTCCTAGTTGTTTCATATCTACTTGCTGCAGTGATCTGTGACTTCATCACTGTCTTCTTTTTCTTCACAACAAATAATCAGATCATCAATACAGGTCAAAATTAATGTCCATTTGTTGTCTTTGTATCTTGAGTATAGGCATCCGTCTGCTCTTTTGTTCGGTAAATAGCATCTCAAGAAGCATCTTACTCAACTTTTCTTCCCATGCTGTGGCAGCTTGCTTGAATCCATAAATGGTCTTCTGAAGATTGCATATGAGATGCTTGTTATTTTTTCTTAAAAGACTAGAAGTTGTTCCATGTAAATAGCTTTTCCTGTTTCCCTATGTAGAAAACCAGTCTTTATGTCTAGATGTTCAACATACATCTGTCTTGTTTCTGCAGTTCGTAAGAGCATTATTATTGTAGTGTGTTTCATAATGGTGCACAAGTCTGATCATAATCCTCTCCAAACTCTTATGATTATCCTTTGGCAACTAGTCTGACTTTTGCTCTCTAAATTTCTTCTTCCACATTATGTATATGATCTTGAAGATCGACTTACATCCCACAACATTCTTTCCTAGTGGAAGTTCTGTAATGGTCCAAGTTTTGTTCTCATGTACAGATTCAGTTTTTTCTGTTGCAACTTTTCTCCACTTGTCTCTTTCATTTGTTGGCATCTTGGAGGTTTGGTCCTTTTTTATTCACACAGCAAATACATCTTGTTTAATCATAGCAGTCTTTCACATGTACTTTTCTAGTTAAATTTGCCTTTACAAGTTCATTTAAGGCATTAATATCTCTATGTCCCATCCTACTGTGCCACAGTCTAAGACAATTATTGTGCCTACATTGTTTGACAGTCTTTGCACATTCCATTTTGCAGTCAAGTGATGTACAGGTCATCAGTTGCTGTTGCCTCCATTAGTGTTTCCCATCATTGGACACAATGCAGTCTTTCCTTTTAAAATTAACTTCACAGTTTTCCTGCGTTAGAGCTTTAATAAATATTAGTGTAGATCTCAAGTTTGGCATTTATAAGACGTTGCTAAGAGTTGTTGGTTTTATGCTGCCTGGTGGAGTTTTGCAGAACAGGCTAACAATTCCCATTCTTTTGGATTTAAGCTTTGCTTTTCCTACTCTGTATACATAATCCTTGATATTTCCATATAGTTCTGTGAAAAAATGATCCATTCTGACACATATGAGACGTTGCCCCAATGTCCAGTTTGAAGATGTTCATATTTATATTTGAGTGTGTGACTTGAAAAGCCAACTTTTCAACTCAAAAGACACTTCATAAAAATTGTAGTTAACATCTGATTCCTGCATCTCTCACAGCAACCAGCTTTCCTTTCTTTGGTTATATTCCTTTCTTCCTGTTTTCTCTGAGCCTTGAGCCTTTGTTCTCAAAGCAATTAGCTTGTAAGTGTCCTGTTTTACCACATGAAAAGCATTTAGCACCAAAAAATGACATCCCACAGTGAGATTGGAACGGTGCTTTGGCTCTTAGAGCTGAATTTGTTGCAAAGAGAATCTCTGCCTTTTTCTCAGATTTTGCATTTTCCACTGCCATCAACACACACATGACAACATCGACTTGTAATTTCTCTGTTTGAATTTCCAAGCCATCACCAAATTCTCAAAGTTGTTCAGCAGTCCCTTCAAAATGCATGCAGTGCTCAATTCCTCATCCAGCTCCTTCTTAATATTAATTCATAAGTGATATCCTTTATAATACTAGACAAATATTCTCAAACTGTTTCACCAGTTCCATTTGTATACAAATTAATTGCTTTAGCAGTGAAAGAGGCTGATTGACATCTGCTTTCTTGTGTATCTTTTCAAGATATTCTAACACTGATTTAGCAGTTTTTCATTCTGAAAATACCTGTATGTCTTCTCTGTAAGAGTGCTGGCTATGAGACAATGACCCTCAAGGTTCTTATTCTCCCAGGCTGGGGCCCTCTCTGCTTTGATCAGCCTCTGTTCCTTGCATACAGCCAGGAACTGGGTTATTGCTAATTCAAGATTCATTCTGCAAATTCATATTGAGAAGTTTTTCCACATAAGTTGGTAATTGCCAGCTTGGTGCTCCAGGAGGTTGCCATGCATCTTTGTTCTCACTTGTGGCATGGTTCTTTGAATAAAGTGGTTCTACCTTAATCCTTTCACAGATCATTTAAAACAGGGCTCCATTAACTTTAGTAAAAAGCACATACAGCCGTTAGAGAACAAAGACCAATGGTTTGGAGAAACAAACCAAAGGCTTTATTACATGAATCCAGTTTGAGATAAGAAAGTTACACAGGATGCTACTCTAATCTAACATTATTCTGAGGAAGAGTTGGGAGAAGACTAGAGGCAAGAGATGTGGAAAAAAATCCTTGAGAGTATCAGTTTACATCACAGAGGGATCAGGATAGGTAGACAAGAAGGAAGGATACTTTGAGTCTCTCAAAGTAACCCTATTATTACTGCCCACTCTGAGGCATTATTGATTCTTCAGTGCTAGGCCTTGTTAAACTCCTAACATTAAAAATCAGGTGGTGCAGACCTCCTGGTTGTGTAGTGTGCCTACCCCTGCTATAGGGCTATTTGAGCTGCCGGCTGCTTGGCAAATGGCCTAACTGTCCTGACAGCATTGTACAAAACTGCATACTTTTCAGAAGGTCAAGTGAAGAATTGTGCAGAAGACTGCAACACTTCATTACCTTTAGAATGTCATAGTTGGAACTTCTACAATCATCATAGTTGGAACTTCTACAAACATCAACTTCTGCAATCACCCTTGTATAGTTGTGTGACTATGCCACATGAAGTCACCAGTTGTGTTTTCTGACTCACTGTAGATTTTCCTTATGGTCTATGGTCTGGTTCATATAGTGTTTGAATATATAGCAACTACATCCTGATCATCCTCATGTAAGCATTCGGATAGCACAAATACAATGTATCTACCAGAAGATCACTGATGTAACCAACCAGCAATGATTGTAATAGCTGTGAGAAATTCTGTTGTAGTCATTGGAATGCCTCCAAGCCATATCCTTGAATGACAGTTGACACCTGACCTTACATAGTCCATTTAAGTGCATACCCAAAAGAGATTGAGATCACAGTTGTTCACATGGAGAAAGAAGCATTTGTTTCTTAGTCCTTGAGATATACTTACCTATGCAGAATCTGTCTTCTGCTCACAAAAGCCTGTTTTGTTCCTTGTCCCAGACTGTTGTTTGAGAAAAATAGAATTTGTAAAAGAATTTGTGCAACCCTATGCTAAAGCAGAAGCATTAAAACAGTTAATAGAACTAAATGTGTGTCATTGCAGTATTTGAATTCCTGTGCAAACTCTCGACCAAGCATTTGTGAAACAATTTTTACAGCTATTTTCTTTCTCATAGTTCTTTGGATCCACTGTATCATAACAAATTTCATTTGAGAAGGTGCTCAAGGAAACTATGTGAGAATGTGGATTTTATTTTTAAAACATATCCAGGCCAGTAGTGGAGGGAAGACCCACATCCATGGTACATATTCTGCTAAGGGGAGATTGGGCCAATTTACACATGACAAACCATAAATGCTGTGGATTCTTGTTTATTGTTTATAGGCAAAGTTCTGATACGGCTCTTCTAACAAGTTAGCATTTGGAGTTAGAATTCTTTTTGGCATATCATTACTGCTTTACTTGTGTGCGACAAGCCAAGAATCCAGGTTCAGATGTAGAACACAGATTCAAAGTCTACAGTTATGTGTAAACTGGGCTTCTGTAGTTTATAAAATGAAATATGTGAATGAGGCAAACACACATTCTGGAATATAAGTTTTTACAAGTATAGTTAGCAGAGTGTGAGGACTTGATGCTCACAGTGAAATGTGCATGGTTGCAGATTTGAAATTTGTGAGCCAGAATGTGTGGGAAAGCTCTTGGGTAACTTACTGAGTTCCTGTACATGGAAATTAAGTTTTACTTAAGTCAGTTTGACTGCTTGCAGCTTCTGAGGGGTACCATATAATGTAACAACATGAAGCAGGTTGGACATCCTATGTATATTTAGATGATTGGAGCACTGGGGCAGGGGAGGGGTGGCAGAAGAATGTAATATCCTTGTTGACTCTTCCAAAAAGGGAAATAATTGATAAGCTAATTTTACTAAATAGATTGGATTTCATCTCAGTACCAGTAAGTTGTAGGTAGGAAAGAAGTTAAGCAATTTTTTGGTTTCCCACAGCTCATATGACTTCACCTAGCAATCTCTGCTTGCTCATAGTACCTAAAATCTAAAAAGGAGGACTAAGTGAATTGTTTTCTGAGCTCAGATGGCAAGTACCATTGCATAGCATACAAGGCTATCTCTGAATCAATAGAAATCCAAACTAAAGGCATCAATTTATTATTAAGGCATGGCATGCAACTTTGTTTCTAATTTAACAATTTCATCCTTAATATAAAAGGGAGTAACTGTGGTAATTTATTCCCAGATAATTTTTTCTTTCTTGTTTTGTTTAAAGCACTTTAAACAAAAATATACAACCTTAAGCATAGATGGTAATGGTTACACTGTAGAATATTGGATCAGATTAGATATTGCTTCCTCCTCTCTCTCTCTCTGACACATTTAATAAATATATAAAACAGCATATAAGAGGGAAAATACACAAAAGTACGCAATATCTACTAACTAAAGAACCAGCTACTCTTCAGAGAATGGTTATTAGTAAATACTTATTGTGCTTCTTCAGAGTTCAGTAAAATAGTTATGACTAAATGATCTTATTCCTTATTCATAAGATGTTAATATAAAATTTTAAGAAACAAAATTTATCCAGACTGACAGAAGAAGGAAAGGATCAGATCAGTTGGAAGATTACTTCAGAGATTGACCAAGCCATTCAGAAATTAAAATTAGGGAAGACTCCAGGACCAGATGGATTGGGAACCTTATATTATTAAACCCTAAAGGAGGAATTATTTCTTCAATTGTGGGTTACAATGAATGATATTTTGGAATCTAGTTTAATTCCAGATACCTGGGAAGAAACAAATACTACATTGATAGGTAAAGAAGGACAAGATTTAGCCATACTGAAGAATTACAGACTGATATCACTGCTGAATAATGATTACAGAATATTCACACTGGTCTTCGCAGAGAGATTTAAGAAGGTATTGAGTAAATACATAAAGGAGGACCAAAGCAGATTTTTACCAGGAAAGCAAATGAAAGATAACATGAGAATAGTATTGAATGTGAGGAGCTTTGATTTTCTTGGATGCAAAAAAGCATTTGATAATTCTATTTGGCAATTCCTGTTGAATTTATGAACTTTCATACTAATGTTTTGGCTTGGATTAAAATAATATATACAAACCAACTAGCCAAGATAATTGTCAATGGCAATAAAGCCAAATATTTTGTAATTCAAAAAGGAACAAGACAAGGATGTCCTCTTTCTCTGCTTCTATTTATTTTAGCACTAGAAGTTTTGAATAATACTGTTAGATAAGAGATTGAAATTAAAACAGAATTTAAACTAAGAGCATTTGTAGATGACTTGGTATGTTGCAAGAACCATTAAGTTCAATATTGAAGTTACAAGAAATAATAAGAGAATTTGGAAAACTAGCTGGTTTGAAGGTAAACAAGGACAAGACCAAAGTATTAACAAAAAATATGAATATTTATGATAAAAATGAACTTTACGTGAAAACTGGATTTACTGTTGAAAAGGAAGTCAAATACTTAGGAGTTAATTTAACTGGAAATATGAACCAATTATATGAAGACATGGAAAGAGATTAAGATTGACTCAGAAAGGTGGCAAAAATTAATTTATCATTACTGGGAAGAATCTCAGCAATAAAGATGAATGTCCTTCCAAAGATGTTATTTCTTTTCCAAATGATTCCAATTTTAACTAAAGAAACACCATTCAAAATTTGGCAGAAAGATTTATCAAAATTTATTCGGGGAGGCAAGAAACCTGGGTAATACTTAAGATTTTACAAGATTCAAAAGAGCGAGGTGGTTTGGTCTACCAAATGTAAGATTTATTTTGCTGCTTTATGCTTGACTTGGTTCAAAAATGGATAACATTAAAAGTCAATAAGTTATTGAGTTTAGAAGGTTATGATTTAAGATTCGGGTGGCATGCTTATTTATGGTACGACAGTTAAGGTCAATGTGACCTTTAATAATCACTGTATTAGGCGTGCAGTGTTAAGACTATGAAATAAATATAAATCTAGACGGTATGTTAAAACACTTGTGTGGCTCTCCCCACAAGAAGCCTTTTAGAGAACAGATGAATGCTGGTTGGCATATATAGATGTACTAAAGAAGATGGATTGAGACTATAGGCCTCTCCACACTACACCATTACAGTGCTATTATTCCACTTTCAACATCCTATGGAATTCTGGGATTTGTAGTTTACTGAGGTCAAGAGCTCTCTGGCTGAGAATTCTAAATGCCCCTCCCTAAACTGCAAACCCCAGGATACCATAGGGTGTTGAAAGTGGAATAATAGAACTATAACAGTGTAGTGTGGAAAGGCTCTATGAAATGAAATCTCCACAACAGTTACAAGAGGAAGATTTTCACATACAATGGCTTTCACACAGACAATACTACCTTAGATTTTTGGAAGACAAAAAGACCAAAGGTTTTGAGAAGGATAAATCTGAATTTGAATTGTTACTTTGTACCACTGATGAGCATTTGACCACCAAGTTATATAAACTATTACTGAAAATAGATATGGAAAAGGAACAAGTTAATACATGTTTAACTGGGCTAAGAATTTTGGATATAATATATCTATGAATCAATAGGAAAGACTTTGGAAAGATATTAAGAACATACTTTGCTATGACCTTCAAGAAAATCTTTCTAACATGATGTTAACACTGGTATCTTACACCTGAGAGACTGTCAAAGATGCATAAGGATATGCATTGGAAATGCCAAGAACATACAGGATCTTTGTTTCATATGTAGTGGAGCTGTGCCAAGGCTAAAAAGTTTTGGATGGAAATACAGAATATGGTTAAAAAAAATTGAAATGTCAAGTACTTTAGAATCCTGAATTGTTTTTATTAGGAGTTTGGAGAGAGGATGCCAACATTGATAAACAACAACAGAAATTGCTTCAATATATGTTGCTCGCAGCAAGACTTGTCTATGCAAAGTATTGGAAGAAAATGGAGACCCCAAGAATGGCTGAATGGTTTGATAGATTGATGACAACTGTAGAGATCAGCTAAATTAATGGGAAATTCTGATGAAGAGTTTACCTTGGAATGGAGAGTTTTAATAGATTATTTAAGGGAAAATGAGGGTGAATTTATGATTTTAGGGTTTTGAAATTGTATTTTACTGTTCCTTTTAATTCTTAATTTCATTGTTATCACAAGAAAGATGTTAAGAAAATTAAATAGAATCATAGGTTTTTGCTATCCTAAAATGATGATATGTTTAAAAGAAGTAATGGATTTATGAAGGATTAATCAAATGTGTTTGGGACTTAGAAATACTTTAGAAATACTTAGAAATATTTTATAGTAACTAATAGTGTTAAATAGTATGATACAGAATGTAAAGAAATTTAGACCTTAAAACAGTTAAGGAGTAATAATGAGCAACAAACTTAGTAGACAGATTAACAGTAATTTCGTAACTTAGTAGTAATTTTGCACGGTGTTTTTACATTAAGCACAGTTATTTAAGTATGAGCTGTTTACAGCAAAGGCAGGAACCACTTTTAGCTAGTGATAGTTTTTTCTGTTGTTTAGTTTAAATTTAGTTATTTGTATTAGCTTAGTTTAAATATTTTTTATTTTGTGTTAATTAATTGTAGGGATGGGTGTATTCTGTTAGCTTAATTAATTTTTTTGTAAGTAGTTTTGATTGGTGTGTGTTTTATGTTTATGTTTAAAACTTTTCTAAAATTAAATATAAAAGTTTACTACATTTTTACTTATAATTACTTCTACTTAAATTAGTAATTATGATAAGTGCAGTAATGTTTCTAACCATGTTATTTAAAATCTTGTTGTTGCATGTCTCCCCTAACACCTTTTAAAAACATCATAACCTTCTCCCATTGAATAAATTTATTCAAAGAACCTTCTCTAATTAAAGTCATCAGCTTGTCCATCTTAGCCATGTCCAACAACTTCATCACCCAGTCGTCTTGAGATGTCCTCATGGGGTCTTTCCACTTCAGAGTATACGTTATTCTTGCCACCGCTGTCATATATTGCATAATTCGTACAAAGTTCTTACTCATCTGATCATCTACCAGTCCCAATAAAGATAGTTCTGATTTCAGTTGAATCTTTATCTTCAAACTCCCCTACATCAATTTTTTTATAATTATCCAAAATCTGTTTGCTTTTCACATAATCACCACATAGGAAAGAAAGTCCCTTCTATCTACATTTCCAGCATTTAGCTGAGGAGCTTTATACATTTTAGACAATTTCTCTGTAGTTAAGTACCACCTATAAATCTTTTTAAAAATTTTTTATTTCAAATCATAATATAACTTAAATTTCAAATCTTTTGTTCACATCCTTTCCCATTGTTCCATCTAAATAGGATGACCCACATTTTGGGCCCATTTAAACATACATTCTTTCACTTTTTCTTTTTTCAACTGTGGTTTCAACAACATCTCATACATTTTGGCTGTCAAATGTTCATCATCGTTACACAGTTGGTCCTCAAATCCTGTTTTTCCAACATCAAAACCAAACAAATTTTATCCATTTTAAATCATTTAGCCAACTGGACTTGGTTTCATCTCACATACGGGGAAAATATGTTGGGCCACTGAATCCTCATTCAAGTTTTCTCTTGTAAAGTATAAGTACATGTTAATAGGCACTGTTACTTGAACATTACGGTTGTTCTCACTTTTATTTCAGTGGGGCCAAAATAAACATAACAGGTTTATTAAAGTTTAGTAAACTATAAATGGTATAGCTTATGAGTTTTTCCCTTAACTAATGAAAATTGTTCAATGAACTTTTATTTAATAGCATCATTTAAACAACTGTTTGTGGCAAGATTAGCTCTAATCTTTTTTAGTTGCATAGATGATTATTTATTTTTATTCAGACAGTATGTTATTCATTTCTTCGTATTGACTGATGAATGTATGTAGCTCAAAGATATTTCTCTAAACATTGTCTTAAAGGTTAGAGGAAACACAACATGGTCGTTTTTTTAAAGGTGCATAATTTCTGTCATAATCTCTCTTTTCCCCCTTCTTTTATGTGGTATTTCTTTATTTTAAAGGTTTCTTAGACTGGGTTCCTAAGAAAATGCAGCGAGTGGGATGTGTTGAGCTGTTGAATACAGTCCAGAGACGAATACAACCACGTCTTCATGTTTTTGGACATATTCATGAAGGTCAGAAATGGGATGTGTGTGTGTGAAAGTTAATGAAATTCCAAGATACAGTTGTAAACTAGAGCCTGCTTCATCAGATGAAGGACCCCCAACACATGCTCAAAATAATTACCAAGAACTGTCATTATTGTGGAAGCATCAGGTTTTAATAGATATATTGATTTCAGGTGAATACTGCCTGGTGTAATTGACTAGAGTTAGTAGAAGAAAAGCTGTGTTACTTTGACCCTGAAAGGTAGCCATTTGTAAGCTTGATACACAAAGGACTGGTTTGGGAAAGCATTTTATTTTACTGGCAGAAATTGGTTTCTGCATAATCTAGAAATAAGGCAGGTGCTCCAATCCATGGTGCCACGTAAACCCACCGGGTAACCTTGGGCAAGTCATGCTCTCTCAGTCTCAGAGGAAGGCAAAGCAGAACTCTCTCTGAATAAATCTTGCCAAGAAAACCCTGTGATAGGTTTGCCTTAGGATTGCCGTAAGTCAGAAATAACTTGAAGGCACACAACAATAACACAAAGTACCAAGTAAGGCTGCGTAGGACAGAAGCGAGTCCTGCTAGCAAACTGAAAGCCAAACTAGACACTCCTGATGCAGCCACATTTGCCTATTACTTGTGTCTTGCTCACTTACATATAGAGTGGAGATATCAGATTTGATTACTATATCTGGAAATGTAGGTGAGAGAAGTTGAAGCACCCCTAACTCCCCAGCCTTATCATTCTCAGTGTACACATTTGTTCTGACCAGCCCATCTCTAATTCAGAAATGATCTGAACTGAAAAGTAGCTGACACAGCTTTTGTTAATTAAAAAATATTTCTTGAACCCTTTGCTTTATACTTGAACATTTGGTTTGACCTGAATTATGAATGGAATGTGCTCACAGTCAGTTCACAGGACAAGTATCTTCCAACTCTTCACAGAAGTAGGTCTGTTTCTTCAAATGGGATGATTAAAATTTCTAAGAGACAAGCCATAGTTACAGAGCTTCATAGATGTCAAAGCTAAGCCACAATTTTTTAAAACAAAAATGTGTGATAACCTCAGTCATTTTAAGGAATTCATATTCACAAACAAAGTTATACTGATAATTAATACCATCAATGCATCAGGTTGACAGAAGGGGATGCAAAGAACCATCTGACCAACTCTGACAGGATCCAAAGAACCATTTGACTAGCTCTGCATTCCTACCAGAACTTTGGACCTGTGTTTTCTTAGGAAATGTTGGGACCATTGTGAAATACAGTGTTGTGGATTGACCATATAAACCATATAAACACTTCACAAATGACACCAGGCATATGCATAGCCTTGATGTGCCTCAGTAGCTGCTTAGATGTCACTTGTCAGAAATTCTGTTTATAGAAACGGATGTTTGCATTATTTTAGTACCACTACAGAAGTAGCACAAATGCTAATCAGAGCTAGACTAGTGAAGATTATGGTGTTTTGGCAACATATATACTAGAAACAGAGTAGAGTATTAACAATATTGCTTACAAAGCAAAGAGCATAATAAATGGAGGCAAGATATTTTTCAGTTGCAACTCACAATAAATTCAAGAAAACAAAAAGGAATTGCAAGCAAGATATAAACTTGGAGTGGAAGAATTTCCAAGTAAGTTCTCTTGGAGGAATAAATAATGGACCATTCATTCTCCTCTGAAATTATTTTCCTTATCAAAAATACCCTTCTTGAGATTGTATTTTTTGCTGTTCCATTGCAAATGATGACAGAACCCCATTGTTCTAGTGGTGTTGACAAATCTTCTTTCTTCAGCAAAGACATAGTTGCAAATTCTTGAGGGTTGCTTGTCTCCTTCTCTTGCCCTCTCTCTTTTTAACACAAACGTATACACACAGAGAGAGGCTAGTCCTGATCTGAACAAATGGTTCTGCTGAAAGGTTGTGAGAAGAATAGGTCCATCCCCATGGTCTGAAGACTCAACTTTGTATGAAAGGCAGGATATAACTCAAATAAATAAAAACATAAACTAGCAAGTAATTTGTCTAGACACATTTTTCTGATCACTATTTTGGTGAATATTATGAGATAATGCACTGTTTTTCTTTTCTAAAAACAGTCCCTAAGATCAATTATGACTAAGATATGCATCATGCAGCATCTTAGAAAAAGTGCCCCCATCCAGGGAAATGGCCCACCCTAAGTTAAAATTAATTTGTAACTTCAAAGATCTGTATGTGGTTTAAACCTACCCAGAATCCACTCCTGGTTGAGGACATTGTTTGTATTTATTCAGAAAAATTCCAGTTGAATCTGATTACTGATTATTGGTTCCAGAGAAGGCTGTTTTCAAGGCAAGAGGCTTGAATTTCTGCAGAAACATACTTAAACCATGGGAAATTAAAAAAACAAACACAAGAATTTGGGGACATTTTGACATGACTAAATATGATCTTCCTGGGCCAAAATCATGGTTTTTTAAAACTACTGTTTACTGACACTCAAGGCAACACAGCCAGAAACACATCTTTCACAGGACTGTAAGTGGTAATTTGTAGAATTTGATTATTCTTCCATGTCCTGCCAAGGGTTGTGTAATGGGATAATGTCACTGTGGACAGCATGGCCATATGTTTTGGCCTGTACACATCCACACCCTCCTTTTTTTAGGATCCTGAGACTTGACAGAATCTCAGGAGAAACCTCTTTTCCTTCTTAAATGCAGAGCCAAAATGATTGCCCAGCACAGTGTCTTTAAGTGTTGCTTTCCTCTTCTATCACTTTTGACTTTCCAGCTTCCCTAATCTCCTCCAGTGCAAGTTGATTTGAAACAAAATGCAGAGAAGTTTGTGCATAATTGAGGTGATTCATTTATTTATTTTTAGGCTATGGAGTCATGGCTGATGGAACTACTACCTATGTGAATGCTTCTGTTTGTACAGTGAATTACCAGCCACTCAACCCGCCTATAGTTATTGATTTACCAACTCCAAGGAACACATGATTATTCAAGGACACAGATGCGAAGCCCACAACCTTCTCACAACATTAGCAGTGGTCTGCTGCTTACCCACATGATTACTGAACCTATATTAAATTTTGAAAATATTTTTCTTCTTTCTTTATGGACAAAGCGGAGAGGCAAGAATAGATGAATAGGATAAACATTTGGTATCACAGTCTTCTGGAAGTACTTCAATGGATCTAGCATTTCATTGCTTTGAAGTAACTTTTCAATACGAAAAGGAATCTGCTTTGCACATTATATAGAGATACATTGGTGCATTTTGTCTATTCTGTATGTTGTACTGAACTTACTAAAAAGACGTGACTCTTCAGCAAAATGATTCTTTATGAATGTTTATAGTTTTATTTGTGTAATGCTAAATAATAGCATCTGCTTACTTTAAAAATAACTTCACGGGTGAATCATTTGGGCAGATGTAGTTGTGCCACATTCTTTGAAATAATATGGCAGGTATGGTGTAGTACCTTAAATATTTAAGAGATGAAAGGAAGCAGAATTCTTATTATACCTTCTTTTCAAATATAAAAAGGATACTTGTCTAATTTCTAAAATGCTGTAAACTGTAGAAAACTCAGAAAAAGAGGTAATTGAGATGTAAACTCAGGAAATATCACCTCCCCCCGCCTAAATTCCAGTTGCAAGTTCTAACTAGAAAGGATTAAACATATCAGTGGGCTTTATATAGGTGCTGATTTAACATTTAGCATTTGATACAATGGATATATTCTGATTTGGACTAACAGTTGTATTTAACCAAAAAATGTTGCTGTTGTAAAATTTCATTTTGTAACTTTATGAGTAATGCGGTTTTTGTGATATAGGGTTCATGCACCAGTCATGTCTTCATTCCAGTTTCTTCATTTTTATTATTCTTTGGCAGTGAAACTACAATAGTATGGAATCTCCACCTACTCATAACTGATTGAACATAACAGATTTATGTCAGCTCTGCTGTTGCTTTTCGTTATCATTTTTTATCGGGGAGAGTCACCTTTTTATTATGTCAGATAGGGTCCTTTGATAAATCAAGCATTGAAACTCACTTGAACATGATAATGAAGAAAGAACTGAAAACAGATGTTACTTCCATAAAGGGTGCTGTATGGATGTTTTAGATTAGTTGCTGAGAAAGATCTCTAGATCTATGGAATAATCATTGCACATGGAAAACAGAGTCCACGTGCTACAAAGCTGGCAAATTACGTGTATGCACCTGCTTAACACCTGCACTTCGGAACTTCGGAGCAGTCCGTATGAGCAGCCAGCAGGCAACATAGGTATGGATTTTAATTATAGAAGGGGCCTGTGGTTTCTACCACATACAATTTCAGGAATGTTGGGCTCACAGTCAAATCTGAGAGCTGCACATAATGCTAAATAGACTTGTTTCATAGTACTAAACTAATTTCCGTAATAGAAGTTATTAGCTGGCATTCCAGAAAAAGAATCATATGTTGTAAAAATTATCCATTGTTGTAGATCAACAACATGATAAGGTAAGCAGGTATATAACATTTATGCAGGAAAGCTAAATTAACCCAAGTTGTATATAACAGGAGATAGCAGTTATTTTGCTCTTACAGAAATGGCTTCCAATTCCCAACATGTCCAAACCTAATTCACACTAATCTTCTGAGCATCAGTGTGTGTTTCCCTACTCAAAAATGTGGAGGAATGTGACATTTTGAACCAGTCATAACCTGGCTATCTTTAAAAGCTGGTTTTGCTTAAGTGACAAATCCAGAAAAAAAGAAGAAGAAACTGGTTTCCTCAGACAAATAAAGGAACCTAAAATGTTTACATTTTCTCATGGCACTTCAGAAATACCTTTAAAAGGAAGTGAATCATATTATTTTAAAAAAAAAGCCCCCCTCCCCCATTTTTCTCTCAAGAAACCTTTCTGTGTCAATGAAAAGATACTTTCTGAAGAATATTTTTTCCTGAGGTACTTCCTTCAAATAGTGTGTATTTTTATGTGGGAATGATATGAAAACAACTATTACCTTTTAAAGGAAACATTATGAAGCTTTTAAGATTGCAAAAGTTTAAGAGTACACTGAATCATTTTGGCATAACTGGATTGTTGTTGTATTTTTCTGTCAAGCATGTTAGACCAATAAAATCTTATAAAGCTAATATTAATTGTGTTTTGTATTAAAGGGAAGTGAATTATTTCAAATTCAAAATACTACTGTTGTCTTCATTTTTAAAAAAATGAGTATCTGCTATTTAAAAAAGAACAGGTGTTATTCCTGGGATACAGTTTCCAACACATGAAGGTTTCAATCACACAGGAAGAATTCACCTGTGGAAATAGGATTAGGTATGCATACATGACTGTAATACTGATTGACATCTAGATGCGCATCAGCACCACCACCACATTCTTCCAAGCACCCCTTGAATGACACGCTTCATAAGCTGTTGCGTGTGATTAGAGCTTAACTGATGCCAAATCATATAGAGCTTGAGCCATATATTAACAAGGTGGTGTGACTGCTTGCCATTGGAAAAGATGGTTCTGTTCAACTGTGGCTAGACAGTTCCGTAAACTTAAAGACACAATGCGCCCTCTTCTGGTGCAACTTCCCTACATGGGAGTGTGAAGTCACAGGAAGGGACATTCCTATTATCGTTAATGGATGCAATAAGTGCATGCCTGTTAGGGCGTGCACATGTTGCATTCATTGACTACAGTGGGGCATGACACTTTTTTTTGTTTTATGTGAGGGTTCTTGGAACAGAACCTCACATTTAGAAGCAATGCCTCCTTAAGTAGTGCCAGATGTTCCTTTGTCCCGACGTGTGCTTTTTACTAAGACGTGCTTTTCTCAGTTTTGTATATAACTGCTTTGTTTTGTGGTTTGACACGAAATGGTAAACACCCAGCTCTGAAATCCATTGTCATAATAGTAGGAAGTGTGCATTTCATTTAACATCCACTTTGACCTTGAGTTACCTTTAAGTATGCAGAGCTTTTAAAAAGTGCACTCTGACCTCTGCTGTCAGCCATCAGGATGATGTATCTTCTGCATGTTTGGAAAGATATAATGGTAATGGGAAGACCGGCCTAGCCCATACAGAAGTCCAAGAAAGAGCTTGCTTCTGCCAACTCTGTGTCAAAAAACACCCACTCAGATCCAAGTAATAATTATCCTAGAATTGCAGAGGCCTATCCATTGGTAAGAATGCTATAGGGTGCTCATGTGTGCCTCAGTGGGATTATTAGTACAGTGAAGATCCTTTGCTCAAAAGGTGGAGGATAAAAATAAAAAATAGCTGCAATCTGGTGTTGCTCAGTATAGGATTAGTAGTGCTGCATATGAACATAGACTGAGCTGAACATTACGCTCCCAGACTTACCATACAGCTTCTGAAGTGCACAGACATTTCTCCAATCCTGCCTGCTCCCCAGAAGGTATCAAATGGCCATGCAGGGAGGCCTTAGAGTTTGTACAATCAGTTTGCGGGAGGGTGTTGAGTGCTGTGTCCCGAAAAGGACATATAGTATCTTTGCGGGTCCCCCAAAAAGGACATACACAGATGCAAGGGAAATTTACATTTGTGTGTATGCCATTAACAGGAAGCCTACCTATGTGTGTCAAAATAAACTACATCCATCCATAGCTCTGCTTCAGGAACCCAGTTTTCATGACAGGGTATATGAAAAGGTTTTTAAAAGCTAGCTATTTTAAGTTCAGATAAATATAAATTCAAGGGTATTCCTCACTGTAATACCAAGATTTTGACTTTGGTTAAATGGTGCAAACATTTTTAATTTTGGGACAGTTAGATCCCTGTGTGTCCCAAAGTTATCCACGTTTCTTCATGTTACACCGTGGCCCCATATAAGTGATACGATACTAAAATGGTGAGGCATCCTTCACATGTGTGCTCAAAGCATACTCTCTCTTTTTGATGGACGATAGTCTATCTGATTACATTTGTTCAAATCAGTGAATATGGGAATTGTCTTGCAGAGTTTAGTTGCAGATTATGGACCTTTCCTCTGCTGTGTTGTTTTGGCCCCATTTATTCTCAATAGCTGTTGTCATTACTAGAAGAAGTTCCAGTTAAGTGGTTTGAGGATTCTAGGCAGATCCAGCAGGTCTTTACTTAAAGAGGATCGCTGTGTCTCCCCTAGCATTCTCACATTTGTTTTGGACTGATAAGCTGTATAGATTACGACGACAGCAGAATTAGAATTTCAGTTGTGCCCTAGTTTACATGATAGTGCTGATAAAGCTGCAAAGTGGATGAAGAATGGCATAGTAGCAGTCTCCTAATCCTACCATGGCTCAAGCTCCCCTCCCATTGCTTCTTTCTGAAGTGGTGTTTCAAGATGAAGTGGACATCTTTGGCTGAGCTGCAAGCACGTGGATTTAAGCTGCTGCTTTCTCTGAGGCTTTCTAGTTCCTCCCAACTGCTTCTTGGTTACTAATCACAGTCCCTGCTCCCGTTTCTGGCTTTGGATCTCTTCGCATTTGCTGCCTTGATAGGATGGCTTACCCAGTAACAGTTTATAGTTTGCATTTACTTTCACTTCTGTGTTGCCCTTCCTACAGATTGGGTTCACTGCTCTACCTGACTCGGGTGGCTATTCTTGTGTTTCAGCTCTAAGATAATTAATTGCCCAGTAAGGCCAATTACAAGAGACTAGGAAATTTGAATTGATATTATTATGGGTTGGATGTTGCTTCAAGCAGTGCTAATGTCTGAAGGAAATAATCCCATTAAACTTCAGGAAAGTAGCTTTTGTCTTCATCAGTCTAACTGAATATAGCATCAGGCCATTTGTTTGTACTTCTAAACAGATGAATTGCAGCTGCACTTCTAGTTTTCATTAAAGATAAATGACACATTTTTCCCATTCTTTGGCCACACAACAATGAACACACAATTTTAATGCCTCCTAATTGCCTTTCCTGTCTGATAACTGCATTGTTACATCTTCATAGTGTTATTTCAACATCCCTGTGGTTAAACATACATGCACTAAAAACATAAAAATCTACAATGTAGAATATCAGTTAGTGTCTGCTTATAATTGAAAATTATATTAATGTATTTTATAAATGACCATGCAGCAACCAAGACCCCTTCCAAGCCCCATCTTTTAAGCAATGCGACCCCCGCAACATGGCCATTTCCATGTCTTTGAAGAGTGGAAGAACCAGCAGAGACACATCCAACAAGGATTTCATGTGCAGAGAACTCCGAAGGACAACCAGTCATCCCAGCAGATGCATGTTGCAGAGACTCCAGCTCCAGGGAAATTGCTGGAGGCATTTCTGCTGATTTCCCTCCTCCAATGACACATCATTGTGTGATGGAGGCCACCACTGGGAGATATGCCACAGGTACATCTCCCAGTGCCGGATTCCAGCCAATGTTTGCATCGAAGAGTAGCAAATATTAAGACAGAACTTGACAAATAACTAGTTAAATTGGCACGTTGCTTCAGAATTTGGACAGGCTTGCTCAAGCATCCTCACAAGGCTGAGAGGATTGTCATTGCAAGGCCTAGAGTCTGCTGGAGAGGGCAAGACTCAAATTGTCATTGCAGGTTGTCATTGCAAGGCCTAGTGTCTGCTGAAGAGGGCAAGACTCAAATTCCAGGTGATACCATCATTAGAGGAATGCATTTTGGGGTCTTCTCTAAGAGGAGGAAGAGGAGGAATTCAATTTTTCCGTTCAGCCTGACTTGAAGACCAATGGCAGATTTTCTTTCAGTCATTGGTTTTTGGCTTTGTCCTGAACCAGGAGAAATTCCAAATTAACCGGAAAGTTTAAGCCAGAAACAACAAGTTTAGATGTTGTAAAAGAGAAAACATGCTAGATATAGCAAAGCTGAAATTATTTTATCTTTGTTGGATGTGAAAATCTCAGAACATAAGTCCCAGTTCATATAGTCTCCTTAGTTTAGGATTCCCCTATAGCAGCTGAATTCAGTATCTTCAAAATCCAGTGTCTGTCTGTCTGTCTGTCTCTGTCTCTCTCTCTCTCTCTCTCTATCTATCTACCTACCTACCTACCTACGTACCTACCTATCAATCATCCATCCATCCAGGGATAGCCATGTTGGCTACGAAGCAAAACATAACAAAATCCAAAATGCATATCATGGTGAAACTAGGCGAACCACAAATTGCAAAATTCGTTCCACAAGCTTCCAAAGCTTACAGGCTTCTTCTTCAATAGGAATAGATGTTAAGGCTTTTTCTCCACCATAGCCCTTGGGCAAAGAAGTGAGGGCTAGTCTAACCAGGAGCTGCCAGCTCCTGTCCTCTACTCACATGCTTCCCAGTGCCTTCTTCTTCCCCTTATCCAGGAGGGAAACAGAGTTACTATCTTTTACAACACCTAAAGTTGTTTCCAGATGTGTCAGTACAGAGACTTCTAGAGAAACCCATTCTATTCTGCCTACAAAGTGTCTTGCAGCCTTGCATAGGACACATACAGCACAGATTTCAAAGGAAGTCTTCTTGTTTTTAGCAATGAGGAAGAAAACTTTATTGCTTTGCTTTGCCAATTTGTATTCCCAGTTTTCTTGTGGCCAACAAAGGATGTGGTCTCTACCTAGATCACTCCCCACTTCCAAGACCATCTTAAACAACACTTTTAACATCTCAAGAAGGATGCAATTCTGTGACCCACCATCATCACATTTTTCACTTTAAAAAAATTATTTTTAATACCTATGTCTGAAGATACTTGTGAGCTTCCCAAGCTTGCATAATGTATTTTGTGCTTTCTAGTGGGCCTATAAAGTGTATTTTGATGTTGTTACAGTTTAAGGAGCACACTCGTGTAGAATCTATATACGCATGAGTCTTAGCAGGGAGGTGCCATAAATACAGTGTTACCATATGCCACCACCCCTCCTATGAGATATGCAGTTTTCATAAATTGGACTTATTAATGACTGGAGAACATGACTAAAGTCAAGTTGACTGGATAACATGTTTTGGTGTCAAGCTGACATGAGACATGTTCAGGGTCATAAGTCCAGAGAAGATTAGGTGGGAAAACCCAACACTGATGGGCTTGTCCTAATCCTTTTACAACTCCAAGCTCTTTGTATTTCTGAATACAATGAAAGACAAACTGTCCAGATTGGTGAGCAATCAGAGACCATCCCTTGATCTTATCCTATGGAGATCTTCCCTATACACCCTAGCTGACTGAACATTAAGAGATGTCATGGGTCCCATCAATGTTTTGTCACTCTGGATTTAAGTAATCAGCCCGTT
This sequence comes from Iguana delicatissima, assembly GCA_948472985.1. NCBI lineage: Eukaryota > Metazoa > Chordata > Lepidosauria > Squamata > Iguanidae > Iguana > Iguana delicatissima. The sequence goes on from CAOKZL010000954.1 coordinate 385,620, forward strand.
CTCGACCCCTTTGTCAGTCCCATGGCAAAGCCATCATGGCTTTGTCATCACATCCCTTCAGGGTGTGAAATAGGGTATAAAAATCCTAGCTTTGACGCACAGCCATTTATGGTATGTTGGCCATAGTATGAAGTACATGGTACCCCCGACTGCTGTTCCTCTGTGCTACCCTCAAATGCTGTCTGAGTCTCTCCGCTGCAATCCCTTCTTTAATACTAGTAATTATCACCCTTTCCACCGAATCTCTCTATCCAACCTTTCTTGCCTCACTTTCCAGTAGCCTTGTATGGTTCTTAAGAGTGTTGATTTCTTGCGTGTTTGTCGATTCAAATAAAATACTTTGTTTACTTTTAACTGGAGTCCTCTCTACAGTTAAAACTGATATACATAGGTGAAAAGGTCCGTCCATTACCCTCCTCTCGCAGGCCTCTTTTGAGTTATATTTCCCCAAATTCTAAGGAGATGCTGGCATTGCAGGTGGACGTCTTAGGGTAACAAGAGGAGCAAAAATGACAAGGAGTGAAAAACCAGGCTTTCTTATGCTTAAGGCAAAGCCCCAAATACACAGGTACTCTGTGCCCATTTTCAGCTCTCCTGCTGTCTGCACCTGTAAAGTACACCCTGGTAGGAGGTTCTCTGGAGAACCATCCCATGGAGCACTGCTAGCTGATACCAGAAGGAAATTTGATGCATGCCAAGCATCCAATTGGACAGATGGTCTTCTGATATATAGAAGATACTGGATCCTACACAAGGTAAATCACAGTTGAGGTAATTACTAGGAGTTATGATACAACTGCTCCAGTATATTTTCCCAGTGTGTGTAATCTTATACCCAGAATTAAAGGTCCCAGTTGGAGCTCCAATAGCTTGGGATTTTCTTCCCTGTATTTCTACAGTGGCCATCTTCTTAAATGACAAATTTATGAACAACCCAGGGATTAAACAAAGGTATTAATCAAAGGGAAAGGAAGGCATCAAAGGGCTTCTTCCACAAGCACGGATTGCATCCGTTTATTATCCTGTGGAATGTTACTGCATTCACAGCCAGTGTGATAGAAAATGCATCACTGTACAATGCAATGAATGGCCCAGTCTAGTTTTAGTGCTGCACAAGTGAGGGATAATATGTGGTTAGCTCAATTCGCATCTCATCCTGTCCAGTGCAGTGTACTGCAGTGCATATAGATAATTTGGCAATCCATTCAAATCCACATCTAGTTTGCTTTATAGCCTTAGTTCCTAATCTAGGAAGTGATCAATATAGAGAACCATTTACATGTCAGGGTTGCTTTAGCTAGATGGGGGCAAATATTTATTACCTCTGGAAACCTTTCCATCATTTCCAGTCATGTTATAAATCCTGCCCTGGATTTGGTGTTGGTGTGAGTTACCTTGCAGAGAAATAAGCCCAAAAGACCAAACTAGATGCTAAGCACATCATTTCAGGTGCTGTATCTGTTTATATCACTATAAATGCTACTCTGATACCCCATAGTTTCTATATAGAAAGGATAGCTAAACTATTCCCCAACAATGCTATTAGCTGCAGCAGACAGACCTCAGTTGGGGCAGCATAGGTATTCCTCTTGCAGCTAATACCAATTTTTATGGGAGATAAAGTCATGGAAAAGGAATGGGTTAATTCTCTGGGCCAGTCCCCCTCTACCAAAGGCTTCCTATGGGGATTAGTTCTAGTTATAAAAAGAGTTACAGAACTTGAGAATACACATTTAATGTCAAATCTAGTCTGGTCCTAACTCAAGATTCATAATTCTTTGTGACACTGTATTCAATTAAGGATTAAATAGAAGCAAGTGTGCTGCTCTTCCATTTTGATTTTCACAATTCCTTTGGGAGTAGGGATATTTCTCCATGTAAATGTGAGGAAATTTCTCTTTGTTAATCCTGTTTGTTTCCACTGTTTCTCCTATTTCCTCCTTCTAGTGTATAATTAATTAGTTTCTCCTTCTGAATTAATCAGATAGGGGATTCTAACCATTCAGGACTCATGTAGCACAGTCCTACCCAGTGATGTATACTTGAGTCAACTGACTCGGACTCAAGTCGGACTTAAGTTGGTTCAGTGACTCGACTCAGACTCGACTCGGCAATAAATGATGCACTGACTTGACTCAAGACTTGTTTATTTTTTAGTGACTGACTTGCTGCCCTTGGTTCAGTAACATAACACATTCATTCAGAAGCCTTACAACTTTGAACAATGCTTCTATCTCTTTTCCCTACTGGTCACATGATGGTCTGTCTCCAGCCCAAAATGTGGGCACATTTCTCAGAGGGGAAAAGCAAATAGGTTAGGCAACAGGTTTGAGGCAGGGTTGAGGTCTGCTCAGCAGCCTGTCCCTGCTGCCTGTCGGAGAAGCCTTCTAAAAGTCTAAGAGCAGAAGACAAGATTCACCCCCAGAGTGCAAGGTACATTTCTCAGAGGGGAACAGTAAATGTGTTAGGCAACAGACTTGAGGAGCAAAGAACCTTCTTTCTAAAGCTTTTGAAGTTTCAGTAATGGGCAGTAAGGAAGATCCTATTCCTCACTTCTGAAAAACCCTCCAGCTTCAGAAATGGAAAGTAAGAAGGATCCTATTCCCCACTTCTGAAGCTTCAGATGGAAAAATTGCAAATGTGGAGGGCCTACTCTGCTTAAAATGTTAAAACTGACTTTATTTGACTCTGTCCAGAGATTCTGGAATGTAGGTTAGGAAATAAAGTTGGCTCCCAGACTTGAGACTTGACGTGAGACTTGAAGATAGAGAGTTGAGAGTTGACTTGAGACTTGGAGTAAAAGACTTAAATACATCACTGATCCTACTCAAAGTGGTGATCCATAGACTGCTATCAGGCAGTGAGCTATTGGATGCTGGTCTGCAGCAAGTTTGCACCACAAAGAAAGAAATGGTTGGGTATAAATATGATTCTGGTCCCTGGCAGTCTGGGGAGGAAAAAACCCTGCTATTCCTCCACATCAGAGAGGTTAAGAAGCACTTATGTAGATGGTTGGCATGGTTCCACACCACTACAGTTATATAGCTACAGAGTTAATTCAGTTTGTTTACCTGAACCTGTAAACGAGGAGAAGACCAATGAAGTCAATCAAGAGTGAACGCAGTGTTACCTGCTTGCTGGGGGTCCCTTAGGGGGATTCCCAAAGCTTGTCAAAATTATCACTTGTGGGGAAAATTAGCTATGAACACTGCTGTAGTAATGCAAAGAGGGCAGGGTAATTAAGGATCTTTAGCCCAGCTTTTACAGAGTTGGATCACAGAGAATCAGGCTAACTGTTCAAATTTAAGTCTTTATTGAAATAGATGTTAAAATCCATACAATTACTCAGCTGCACTCACTCCCACAAGCATACAAGACTATAGAAATTTAGAAAGAAGTGAAAATTAAGAGAGAGAGAGACATGAGGGTTTGGAGGTAATACTGTACTGGAGGTTATACTTCCCCTGAATTAGCAGCTTCTTTGCTCCTGTTTATGAAGGGTGTTTTTATCCTCCTCTACCTTTCCTTTGAAACGCATGTTTCACAATATGCTTGAAACAGAACAAGAGCTGCTAACGGCTGTTCAGAACTCTTTGTTGTATAATTCACCATACACTGACACAGATAAACCATGCTTAATAGATAAACCTTTTCCTAAACAGCAAAAGAATTCCAATACAGCTTTGAACTGAATGTTTTATACACACACTGGTTCTGATTCAGGTTTGGATGCATGCAACTAATTGTGCAAAAGAATCAATTTTTCTCTTATAACAATCAAACTGCCATGTTATCACAATGCTTGTTAAAAACCTTCGAGACCCTGAAGCAGATCTTTAATTCACTAAAACAAAGGATTCTCAAGAGAGTTCCTCCAGGTTCTCTTAGAAGATTCTAAAAGACGCTTATGTCACCTGAAAGACAAGCATATTTTATTTTATTTAGCATAAGTGTTCATAACCCCATTGTCCAATGATGTTAGCTGGAGTCCATGAAAACTTATGCCAAATAATGTCTGGTTGTCTTTCAAGAGCCAAAAGGTCTTGGTTTTCCTTCAGATTCTGTGCTTATTAGTAATACAATATGTTGTAAGGACCAAAATGCAAGAATCAACTGTCAGTTCTCAACCCTTCTAAAAGCTTGTCCACATCAAGCTGCTGGTGTTGAAATGTATCCAAAACATTAATATTTAGTAATTACGGTACAATACATACTTGATATATACCGCATTTTATTTTCTTGAGGAGTAAGAGTTCCGTGAGCTATAGAGTTACTCAATCAGGTTACATGCAAGTACCCCAAAGATTTTGATATTCTTGTGAGTTTTTGCATTATACAAGGTAAAAATACTATTAGACAAAGCCAAAATACAAACTGTGGGAGATCCGTGATCTATATCTACATCTGACATACACACGCATGTAAACTCATACTCCCATGTTAGAAAGAATCGTGGGACTCTGAGCTTAGGGCAGAGATACTGTCATCTTCTTTACCTAAACCACTTATTCACCCTAATGTATATTCCCCTATCCCCACACACTGGGATAAATTATAGAATGACAGCAGCTGGACAGCTGCGACAGGTGAGGGAGAGGCATCTTTCTCCAAATCTCCCTGGCTGCTAAGTTTTAAAAAAGATATCAGGAGGTAAGCATGCATGTACCTCCCATATAACTGGCCAAATGGCTGGGAGATTCTGAGAGCTGTAGACCCACAAAACCTTGTATAATGCACAAAACCACTTTTTCCAAGCTCTGGTTATGATAGACACTTTCAGACCACTAAGCATAACAAGAGTCTAATGGGCCTTGATATTACAACACACTGATCCCAATAGATAATGCAGCCATGTGGCCCAAGTCCGCTGCCCATTTGCCAAAATAATCAACAAATACGTCTGGATTCTTAGGCCATTCTGCAGTAGACTGTCATAGTGCGATTATTCCACTTTCAACATCCTGTGGAATCCTGGCATTTGCAGTTTAGGGAGGGGCCTCAAAGACCTGAGATCTTCTGGAGGGTCTCTCATTCGTGTCCGACCAGGACAGTTAATATACTGTGGCAATATGTGGAAGATAGCCTTCGCAGTTCTGGCACCACATTTAGGGAATGCCTTCTCCTTGGAGGTCTGACTAGAGACCACACTGCCCAGGCTACTCACTAAAACCTTTGGAGACTAATTGATTCACGCCAAACTATTTGCTTTAACTTTGTTAACCTATTTTTAGCATGTCAATGTTTATTTTTTTCAGTCTATCCAAATAAGTTTTATTGTTTTAGTTTGTTTTAATCTGTTAATATTGATTTTACTCCTGCTCCAGAGATCTCAGGAAAGAGGGTAACATATAATTTACATATAATTTTGACAATAAATTTTAATAATACTGCTTAACAGATGGTGCAGGAAAGTGGTGCCTCTCCTCAAAATGGAAAGATGCATTCCTTCTCTGCTTGATTGCGTGTGCTGCTTGCTTTTGGGGAACTGATGGTGCTGTAAAGAGTCCCATTCTTTGCATATCCATTTCTTCACCCCCTTCCTATGGGTATTTGGAATTTAAAAAGCACCTTCTCAGGCAGTCTTACAATAAGGAAATGGATCTTTCCTACTGTGTGGGGAAGTGAAACACATGGAGGATTCCTTGCATTAATTTGAAATATATAAATGGGGGGTGGGGGCAAGAAAAGGACAATGACTGAAATCCTTTATCAGGAGTTGTATGTACCTCACATAGTTATATGTCCATAACTACATCTCCAGATGCTAGCCTGTTAAACACCATAGACCCCCACTCTGCATGCTGTGTTATTTTCATAATTTGAGATATTTATGGCTGAAACATGTTTGAAAGCACGCTGGCTGTAAGCAGGTTTTGCCAAGTAAGGATGACCTCAGACATGGCCAGGTCATAAGTTCAGAATTAGGTGAGAAAACCCCATGCTAATAGACTTGTGATAATCCTTTCAAAACTGCAAGCTAAAAGCATTCCCGAAAACAATAGAAGGTGAAACTGCCCAGGTGAAACAATCAGGGACCCTACTGTGAGCATATCCTATGGAGACCTCCCCTATTCACCCTACCTGACCAAAACATTAAGAGATTTTCATGTCTCCTATCCATGTTTTGTCACCTAGATTTAAGACAATAAGGTCATTCTGGATTCCTTTGTCAACCCCATGAGAAAGCCATTACTACTTTGTCCATGCTCTCTCCTTCAGGGCAGGAAATTGGTTAAATGAGCTCCAGCTCCAACGCCAGTAAATTGTAGTATGTGGTAGTACATAGGGTGTGCTATGCTGCACGTGGTACCCCAGAATCCCTTTCGTCTGTGCTACCCTCTGACACACCATCTGAGCCACTCTGCTTCAAAGTTCTGCTTCAGGACTGGTAACCATCACCCTTTCCACCTAATCTCTCTCTATCCAACCTTTCTTGCCTCATTTTCTGACAGCCTCATATGGTTCTTACGCATGTCTGATTTCTTGTGTGTTTGTTAATTCCAAATAAAATACTTCTCTTTAACTTTTAACTGGAGCCCTCTCTATAGTTAATACTAATATACACAAGTGAAAAGATCCTGCTGTTACCCGGAGGCCTCCTTTGTGATTTGTGTTTCTAAGGAGACACTGGCATTGCAGGTGAATCTCAAAGTCCCTGTGACATCTCTGCAGGTGATGTCCTTGGAGCCCATCCAGCTAAAAGAAAATAGCTGGATGCCTCGCTATTGATCCCCTGGCTTTCCAGCAGAAATGGCTCTGTTAGGGGAGGTGCTGTGCAGCTTACGAGGTGGGTTTAGTGGCAACTTTCAATCATTGTGTGCTCAGACAGTGAGGTGAAGAGTTGTGGTGCCATAAGGCAAACTTAACAACACTGAAATTTAGTAACAGAATGCCAAGCAATATGTTGTCCTTATGCACTTTGCATTGCTACTTGCATGCTGTCTTTCTTCCACGTAATACAGGGTGGCACACATGCAGATTCATGCACCTGCTTTGAGGCAGCTGAGTCTGAGGGAAGATGACTGGCTTAGAATGGGGATTCAGATGGATACCTCCCCAGCTAAAGTCCAGCATTGTAACCAGGTCATCACTGTGACTCTCTCCCTGAAGTAAATCCACTTCACATGTTTGCTTATGATACACTAATGTGTGAACAATTAACATTCTTCCACCTCAAGTGATAGCCAGATGGTCACAAGCTGAAAGTAATGCTAAATGTAGTATTATTCATGTATATATATAAAACTATATATAGATATGCACACCTGTCATCATTCACGAATTTTTCTGCACAAAAAAAGTCATCCCATGGGAAATATATTATTACCTCAACATGACACAAAAATAAATTTTGTATCATGTTAATACTTAAAATATGCTAATTTGATGTCTTTACTATATATGCCTCCAAAGCAAGCCTGGCATGAATTCTCTGCAACAATACAAAATATCACCATCTTCAAATAAGCAGATACAACATGCTGTTCAAATTGCAGTTTGTTTTTTAAAGCTATATCACTTTTGCCAGAGCATATCTGATTTTTAACTAAGTTCTAGTAGAGTTCATCCCTTGCATGTGAATTTTAAATAAAACAATGAGGTGTGTGGGCAATGAATATCAACATATAGTGGGATATTTCTTATGATGAACTTGATGCATATTTAGAAAGGACATTACTGTCATGGATTGTAGATAGAGAGAAGTGCAGTATAATTTTTTTAGGCAGCTGGCCTTGAAAACAATGTTTTGTTCAGTTTGTAAGACTGGCATTATCCAATATCTAGACGATATCCCCATCAACAAATGAGCTGCTGCATTTTGGCCCCACTGGATCCAAGCAATTCCTCCTTAAAAAGGCAATAAAAAACAACCAGCAAAAATAGCCCTGATGTCCTGCTGCCTCCAGTCTTCCACCCTGCTCTACCAACCTTGTGTCCTATCCCAACTCATCCTGTCACTTCTAATATATCATTCTCTCCAACCCCAAGAAAGCACACAGCAAAAATAGGGAGCAGGTAGCCACTCTCCCCATATGTCTTGTGTATTGTCTTCCCGCAACAAAGAGTGTGGGTACAAAGTGTCAGCCAACAGATTAGGTGAGATTACACAATATTTTTCCTCCTTCCAGGGCATGTTAAGTGAAGTTAACTTACAGGTCCCTTTTTTGTGTGGTGCATGAGTGAATTTGGAGGCACTTAAAATTTCTTTTAAAATTCTGATTTATTGTTGTTGTAGGGTGCCCTCAAGTTGTTTCTAAGTTGCTGTGATCTTAAGACAAGCCTATCACAGGGTTCTCTTGGCAAGATTTGTTCAGAGGGGTTTGCCTGTGTTTTCTTTGAAACAGAGAGGGTGTTGCCCAAGGTTACCCAGTGGGTTTCTATGGCCAAGTGAGGATCCAAACTCGGTATCTCAGGGTCCCACACTCAAACCACTACACCACACTGGCTGTTATAAATTGTGATCCTAGATTAATAATTAGTAATAGCCTCCAGACATCAAGACTATTAAGCAAACATTCAGTTTGAATGTTTCAATGTTGAATGTCTCAGACCATCATGACTCATCAAGAGGTGGGCAACAATTCCTTAAGTCTCGTTCCTTCCCAGTATTCTCCCAGTTATCTATTTCTTTTCTTGTACATGGTGTCCTTGGACCTGAAGCTGTCCTACTTCCCCAGACTTTCTTTTGACTTTCTGTAGAAAGTTCACCTTTCCATGGCCAATAATTAGCAAGCCATTTAAAAAGAACGGGGATTGTAATGCAAAAGTCTTTGTATCCTTTCTAGAGATAAAGTGTTTAAAGGTGTGAAGCCGCTCAAGTGAATCTGAGTGAACAGTAATGACCAGCCCCCCTCTCTGTAGTCTGACTGTGAACTGAATGGCTTAGAGATAAGGAGAGCACAGAATGGAGTAGAGGCATTATGGGAAAACTGTGCTAAGGGAACTGGCAAAGGTGTCATTTAGGGAGGTCAGAAGAGAACATTAGCTTCTCCCTCATGTTTCAGATGAAAAGTGATTATCCCTCAGGAGCACCTTTTCTCAGTTGTTTTGGGCTTACAACATGTAGCAACAGCAAGTACTCTTAAAATATGTTCTCACTTAGTGCAGTATATCCAACAGCAAGCTTCTACATTTTGAAGGGAATCTTGCTCCCTTTCCCAATAACCAAACAATACTTAGATTTGAAATGGTGGCCCTATTTGCAGTTAGAAGCCAAACAGAGCAACGAAATGTCCCACTTTGCAATTTAAGTGATGCCTAGACCCCAGAGAGAGAGAGAGAGAGAGAAAGAGAAAGAGAAAGAGAAAGAGAGAGATGGTTGCTGCCAATAGTTCTTGTAACTGAGTACATGGGTACAAAGATAACCATAGCTATAGCCCAGAAGGTGAAAATCCCAATCTTATTGATTTTAGACACCCATGGAATGAATGGTTTTAGGGTTGTAATTCGAATCTCTATAGTAATTCCAACCCTGCTGGCCTTGGTAGGTGACTGAATGCTGAATGCTATAGGATGTTTCTACTTTCCATTTGTGAAGTTGGTTCATGGACCTGTATACCTCAGTAAAAAGTAACTTGCATGTCTGAAGGAACCACCACATCTAGCATCAGAGACAAAATGTTCCTACTCATCCAAAGCCTATGGAATTATATGTTCACACATTCAGCTGTGACCCCCTCACTCTGGAGAGAAAGCTGGAATGTTGAGCATTCATAAGGAAGAGTTCAAATCCCTATTCAGCCATAAACATCAACTCAGACTATCATCACAGGGTTGTGTGGGGTAAAACAAACTCCAAGTATGTGTTATCTACAGGATAGCTCCAAGTTCAAGGAATTGAGCTTCAAGAGCTTTATTCAGGAACATCAAAGAAAGAGCAGCATAGCTTGGCATTACCAAGACTAAAGGAATATTGGGTTTGCAGTGCTATATAAACCATTTCATTTCAAAATTAATGTGCACTGGCATCCCATTTGATGGTTTACCCACAACACAACACATTTCCCAGACGTTCTGTTCCCTCTCATTTTCCCATTCAGCCTGCCAACAGTCCAGTCTTACAACTGTGCCTATTTACTCTCTTATCATAGGTTGTTAGGATAACACATCTGTGTTCCCAGCTCGCCCAGCCATCAAGAGATCCCATCCTCCTCACCCACATAGCAAAGCACACAAGCACTAAGCAAAGCCATCTGCCTAAAAACACGGCAAGGAAAGCTCAATCAACCTGATATGATGCCACAATGAAGGAACGCCTTAGAGAAAGGGCGGGATAAAATTGACACAAAGAGTGGTGTCATTCAAAATAATTAACCAACTGTTCTTAACTGCAGTGCCGCCACCACGCTGCACCTCCGGAGGATTCAGTCCTTCTCTCCTTTCTCTCTGATCTCTTTGTGCTCCTTATCCACTCTGGTCTCCCCATTTAACCTCCCCAGTCTCTGTGACTTTTAACAGTACTCTCCCGTTTCATTTCTTGATCCTAGGCCAAATTCTTGTACTATCTTTTGTTCTGCTATGCTTCCTACCTTTCCATTCCAATCATCTATGATTATTAAACATGTCCTATTTTGGTGTGTGATAAATTTCTTCCTGGACTCCACCATAGAATCTGTCAACTTCTTCTTCTTCTGCCTCTGTAGTTAAAGCAAAAACTTGGATTATGGTTCTACTGATATTTTTTTTTCTCCTGAAATCTTATTGACATGATTAACTCAGACTTCGCATTATAATCTTTGACTGCTTTTGCTACATCTCTCTTCTCTATTCATGCCACCCCATTTCTTCTTAGGTTTTTATTTCCTGAGTAAAACACTGTGTAATTACTGACTCAAAATCTTCCATGTCCACTTTGGCTTGCTCACTTGCAATGTTTCTATTTTTCACTCATTGTTTAAATACCTAGCTTCTCCTGATTCATGCTTCTCACATTCCTCATTGCTGTAATATGTTATGTGCAGCTTTGGAATTTCTTTTCATTTCTGAGCACATCAACAGCTGAATGTCTATTCAGTTTAGGTCCACTTGTGTCATTAGCCATAGCACTACTCATAGTTGTCCTCTGCTATACTCCATTAGGTCGTTGGATGCCATGTGACCTGGGAGTCTCATCTTTTGGAACTATCTCTTGTTTCATTTTAGACTATCTCATCACAGGGTTCTCAGTGTAGAAGGCTTCAGGGAGTGGCTTACCATTGCCTTCTTCTGCACAATAGTAACAAGTATTAGCTATGGTGCCACTGTGATTATCTCTAACAGATCCTCCACCAATGTCACCCCCCCACACACACACACACACAGCTGCTGCTGCCCAGTGGCTGTTTGGCATATTTAGTCAGGTTCCTCACCAAAAACCTATCTGACACGGGACACCCTACTAGCAGCGCTACTATCATCAGCATAAACTCTTGCCTCAGAGTAGCACGCAATCCCAGGGGAAGGTAGTGTCATTGGTGGGGCATGAAAGATGGATAGACTCATCCAAGCAAGCCATGCTCCTGACTTTGCAAGACCTTAGCAGGGCTCTTAATAACAGAATGTCTTGGAAGTCTCTCCATCACAGAACTGCCATAAGTCAAAGGCAACTTGATGGCACTTAACACCAAATTCTGGAAAGAAAGTACATTTATGGTGTTGTGTTTAGTCTTCTTACACAGAATGCATGAAAAAGATGGAGAGAAAGCATCATATATTTAAGCCTCTTTACAATACATGATCCCCCTTGATTTATGAATCTTACAGCTGCATATAGTAGGTTTTTTCTGCATTATCCAGCATAATTCAAAATGCTGTCACTTGAAATTCAGTGGGCGCCCCCCACTTCCACCCCCACAAGGCTGGATAAAAAACAGTCTGGCAATTGCCATCCATGCCTTTAAAGAACTTACTCTTTTTTTAAAAAAAGCTGCAGGATTTGATTTGTTTTTACAGCAAAAAGATTGTTCTTTAATCCCTTTGGAGTTTTTGAATCAAGTCTTCCTGCCAGTAGCACTAATGAAAAATATGCTGGCGTGATGTGTCAAGAAATCCTGAGATACCCGCCTTTCTTCCCCCACAGTGTTGTTTCTTCCTACAACAGCAGATATCCTGAAGACAACTGGAAGAAAGGAAGCAACATCACTAACCTGACAACTGCGTATGAATTCCAGTAGCTGCAAGACATAGCATAATGCAGTGCAAAAATTAGGGAAGTAGGGGGAAGTGTTCTTAGAATCTCCCATCTGATCTAATTATCCTTCTCAGTGGAGGAATGATGTGAGGGGATAATGGTGGGGGAAATCAATGCTCTCTTTTTCTCTATTAGTAATATGAAAGTAGAATCTTAATCCTCTGCATAGTCACTCTAAATGTGGAATCGGAGTGGTTAAAATGGAGCGGCTTTGAGTGCAGAGAATCATCAAGATTAGTATATTAATTATTTTATCATTGTTGTTTAATCCCTGAACACAGAACAAGCACACTGCACTTAAAGGGCAGCGTTTCACTAAAACCGAAGAATATTAGAAATGCCATAAAAAGGAATAACTTGAGAGCTGTTTTCAAATGAAGATTAAACATAAAAGGTTACAAGGATTTTGAAAGATTTTTTTTATTAACATTCAGAATGCTAATTACTCATACAATATTACTTACTCTGATCTGCATATTCCTGCATACTTCCTTTCCATGTCTAAAGAGGATACAGCGTTTTTCCAGAGCGTTAGCCTAGGTATGCTTCCAGATGTGGAGACCTAATGCTACAAATTCATTACCTTTCCAGGGTAAGTTGCAATTGGAATTACAATGGACTTTTCACATCATGAGGGATGTGGAGTTTGTACAGTCTGCTATATGCCACTTACAAGAGGAGAGATAGGGTTCAACCCCTTAAAGGTCACTGCACACATAGAAAGCTGAAAGAGTAGTGCCAAAGGTATCTGTGTCTCCCCCCACCCCTTATTTCCAAAGAACTGGCCTTTCTACACTTTTAGGAAATGTGGAAGAACAACAGGAGAAACAATGTGTGCTTTACAATGGACTAATGCTTACTATTAGTTAATTCTATGAATTATACAAGTCAGTTTGCAAGAAAACGGTTTCAAATACTGCTTGGTGGGATTGCCAACATAGTAATACATTTCCTTTTCAGAAAACAGAGAAATCCACAGACCTTGGTGTTTCGCTAAAGCAGTGGTTCTCAACCTGTGGGTCCCCAGATGTTTTTGGACTTCAGCTCCCAGAAGCCCTGAGCATTGACCATAGTGGCTGGGGCTTCTGGGAGTTGAAGTCTACAAACATCTGGGGACCCACAGGTTGAGAACCACTGTGCTAAAGGAACCTGCCTGGGAGTTGAGCCATGCCTGTTCATTGCTAACATGTCAGCAACTGACCAGATGGATTAAACAGTGAGAGGGGCAGTATTATGGTGGCTCAAAGTAAGAGCAGGTTTTCATGTGGCACCAAATGCCATGAAAATAAGTTCTGGATGTGGAACTACAACACAATAAATGGAAGTCATATACTTTATTAATTTTCACCAGAAGGCACACTGGAAGAAGACATCTCTGACTTCCTTGAAAACAGAAATATTTGGTGGAGATAAAATAGCTTGGCAAGTTAAGTACTGTAACAGAAAAGAAGTTTCTTTTCTGAGGCTTCATAGAATGATAGAGCTGGAAGGGAATAGCAGGGTCATCTGGTCCATCCCCAGTCATGCAGAAATTCACAACTAAACCCCTATAGAAAGGTGGCCATCCAACCTCTGTTTTGAAACCTGATTAGGCAGGACTTGTTCTTGAGAAACCCATATTGGCTCCTACTAAGCACCGCATTGTCATTTAGATACTTGTGAACAGGTTTCTTTATAATCTATTCTAATATGTTTTGTGGTATTATGGTCAGCCTGATAGGTCTGTAGTTCCCCAGATTTATTTATTTATTTTGCCCTTTTTGAAAAGAGGGACATTTACCCTTCTTCAGTGCTCTGGCACCTCACTTGTTTTCCAGGATTCCTCAAAAATGAAGGCAAATTATTCAGAGAATACATCAGTAAGATATCTCCTGATTATCTCTTTATTGACCTTGATTTGCAATCCAGATCTCATGCCAGGGTCTCTGCGGATGCATGGAAGCATACATGGGAGAAACCTAAAATAAAACAGGTATTGAAGAGTTCTGTCTTTTTGTTGTGATCTGTTAGCGTTTTATCATCCTTACTGATAGTGGTCCCACTGTCTCCTTGGTCATTCTCTTGTTTTGAATGTATCTGAAAACCTCCTTTTTGTTGTTCCTCGCTTGCTGGCCAGTCTCAGCTGATTCTGAGCTTTAGCTGTCCTTGTACTATTCCTTCAAGCTTGTGTTACACATCTGTCCTCCTCCTTGGTGATTCGTTCTTGCTTCCATTCTTTATATGTGCTCTTTTTTCCTTGCACTTCCTCAAGTTTAGTGTGCTTTTTCAGATGTTTCTCATTTTTCTTCTCCCATGGGATTGTGATTGTGCTTTTTTGCAGCTGTTCCTCAAGAACTCCTACTCTTGTTGGGTGTCTTTTTCCTTTAGCATCTCTAGCAGTTGGATTCCACCCAGTATTTCCCTGAGCTTGTTAATATCCACTTTCATGGAATTCAAGGTCTCCTTTTGATTATACTTGTCTCACAATCATCAATTCTAGCATTATACAGTCACTTCCCCTAAAGTACCTATATCTTGATTCCAGTGATAACTGCTGGTTAGGATCAAGACCAGGATTACTGATCCCCTTGTTCCTTCTTCTACCTTTGGAAGCAGAAAATTATCTGCAAGACACATTAGGAATTTGTTGTACTGTCTGTGCTTAGCAGAGTTAGTCTGCCAGCAGATAACAGGGTAATTGAAGTCCCCCATAAGTATTAATCCTTGCATTTTTTTTATTTTTTTTTAGGATTTCCAAGATTTGTTTCTGAAAAACATCATCCACCACCTTTTCTTGGTTTGGTGGTTTGTAGCAGACTCCTAACACAACACTGATTTTATTTTGGTCTCCATTTATTTTTTCTCAGATGCTCTCAACTGGTCTCCTCTGATCACTCCCACGGATTTCTGTACAAGTTAATTTGTGTAGAATACCCCTTTTAGTATTTAAATATGGACATCATATAAGCTCAGCCTTCTCTTTTCAAAGTTAAAACATGCCCAGCTGCTTCAGTTGTTTTTCATAGCTCTTGGTTTACAGCCATTTTACCCTCCTCCATTCACATTCCAGATTGCCAGTCCTAGAAGAATGCTCCAACATATCAGGTATTTTCTTCAACCTGGAGCCCTCAAACACCACATCACAACAGAAAACACGTGAGTTCAAATGCCTAACTTGAGATTCTCTGTGTGAGAGGGGAAGTGGCACTAAAATTTCAATAATTATTAAGTAACACATTCATGCTCTGAGTATATTCCCCACATACCAACTCATTGGCATGAGACACTGTGTCTTGATGACTCTACTAGAAATCTAAGTTAACAGATTATTTTCAACACCTTCTTTGACACCATCCAGTGCTTCCAGAAACACACAGCTACAAGAACCACACTGCACGTCATTAGCAGCAATGCTATTCCTCTTACAACCCCACCAGAAAAGACAGCTTTCTTGCACTGTTCAACCCCTCCCCATCCCCTATCAGCTACTGATAAGCAACAGACAGGACTGGATTAACTCACAGGAAGATTCCTTTAGCAATACAGTTAGGACTCAGGTCAAGAAAGAGGTGGAAAAATTTGGTTAGCCCAGGTGCTGTATTCTAATTTTTCTGGATTTGGACTGGAAAGACCAAGGAAAATGCAGATGCATGAAAAGTTAATTGTAAAAAAGCCCAAATTGTGACATTACCCAGTGTCACTAGAGATTATGGGACACATCTATTAAGTCAAATAGGTTGCATGTGGCTCTCCCAGGGCCATTTTTGTGACTCCAATGGGCCAAATTTGTTTTCTAAAAATTCTTTTGCCAGAAATGCTACCTAGGAAAATTATCCCCACCCCACTTTAAGGATTTTTTTTTTTTCCCAGCAAGAAATTGCCAAGAAGTTGAATTCTGGACCACCTCCTGTTGGAAAAAAAAGGTCTCTGCTGGCCCCAAGATGGATCAGAGAAGGTGCAGAACATGGGGAGTTCCCTCATACACATACACATACACCCCTCTAAGGTTGCTGGAGGTGATTTGAGGCAAAAGATTTTCTCCATTTTTTTCCAGAGAGTTGTAGCAGGGGATATGGCTCTCCAAAGTCCCTTGGAGGGCCAATGTAGCCCCCAAGGATGTTGCCCACCCCCTGTCAAGGAAACACCCTTAACTTCCAGATTCCTGGCTTTGTGGAGCAAGAGCAAATATCATTCAGCCTTCACTCATAAAAGAATATAGTGTGCGCTTGATTCTGAGCGCCCCTTTCACTTGGATTTGACTGATACACAGACAGAATGACTCAAGAGAATTCACAGGCAGACTTAGCTGAGGAGCTATACCTCCCGGGAACATGACTTTCATTTTAACAAACAGCTTCATGGCAGTGGAAGGGAAGGGTATTTTCAAAAGAGATGTAGGTGGTCTCATCTTTTCTTCACCCATGCTGCTTCCCTCATACCTCCTCCTGCAGCTGGATTCTTATGTGCATTTGCCACAGTGCACAAAAAAGCAGGTGAAAGAGAAAATGTTTGGGTGCAGGATAGACTGAGCAAACACTTTCTGTTTATTGTCTGCACCTAATTTTCTGCAAAACCTTCCTGGATGATTTCAGTGGCTTGCTGGAGACTGGAGACTCAGCTTTCCAGGCGTAGGTAGCCTGCTGGTTCATGCAGAATTCCAGCTTTAGGAACAGTACTTGAATACCGAACAGCACAGGGTGGCTTTTTACCTATGTATGCTCCATGTTCTTTAAATGATTGTAAAATCAGGACTGGCACGAAAATTGTGCTTTGAAATTTCAGTGGGCTTATGCACATCTAATTCCACTGGACTGTAACCAATAAATTCTGAGGCATCCAATTTCCGAGTCATGAAGAATAATGTATTAAATATAATCCATTTGGAAGATTACCGCAAATAAAATGGAACAGTGTGCCTTTTAGAGTTTAAATTGGAAGTTCCTTTTGTAAGTAGTATTTTAATTGAAAAAAATGAAGTTATTGCATTTTGAAATGCCAATTAAAAGCCTCAGAACTATCACTGTAACAACTTTAATTGTTTTCAGTTTTCCCAACTAAATGGATTATGAGAAAATTAATAGCCCCAACTACTGAAGATTTACTTCACCAGACACCACCACAGTTTGCACGGTATCAACATTATAAGAATGTTGATGAACTATTAAACAAAAAGCTGAGTTTATATAGTTTTATTAGTTTAAAATGAAGAAATATATTTCAGTAATCACATTTCGTTTGCCTAATGATTCTTCAAGACACAAGGTAGGCATCTTTTTCTTTTCTTTTCTTTTTTACTGCAGGAATGCTCTGAGGAATTCATTGTAGGAAATTTTGGAAGTTAATGATTTGTCATAATATTCCAAGATGTGAAAGAATTCCTCTTCAGACAGGTTGATACCATACTTTCGAAGCACCTGCAGAAAACACAAAAACCTGACACATAGCTTATCTTTAATTAGGAACCATCCAGAAAAGTTAGCAGCAGGAAACCAACATGGAATTGAAATATGCACACAATTCATTTAAGCAAAACTGCCTCATTCAGTTCCTCAACATTTCAGAATATCTTAAGTCATTTTCTTCCCCAGTGTTCCCATGGCAACATGGTTCTATGGCTGACTTTCTTGTATCATTCCCATCATAGACATGGGCTAATTTGTGAATTAGGTCAACACAATAAAACCAGTTGGGCTGGCAAACTGACTTAGGGCATGTTTGCACTATAGACGGAAACAGGTTTAGCTATACCTGTATACCTTACCATTCAGTAAGAAGTGCAGGATTGAGGATATAAAAAAAAAATTGAACACCTTTCATCAAACTCCAGTTACTGGAATGCTTTTGGGGGAATAACTATGATGCTTAAATGAGTACAAAACTGATACTTTTTTTTTTAAAGAAAGTATACTTACCTCTTAGATTGACATTGTATAATACCATGGGCAAGGTTTAGAAGTAAGAATGTTAACAAACACATTTTTACTGATACAACCAGGAATGCTGTGTTTTGTAAGATGACTGATTACCCAACAGGCCAGTATTTTTTATTAAAATATTGGAAAGTCTCCTAGAGCAGAAATTGAGAAAGTGTGGCATTCTAGATGCTAGTGACGTTGTGTTAGACAGCACCAAGTCAAAATAGACACATTATCCCTAATCTCCATAATAGTTCACCACTAGCTATAGTGGTTAAGGACTGATGAGAGCTGCAGTCCAACAACACTGGGAAAGCCACACATTTTCCTTTTATTCTACAGAGTGGTTGAAACTTTGATATGAAAGGTAATGTCCATGCAAAGTCAGAGGCCTAGCTGGCTTGCTTCTTGCTGACTGTTGATCAAAGAAGCTTCTTTATTTTAAAACCACTGTTGATGCTTGTCCTGGATACTACTATCTCTTTCTGTGTAAGTTCTGGTGAAGCATATACAGTAGCCCCCCAACATTCACATGGGTTCAGAGCACAGAACCCTCGCTCGTGAAAATGAAAAAAAAGAGGCAAATACCACCCCGCTGTGATTCCCCTCCCATTCCTCTCCAGAGCATCCCCCCTCACATACCTTTGCCTCTGGCCCCAGTATTGTGCGAGGGGAGAAAAAAGACCACCTAAAAGGCTTATCAGTACTTTCCCCTCAGACAGCGAAGAGGAGAGTTTTGGAGTTCTAATTACTTTTGTCAGCCATTTTCAGAAAGGAAGGGGTAAGAACAAAGAGAGCACCTGCCCAATCAGCAGCCAACACACAGCAGAACGTACAACCACAGGGCAGAGAGGCCCTGTCTTCAGCAGTGGGAGGGGGCTTTGCTCACCCAAAAGGAAAAAAACTTCCATTTTAAACACAAGCCTCCAAGTCCGGGGTGAGAAATGCAAGGGATGGGAAGAGGAAAATGTAGAGGGAGGCAAGCCTGTGCTTCGTGAATAATCAAATTCACAAAGGTCAAACCCGTGAATATGGAGGAGGAGTGTACTGAATGTATTACTTTGAAAAAACTCTTTCCATTTATGCATTGTATGAGAGGCTGCTTTTGAAGGATACCTGTTGATTACAGTTAATCCAGAAAACATCTGCTAGACTAACAAGAGCAGGTCACTGGCCTGGCTTTTGAAATAGTTTCATTCCCAGACCATTTCTTTTTCTTTTTTTTCCCCAAGTATTTTTATTAAGAGTTATGTGATACAGAATAAAAATACACAAAAAGTCTACATACTACATAAAAATGGAAACAAAAAGAAAAAAGAAGGAAAAGACTAAGAGAAAAAGAAAGAAGGGACAAGAAAAGTGACTTCCAATATCTTCCCCAGCTGCTATAAGCAAATCTCAATCCTCCATTTTTTTAACATTAAATAAAAATACACTTCTCTCTATAGTCAATTCCATGTTCATATACATATAAAAGATAACTTGCCATACTAAATAGTTATCTAACAGAAAGTTAATAGAAAATTAGCTCCAAAATCTATCCATTAGTAATAGTTAATATACTTACTCCTAATTCTCACAATAATTATTGCTATTAACTATTACTAATGGGATAGATTTTGGAGCTAACTTTTGGAGCTAACTGCAGGAAGCAGAAGAAGAAATGATTAAAGAAACAATGATCAAATGGTCCCAAAATGTCAGAGAAGAAAAACAAATTGACCACTAGGCACTATGTTGGAAACAAACACAAAAATTTTCCTTGGCACAAAACTAGAAAGAAAACCATCTAAAGATGGTGCACAGATGGTACTTAACACCTGAAAAGATAAACAAAAATTATAAAATGGGGAATGGAAAAAGCTGGAAATGCCAAGAGGAGACTGGAATGGTTTTCCACATGTGGTGGTACTGTCAAACAAGAAATATTAAACCAGACTACATAATGCCATATCAGAAATCTTCCAATATAAATTTCCAATGTCACCTAAACTATGCTTACTAAATGCTAGTAAAAGAATGTATGATTAATTGGACAAAGAATTTCAGATACACCATATCTATGAATCAGTGGGAAAGACTATGGACAAAAGAATTTAAAAACACACTTTGCTATGACTTACAAGTAATTATGATAAATGATGCTACGCTGGTATCTTACACCAGAAAGATTCTCTAAAATGCATAAAGGGATGGAACCATGTTGGAACCATATTGTCAGGACGATATTGGATCTTTATATCATACGTGGTGGACTAAAGTATTTTGGCTAAACAATTTTGGAGGGAATTACAGGACATAATTCAAAAAATTTTGAAATTTCAAATTATTCAGTCTCCTGAATTTTTACTTGAAATCTGGTGAAAAAATACTAATTATGACAAGCAATAACAGAAATTGATTCAACATATGTTATTAGCAGCAAGATTAGTCTATGCAAAGCATTGGAAGAAAACAGAAATTCCGTCAATGACCAAATGGTTTAATAAACTGATGGCAACAGTTGAAATGGACAAACCTACTGCTAGACTTAAAAGGTTCCACAGAAGATGACTTTGTTAGGGAGTAGAAATTACTGATTGATTATTTAAGAGAAAAGAGGATGACGTGATGATTTGAGAGTTTTGACCTTGCAATTCCTATTTTTCCTTTTTTAAATGATTAGATGTATATTTACTGTGATAACATGTGAACGAGTTAAAGAAAATTATAGATGACCTGAATTTTTTGCTATACAAATATGCATATATTTAAAACTTCCTTATTATGCATATTTTATACATACATACATACATACATATATACATATATATATATGCATAATAAGGAAGTTTTAAAGAGGTTAGTCTTGTTGAATTAAGAAATAGAATGATTTTTATATGAATATTATAAGTATTTTACTCAGTTTATTTGGATAACTAAGGAGAAAAAACTAGATATAGGTGTGTTTGTGTGTGTCTACTAATTTTATTAGATTTACTGTTTTCTACTATAGAACTACACTTAAGCAAGAAATATTAAATTTAGTGATAATTTTGATTTATCTAATTATCAATCCTGTGCAGCTACTACAGGTTGTTGGTAACAGTGGCAGGAACCACTTTTTACTTATGTATATTTGTTTACCAGTTTAGATTGATGTTTATAATTTTGTTGTTTTTGTAGTTATTATTTAGTTTTGGTCTGTCATTGTATGAATGCTTTTTTTTTCTTTTTATATTTTCTCTGTTTAGTTTGTGTTTAGTGTTTTGTGTTTTTATATAATAAATAAATTATATAAATATGACACAGGAACTTGATGTTAAATTTACAAGAAAATATCGGAGAATATCATTGTATATGGTCATGGCAGTGAGAAATTTACTTGCCAAATCATGGAAAAGCAAAGAAATGCCTGACATAGAAGAGTGGTTGCATGAAATAATAGAAATGAAAGAATTAGCTTAACAACCAGATTAAAGGAAAAGCCACTGAGAAAGTCGAGGAAGAATGGGATCCATTTTTAAGATTCTTGGGGGGCAGAAATGGAGAGATATAATTTTTATAGATTGATTGTGACTGGATTAGATATGTGTAACTTCAGTAACAACAAGAAAGAACATATATGATTTTATGTTTAAGGGAAGCTTAAAAAAGCATAAAAGTAAATAAATGGACTGACATGTGGTTCGTAAGTGCTAAGATTATCTATTTTACAGACAGAGGCAGGGTGAACTTGAAAACTTCTAAGAAATTTAAGTAAACTTACATAATATAGTGCAACTAAGAGAAGGTAGGAAATTAAAAGGACATAAAATGAATAAAAAGAGATGCAAATAACAATGGTGTAACCAGAGCATAATATCTATACAATTTGTTACTGTAATGAAATCAACTTTTTACTTGAAATCTGCAATTAATGTAACACAATATTAATTCTATTTTACTTTTTTAAAAACTAAATAACAACAACAACCCCTATTTAAGGGGAAAAAATTCCATTCTTCCAAATTCTTGTAATTCTAAAATTTGATCTTTAAACCTCATACTTAACACATCCATTATGTATTCCTTTCCCCCAGTCTCATATCTAATTTCTTTAATCACATCTTCAGAGTCTTCCTATAATCGTGAGGTTTGATGTTTAAGCTTAACAGTTCAGGATATCTATTAACTATTGTTCCAGTATCCTTACATTAATCTCTTTTCTATCTTTTCCATGACTAAAATTGATTATCTCCATAAAAACCCAATCCTACATCAAAAACATTTAGCTAAATCCTTTAAACCTATGGTCATCTATGTTATCTTAATTTTAACATGTGGTTTCCCCCCAAAGATTGGCAAAATATAGGTTGAGGCAGATGCGAGCATTTAACAAAGCATGCTTTAAATATGCTTTTCTACACGCTTCCCCTATCTTTATCTCCATTTCTTCCCTGATCCATTGCCAATAATTTCTCCCAATTTCTCCCAGTCATCACAGCTTCAGTATTCTCAGATGTAATTTTCACACTTCTACCATTCTCAGTCATAGTGGCCTGATCTTCATCCATCAGCTTGGTAACCTTTTAATCAGGTTTTGAGGTTATATAGTCCCACAAGACATAATCTTGTTGCTTTTCATTCGTCTCCTGTGGCAAGATAGCTTGTTGTTCCAGCACATGCAAATCTTGTGATATTTGGGTCATCTCCTCTTCCTCCTCAGCTAGTTTAAAACATACATTGTCTTTTAGAGTTCCAAACTCCTAACAGATTCTCTAATGGAATTTATCAAAGACTTTGGTGTGGTGTCTAGTATTTTTTCTTATTTTTCACAATGCATCAAACACTGCTTAATAAAACACTGCCTCTGCTGTACATAGAGGGGAACCTTCCTTTCTCTCTTGAAACACAGAGATTTCTTCATATCATCGTTAAAGCATCTGGCAAAAAGTAATTCACCTTAACAATTTTTTAAACCTTGTCCAGTCTGATCCAATCCAATGTCTTCTTTTCATAAAATAAATACAGTTTCTCACACTGTCACCATCTTGTAATCTAAAATAAATCCAAACTGCTTAAATCCAATGAGGAAAAATCACTAAAATCATTAAATCTTTCAGATATCATTGCTGCTAACGCTTTTGTTTCAAATGTTGTTCTTTCCAATGCTAATTAACCTTTCTGTCTTTATTTTAAAAAGAAGACAGGTTACCAAGGGGAGAGAAAACACAACTTGATCCAAGATTCCTTTTGTTCCAGATGTTAATAGATGAAAATTTAAAAATGAAAAGTTAGATAAAGAAGGAAAAGATTTATGAGTCCAATCTCCTTGCGGAGCTGCTTTCCACCTCTTTAGACGAATGACAACAGGAGGGCATGATGGATTCCCAGCTCTCTAAGACAGTTTTGCTGACTGCTCCCTGAAGTTTTGACAACAACTGCTGAGTTAAGGAGCCATCTTGGGTAATTCCTTTGATTTACCCGTGATAACGCATGACCAGAGCTTCTTTCTGGTTGGTGAAAACACTGCAATTGCTTCCTTCCCCTGCAGACCCCCACGGGGATGAAAGCATTAACTCTCCATCTTTGGTCCCATTCCCAGTCAATTCCTGAGCCATCCTGAAGTGCTGATGCATATTTTTAGAGCTCTGTGTGACTTGTGCAGTGAGTGCCAGAAAGAACATTTATTCTCACATCAACCTTCCAGTGCCCACTCCTCCATTTTTCCCCACTAGTTGAGTCAGGTGGCAACCTGAACAATAACCTTCTCAATTATGGTTCCCAGTCCAAAAATTCTCTCTCCAGGAATGTTTGCCTGGTCTCCACTTAAGCATCTTATTTTCAGGTATAGTTCAAGATGTCCTGCTGCTTGAAGTTGAAGGATATGTACCATTTCCTCATTGCTGCTGCTACTTACCCATCATGATTCAATGGCCTGCTATAAGATCCCCTCAGAGTTAAATAAAGGATGGGTCAAAGGAAACTCTCTAGAGAGTAGGTAAGGAGCAAATGTCTGTTGCTAAGGGGGTCTTTACAGCAGAGCTTGGAAATAACTAATTACTTAAGTTGGTAAGTTATTGTTCATCTTTTCTTGCAATGTGACTTAATTGGTTAGTTCCTAATTAACATTAATGTTAATCTCATCCTTTAAGAATGGATCATTCTTAAAACACTAGAATTCTTTAGGATGGATGATTTTTCCTCTGGTGAATTCAGTAAGACAAGAATACTTAAGGACAGAAAGAATTAGGATAGAAGGAAACATATTACATCTCTATTTCTAGGTAGGCCAGTTTGTTTGCTGTGTCACGGTTATCTTTGCGAGCCTAGAATGAGATAGAGAAAGCTCAGCAAAAGAACCATCGTGAAGCAACTGAACAGCTGTAATTAGGTAACAACTGAAGAAGAACAGAAAGGAAACAAAGAAGAAATGAATTCAGGAATGGAATTTCAGAGGTTTTTTTCCCCCTTAGCCCTCTAGTATCCACAGCCCTTGCAGAATGTCAGGCCCTCTAGGAAATCTAGTCTGGGTCCCCAGTATTGGTTCGTACAGTCTTCTGGGGGATCAGTGGTGCATGGTGACTCTCTTCAATTCTTCCTGTTTACTGATTTTATTCTGGTTTCACTCTACATTTAATGACGGTGAACCCTTTTGTAATAGTTTATCGTGTTTATTGTTGCTCACACAGTACTATGCACTTGAATTTTAAACAGAAGTCTGCCTCAAAACCACCTCCCATTGCCTCTTCTCTTTGATTTTGCCCTCTCCTCTACCACTTATCATCTGTTTCAGTGGATCACATGTTCTCAGTAGTTTGGTGACACTGGAGATAATAGTTTCAAGCCAACTTTAACTAAACCTATGTCTCCAACTCTTCTCAGAAATAAATCCTATTGATTGACTTTGTAATCTAATTTCTAATGTGTTAATTATTACTGAATTAATTTTCAAACCTAACGTTTTAAGCTTTGCCTCAGAGTGAGGCATTGTGGGTGAGATGGCTATGGAAATGGCCTGGTGTCACCTGCTGTCTCAACTGGAGGTGTTTTCTGCTCTTCTTTCTTGGACAGCATTTGTTAAGGAAGGAGAATGGGGATAGAGAAGTTCCCTGGATCACAGGCTCTGGTACTTTGGTCCACTAAGGAAGCAGCAGCAGAAACCTTCCTGCATATGTGTCCGTATGTGGATGGCATGCCACTTCTCCCTCTCCACTGTCTAAGGCAGTAGACTCAATCTATCTTATGGGATGGTAGTCCATGACCACTTATTTGCTTTTTTTAAATGGTTGTTGCTTTTGTGCATTTATGATTTTCATGCTTTCACTGCTTTTTTTGGACCTTCCAGGAAATCTTTATATTGAGGGGTAGTATATAAATCTATAAAATAAACCAACAAGATACTTCTGAAAAAGTTGGTTGTATGAGCATCTTGAGGGCCTGTTTAGAGTACGAGATGGAATATGCATTCAGACATGAAGTAAAATAAAACACATATTTATCTCTACTCCCTGCTCATGTTGACAAGCAAATGGCAAGCAGGCTGTATGAGAATTCTTGGCTCAAGAGAAATGAGACCAGGAAGGTGTTTATACACTACAGAGTAGCTCCTTGCAGCTCCTCAGAGCAGTCACCTCCACAATTATTAAATGTACTGCACAGGAAAGAGGAATTATATGTTTAAGCTGCAGATTCTCCTTTTCCATTTTCATTGAGGGATCTATGTTCAACTTAAGTAGGTGAGAAGGAATAACTCAATACAATTCTCACAATATTTACTGTATAATTATGAACTGTTTTAGCACTATTAAAACACCCATCCTCCCTTAGCAAAAGACACAAAATACATCCAAAGTAAAGAGGGAAATAGGGTGCTCAGAGGTGAAATCTGTTGATCAGCAAAATTATGTTGATAGTTGCAGGTGCAGCCTGTCATGATGTAGGACTGAAAAAAGCTAAATCTGTTAAAATTCCCTCTGTGGCACAACATTTGAATTTACAAGAACCCAGTTCTTCTCAGCCTTCTGGCTAAACAGATTTTTAAGTTTCGCACTTCTATTCTTTTTTCTTTCATACATACACCCCATCTTTTGATCCAGAAATCACTAAATCTGCTTTCATAGCAAAACAGAATAAAATGTAAAATAGCAAAATGAAATTAAAAGTGCCATTTAATAGATATACCAATCAATGTTTCTACATGTCAAGCTAACAGTCAGAAATTAGTAGTCCCACTGAAGACTTTAAGAAGTGAACAATATTTATGTGGCTTCTAAAATAAACAGAATAGGGGCCACTTGTTCAAAGAGTCACCACCAGAAAGGTCCAGAAGTCCAAAGCAAGGCTATAACTGATTATCAAAGTTGATGAGGAGATCCATAAGGTAATAGGAGCTCCCTTAAATTTCCTGAATCATAGCTATTTAGGCTAAATTAGTAAAGTAATGTAATTTTCTAAAAAAAAAAAAAAATACCTGTCTGAAATCCTGAACACTTAGGAGTCCAGTCCCACTTTCATCATAAAACTTAAAGGTACGTCTCATTGGCCTCCAGCAGTGCAGGATCTGAGGCTGAATCCTCATCATTGCATTGAAGAAGGTTGGGGACTGTGGCCCAGGGGGATTCTGATAAAAATAAGGAAAAGGTATTGTTCTTGGTTAATGTACACTAAAGCCCTATTTAGGTATTCTCTGTGTAGAGAAGAGGGCAGTAAGATCATATTACCAACCCTATCCTCACTGTCATCTACAGGCAAGCCTGGATATAAATGGGCTGAGACTAGTCCATGTACAGTACCAGGAGAAAGTTCCTTCTCTTTCCTTTTTCATTAACAGAAACTATCAGTTGAGAACACCCAAACAAGCTTGACAGTCTTAGTGGTAACTATTTGCATACATCCAACATATGTGAAGAAATCCAGATATACTCAGGCGAAACAAAATGAAATGTTACTTTCTGCAATTCAAGCTTTCCAATTAGCCATATCAAAAAAAGAAAGAAAGAAAGAAAGAAAGAAAGAAAGAAAGAAAGAAAGAAAGAAAGAAAGAAAGAATGAATGAATGAATCTGGGGACAAATAATACATTTCTATATGCATAAAATATTGAGGTCTAAATGCTGAGAACACAGGATTTTCCCCGCAAAAGAAGACACAGGATTGAGGATATGAGAACTATGTACCCAAAAATGAGAAACCAGTAGCCTGTTCTTGCACAATAAACTGATGCATATACCCAAATTAGTTGAGTGGAATTATTGATGAGAAGGAGCTGTAAAGATATATAGGATCAAATTAGGAGCTCCTTTGGCATCAGAGTTCTTTCATCAAACCCAAGAATTGTTTACCTGTATTCGTGGTTTTTGGATTACAATTCTTTGTAGAGGAGACACTTCTTGTTGTTTAAACAACAGGACACAGCTCTGAAGGAAGTCACAGTATGCAAATTTGCCAACACTCTTAAAATCATATTTTGTTATAAGTTGTTTCAATTCTTCCTTGGTTAAATTCAAATGAAATTTCTCTATTATAGCTGAAATAAACAAAGGTGCATTGAGAAAAGACATTACAAATCAGCACGCTTCAAAGAATGTATTATCAGTGACAGTCCCAATATTGGGCAAGGCGTCAGGCAAATATTTCTGCTGAAGAACAGTATTGCTAACTCACATTACTGGGTTTCATTACTAAGGTCAAATGAATGTGAACCACAGGGCTGCTATACACACGTACAGACCTGATTTGATTACTCTCCATGTCGCAGTGGCAGATGAACAGAGTCCAATGAAAAAATGCTTCAGGTCATAAGAGACACCTAGGTCCTATCTATAGTCCATTTGCCCCAAAACCTATACTTGATACTGCAGTTATACAAATGAAAATGTACATGTGATCAATCTGAAACTATCACATTATTTATTTACTAGGTGTGATCAAGAAGGAGTCACACTACGGTGCAACATAACTTCCATGCAGCTTCTAGCTTGGGCTTCAATTATTCATGAGCAGGTCAAATGGGATTGTGATGAAGCCAGCCAGATTTCCTAAATGACATTTCTGTCTCATTCACATCAAATGGAGGATAACTTTTAGATTTTAACATCAAAAGGAATGGGTGGGTAAGAGAAGTTGCATATTCTCATTCCTTGACTTAACTCCCCAAATCTCATCACTTCCAGAGCTTTTCTCTCTATTCAGTTTATTTCTAAAAGGGCAGACAGGCTAGAAGACAGGGAGTAAAAATTTGGATTAAGAGTTGTAGAGTGATGTGGGGAAGTGTTGAGTTTCCTTTGAGTGTGCATACCCATTGCTTCATATGAATGGAGCAGGAATAGCATGTCTCAGTCTGGCCCAAATCAGCAGATGACAATTGAGTTTTAAGATTTTTTTATTTCACCAAGCATTTCCTGACTGCTTGTTGGAAGGCATGATGCGTTATTTTGTTTTGGCGTTCACAGGATTTAAGGGACATTTTAAAATGAGTACAGTACAATAAGGCTTTAATTGATAAAGCTGAGTCTCTTCCATGGGTAGACAAGCAGGTTAATTAAAAAAGAGAGATACTATAAATGTGTGGTAGTAACATAAAAGTTAAGTCCTGCTTCTACAACCTGATTTGGAGCAAAAGATGTCAATAGCATGGCCTTCCTCAGATTACCTCACCATACGTGAAAATGGCCTTTTGTATATGAAAGCAAAGAACGGAAGAGAAGTCTTCACTAGGATTCAAAAGGTTTGATTCAATTTATAATCCCAGCTACAGAAGGCCCACTGAATCAATTGATGAACAGTAAATCAACACGAATATAAATCGCATTGATTCAATGGTCTGCCCTGACTGGGATTAGGAAATGAATGTACCTGGAGGCTACATCTGTGAATTGAGCTGTGGATAATTTAATCAGCCGGAGGCATAGTACACAGAATTCCTGAAAATTCTTTGATCTGAAACAGTCCTGACCTTCCACAATGGGTATATAAACAAATTCGTGTTTCTTCAACAATCCAAAACTTACATGCATCTGAGTTTAATGTCACCAAATTACAGATCTGGTGTTTTGGAAGGGGTTAGCTGTGTACACTTGAAGAAAGGAAACTGGTGTGCCATGGAGGCAATGGCATCTGTACATGGTTAATTTAAGTCTGTATCCAATCTGTATAACCATCATAACAACTAATTCAGGAATGCTAGGTGAAGACTGCAGCCCTGTAATTGTAGCTGTTAGCATTTCTAATACTCATAGTGAAGACTTCAGGGGGAAAAACCAACCTACAAATTCTTCTACTGAAATTTCTCCCAGGCGGTCAACGTCCTTCTCTCGGCACTCCTTCAATATTTCTTTCCAACAATGTTGAATAATCTTTCGGATTTTACCTTCAATTGGCTTACAGTTCAGAATAGGTGGGGTTTGAACTGCTGCTGTCTGTGGCCTGCTGGCCTCTGGGATCTAAAAATCAGAGACAGCTTTTAACATACTCAAGACAAAAAGGAATGTTAATTTAATTGCTTTCAAAATTTGTGATGCATACTTCATAAAGGATTCCTATTTGAAGTTTCTGTTTGTTTTAGAATGGAGCTATCTTTTATTCAAATTACAAAACTGTGAGGAGTAACAGAACGGATCCACATTGAGCAAAATCTGTCAGCCCTCCCCTATGACTGCAATTCCTGCAGGTCAGAGGTAGCGTTCATCAAACTATCTCACCAACAGGCTGGGGACAAGGAAAGCCTTGATTATGGTGACCAAAGAATGTTCAGGGAAATAATCTGCATTATTCCAAGTAAATTATAAATTATGTTGCCAGAATCCTGGAGTAGATTTTTACACAGTTTGCTCTCTAGTCTTGAATGGCATCTGCAAGAAGTTAATTCTCTTTGTTCTTCTTCTCCTTCTAAGAATATGGCAGATTTCACTGATGGGAAGTCCTGCTCTTATGCTGCTGAATTAATTTGCTGGAACTCTCCACCCTACCACAAAAAATCAAACTCTACAACATGCTAAGAACATATTCATAAGAGTTACTCCTTCAAATAGTAGAAGATATCTGCCATAGCACTTAATTTTTGCACCCTTTGTTTTGTCACTGCTCCTTGGAATGTAAACATGGGATTCATTTGCAAGTCTTAATTGTTGAGGCCCAGTTGGCCCTAACTAGAAGGAAAGGTGTCCTTGATGGGGAAAAGAATATGCATTTCCCTTAACGTCCAGCTTCACCCTCAGAACATATTCCTTCCAAATACCTCCCAGTCAACAAGGTCCCATGCTACTTCATTCTTACTGCAAGTAAATTCATTAAAAAACAAGGAAGGTTTCTTTGTAGTAGAGCAACTGAGGACAAAACTACTAAAACTACTAAAATAAAAATAAAAACAAAAATAATAAAATAATAAAATAAAAAAAAATGTGAATTAAGATTCTCATGCCTCACTTTCTCTCTCTCCCCCCCCGTGTGTGTGCGCGCGTGCATGCATACGCTTTCAAGTTGCCTGTTGACCCCATGAATTTCATAGGGTTTTCTTAGGCAAGGAATACTCAGAGTTGGCTTGGCAGTTCCTCCTTCTGAAATATAGCCCACCTCCATATAAATGCACATAGACTGGAACTGTGGCACTTTTCACCACTCTTGTTTCAAAACTGATTTTCTTCTACCCACGCAGTGGACAAACTGGGTGAAATGCAATCCACCTATTTTTGAAGTCCTAAACAGACAAAAGACACAAGGGAGGTTTATCAAGTCCCTAGCAGGCTGCTATAATTTGTGTAGGCCTGAGAATATATATTTGAGCTTGGAATAAGAAAGCCTAGATATGAAGATGAGCAGCATACACATGGGATGAGCAAACCAAGGAACCAGAGCTGCATATCCCATCCCACCTGACAGCACAGGAAGGCCTCTGGCTGTGGAATACTTACTTTCTTTGGTGATGATGGAGAGGCTGCGGTTTGAGGTCGTGAACTTAACCGTGATCCCAACACAGCTGGTGTTGCGGGTTTGCTGGGGCTCTCTGCATTGGGTATATCTGCCATTTCTTGTCCTTCACAACTGAATTTCCTCAAAAACCAAGGATATTTCAATTTTCCATTCTGATCAAGAGGTACCGTGTTCCAGAGATTCTCAAACTATTTGGGCAGAGGATAATATATCAGCATAGGTGGAGTGAGGCAAAACTGCTAGAAAAATTGCTCAAGACAGGGCTTATTACTCTTTCATATGGAAACCTTTTCCCAGATCTCTGATGTGTGAGTTCTACCATTGCAGAGTGATGAAAGAAATGCACTCTGGACCTGTTGGAGGTCAAACACATCATCAGATATTCCAAGGTCATATTGAAGACTGATGTGATCATAGATATTGTGAATGGACATGATAGGCCCCAGTTTACTGAAACAAATGGCAGGCTGTTGGAAAAATCATGGGACAAAGATGTCTGCAGGCTACTTTCAAATGGAGCCCAAACCCAATCCTTGCATTTAGCCACAGTAATTTCACTGCATTGTGCTAGAGTATATGACATAAATCCAAGGTACACTTGTGCCTACTTTTTTTGTCTACTTGAAATCCAGGTTAAATTTACATGCCGATCCTAAAATTGTTACAGACATCTCTGGCAGATTTTTCTGGAGGTAACTGGACATCAGTGTTTCATTGCACACCACACACAACTTTTGCTATAAAATGAATGCCATATCCAGAACAATACAAATGGCTGGGAGAGGCAACTGTCTCCTGCAGCAAGCTGTTCATGTATACCATCTGGCCATGTATATTTTCTCCACTCTGTCCTAACTTTTCACCACTGTTTTTCCACAAAATGAAATGGAATATAGGATCAGTGATTTTGGTATATAATCTATGCTGATTTAAAAAAAATAAATTGAGGTGATCCAAATTCTGACTCCTCTCAAAAGATGAAGTTGGTTGCATCTAATAAGATATTCAAAGTAGAGAAATTTCCACTCTTCTTTATTTTGCACCGGTTATTGAGCATTTTAATTATTTTGCTCTGGCTGACAAGATTACAAAAGGCATTGCTCATGTACTTTCAATAATCTGTTATTACAATGGCTACAAACATACTTTGAAAAGAAGGGTAGTCCTCTTCAGAATTTTAAATGTACATCCCAACCCACACCTTAGTTTTCTTAGAATCACAACAGTGTATGCATATCCCTGACTAAATATGTACCAGCCCTTGTCAGATTTTGCTCTGTACACTCTTCACTTTCATAGAGATAACAGCACATAAGTAGAGCTGATCGTCAATGGTGCTGCTAGTGTAGCTTAACTTTCTATAGAAAAAGACATTTTTTTTCCAAATCCATATCCTGCATGTAGTTTTTTGTATATGCAGAAGACTATTCAACAGCCTTCGGAATCCAGTACCAGGGCTGTCTGAGTCTTTGCCCTGTGTCCTTCTTCTGCCTCAATTGTATTCTTTTTCAAATAAGATCTTTAAACATGACCACGTGCCATATAAAGTGTTTTCAGGTGTGTGTGTTGGCGGGAGGTGGGGGGAAGAGTTGGTAAATGACCAACGGGGCAGGAGTTGAATCTTAGGATTGGCACATTGTCCCTTTTGTGCTGGCACTTGAAGCTGCAAGGCTTCTGTCAATGCAAACTGTTCCTAGGATTGGGGTACGAGGCTGACTTTGCAGGGATTTGTCTTGGAAATTAAACACCACGATCAATAGATCTTATCTTGGAATGATGTATACAATTTATAGGAGTGCGGTATTTGCTCCAAATTTCAAGCAGACAAACTTTAGACTTTTGTTTTCCCATGTAAAACACAAAACAAAATTCTTCCTTGACAAACTGAAGACAGACCCTGTAGAAAGCACATCACTTCTAAGGCTTTGGCTTGCATGTGGCAAGCTGCAGTTAAACATCAAAGGCCATAACTACATTCTGAATTTCCTTTCAACTTTCCCCCACTGGCTCAGCTGCTACCATATTATAAATTATACAAAACAAAATACACTTTGCACTACATCAGAGCATCTCAAAATGTTTTACAAGCATCAATTAAATATTATAAGAGCTTTGTGCACTGGGTTAGCTGAGATTATTCTTAACTACTAGATGAAGACTATCGCCTTGGGAAATGTGTATAGTATCAACAGTTTAGTAGGGAAGGTGAAGCAGAAAACTGTACCCATGATCCAACAAAAGATAGCTGCTACTGAGTTCTACTGAAAGCATTGGACTCTGCTACTATTAAATGTTGTTGACTCCCTGATGGCCTGTGAGGCTTGGATTCAAAGCCCTATCATGGAACTATTGTTTTTCCATAAGTAAAACCAAAGCAGACTACTATTCAAAAGAGCGTCTGTAAGGAACCAGTGGCAACAAGGAAGGTGCTTCCATGGAAATGCTTTGCACTGGTAACAACTGTAGAATAATAATTTCCAAACTACATATTAATGTGCCATGAAGAAAAAATAAATAATGAAAGGATCCTATTCTTCTGCAAGAGACAGCTTCCAGTTACATCTCTGCATGACTCACTGCTCTGGCCTTATTCAAGCTATATTCCTGTCACATCCTGCGTCAGGTGTGACTGTATAATTCATTCATTCATTACTGAGGCATATATGCAGAATAATCAAAGCTTTGAAAAAGTTATGTATTTTGAGTGACAACTCCCAGAAACCCTCCAAAATTATGGGAGCTGAAGCCCCAAAAGTAACTCTGTTACAATCATTCAGAGGACATTGAATCCTGACTCCTCATAACAGCATTCCAACCAGGTCACTGAGCCAATATACCTGAGGTGAAATAGTAAATATTTCTAGATATAAATGTGGCACACGTCTCCCATTTTATCTAAGAGTAATAAATGTACTTCCGCTATTAGGAGTTTGGGGAAACAGTTCTTTCACTTCTAAGAATAAAAATACAAGCCTATACATGCACTGGCAGTTAAAAGCTCTCTAGTCACTATGGTCATATAATCCCTGTAGTATCAGAGGCAATGGGTACCTCATTGTCTATTCCTGGGGAGTATGAAATCAGAGGGTGATGACACTCATAGCCTGCACTGGTGGGCTTCCCATAGGGAATTACCTGCCCACTGTTTGAACAGAGTGCTGGATTACATATCTAGCAGGCCTTTTCTTATGTTTTAACCCCGCACTTTCCCCTTCTGCTGACTTCTACTACTGCCATCTATGGGACAATGTCAAGCTCCACTTGCTGCTGTATATACAAGATAAGGATGAGCACAGTGACCATGGAAAGGCCCTATGGAAGTCACTGCAACTGAGGAGATGTAATCCCTGTATCTGAAAGTACACTGCTACACTTGGAAAATAAGCCATTCACCAGCCCACCAACTGCTTTTCTTACCTGCTCATCAGTCAGAAGTAAAAATCGTCGGTTGCAGATGTCTCTGAAAACTTCTTTGGACAAAACTTTTTCTCCTGCACTATCTGCCTTCTTAAACTCTTGTTCAATGGCCTGAAAGCGAGCACTCACAACTTCTTGCACCCGGGCAAGGACCTCTTGGTTGGACAGATCCCGACAGGCAAATTTACTATGTTCTCTCTCAGTCTAAATGGGATACACATAAAAGAAGAAAAAATTCACACAAGGATCCACTGATAATGTAGAAAAGAAGGCATTCAAGGAAACATGCCTGGACACAAAGCCAGCATTGTTTTTCTTTACCAGTGCAATCAGTTTGAAGGAATATTAGAAAATGCCTCTGGAAATGAGAAAAATCAGGTACAAATAAAAGCCCTCTATTAAAATATGAAAGCTGTAATTCAAAGCAGCAATAATTGTTTCATGGAGGCCTTTTAAGATAAAGTATTTCACCTAATTAATAAAAGAGCACGGAAAACAATGAGGACTTAAAATTTGCAAATGTAATTAGTTTTGGCTATCCTCCATGCTGAGTAACAGTTAAATGGAAAATATATACAATTGGCTCTCCCATGCATTCTTGTAACCATACCCAAGCTACAATGGAATGAGATTGAAACATTGGGAAGTAGATCCCCAACTGCTAGAAGTTTGTGTAAAGGGAGCAGGGAGAGACCACAATCATACAAATACCTGTTAAATGCATTATTTTATTATTATTTCTACATTAATATGAGTCTACCATAGTGATCTATAGACCAGCATGACCATACAAAGCATACAAAGTGGATTTTGACTAGGAGAGGAGACAGACATCAGAGAGGAGAGGGAGAGGTCTGGTAAGAAGGGTTGAGTCTAGCCAAATCAAGGAGTAGGTATTTAGGTTTCTTCTAAGTTGCATATAGAAACTATACAAGGAGTCAGCGGTGGCTGTCAAAAACCTAAAAGGAGAAAAAAAAATCTCCCAGTGGTTCTTAAACTTTTCATGTCTTCTGTCCGACAATTCACTCCAGCAAAGAACCTGGTTCTTACCACAAAAGGAGAACTGTACAGGCATTATGTTAATACATTGATCATTCTACTAAGTTTAAAGGAAATAAAGATACAGGAGCTGTTTGGGTGTAAACACAAAGCTAATCATTCCGCTAGCAGTAGAAAACGGTAATAATTCTTTTCTCAGAAACCAACCTTACCTGCCATCTACTGACTCTGACTTATAACAATCTCCTCAATTGCCTTGTTCAACTGATCTGGAACCTTAAAGACTCAATATTCTGCCAGTCATTTTTAAAGAGATGGCAGCTTAAAATTAAATTTAGCTCCAATCAGTGTCATGGTATAAGAGATTGCACAGGCCAGCTAGAAGTGAAAGAACAAAGAGTTCATACAGATACACAAACTGCCTGTGATGAAAAAGCTTGCCCACAGAAAACTCCACCAACTCCATATCTGCTGGGAAGATTTTTATTTTACCACTTGTTAACCTGTGGTAAACGAATGGCAGGACATGTGATAAAATGGTAATCTGATGCCTTCACTAAAATTGGGTTTGTGGAGCAATGTTTATTCATTCTTTCCATGGAATGTAACCCAATTGTACCATTTTTTCCACTTCCAACTGAGAGGGTACCCCAAAAGAGTAGATAGAACTACTCTATCTGAAGTTAACCAATTATTTAGAAACTGTGAAATGTACTTATCTTTCAGTAAATTAAAATTATCATCTGTATAAACAGTATTCCCAGAGTTTGGAAAAGGGTTTTGGATTACAACTCCCTGAATTCCCCAGTCATCATGGCTTCTCCCAGACTGCCACAACCAATAGTCCAAAAAATTAACTTTTCTAGGTTCCTAGTACAACGGTGTATCACTGAAAAAGCGGGGATGTCGGGGTCAGTGGTTTTAACAACTGGGAGAACAGATCTGGGGCAGAGGTGGTGCAATAATCTATTCTGGTATCACACAAAAGTAGAGTTTAGGGAAGCGGCTAGGAGTCGTAAACATCTAGTCATTCATGATGACACATTTCCAATTAACTGCAATTTTTCCATAAAAAGTTTGACCAATGTTTTAGCAGACATATTATTAAGACAGTGATAGCTAAAAATAAAAAATAAATAAATTAAGGCTGGAATCCTGTTGGTTAGCGACAGAAAAGTCTCACTGAGACTCACTGAATCAGTTTCTGAATGGTGCATCAGCACACAGGTCAACCCAATTGATTCAATGAGTCTTACCTGCTTTCTTTAGTATGTTGTTTTTCTTCACTCCAACAGAGATACAAAATAGAAGTTAAACCAAGAAATATTGAGCATGTATTAATCACAATTCATTGCAGCTTAGACAGAATGTCAACAGAACAGCCATAATGTTGCGTGTTGATAAACTGTAACTTGCAATGGGGCTTTTGGAGCTAGTTCATACACAGGTTCTAAATGGGGTAGTAACTAGGAATGCCTTCTCTCTTTTTGCAAAAAGGGAACACACCCTTAGAGGCTTTGGTGAAGACTAAACATTCTGTACACGCAGGGGCAATATGCACATCCTCTTTGTATTGCACCTATATATTTGAGCAATAACAGTAATCCCCTCCAAGGCTTGGAGCTACTGCAGACAAAAGTTTAGCAACAGGAACACTAAGTGGTACATGTTATCAAGCTGGATATAGAAAGTGGGGCTAGTTGCTAAATCTGCCCATCCACAAATGGATTCTTACTTCTGCCAATTTGGCTACATTTTGTTGTTGCTGTGTGCCTTCATGTCATTTCCTGTTCATGGCAACGCTAAGGTAAACCTATCACAGGAGTTTCTTGGTATTATTTGTTTAGTTGGGGGTTGTCCTTGCCTTCCTCTGAGACTGAGAGAGTATGACTTGCCCAAGGGCACCCATCATGTTTCTATGGCTGGATGGGGATTTGAACCATGGCTTCCTGAGTCATAGTCTGACGCTTAAACCACTACACCACACTGGGTCTTTTTGACTACATTTGATGAGTTAATATTATCACATTTTTCAAAGTGCACTGCACTTAAAGACTCTGGCAATGATTTGGTCATTCCTATCTTTCTGAGTCCATTCCTACTGTTGAGTACCAAGCAGGAAGTTCCCCTTTGCATCTTCCACTCTTTCTCACTCCCAGCACTACCTATCTATTGTTTTTTACCCAACATAATCATGTCAAAAATCCCTGTTTCCCAAGCAGTGATCTCTCTGTCAGTGCCTAAACCTGACACAAATATCCATGAGGGCAAGTATAATCTGTTCTCTTTTTCACATTTGTTTCATCTGAATTAATTGTAGGAGACAGCCAAAATTTGTGGTTTTGTGTCAAGATTTCTATATTCCATATTGAATTTCTCATATTAAATGGGAAAATCTTTTGTAAACAGCTAAGAAAATTAGATGAACTTCAAAAGTGTTTGCCATCAACGTCACGCATTTTAGTTACATTTCAGACACAGCTCTGGAAGAAAAGAAAAGAAACCCCCACAATGTTTTTTTAAAGTCTGGAAAACTATGCATTGCTTAATTTATTATCCCTCACAGACACCTCCTGGAACTTAGAACATTAAAAGATGTTTACCATGCACCATCTTGAACACATCCCAATTCAAATGATTTTGGAAGTTAAATATATCAGACCTGGTTGGTACTTGAATGGAAGACCACCACGAAATACCAAGGATCAGTAGAGCAGCTAGAAAAGAATCTGGTCTGAAAGCCTGGGGAACCACTGGCAGCTAGAGCTGACAATACTGGACTTAAGGAACCCATGTTCTGGCTCAGTGTAAAGCAGCCTCCTTATATTGTTTAAGCTCAGCTTGGGGACACAGATTTCCCCCAAGTCTGGTCAGACAGAATAAAGTTTAACAACTACAGAATTTCCTTGCACACAAGGCTTAGAAGTAGAACTATGGCATCTGTGCAAAACTGGAGACAGAGAGACAGAGAGACAGACAGACAGACAGACAGAGAACTATTGCAGCAGAAGGCTCACTTAAAGTCTATCTCATCTTGAACAGGTAGCCAAGGAGAGAACAGGTAGCCAAAGAGAGAAAGCAGATTACATTGATTTCTTTCTCTTTTTTATATAGGTCCCTACCAACTTAACCATCCTTCATAAAGAGAGCCAAATAAAAAGAACTGTCAAATATCTAAAGGGGGAACCCACTGTATTACTACTACTAATAAGCAAACCTCAGAATCAAATGTTTACACTTGTGCAGTCACGCACCTGACAAACAACAACATTGTGATTGAATTGACAATATCCTCATCTAATTTGAATCAGAATTTTGTAGAATTGTTCAGAACGTAATCCCTATTAGCATGCATAAGTTTCAGCATCATCAAAAGACCCTAGCAACGTGTAAAGTATGGAAGATGCTTGCTCAATTTTTCTCAGTTTCAGTGAATTCAACTATTTCTAAGCATAAAACGAATTTTAAACTTGCATGGTTCTGGGGTATGCTAATTACTCACCTTTTCTGGTTGAAAACTGTATTTTTATTTATGAGGTACCATTTATTACCCATCTCCTCACAGGCTCTAACTTTACTAGTTCAGTAAATTTTCCATATTTTAATGATGATTGCTGCAGACTTGGCTACATATTTTTACATATACTTCAGTGACTAGGTTTTGTGTAATGTATGATAATAAGGTTTTCGTAATGTGCTTGAACGAGCAGCATACTTCATTAATTTTGTAGTACATGTTAAATCTAAAATAGTTGAATATTTAGATAAAATGAACAGTTTGATAGCAATTTTTTGCCAACTGCATTCCAAGGATAAATGTCAAG
This sequence comes from Iguana delicatissima, assembly GCA_948472985.1. Lineage (NCBI taxonomy): Eukaryota > Metazoa > Chordata > Lepidosauria > Squamata > Iguanidae > Iguana > Iguana delicatissima. Next base: position 424,813 of record CAOKZL010000954.1, read on the forward strand.
GTCCAAACATGGATGAAGCAAGGCTGTACACACACACACACACACACACACACACGGTATATCTGAATTTAGGACAGTCACCATAGCTGTGATGCATATCTATTCATTTATATTTCTGTTGATTTACATCTCACTATCTCACACAGAAATAAAGCATTTATAATAAAAGTTAAAACAATATAATAAAGAATGAAAAAAATCTCAGCTGCAAGCAGAAATGTAAGCAGTGATTAGACCAGGCAAGCCTGTTTTGGAGGGGCATTCCATTTGTCTTCGTGCCAACATGGAAAAGGCTTGTCTCTCATGCCTAGCTGCTGAACCTCAGACAATTGGCTGGAGGATATGGAATCTGATGTCTGCAGATGACCTCAGAGCTCAAGTTGGATGGAAGGTGAGATTAAGACACTCTGGTCCATTAAGGACTTTGAAGATCTGAATCAGATTTCTGAGCTGAGCTTAGAAATGCACTGGCAGCCAGTGCGAATGGTAACAGATATCTATGCTCCAGTATGCAAGACTTGGGAGCCAGTACAGGGTAGAGATTTCAATGTTGGACTCGGACACCAGGGTTCCAATCTGTGCTCAACCATGGACACCCACTGGGTAACCCTGGGCAAGTCATGCTCTCTCAACCTTAGTAGTCACTGGCAAATCACTTTTGAATAAATCTTCCAGTAAAAACTCTATGATAGGGTTGCCATAAGATGGAGTGGACTTGAAGGCACATGACAACAACAATGCAAGGTCTAAGAAGCATTCTGCATGAATCTCAAGATCATCCTCAAAAATAGCCCAGCCTAAAGAGTGCATTGCTATGATCTGGTATGGAAGGGACTAGGAGATGAATCAATACAGGCACTCTGGGCTCTGTCCCAATACTGTCACAAGCATAGTAGGTGGGAATGTAAGAGAGGGCCTTCTCAGTGGCTGCCCCTAGACTCTGGAACTCCCTTCCTAGGGAGGGTAGAATGATCCCCTCCGTGTTGTCCTTCTGGCAGCAGGCAAATATCTTTTTATTCAAGCAGGTATTTTAATACAGAAAGTGTATAAAGAATGGTGCTGTACTGTTTTAATTTTAATTGCTTCTTTCAATCTCTTTTTAACTGTTTTAATTCTTTAACAATTTAACTCAGTTTTAATGTGTACTATTCATTTTTTAAAAATTGTATTGTTTTAATATGTAAGCTGCTTTTACACCCAATGTAGGACAAAAAGTGGAATAGATGTTGTTGATGATGATGGTGGTGGGCAAAAAGTGGGATAGATGTTGAAGAGGAGGAAGAAATGGGTGCATCTGGCTCTGTTCATTGGAGTGGGCAACTTAGTGGATTACAACTCCCATCATCACCCCCAGCAATATTGGTTGGGGCTGATGGGAGTTGTAGGCAAACAACATTTGGAAGACCACAATTGTCAAAGACTGACCTAGGAACAGACTGAAACAAGGAGCGTTCAGAATCCCACAAACTGTAAACCTAATTTTAAAGGAGAGTAGGATCCAATCCGAATCAGGTTAAGGTTAAGTACCAAGTTTTCAGGAATTGTGAGAACCACTCATCTTGCTTATGATTAAAGATGGTTTATTTCCCCTCAACCATTTCAAAACTGATGTCGGATGTCAGTCTAAAATATCCACTGCCTGCTCAAGACTGGAAAATATAAATGAGAGACAGAAATTGGTGTCAACCACATATTGATGATACCTCTAGCTCAAATCTCCTTTGATTCATTTATTTGTAGATTTTCTATAGACTCTGAAACACTCGAGAGACAGGATGACAGTTTGAGCACTTTATAATCCAGCTTCTTCCAACCAGTTTTTTGATCTACTACTCCCATTATCACAGGAAGAGGAGTTTCTCCCCCTCAGACCCCCACTCTTCATGTTCAGAAGATACCAGATGAAGACAAAGGGGTGGGAATAGCATGTGTTAGTTCTCCTTCTGAGCTTACTATGTTCAAATTATGAACACCGACATAAGAGCATATTGCAATCTCAATGTTATATCTAAATTGGGCAAATAAGACTGAATTTCCATAAACTGTCTTTCAAAATGGTCACTACTGGCCTCTCACCACTCAGAACTGTTCTGTTGGTCAATGTGGTGTTGAACACACTGTTGTGAGTTATCAGTACTTCACAGAAAAGGCTCTTTAATGAGTTCTTCCTTATGGTTGGTCAAATTCAGCTAGAGTTTTGTGCCACTTGTGCTCCAATATCTGGTGGACCATGGTCTCAATAGGGAGGGTCTCAGCCCACAGTAATGGGATAAGTCCCACCCACTTGGACTGGGGGCTATAAGTAATTCTAGCAAAAGGGTGAGCAAAGCACATTCTGCAGGTTGCATGTGAGTGTAGCCCCTTTGCTACAGCCACCCAAGTACATACCAAAGTATTTGGATCCCCCTGGGCACGTTTTCATAACTTTGTTTGGGCAAAAACCACCTCCATATCACCCAAACCACTGCCAAAATGCATCACAGCACTGCCTATTTGCCCTTGTAAGCCCTACACACCCAAGCAGGGAGGGGAAAAAAACAGTTGAAAATGGTCTGGCAGGCAATTCTAGGTCACTAGAAATGGCACTGGTGCAACCTGCTAGGGACACATGGGGATAAAAAGTGGCCCCTGACCATGTCACAGTTGCTCACCCCTGCTCTAGCTATTGTCATACTGATTTGTCTCCATCTCCTCAAAAATGGAGATAGTCTGGCCTTCTAGGACATGTAGGCACTATTGTGCTGACTGCCCTGATTAGTTCTGCATTTCAGACCAGAAGTAAGCATATCAATAGGACTATTTCCAAGAGACATCAAGAATCTATTTGCATCCGTAAGACCCTTTGGCTGGACCATTCTAATAGGCCCTCTACCCCATGGAGAGCTCTGCTAATTTTTCCTTAGGACTGCACCCATTTGACAAGAATGCCATTTTTACCAGCTGGTGTTTGTTAACACAGTAGAATCAACTCCCCTTTCCTCAAATTTCAAGTACAAAATAAGAGAAGAAACAGAAGGTGATAAAGACCCTGTAACAATACTACAGTATTAATAAGCAGACTGCTTGAAACAAGGTAGGTGAGAAGGAAGATGGTTGGTTTTCCTAGTGTGAGGCAACCATCAACTCTCATTCTAGAGCCAGGCCTTTGCGCCATCAGTGGAGGCGTAAAAGCAGGGAGGAGCAGAATTTTCCATGCAAACAGTGCCTACCCCATTCCCTGCAAATGCTCTCATTTATATGTACATCTGTAAACAATCTTATTTCACTGTGGGATCAAGATGCAGTAAAAGAAAATCAGTCTCAAACCTAGCCTGTGCAAACAGCACTTTGCAAGGGAATGGGACTACTAAAATGGAGATGTAAACCCTCTTGGATTTAGTGTGTGGGGGTGCGAACTGTATGAGTGCTCTCTTACATTACTAAAACAAATCTTATCATTCTGCATACAACCTGTCAGAAAGAAGTGTTCTAATGTAGCTCTCTCCCTTATGTGCTCACAGAAAATGTGTACTGGTAGGTTTTTTTTCTCAAGATAGCATTTAAACATGTAACCCATCCTTAAGTCTGAATGGATATATAGTTTCTGCTCTTCTGCAGGAATAACAATTTCTGCTGTGTCTTGTAGGATGGTCTGGAAGTGCTTGTAGCAAGCCATATGTGCATTTCATCCTTCATATTTGGGGTTATCACAGTGAGATGACTGGAAATATCACAAAGGGTGATTCCAGGTAAAGCCATTATACTGTAATTGTCTTTCCTCAAATTATTTTACTGTGGGTTCCAGCTGCTTGTAGCCTTCCTGTGTTTTCCCACTGTTTCTTTCATCATTTCATCAGATCAGTAAAGAAAGAAAAGATGGAACAGGTACACAATACTTTTGATTATTCATGCTGGCAATTGGAAACACCTTTTGTGCTCAAAGGGAAATGGCTGTTTGAATCTCACAGAAGATTAGATAGGGCAAGCCCAGTCCAGTTGTCCCTAGTAAGGTCATCCACATTTAAATGTTCCTTGCTAATACCACTCATAATAAAAAATTGTACAAAAAATACAGTTTAGGTTTGGAAGGTGGTTGGATATAACCAATCAGATTTCAAAAAATGATCTGCAGAAATTTAGGACATATCTATAGCACAGACTAAACATTCATAATTTATATCTGCAGAATGGCATCCATTAAAAAATTGCTTTTGCAAGGCTAGAGCTCTCAGTACTCTCAAATAACAATTCCTAAAATTCTTAGGGGAAACAAACACAGATATTTATACTGCAAACAAATTGTATAGCCTCCTCTAAGCCAGGTGGCCCTGGTTGTGTTGGCTTTCAATTCCACCAGTCCCATCAGCATAGCTAATGTCAGGGATGATACAAATTATAATCCAAAAACATCCAGAGGGAGTTCGACTGGGTTTACAGAAACTGGTTTACAGAGTCACCTCTGAGCTGATATATAAAGAGATGTGACCTAAACATCTAATAGGTAAGTTATGGAAATTACTGTTTCATGACCCAATGTATCTGCATTCTTTTGCTTTACCAATGTTCTCTTATTTCCTAAGACAGTATATTTTGCAGGTGAAACAACAGCTGATTTCTAGAAGTACAATAGGCAATAGTGGTTTTTATTAGTCTTGCTTCAATCAGTACAGTACATGTTCTTGAGACTCCTGGTCAAATTCAGAAGTGGTATCCAAGATTGGGAACTTAAGACTTCCCTTTGGTGAAGAATTCTGAAGGAATGTTTGAATTTAGCCTGCACATGGTTATTTTTTTGATGTATAATTAGGAATGAAATTGTGCTCAGACCTGCAATCAAAAAGCACAGTGTTAAAGAAGATGTTGCAAGCTTCCTGGGTTTTTATGCTGTGCTCCCAATTCCATCACTTAAATCTTCTCGAATTAGACTCTACCAGTGGAATCTGATCTTAGAATGCTATTCTTCATACATACTCTGAGTGGCAACAAGGTGCTAATATATGCACATTCTTCACTTGATGAATGCAATATCAAATTATGAATTGCAGGTACGAATGGGCTGTCAGAGATCCAGACAAAACTTTGTGGAAGTAAGTATATGCATTTGACCAATACTAATTTACTAATACTAATACTAATACTAATTTAGTGAAACATGATGTAACAAGCATATATGGATCCACACAGACTAACAAAACGGAAGTCCATGTTGGAAATGATTATCTTTTGATTTAGTAAAAGAGATGCAACTCATCTGGTAACTATGGTGACCAAGGGATTTCATTTAGGTGAGAGAGCAGAGAAGTGGAGGCAAAAGATCAGCCCTTCTGTACCAGCCCATCTCATTTCTACATTAGCTGCAGAGGAAGGAAAGTCTCTGTTCCACAGCCAACCTGGAAATATAGCAGGTTAGCAGAGGCAGAATAGATCACACCACCCCCTTTCTCTGACACTCAATTTGGAAGTAACTTTTTTTAAAAGCCAAAACTAATCTAGTAAGGAACCACCAACACATAAACTCATGCTACTAGCCTCTTAGCAGGCTACTACATTCTGAGGAGACAGGCTACCAATTTTTGTATTTTACTTACATGGAAGTGCTAACATATAATATGTACTTATGAACAGCGTGAAGAGAAGGAAACTTTTCTTCCATAACCACATCTTGGAAAAGTTATTTTTTGAACTACAGCTCCCAAAGTCCTCTAGCTAGGAAGCTGTGGGAGTCGTAGTCTGGGGAAAAAACCCAATGGTCTCAAGCTTTGCTTACCATTCTAGAACTTAGGTTTACACAAGAAACCTCATTGGTAGTTGATATTGGAGGACAACAACAAGTCTGCTGGGGGACAGCAACAAATGTTGCAATATCTACCTATGGAACTCAGTACACCAAGGTGTAAATGACTGCTGCTAGCTTGGGCCTCAACTAATCCTGTTCAATATCTTCTGGTAATATTTAGTTAAATCAACATGTGACATTATGGTCAATGCATTCAGTACTTCTCTGAACCTTCAAACAGCTACTAATAAAGCAAAAGGCAGTTAGGAGAGCTTTGATATCATACCAAGCCTGCGTTTTAATGTGACATTACAGGGAGAAGCAGGGAGGAGATGCAGAATGGTGGCAGCCAACATGTTCAGCACAACATCTAGGACTTTAATGAAGGATGAGACAAATTCCTATGGTAGGTATTTATTAAGACAGCTGAATGAAACAGGCATGAGGAATACATCTTTGAGAAACAGATACTAGAGTATAAGTAGCTAGAAAAACTGAGAGAGGAATATTATCAGAGAAGGGCCAAATAATACTGTAAAAAGCAACAGAGAGGGCACACAATCAAGGAGACTGAGCAAAGTGTAAGCAGGGAGGAAAGAAAGCAAACATGCAAGTATTTGCAGGAAAAGCGGGGTGGATAAGGACTAGAAGTTAAAACTGATGACACTGAAGGTGCCTTAATGTTAAAGCCATGTCTTAGAACAGCCTCCCAGTGCTCAGTGCTGTAGGCACTCACTTGCGCTAATTCTTAAATTCCAAACAATTTCCTTAAGGTTTCTATTTGATGACTGAGGGCTAAACTAGATAAGACAACAGAGAGAACTGCCTCCAGGTAAGCAAGTTTAAAAGAGCATTTCTCTCTTCCTCTACTGTGCCTAAATGAAGGTGTAGGAAAATCAAGGGCTGGTAAACAAATACAAATGTGGCCTAATTTGCAGAGTTATTAAATTACTGTCTCAATTGCTTGAATGCAACTATAATAATTTGATATTATCAGAGTAAGTTTAAGATGAGGAGCAGCCATATCACTTGTCATGTGATTATACCCCATCAAAGAATACACATTTAGGCTTGCAAAATAAGTTTTAGCTCTTTTCTTCACATCTCAATATGCATTCTGATTGGTGGGAGTCAGGCCATGCAATGGCAGAGGGACAGGGATAGGTAAAAGCACACAACTGATGGCCTGGAGGGTTCAACTTGGCTCCTGGGAGCTTCTCCTCTCCTCTCCAACAAAATACCAAACCCTCCCTCTACATCATGCAGCTCAGCTATCTTCACCCATGCAATTGATAAACCACTATAAGTAGAATCTCTTTCTCCTGGTCTGTACGTAAACAGATCCCTGTCATTCTCCTGGGTCTGGGGCCATTTCCGCACTAGACAGTTATAGCACTATGATTCCACTTTCAACATCCTATGGAATCTTGGGGTCTGCAGTTTTGGGAGGGGCCGCTCGGCCCCTCCCTAAACTGCAAACCCCAGGATTCCATAGGATGTTGAAAGTGGAATCATAGCGCTATAACTGTCTAGTGTGGAAATTCTGTGTGAGTAAGCAGCTCAGCTTATGAGAATGAAGGAGCTTCACCAATGCTTCTGTTCCTGTTCACAGCAGAGAGAAGTAGGTCAACAAATTCTTTGGTTATTCTGAAAAACTGGTGGGTGAGGTGGACAGAGGGCTGCACTTGGATACAGATTGGAAAGATTTATCCTCCATTTTTGTTGAAATGAAAAGCTCACTAAATGACTAGAAGCCAATCATTATCTCTTAGCATAATCTATTTACAAGACAAAATGGTTTGGAAACCGAGCCCCAAGAGCCATTGCTTAGGCAGCTGGGTATGTTTTGTTCATCCCCAAGTAAGGTAGTCTCATTTCCTTTCTTACCTCTGAGAGAAAGTTGAATTTTTGCAGGAAATATTTCCAGTCTACAGAGTGCTCACCACGAAGTCGTTGTAGTTTGAGGAGGTGGTTGAATTGTTTGTCTGAGAGAGTGAAGCAGAAGTGGTGAAGTACCTGCCGGAAATCTAGGGTGGAAATTGCTCCTGTTCGCTCCTTGTCAAAAGCCAGAAAGGCCTGCAAACAGTAGAAAAGAAATGTAGTTCTGAATAACTGGTATTTGAGAAAGTGATTTTGCTCTAGGAAAGCGATTGCTGAATGACAGAGATAAATGCAGAGCCAACGAACGTCCCTTTGCTGCATCGAGTATTCTACATATGAAATGGTGCTAAAACTTTCCAAACGAATTCTTGTTCAAGCATTTTGTTAGCTGAATTTCTGTTCTAAGAGCTTCTTCTCCTCCAGCAGGATTCATTATCTAGTGTGTCAGGTGGGAAGGCTGTTTACTATAGGTCACCATAGCAACCAAAGGCAGCTAAGGAAACCTGAGTGTTAAAGACAGTTTGGGAGCCTTGGCCAGGATGAGAAAAGCTAGAAGGAACTGCTTTCTGTCAAACAATGAGTCTACCCTTTCCAGACATTATGGAACAGCAAACCAATGCAGGCAGGTAACTCTGCAGCCAACAACATTCTGACTGATGCGTGCAAACACGTATTTGGGAGGAATATTTTTAAAAAGCGGTAACCTAGGTTAGCTCCAATTCTGCCACTTCAAAGGTCTGCCTATATATTTATGAAACTCATACACGTCTCTTCAATATAAATACAGGAAGTGGTGGGAAAAGAAGCAAGAGCTACACATGAAAGACAAATGTGCCTGTACCCCTTCATAAAATTCCATGAACAGAGCAGGGTGACACCATGTTGAAGGCTTTCTTGGAAGAGCTAAAAATCTCAGAGGCTGGGGGCAAATGAAAAAACTAGAAATGAGGCTGCTGCAACTGTATGGAATCTATAGTAGGTCTTTGTTGACTGAAACCCACGTGTTGTCTCCAACTCTGCCCCATCAAGCTAATTAAACTGAAAGAGGCTGTTCCTCAGCTACTGGTTTAAGCAGGGCTGAGATCCTCCTGAGACCACTAGCTAAAGGGATGGAGTAGCAATGTGTCCCCTCCCCCCCTCACATACTGTGGACTGTTTTCAAAAGGTTTCATTTCCAAAGTCAGGCAAAGCAGATGCCAGCACTGGAGGCTCCTAAGAATGCATTTTTAGGGGTATTTCTGGGGATCTCCTTTTCATTGGATCCTGCCTCTGGTCCTCCCAATCCTCTCTCTCTTCAGGATCCACACCTAAGGCACAGAAATTCTTTTCTCTCTCTTAGTTACAATGACAAGCATTATGCAAGCAAATAATGACATCTGCATGATACCCACCTTGTATAACAAATCAGATGAATCTGTAACTATCTGTTTAATCTTTCTCATGGCTTCATCTATGCTGAGTTGCACAAAGCTGATGGGTGGTACCGGTGGCACAGTCCTTCTCCGCTGTTTGAATGCTGCACGATCGTCAATAGCTCTCAGAAAATCAAAATATGAAAGCTTGTTGTCCTGTATGCTAATTCCTAAGCTAAGCGGTAGGAGTGGGAAGAAACATAAGACTGAAGATTTATTCCTTATTTCCAAAGTATCACCAGGTAAAGCTGCTGCTCCTAATCACTCTATTACATATCTCTTATATATGAGTTCTACGATTGGTACATGGCTAAATTGGTGAAAGTATTTCTCTTGTCAGCCAGCCAAGTTTTTGTTTTGTTTTTAAATTTTTAAAGCTCAGCTACAGAGCTAAGCAATAGGTGATTTTTCATTTGCATATATTTAAACTCATTATTTGTTTGGTTTTCTATCTGGCATATCACAAAAGCTTCTGTCGGTACTTGTAGTAATTCAGCACCCTACTCTAGCCTATAAGTTCCTTGAAAATGTCTGAGAGTACAAAATAGTGGCCTCATTCTGATTTCCATGAAACCCATGTGTTCAGAAACTAGGCCAATCACATTGATCCCAAGGAAATTATTCCAGATTCTCATTCAAGTAATTCACCGCAAAGTGTGTTAGAAATGGTTTCTTTTGAGACTGGAAGAGTTGTCTGTGTAACCTGGGTAGATGTTAAACCTGCTCCATCCCATTCCATTGCTGGGTAAAATCAACCAAAACTTTGCATTCTCATACTTTCTGCATGCCCAGCTCCACTCAGAGTATCTCTATTCCATTTTTGTACAATGACAATGAACAAAAGGAAATGATAACAACGGAGAGCTCAGTTTTTGTGGAGGGCCACAATGAAGCATAAGGGAGAGGCACTGACCACTAATTCAGCCTGCAAGCCTCAAAGTCACCTGCCAATAAGTTCTGTTGTGATGAGCAGCACCATTTTCCACATGACTTTTGCCTCTAAGCTAGCGAAGGGGCATTCCATTTGTCAAGAGACTTGACCTAGAGGCCATTATCCTGCTAAGCACTTACTGTTAGTTGCTGGCAATTACATATCCAGCTCCACCTTCAGGTTTCGGGAATCTTCTTGTCCCAGATGCCCTTACCCAGACTTGGTAGCTGTTCCTTCCCATCTAACATGCAGAATCACTGGTGGTGGTAGCATGGGCATTCCATTGCCATCAATTGCTCCAGTGCCTGCCACAGAGAACAAGCAGCAATGGTAGCTGCTGCTGTTCCTCTTGGTTGGCAGTGACAGTTCAACTCTGCACCCTTCATGGATGCTGGAGCCCCCTATGCTTCTCTGAGGAGGTCAATTCACGCTAGCCTTAGACCTATACCAGGGAAGCAAGTGGCCCTACTTCTACCCTCCTCTCCCAATTTTTGCTTCAGGCCAAGAAATGTCAGTGCCTGAAGAGAAACACAAAAACAAAGGGTGCATGCCACTGCGACAGCAAAAAGAAATAATTGACTATTTGCTGCTGCCTCACTGGTGCCCAAAGTCAGCCCATCAACAGAGCTCTGGGGTAAAAAAATAATAATCAAATCAAATAAAAAAGTGAATTTAAATATAATAATATTATGAAAATAATTGTACTACACACCAAATAAGAAAATACATAACATGAAACAACCAACATCAATAAGTAAATTGTTTAACTAAAGCACATATAGTTTACAGCTGAAAATTACACAGTGAAACTAAATTCAATATGTACAGTACTATAAAGGCAGCTATATAATTAACATTAAGTACATTTCAAGTAAATCTAAGGATTAAAGTATATACTGCAAAACCATATTTTTCAAAAATTATTATCCATTTATCTTCAAACCATGTGTCCTTTAAGACATATGCCGAGAAGTTGGACGAAGTTTACTAAAAAAGCTGCACTTATGACGTACAGTGAGGAGTTGAACAAGCTTCATGGAACAGCTGTAGTAATGATAAGTTTATAAATGGCAAAATCAACTCTTATCCAATCTTCAAAACATATGTCCTCCAACAATCAAAATGAGAAACTGAACATACTATAACAAAGAGCTGTAAATGTAATATACGGTGTAACATTTAACAAGCTTCACTGAAGATCTGTAACTGTGAAAGCAAACTTTACCGAGGAGCTGCAGAAGTTGTAAGGAGGATGACTACTTAGATTTACTTGGAATGTACTTTATGCTAATCATCTAGTTCCCTTTAAAATACTGTATATAATGAATTTAATTTCACTATGTAATTGTCAGTTGTAAACTCTACGTGCTTTACTGACATAATTTACTTATTGACTTCGGTTGTTTCATGTAAAGCATTTCCTCATTTAGTGTGAATACAATTATGTTCATGATATGTATTATATTTAAATTCACTTCTTTATTTGGTTTGACTATTTTCCATCCTTGAGCTTTGTTGGTGGTTTGTATTTTTTTTGAGACTGTTCTGCAATTATGTTGGTTTAGCCCAAAGTCAGCCACCTGAGGCCTTAGTCTGCCTGACAGGAGGGTTAGCTCTGTTTTTGTTCTCACACTATTCTCAGATGGTGTTGTAATGAATGGAAGTGAATGAGAGAAACCCTTAAAGCTCAGCCAAAGCCAGTAGTGAAGATCTGGTGCACCATGCCTCATTTTTGGTATTTAAATGATTACACTGGAGTATGTCTTCTGGTCTGTTTTCACTGTAAACCACACATTAATGATTCCAAAGTGACCCATTGCTAGGATGTTCATTGGTAGTAATGACCAATTAAATGGGTGAGAATCTGTTTTCTTTTCTAAAAAGACAGAGGAAGCTTGAACCAAAAATGGGGCTGGAAAAAGAACTATAATGCAGAGACCCAAATATCTACTGCTAAAACTATTACAATTACCACCCCCAGCCCTCCAGCAAACTCAAGAGCACTGTGTTTGCGTCTTGCAGCTGCAGAGCACTCCAATCCACACATTAGCGTGTGTCAAGCTGGCTCAGATGTTAGAGACTCAGTGGAAAAGGAAATAATCAACACACTTCAGCAGAGGAATAAATTGCCAAGTTGGTATTAAAATTTTAGTAATAAAACCAAATGCATATGCTAATCTACTCTATTATTTAAGGCAGGGTGGGGGGAGAAAAGACTCCTTTCGATCTGGAAAAGACTAGTCTGCAGAAAATTACAATGAATAGAAGTGTTTATCATCAAAAAGTCTTTGAGGAAAAGAGCATGCAGCAAAAATTCTTATTAGAGGCTTAATTCAAGGGAGCTTAATCACTCGATTTATAGGTGGAGTGAAAAGATTTTGTTTAGGTTTCTCTTCCCTAGTCACTTCTCCTCCCTATGGAAGAGTTTTTTGAGGTGGCAGGGAGTGTAATTCTACTGAATGCCACACTCTCACATAATGTATGGCATGTTAAGATTTCTTTTGCATAGGAAAATACAGAGCTTACCTTTAATAGGTCCCTTGTGTTCCCTTTTCTGATTACTTACTGCTTTTTCCTTGGGCACACACAAAAAGCCTAATGGTATCTTTCTGTACAAAATTCTCATATTTGCACAGTATTTTAAGCACAGGCTATTTTGTGATGTGTTCCCAGAAAATGAGAAATAAAATATATTGTATTTCTTATCAGATCAACCACAGTTAGCAAGATCATCTCTGAAATGGATGCAGACTAAAGTTGGCCTGTCTCATTCTTCAGCTTTTCCATGGTGAAAAATAAATATTTTTTTTCTTCCTAAAAGCAGGTATGGTATTAAATTAAGAGAACTGCTTACTAATTTCTTGGCCTCTTTAATTTGTTTCAGGCACACCAAATGAATACCACACTCTGGGATTTGCAGAAATTGCACTTACACCATTTGTAAGGGGGAAAGGTTACTTTCAGCAAAGCTATCTTAAATTAAAATAAGTTTGTGAAGATAAATTTGTGGAACATCCTAACTAGTACCATTGTACAAAGAGAAGTTCAAACCCAATTCATCCAAAATGAAGAAAGTTGAGTGAAAGGCAACTTAAAAACACAACAGGCTGAAATCCCATATGCACCAAAATCAGTTGAACATGTTGTCATCTGTATGGCCATTTCCACACGGGGCAAGGGAATCACCCCGTGCCAGTACTTACCAGACTTCTTGGCTCCATGCTTGGGTCTAGGCTGGTCCGGAGCAGTGCGTGGCCGCCGCTCCGCACTGCTCCGGGGACGAAAATGGCGGCTTCCAGTTGGTCAAAGCTCTCCACCAACTGCTGAAGCTCACCAGCCTAAAGCCTGCCCCCTGCAGATCGCAGGCTCACACTGGTGCAAGCCTGTAAATCTGCACCAGAACGCGGGCATGGAGTGGCGTGCTCTGTGCTTTTGAAAGACCTGTTTCAAGCGGTCTTTCAAAAGCACGCTGGACAACCACTTCAGGTCTTTCCAAAGCAGGCTGAGGTGCGGAACTACACTAAGTAGGTCCAACCCAGTCCGCTTTCAGGTGCAGACATCCTTCCTGGAGAACACTCTGCACCGTTTCTTTAAGCCCGTGTGGAAATGGCCTGTGTTTACAACCTGGGTACTGATGCATTAAACATGTACTTAACAGATAGATAGGTAGACAGACAGACAGACAGACAGACAGATCTGTTATAGTTATGACAATCAAAAAACCTGTATAGAAGTTCATTATACTGTTCATAGCCAAGGCAACAGTGAAAATCTTCCAGCATCTTACGGAGGTTGCCTACTGATATGCAGCCTTCTCTGTTTTTATCCTGTTGTAAAAAGGCCTTGTGGAAGTCCTGAGAACATGCGTGGTACTTCTCTCTACAAGAAAGCAAATTTTCAGTTTAGTTTTCCTGTTAAGTACATTTGTACTTTATTGTTTTCTAAAAATGTAATTCATTAGGGCATAAAATTAGTTTATTTACTATTTGTGACCCTATAAGGCAGACGCAATCTACTAAGCCAATGGTGTTGTCTTACCAGGGGGTCAACAAAGTTCATTCTTGCCAACAGCTTCAGATTGCAGAAGCAGTGGGGTGACATCCCATTAGCAGCCTACATTACAGTGCTTGGTGGTCTGAAAGCAGCTTGATGGATCCCACGGGGTGAAGACATGATTTAGTTCATGAAGGACCTGGTCTAGACAAAAGAAGTAGATGCTTTGCCTACCATGGCCTAAATTCTGTTGTTAGCCTTGAACTGAGTACAGTACAATTGAGTAAATCAATTGGATTTACCTTCATGTTGACTTACCACTCAACAGTTTATTGAATGGGTTTACTGTAGTTGGGACTAACCAACAGGACACCAGCCAACATGCTCAGCTTATCATATAAAGCAGAGCTTTCCAAAAATTTCATGTTGGTGACATACTTTTTCGACATGCATCATTTCACGACACAGTAATTCAGCTTTACTAGCAAACCAGAGGTACCCAGAGATGTATCTAGGGTGGGGAAAGGCAGCCCCCCTGATCCTGGTCCGCTGCTGTTGCCCTCACCAGGAAAGGCCCAAGCAAGAGCGATGGCAGGGGGAAAGGCAGCCCACTGCCTGTCCTTGCCCACTGCCATTGTTCTTGCCGGGGAAAGGTGCCAGTGAGAGTGGTGGCAGGGGAAAGATAGCCCCCCCAGACAATCCTTGCCCGCAGCCACCACTCTTGCCAGGGAAGGGCCCAAGTGAGAGCAATGGCAACAGGCCAAGCTCAGGTGGGGAGGTCTTTCTTGGCTGGAGAGGTGAAACACCAACACACTACAGGCGACACACTAACGTGTCACGACACACTGTTTGGAAAGCCCTGATATAAAGATTGGGAGAGGGGCATGGAGAAACTGGGGAGTTGGTACAGTTGTCCCATGGCAGTTCTAGTTCTTTCCTGTTGTTCCTCAGCACCTATATCTGACTTTTTATCCTTCCTCAAGAGAAGGTAAAGAGGAGGTCCTGTGCCTTCTGCTCCTCTATTAGAAATGTAAAGCCCTGTGCCCAGTGTCTGGGCTGTGTGATGACAGAGCTATGGCTAAGAATCCAAGCTATAAAATTCCTGGTTCCCCTCAGCCTTTATTTCTGATGGGGCCTTAGACAAGCCACTGTTCTTCTAGCCTCATGCCTCTACCTTGTAGTTACATGTATCTTTCAGTACAATAGTAATGACTCCTGACACAATGCAGAGCATTACAAATGATTTAGATGCACTATATGTATCATATTATCATAATTACTACTCTGGTCTTAATCCATGACAGCATCTTTAGATTCTTAGTACCATAAAAAGCTACAATATGATAATGTCAACAGTAACAATCCGGAATTCCTTTCAGATGTGTGTTAAATACTTAAACAGTTACAATGACAACAGCAGCAATGAAAAGCTATCTTCCATGTATACCTTCTAGTTTGTTTTTTTTTTTAAAAAAAAAACAACCCAGGCAATCAAAACCTTTCTTTCTATCTTTATTTTTAGGGGGAAAATTAGACATTTCTTGGATGGGATAAATGGTTGCCAAGCAGTAATTATTCTAATCATGGCAGAAAAACTGAGCATCAAGTATATGTTTTAAACTATTGATCCAGCCAGGCTGCCAAACACACACATACACACACACACACAGCAACAATACAAAAAATGCCACTACCACCCAATCTTCGCTTGCAAATGTTTTGTGTGTCTCTTGAAGTGTTAGAGAATCACTGCTCAAATGTTTCTAATTTGGGGTATTTGTTCCTCTTCAGTTAAAACAAAGGAAAAAATTATACGCCCAGATTCCCCCTTCCTTCTTGAATATTAAGTTTCTGAGACCCTTTTGTCACTTGGACTGTGTCTAAACTGTTAACTAATGGACATGTTTCACAAATCACTTCAGATGAAATTGAAAATACAGCATATAAGAGCATTTACATCCCTCAATATGCACAACCAAGACTTGAGCTGGAGTAATACACATAATACTGCACCCTAGGAGAACAAAGAGCCTACTATATAAAATTATATAGCATATCCCCTCCTTTCATTTCATTTTGTCATCTTTATTAGAATAGATAAACACTGAGGAACACTGTGGGGCAAAAACTGTTCCCACTTATCCTTAGATACACAGCAGAGATTTCAGTCTGTGGGGTCAGAGAAACCTGTTAAGCAGCAGTAGAGTCTTCCACTCCATGGATGTCAAGCAAAACAGGCTGAACTGCTTGGGGTCAGTATGCAGGAGGCTTCCCCAGTGGGGTCACTATTTATGTGGTTGTTTTGTGGAAAAACCCACTGCTATGGCATCAATGCAAGCAGTGAGCGTGACTCACAACATGGCCATGGGAAGAAAAAAATCACCATCAAAACACACATTCTACATGAAGAAAAAAAAATTGCTATTGATTTTCAATACAAAGAATCCAGCCATTTGGAAACTGTCAAATAATACACACTAATATTATCTTGTCTTTGTAAGCACAGCAACAACAATAAAGCAATTTGCTTACCTGATCTTATTTATAATCTCATTGATATCAATGTGCTTCCTCTGCTCCTTTTTGTAATGATCCATAAACCGCACATAGTTCTCTGTCATAAGCTGCTTGTTGAAGCTGGTGTCTGGAAGGGTTGTATCCACACCCATTTTTTGCAGGAATTCTTGATGGGTAAGGTAACCCTTTGCGTTCGGATCATACCTTTTAAAGGTCCAGAGAAGACACATTTCCTATCATCAGATACTAAGTTTTGCAAGCTTGTTGTAGTAAACAACTGACTTATGACCATTCTCAGCCTGAAACTTCAACAGAAGAATATGAAGGAAATCCATATTAGAAACTGAGTGTTTCAAACCAGACCAGATTTTGCAGAGACGACCTATCAACAGTAGAAGTCTAATCTCATGCTTATGAATTTTTAAAGCAAAATATATGTGGACTTTAGCAACAGCTTTGCTGGATTAAATCAAGATCCACTTAATTTCCAGCAGCAGCAACCATTACCTAAAACCTAGTGGCCTGTTCCTCATGAATCTGCACAACATTTTTCAAGGCCATAAAAGCAGAGGCTATCATCCTAATTTGTATGCTAATGTGGTATTTTTCATATGTGCTCCTTCACAGTTATTCAGAGAGGGTATATGCAGTTGCAACTGTACTCCCAACTGACAAAGAGATACATTTCAATATGCCTCTCATTTTCTCCATGTAATCTTACCAATCTGATCACCATCAGTTTGATTGTCAACAAAGTTACACAAAAGACCACCCACCAGCCATGGCTTATGCATCCTAAAATAAGATGAATCCCAGCCGAAGCTTTACTAGACTTACTTCTTTTTTGAATTCCAGCTAAAATTCTAGATTGCAGGAACCATATCATCATGACCACAACCTCATAATCATGGGCTAATTTGTTAGTTATTACATTGGCCATCTGTGGAAGCACACAGTTGTACTTCTACAAAACAGCAAATCCAGTTACTCAATCCAGATGCTCAAAAAGACATTCTGAGTGTCTTAAAGGTCCCCCCTCAGCTGTGTCTCTACCTCCCTCATTATCAGAAACTTGCTTCTACTGTTTGTCTCTCACAGAGATCTAAATTAAATCACCCTTAGCTGTTAGAGGAGAAAGTATTCAATGTACACATTCAGAACTACCAAAAATGATCCAGCTAATTTCCAGACTATGGCAAAAATGCCAGTCCAGTTATCCTGAGTAACTAACCAAGCAATTGGTCTGTTATTAGTACCCATTGCTTCCCCTGGCTCTTGTTTTTAGCACATTTCCTACATTGTCACATTTTTTCAGTCAGCTTGGTTCTGGACCATCCCTTCAATATTTGCATCTCCCTGTCCACAGAGTGGCAATAGGCAAAATACAGTCTAAGGACTACATTTGGTCTCCCAGCGGTTCCTGTAGCCCCTTAAGAGTCCCCTTTTCTGCCAAAAAAAGGGGCAAACTGCTTCTCATGGAAGCCTTCAGGAACGGTGATTCACCTTTTAAATGAGTTGCAACCCCTTCAGTTTAACATCCTTCTCTTCCTCCTTCTCCTTCCCCTCCTGCTGTTGCATTTTTCACAGTCCATGTGGTCCCCAGAGGGATATGGGCCAGAAAGTTACCCACTGCTGCAATACAATCTTTCCTAAGAAGTTCTTTCTGATTGACTTTTTCTTGTGCCTAACTTGCTGTCTTCTTCTACTTCCACTCTTCTCTACTGTCTTTAAGGTTCCTATTTTAGTTCAATTCTCTCAACTTTTCCTCTCCTCAGATGACAATTTTCTGTGGGTTACATCCCAGTTTTCAAAACAGGGATGTAATTTTGTTACTCTATTCTGTATTTTCTATTACAATAAAACAGCCTTCTATCCTATTCTACTCTATTCTAATTAGCTATAAATATCTAATTTCCACTATATCCCACTTCCAAGTTTTTCCATGTTGTTTCCAATTACTTGATTTAATCACAAGGGAAGCTGGATTCTGTTTCCCAGTTATCTAAAGCAGAGCATGTGTAGCAGATGGCTTAATGCTAAAGACACGCTGTCGCAAAGCTTCCTCAAGGAATAAGAAAAGAAACTGAAAAGCAATGGGGTAGAAAATAATTCAGTGATGAATCACTGTTAGGAAATAAACCATACAGGAAAGACATTTTGAATCCATGGCAATATACACCTGAGTCTTAAACCACCTGTGTGTGTGTGTGTGCACGCGCGCGTGTGCAGAAGGTAAAGCTACATAGTACATAGAATACTAATACATTTACTTTGCATTCTGAAACCACATACATATATTTCTGATTGCTTCCAGAAATTTCTCTGGCCCATCTCAACACACACAACATAATAGTTGTTCTCTATTTCCCCTATTATGAAGTAAATTTATACAGCAAATCTTTAAGGCACACTAGTAGATAGCATTACTAATCCAGACTATAACTAGATATACTCGACTATGAAACAAATACTGAAAATGTTTTCTTAATTTTAATTACTATTTTAGACATTTGGGGGGATGCTTCATTTTCTGTTGTAAATGATTTCTCATTTTAGTTATCAAAGGTCATTTACGCACTAGCCTGTTATAGCAAAACTACAAATCCCAGGATTCCATAGGATGTTGAAAGTGGAATCATAGCGCTATAACAGGCTAGTGTGGAAATGGCCAGAGTCTTTTGAACTACATTTGTACCCTACAGAGAAGCATCCTAACAATCCTGATACTCTAACAAGTCAGTCAGCTCATCTCAACTGTCTTAATACTGACAAATCAAGCTTGCACAAATACCTGTTTCTGACTACTACTGGCACTTTCACTCCACCAAATGCAACTGAAGAGTATGAAAAGGCAATAATATATATATTTACTGGTATTTCCATGTTAACTTGATTTACTGAAATGTTTCCCTCAATTATTATTCTAGGTTTTTACTTAGATGTTTAAAATGTCCCATTTTCAGAATTCCTGTCAATAAGACCATCTTTGGCTACCTGTATGCAAAACCCTGGAAATCTCTTAACTATTTTGATTACATATTGTGTCTTCTGTTTCTGGGGAGAAAAATGCATGTCTTCCCTTTGAACTTGTTTAACTGATTATTATTGTGTCTTATGCTATACATGAAAAAGATTCCAGCTTCTCAGCTAAGATTAAAGTAGTTTAGCCAGTTTGGGATATACGTTTCCTTTTGCCTGCTGATTCTGGGGGAGAAATGTCCCATTTTCAGAGTGTTCTTGCAATGGGGTACTTTAGGTTACATGTATATTGTTTAGATTACATGTATATTGTTTTAAATCTAGCTGATAGGAAGCACTATAACAATTTTGATATCCTATCAGTGAGATTGTATCTTTATGCTTTAAACATAATATTCATAACAGAGCTCATATGTTTAACACAATTTATGAAGTATGTAAAAAAAAATGTGCCTATCTCTAGCTTTCAAAAATAAAAAGTACCTAACCATTAAAGGCTGTCAGGTCTTTACATTCAATATTCATATAGTATCCTGTCAGCTTTGATACCTGTATTATGCACCACTTCTATGTTTCTTAGCTGAATACTTTCTGATATATTTTGGAGTTCGTGTAAATAACCAGTGAGCAGCATTCATGAAACTGTCTTGAAGCTGAAAAAAAACTCTCTGAAATGGTGATTTTAAAACTTCTTTGAGTTTTCTTTAGAACTGTTTTTATTGGAGATTTTAGGTTCTATTATCTTGTGGGACTTCTTTGGAGAACAAGGACTGGTTATGATTTCAACAAATGCACAAATAAAGTATCTTCTTAGAGCTCTGTATCTCAACCCTGATTTCTACATTTTGAAGTAGATACAGTGGTCTGAAGTGAAGGAACCTGAAGAGACAGAGGGTGATATAACATACACTGCTGGAGAGAGAAGAATTGGGGGAAATATATGGGGTCTACAGTCAGAAGCATCTGTGTGCTCATGGGTGGCAGGCACACATGGGAAATTTGACAGGCCAGAAATTTGTCGGCCAGGTTGCCATACCATGATAGGTTAATTCTGCCCATTGTGATTCCTGCGCTAATGGCATTAGCCTTGAAGATTAGTTTATTGAAGTAGCAATACACAGCTACGTTAGGATGCCACACGCATCAACCAGAAAATACCTGAAGTTATTTTGCATTAGGGAAAACTGTGCTGCCTGCGGCAAACCCATCCCTGCTTTGAGATGGTGATAAGAGCCAAGCACAATGTTTACCACCTGGACTGTTTTGCATGTCAACGTCGTTAATCAGAAATTTTGCGTGGGAGACAAAAATTTCCAAAAGAACATGATTCTGTGCCAGACAGACTACTGGAAGAGTTTAATGAAAGAACCCCAAGCTTGTTGTCTGCTGCCTCACTACTGATATAAAAGAGTTACATTTTACTCTTTCTGTTCTTCCTTTTTTCCATTTGTATAGATATCCACATCTATATCTATATAGTTCAAACAAATGTTAGCAGAATCTACAAAATAGTGTAGACCTAGGGAGACAGAATAGTTGTGTGAAAAGATGAATTCAGTTCACAGTCTAACATTTATTAAAAAATAAAGGATATATTTCTGAAGGGTTTTGTAGGGCATGGGAGATCCTTGCTGTTTGTCTTTCAGTGGAGTATCTAGGTCCTGCAGCGCCTAGGGCAAGTGTGGAAGTTACGCCCTAGGTGCTGTTACCACTGCCTCTGCCACCGAAAGAAGGACCCTTGTGGGGGCAGCAGTGGGGGCAAGCGGGGGGCAGCATGGTGAGTGCAGGGGGGTGGCGGTGAGCGCAGGAGGCAATGACAGGTGCAGGAGAGTGAGGGGGCAGTGGCAGACATGGGGAGTGGCAGCAGGCACAGGGGAGGCAGGAGTGGGTGGCATGAGTGGGTGGGGGAGGCAGAGAGGAGCAGCAGTGGGGGAAGGGGGTTAGTGGGGGGCGGTGGCAGGCAGGAAGGCACCCCCTGGGCATTGGCACCCAGGGCACATGCCCCAGTTGCCCCACCCTAGAGATGCCTCTGTTGTCTTGTTCTTTTTATGTCATCTGACATGAAATGCTTATTTTGGACTACTGTATATAGTTCACTGTAATTTTCAAACCATAAACCTATTACAGTTTTACTGTGTTAAAAGTTAATGGATTTTTCAACTATTTCACTTTTGGTGATCTTCTTCTAGATTCCTCACATACCTACTTTTCATTCTTCTAATCCAATTGAATGTTATGTTGTAAAATTAGGTCTTGTGCCATTTTGTTGCGATCCACCAAGCTGAATGTAACCTTTGGTCGTGTACTATGGCCCAGCTGGAGCCTGATCAACCTCTGGTAATTGTAGACTTCCTGAGATAACACAAACCGAAGGGTTGCCAGGTATCTGGTAAGCCTCAATACATAAGTGATGGACCACATTTGTCTTGGTGGACCATGAGTTCTACAGGCTTGGATAATACCACTATGGGATTAAGATGTTAAGACCCCAGTGCATGGCTGAGCTCCCATGGCTGATTCTTCTGTTAATGTAAATACATACATTCCCTTAGAAAGAAATTTGGGAAATTGTTGGAAACTTGGAAGCATAAGGCTGTAAACTTAGAATAGAAAATAATAGTTTAAAAATGTTGTCAAACAGACTCTGACATTAGTAATTAGGTATCACAGCAAGCAGCTCACAGAAAGAAAGAAAGAAAGAAAGAAAGAAAGAAAGAAAGAAAGAAAGAAAGAAAGAAAGACAGACCCTTCCTTTTTAGTGCCTGCCATAAAATCCCCAGGACGAGGAAAGAAAGTACTGGAACAGCCTTACCTTGCCCAGAGTTTTTCAAATTCTTTGGGGTTCATGGGGATGCCACATCTATACAGGACATCCTTCAGATCCTTTTTCAGAATTATGCCATTTCCTTCACAATCATATTCATGGAAATGCTAAAATATGAAACATCTTTAATAGCACAGCCTAGTATATTTTATAAGGCAGGCCAAGATCCATCAGTGCAATTGGGATTTTCTTTCCATACTGCTCCCTCTGCAGCCCTGCAGGGCACACAAACCTCCTCCAGAAGGTCTGTAGACAGAGTATGCCACTTTCACAGCCACCCTGCACGTGACTGAGGAAAAGACTGGGCAAATATGCCAGTGATAAAGACTGTTCAAAGTGGCCCAGGCTGCGCCGTTCAAGTGCAGCAGTAAAGTGGCCCACAAATACTCTTCTAAAGAACCCAGAACAGGGTTGCACCATCTCAGGCTCAAGTCAGGCCTCATAGCATGGGTGTGCCATAAGAGATCTCTCAGCTAGCATGCCATATGAGATAAAGTAATTAAACCAAACTGCTATGAAGCCAAACTGTCAACCCACAGATGCCTGGCCTCTGCTTCCAATGATCATCTGCTTGGGAGAAGCAGTCAAATAATTCTGCTGTGTCTTCCTTTTGAATCTCATTAGGTCACCCAAATGATCCCCATGCAGAAGCCCAGCAGTATTGCCCACCAGAGAAAGCCACCAACACTTGTGGCACCATCAGTCAGCATGTCTGGGAAAACATCAGGGACCATAACAGTTTTACAAGTTAGGTTTGGGAGTTGCTGTTTATTATGGATTTTGTGGTGGGTTTATTCTGCAACAAAGAACTGCCACAAACTGTATCCTTCCCCCCAATACTTCTGGATAGACAGTATCAGAGATCAGAGGTATTCTGGAGAAAAAGGATGGCAGTCAGCTGCAGCAAACAGTCATCCTCTTTTCTATCCAGAAAAGCCCCCGACATACCGCGTAAACTATTTTTAAAAATAGAAAATATTTCTTCAGGGTAACCAGGGTACAACAACCCAGAATATCTTCTACATAAGACACTGTTCTAGATTTGCTTCCTTAGAACCAAGAGGTGCACCCAGAAGAATAATCTGGGCAGAAGCGTGACAGAGTGGGCTTCACTGTGAATGAACAACTTAACTAAACATTTGAAAAAGACGAAGCTGAAGTGTGTCATTTGCATTTAATTCAGCCATTAGAAAATTCAGAATGCTGCCTTAGACAGCTCCAAACAAGTACTACAGCCCTGCTGCTTCAACAGCAGTCCCAATAATGTATTTGCATTCTTATCTACAGCAGGAGGCTTTGCTATTACATTTTTAATAGCTGAAAAGCTCAGTTGCTTCAAATCAGATAGTACAATACATTATTTAAAAACTTATCACACGTTTTGATCATTAATGAGCTATTTGTTTGTTGTAACTAAATGCTTGTTTTTTTAAAAAAATATACCATCAAAGATAAACAATGTATGAAGCTCTCAAATCTTTTTTAGACAACATATTTGTTTAAAGACTACATGGAGCTTACCACAGCTAGGTCATTCCATCTGCTTTGTGCTTTGATACTAAGATAGTAATGAGCTTGTTCACAAGCTAGGTCTGCATCCGCCGCTATCTGTTTGGGTCTCAGAAAGAAAGAATTATTATAATAACTAACTGTAGTCTTCTTTTAATGGGATCATTAATATCTCACCAGGTTTGTTTGTTTCCCTGGGTTGTTGTTTTTTTTATGTATTTTGTACAGATAGTTTTAAAGACTCATCCCAAACATCTGCATACAAATGAACTCCTTATAAACACTATCATCCTCCCCCAGCTGCAAGTTAGGAATCGTGTCTTTAACATTTCTGTTAATCCTTGTTATCATTTGCACATGCAGATTGGTCAAATTGCTTAATTGCAGCTGAGGTTTGAGGGGAAAATATTTATAAATCAAAGCACTAACATAAAAGAAAAAGTGCCTACAAGATCTGAGGCAACATGGGTAAATTATTACTAATTTTCCCTAGGAAATTAGACTAGCTGTACCTCATTTTTACAGGAAATGCAGGAGAATTCAGTCATGAGCATAAACTAAAGTCACTGGGTGCAACCTTAAATCCTCTTCAAGCAAGTTTACTTTGACAACATGCAATGTAAATTGTGCATGCAGCATATCATCAAATGTTTCTTTTTTACTTTAAAGTAAGACTTTGGGATTCAGACCAGCATCCACCCTCCATGTGGGTAGGTGTGTTTAAATTTCCCCCAGTTGAATTTTGTTAAACTTCACTTGCCTTCATGGGCTAACATTCAAAAAAAGATAAATCAGTTGGTACCAACTGAATTTTTTATCCTTTTTTTAACTCCCAAAAGGGGGAGCAAATTTACTCCAAGAGAACAGTAGAGGGGGTTAAGCTCCCTACATGTGCAGTAGGTCCTAATCCAAAGTGTTGTTCTGTGCTTTAAAATTTACTCTGAGTAAAACTTACTTAGAAGAGGTTTGTCACTGTCCTACTCTTTGGCTGAGAGAGTGTGAGCTGAGAGTGTGGCTAAAAGCATGTGAACTATTCACTCAAACAATAACACTACACTGGTTCTCTCTCTCCTCATGTGCTTACTTTACAAGAAAAAAAGAACAAAAAGCATTGTTAAAGCTCTTTAGTGATAATCAGGTTGCCCTCCAGATGTTATTGAACTGTAACTCTCACTAGTCCTGGCCACCAGAGCATTGGAAGCTGTAGTTCAACATCACCTGGAGAGTCACACAGTTCTCACCCCTACTTTAGCTACGTGCTGTACATTTAAATGGCGGATAGTTTAACCTCTTCCCAGGATTATCAGATACTACGTGTACACAGATGGTATACACTTTAGATTTTCACAAGTGACACTTCTTTAGGACAGCAGGTACAGACTCATTCTCCTTTTGTATTTTCACCATAATGAGTGGTGAAGGCTTTATATATGCATGGAAGGGGACAAAACAGACATGTAAACAAGCAGAAAACAGGGAGATGTAGAATATTTGGAGTGGACAAATGGCCAGAAAATAAAAGGTTAAGCACGACTACTCTGGACCCATTTCCCCACTCGTTCAGCTGTGATCACAATCTTCCAATGCTGTTTTTTGTGTAGCAACAACGCCAACAGACCACCAAAGAATGAGGCACGTAACAGCATGACACATGCAGTTTAGCACTTGCTGCATTAAAAGCAATGGAATGGCATACAGATGGGACAAATAGGAGCACTATCAATTTCAATGGGACCAAAAGCTGTTGCACACAATACACAGAGTGGAAAGGTAGAATGCGATGAAAGAAAATATCACTTTCTCGCTGGGTTGCATCACTTCAGATTCCAGATGGAGGGTGAGTCATACTCTGGTGCTCCCTTTACATAAATAACCAATAAGCCTACTTCTAAGTAATAAATTAACGCACAAGGAAAAACTAATCTATGCAAGTTTAGTAAGAAATCTAGCTAAGTTTGGTAGGATTTTCCCTTAAGTAAATGTCCATAAAACTCCACTTTAGTCCCTTTCTTTGGCTTTCTAGTTTTACTACATGAAGGCATTTCTTATGCTGGGGGATCTGAGGAGGTATAATCTAAAATTCTACCATCTCAAACTGTTATCTCATTCTGTATATCTGAGGTGGAAAACCTGTAACTGCTGAACTCCAAGTACTGTCTGCCCCAGCAGCAATGATTATGGGAGTTGTAGCCCATCACCCGAAGTGCCACAAGTTCTCCGCGCCTGCTGTTTCCTGCATGGAGTGATTCTTAAATAATTATTTTTTTTGAGATTTGTATCTATTGTTTTCCACAGAGCAAGAAAATACTGTAACAGTCTTCCAAGAGACATATTTTCTTCCTGGCTTGTGTCCATTGAATCAGTCTTACACAGCATTCAAAATTATTAATTACATCTTACAACCTTACAAATAGGATGGAGGGCTGACCAGAAAATTTCAGAATTTTCCAACTCTTCTCACAACACTCACTAAATGCTATATTGCTAGGAATGGACACATCTGTTTGTAGAAACTTTGAGCTTTTTGAAGCACAAGTTGTTGTTTTTTCTGTACTGGCTCATCTTATGGCTCTGTACAACTCAGGTATAGGTTATCTGAAGGACTGTATCTCCCTGAGTGAGACCATTTCCGCACTACACTCTATAGTGCTATTATTTCACTTTCAAAATCCTATGGAATCCTGGAGTTTGCAGTTTAGGGAAGGGACTTAGAGAGCCCTCCCTAAATTGCAAATCCCAGGATTCCATAGGATGTTGAAAGTGAATTAATAATTGCACTGTAAGAGAGTTGTGCAGAAATAGCCCTTATCTTGAGATCTTCTGAGGAAACCCTTCTCTCTGGCTCACCCACCCTCACAAAGACATCTTATGGGAACACAGGGGAGGGCCTTTGCACTGACTGCTCTCAGGCTCTGAAACTCCCTCCCTAAAGAGATTAGAGTAGCACCCTTTTTGTTATTTGTACACAAGCAGGTGAAGAGCTTTTTGTTTCAGCAGCTTTTGAGGGCTGACCACTCAGGAGGAAAGGACCTTTCACATGCTGTGTTGTTTATACTGTTCTTCTTTCTAAGTGTTTTCTTTCAACATTCTCATTTCTTTGATAGTTTAATTATATATTTATGTTTTGTGACATCTAATATTTTCAGTTGTATCTCTATTAACTTTTGTAGCTGCTTTGAGTCCCAGATTGAGAAAAGGGTAGTATGTAAATAAATATAACAGCAACAACAACAACAACAAGGCATTTTTAAAGCAATATGTTCAAATGACAAATTGGTTTGCATTTTATATGCATTTCTCCCAGAGCATGCATTTCTGTATGCATTTTTCTTAACTGAATATTGGAGGAAGAGAGAATCAAAGTGTACCCCCCATAAGGCATACAAAAAGGCATACATGAAAAAGTACAAAAAAGATGTGAAAGAGGAAACATGTTTAAAAAGGTATAAAATACTAAAGTATGCATGCTTACGTGTGTGTGCACATTGATATTGAATTGCAACACAGTTTTCCAGCCTCCAAAGAAACCACAAAAGCAGCTTACAAAATAGAAATGTACAACAAGAAGAAAAAATACTAATATAAACAGCAGCAATAAAACCAAAAAGACAACCAGAATTAGCCAGTTGGGAAGCTGGATAGAAACGATGTGGTTCTCTATACATTCTGGACCCAAAATGTATATGGGCTAATTTTATGGCAAACAACCTACAATTTGAATGCATGTCCACTCGCAGTGGCCTGGGTTTATACATATCAATTTGTATAGACAATGTAATGATGAGATGCTAGGTACTAGTACACTAGGATAATGAAATTATATCCCAGTATCTCTTATTTCCCTGGCTTTTGTTTTGCAAGCATGTTGTGGTACTTGGCAGAAAGAAACACAACTCCTGTATGTCCCACGTGAGGATCCACTGTGGAAACAGCCTTTGCTTCTATGGCATCTTAAAAATACACTATACTGCTCTGTCATGAAAGTAGGAGTATTCTTCTGTAGAGGGGAGGGATAGCAGTTGTGTAGGGATGTGGGGGTTGAGGAGGCAATTTGCCCCTGGTGGCAATGTTTTTGGGGTGTCCCAGCCCACAGCCCCACTCCCGCACACCCTGGCCATACCCCCATGCACTGTAGCTACGTCCCATGCAGCGGCCACGCCCCTGACGCCATAGCTCCACCCCCCACCTGCCCTCCCTTCACACACTCCAAGCTCCGCCACTGAGGGACAGAATAGGCTGCTCAGACTGAAAGCAAGACTTGATACACTGTGCCTTTAACAGCTGAAGAGAAGAGAAAATTGGGGCAGATGAAGCTTCTCTTGCTGCAGCAGCAGCAGCAACATGCCTTCATCACCGAGCCTCATATTTCCTCCTTGCTTGTCATTTCAAAGGAGAGTCAACTACCCAGCACAATAATAGATGAGACTCCTTCATAACCAAAGCTGCACCAAGGATGTTTCAAATTCTTGATCAAAAGTGTTCATATATCAAATGTAACATAAAAATACATGATAGCTCACACAGTAGCTTATTTTGCATAATTCTGATGATGGGAAAGTTTTATTTTATTTTATTTTTTGGCAAGAGAGAGTGACAATAGAACACTGTGATTCTGAGGAAGTAGAACCACCAAAGTGGTCATGGAAAAGAAATGTATTTTTAACATACTGAACATAAAAAGCTGGGCAAAGACCAGCCTAAACAAAGCACTTTTAAATTCAGCTACTTTAAATTAGATTAATTTTTAACTTCAGATGGATTGCGGGCATTTTTCCTACATATAAAGTAAGTAAGGCTGAGCAGTCATACATACAAAATCAGCCAATGAAAAAGCCTGAGCATGACACTAAGAAGAAGGCCTGTGAGATTCTCAGTGTTTTTAATATTTCCATCAGCTGGAGATAATTTTCCATATTTGGATACTGACATTGTCAGTGAATGGATTACAAAAGCCCTTCTGTAACTCCATTATGAAGAAGCTATATATATTCAGTGTTTTCACATTAAACCTTCTGTACAAGTTCATATGTATAAGGCCTTGCTGGATCAGAGATTCTGAATGCTAGAATCCAAAAACTAACTCTTTCAGTCTCCCCATTTAAGTCAGAGGATCCAAACTGTTGCTGACCTGTTGGATTAATTTAAATTGTTTTATATATTTTACACTGTTTAAACTGCTCTATTTGAAGCTGTTTGAAACTGCTCCAAATTGTTTTTGCCTTTATGGCCCTTTCTGCACTAGATTGTTATAGTGCTATTATTCCACTTTCAACAACCAATGGAATCCTGGAGTTTGCAATTTGGAGAGGGGCCTTTGAGGCCTATGACACAGAATGGGATAAAAATAAACTCCTTTCAGGCCTGGCCAGGACAGCCAATGCTGAGGAATGCCGGGAGCTGCAGAGTACCACTATGTGGATTGCCTCACTTTGTCCATCCCTGGTATAAGTAAGAAAGCATCATTACTTTTATGACAGCAGAGTCAGCACTCAAGAATTTGTGATTTTCTTCATTTGCTTTAATCTTTCACACAGTAGTCACAATAAAAAACCCGTATCTCTCACTTTAGGCACTTCTCAGAAGTGCAGTCCTCCTTCCACATTCACAGGTCTGAGCTTTGCAAATCTGTTTATTTGCAAGGTGCACATGTGCCTTCCCTCCCTATTCTCTTCCTCCCATTTCCCTGCATTTTGCTGGGCATGGAGAAGGAAGCCAAACACTCAGGCAAAGGGCAAAGAAATGGGGTGGGGAGGCATGTGTGTACCTTCTTCTCCCCTCCAGACCTCCCCGCTCCCATTCCCTTGCCTCTGACCGCAGCGCTGAGAACTCACACTGAGGCAAAAGGCAATTGGAAATTGGTGAGAAGGCTTGCACAAACCTTCCTTCTTACATCTGGAGCTCCCCCTACCATTCATGCGCATCTGGCCCCCATGCACAAAAGGCAAGGGAATGGGAGGGTGGGAGCCCCGGAACGGAATGGAAGGGAGATCACAGTGGGGAGAGTATTCGTGGTTTTCCCACTTTCATAAGGATTCTGCACCTTGAACCCTTGCAAAAGTGGAGGAGCCACTGTAATGTTGCAAGCCGAATAGCTAGCAGTATTGGTCCAAGATGTCTTTATTCTGAAGAATAGCAAATACTTAGGTGATGTTACATAGTACTCAGTGCTGGAACTTACAGCTGGAATCTGGCAGTAAAAATAAGATAGTACAATGTGTAACAACTAATGAACTTTTCTTTTAAATCATACCTGAGTAGAGGCCTCACCCTGCTTAGTGGTGGGGTGACTCTGAATGCAAGCTATTAGTAGAGAGAAAACAATCCAGAGCTCAAATTTTAACATATATGATATAATCATAAGGGTTGGTATCAAAATGACAAAATTTTATACAATTCTGAAGTTCAGTAGGCTTGTTTTATATCACAAACCGTATCCACACATTTTCAAGCATGTTAGCCATGAGCAATTTCAGATAAAATAAAGAGTTGAATTAAAGTGAAATGTTCACCCACTGATCTTCATCACATCTGAAATCTGCACAAGTCCCTCAGTGGAGGGGGGCATGCAAGTTAATAACCTGCCCATCTCCCTACTAGGTGAAATATACAAGACTAGTTTTGCATGGAGAGCCAGCATGGTCTTGTGGTTGAAGTGCTGGAATATGACTCTGAAGATCACAGTCTGAATCCCAGCTGAGCCATAGAAACCCATGTCACGCTCTGTAAGCCTCAGAGGAAGGCAAAGCCAAACCCTCTCTGAACAAATTCTGCTAGGAAAACCATGTGATAGGTTCACCTTGGGGAAACAATTTGAAAGCACAGAACAACAATAAGTTTTGCATGGTCGAAGAACCACAGCAACAGTCGCGTAGGAATGGGGGGTGGGGTGGGGGTGGTTTGACCCGAGCGGCAATGTTTTTGGGGCATCCTGGCCCATAGCCATGTCCCCGTGTGCCCTGGCCATGCCCCATGCCCCACAGCCATGCCCCCATGCAGTGGCTATACCCCTCACGTTGTAGGACCGCCCTCCTCCCGCCCCCCTCCATACACTCCAAGCTCCACCACTGTAGAGCAAACAGTAAGTGCAAGTACAGTCTACTTTCTATTCATTGTCATATCTGGAACAGCCTTGAATTTATTAGATATTGTACACCAGAAACTAAAGCCCTTTAATGTTTTGAACTACAACGCACAGGACTTTTTTAACCACTGTTTGTGCTGCTTGGGGCTGATAGGAGTTGAAATCCACAAAACCTGGAAAGGATCAGGCTTGGTATTGGCTAATTCACTGTCTTTCTACTCTGATAAGAAATGCATTTGGAGTAGACTCATTTTTAGAAATCTTTTTTTTCTCAGTGCAATACAATACTATCCTGTATCCTCATTTATCTTTTTCTATGTAGGTTGCATCTCATATTAGTTGGCATCTGGCTAATATAACAATAATGGAGATCTAACTAAATCTATGAGATTGTTTCCCTTCTTACTTGTAAGATGGAGTCAGCCAAGGGCGCATCTCTTTTTTTGCATGTGCTTGGAACAACTGAAGGAATTCTGGATAGTTTAACGTAGAGGTAATATTCATTCCCAAGAGATTAAGCAGACGTGTGTATTCCTCATCTGTCATGCTGATCATAAAGCCATCCAGGAGGCGTCGGAAATCATGCATGGTCACAATGCCATCATTGTTCAGATCTATTTTACGAAAGGCAACATATGGATCCTAACAAGAAATATTCAGGTTACTATCAGCACTTGATCTTTTTTGTTTGACAGATCACCAACTGTACCAGTAGACTAATTATACAGCTCAGTCTAAAGTCCATTTTATTCCTGATAATTCACATATATAGTAAATGTAAGGCTATCTAGGAAAGAGATCATACAGGATGGGTTCCTGAAAGATCTCCCAAACCAGCTTTTACAAAAATATTTTTAGAATCCATATGGAACAGATAGTCTGTCTCAGGTTGCATTCACTAATCAATTTGGTTCTTTATAAATTCCTTGACTTGAACTTATCACAACTAGTATGTCAAATCAGTTGAAAGTCAGATTAACTGGTCCCCCACTATCACATAGCCGATATGAGTTTAAAGATAAATATTTCTGGAGTCTCACATTTCTTCAAAACAGTTCCTCAGAACACACTTAACTGATACTTTGATAAGAGTTATCACTGGGACCCCTGGTCAGCACTACCATCTGATTATTAAGAGGTTGATTAACTGCTCACCCTGCCCATGTGGCAAGCAGCTTGGCCCTGCTTGTATAAACACTGGGGGCTCCTTCTCAAGACCCTCCATATAATTGTGGTACACTGAAGATGCCTGAAGCACTGGCTTGGCCATCAACTCCCCCTGAAGTCCAAGAAAGGAGGGAGTGCCGGTGTATCAAACCCAGAATGGTAACACCTCAACAAGAATCTCACTTCTGCAAGCCAAGCTTTAACATTTTCTATTGTACGTCTCGCATTGCTAATCTTCTTTGCCTCTCTTCCCTGATAAACCCCAGGGAAATCTAAAGAGTGGAACAACTTCTTCTCTCTGGAATGGAATTACTGTTGATCTGGAGCCTTCTCCTTCCTGGAAAGTCAAGGAAAGTTGATAGCCAAGACACCATTAGAAAAGTCAGTAGAGAAAACTCTCGGTGTTGTACACAAGCACAGCCAGGCAGTTCACAAAAGAAACAGCTTAACATATAGACCTGCTCTAAGATACATGGCAAGCCTAAATAACTGGGCCTACACTGGAAGAAAATTACTCAGAAGGAGGCATCCATAACCAAAAAAAGTGCCAGCACAGAATGGAATTACCCCATATTCTTCAGTAAGTTTGTCACTATACTGGTTGAGGCATTCTTCAGCAGACAAGAAGCGACATTTGTTGACACTGACTTGGCGATTTGGACCACGCCCACTAAGTCTGGAATCTGAAACAGTTATTGGGATAAAGCGGCCAATGAGCTACTTTTGCACAAAGTGGATCTGAACAACTGACACTGGAATCAGCACGCTGTAAGAGGTCACAGTGCTGGACTAGGACCAAGGACACCCATCTATGAATGTCATCTTGGGCCTTTTCTTTCAAGCTACCTTGCACTACTGTTTTGTGGATAAGATTGGGATGGGAGAGAACAATGTGCACTGTCATGAGGTCCTTGAAGGATGCGTGAAATACAAAAGGAAAGTATAAATACATTGATCAGGTGGTCACTCATTTATTAATTTTATAAAAACACCTTTATCAACCCTAGAACCAAGTGTTGTATAAAGTATGATCTTGAAGTATTAGGCAATGAAACTGTTTGATCATTGCTAATTTATACAGTTTCAACACAACTGAACAGCAAAAGAAAGTTTTACAGGAATGGGCTAGATTACTTAAATTCTTGGTATACATAATTATTTGGCAGAAACCTCTGCAATCCTTGATAGTCTTTGGGCCAACTAACAATACAAACACAGGGATGAATTTGTTAAGAAAGCCATACGCTTATAAAAATGGTATTATCTGCTTGATTTGTAACTTCTAGGATTTTATTGCTCAGTTTTGCAAGTCTAATTTTTTTAAAAAAATTCATGGAGTCTAAGTGCCTTCTTCAATACTGAGAAGGGGGCAGGGTGAAAAAGGAGGTACTCTACAACTGAGACCGCTATTTTGTAATCATAGGACAGCACTTTGGGAGAAAATGGCTGGGCCCTGCTTTCTACTCAGGGAATGACTGTTTTCACAGTAGAGCAGTGTAGAGCAATTCTAGGATGCATCAACAGAATTCTACCATGCAGATCAAGGGAAATAATGGTTTTACTCTATTCACCATAATTCTAAAAGGTATTGAGCAGATTGGAATGTGCAGTGTGGAAATGGCCTCAGTGTAATTGAATCAACCGCAGAAACAGATGATAACACATTTCCTCAGTAAGGGACCATGAGGCGGAAAGTCCCCAAGAACCTGCCCAGTTATGTTTGACCATTATGCATGGGACATTTTACACATACATGACTCCTCTCCCACCCCAGGGTGCTCTCCCCCCACCTGACTGCCCAGCACCACTACCAGCCTGCCCTTGTGATGAAAACAGTCCCCCATCCTTCTGTCCTTTCTCAGTTACAATAGCAACTGCAGCACAGAACATGATGGTTACGGGGCACTAGTAGAATCAGTATAACTCATCACCTACACCTCAGTTCACTTCAGTTCACCTCATCACTTCTGGCAATTCAGTTAAGATTCTCCTCATGGCAAAAAGAATGTCTCTAAAAACACAAATGGCTCCCTCTCAGGATGCCTAATTCCTGAGATGGTGTCTGATTCCTGAGAACTCCTGAATGGAGGCCCACCTTGAGTGTCCTTCCTTCCAGCTACTATGCTGGGGTCATTAATAGACATCAGCTATGAGAATACCCTTTTCTGTATATTTCTATTTCATTCTCAAAATAGCCTGACACGAAAGGCAAGATGCTGGTCTTCCTGGCAATAGTTCTATTAGGAAATCTTTCTCCTGGAGAAGGAAAATCTCATTGAAGTTCCTCCAGATTGCAGTTTCTATGTTCAGCCAGCCAGCACTGGAAGAAAACCCAGCATTTATCATTTCCAGCCAGGCTAGAACCCCAAACCACTGGGCTTTGCTTATTCTTATTCCAACTGCCACCACCACCCCCGCCTTGGCATCCTTTTTTTCATGTTTGTTGTTTTGAAACTTTGATACAAGCAGAGCAGGAGACATCACTGAAACTCACCCTTTTTATACATTAGTTTTGACCCATGCAGGTCATTTGAAGTATAATTAAGCTGGAGGAATTTTGATCCAAGTAGCCTTCTCCTTGAAGAAACAGGCTTTTTTCTCTCTACTGTATATATTTGGACATGATAATAGATGCACAATGTCGTTAATTTTCCTATCCTGTCATACATACAAGAATGTGGGATTCTTTCTTGATTTCTATAGGAATGGATTAGTGAAACTGCAGGTATGTGGCTGTCAGAGTAAAGAAGACACATGTACCAATTTGCTACTCTCTTGCAGTGGCCATGAGGTGTCACCAAAGATTTAAGGTTTCCATTGACTCATGGTAGCAATGGGCTTGGGAACGGTAACAACACTTGTCTATAACCTGTCAGGTCACTGCTATGACATTAATCAAGTACATAGTGTATCGTATTCCCACACTTGGCCTTAGATTTTTGTAGGTTTGTAATGAAACAATGCTTCACCCATTCAGTATGCAACACACCATGGAAGCCAAACGTATGGAAACAATAAGTATGGTTACATTACCAATAAATATCCGGTTACCTTCAAACATTGCCACCAAGTCAAGATAACTGAGCCCTCCAACTGGAAATCCTATTTTTTCAAGGAGTAGATTAAACTGGTCATCATCCAATGGCATTCCAATATCATCTAACAGCTGCCAGAGAGATAAGACATAATGCTTACTTAAACACTGATCAAAATCCATTCACTGTTTAAGTTTCACTGACTACAACGAGAAAAAGTTTTGTTTTATTTACTGGATTTGTATCCCACCTTTCTCCTAAAAATGGGACTAAAGACAAATTCCCATAAAAACTGAACAAACACCATTAAAACATGAAATGAGCAAAAAGCATTGCAAATGTGAAACACAATTTTTAAAACACACCAGTTGCAGAAAATAGAGTCCTATCAGTTAGGAGAGCCTTCTGTAGCAAACAAGGTCAGTTTCCAGAACCTCCTCTGAATAAAAAAGTCATTGCCACCAATGGAAATGCAACAGAAAGGAAATCATCCTTAGCACATTTAGTACAGAGGTTCAGAGTCTGGGAGAGGCTGCCAAGAATGCCCTTTCCCAATGTCCAATGCCTTTCCCAATTAAACACACCTCAGAAAATGGCAGATCCCAAAGAAGAACCTCTTCCAAAGATAACAAAGCTCAAACAGGCTTGTATGGGAAAACATGATTCGCCAAACAGCCTGACAACAGGTAGACGCAGACTTCTAGATGTCAACATGGTTCTGGTGGTATAATGGTGGATGAGAGGTCTTGTTCCCCTTAGCCTCAGTGGAGGCACTGTCAATAGTATATAAAAGAGAGAAACATGATCTATTTTTAATGGGTAGAATTTCAGTGATAAAAATGAATGTTTTGCCTAGAATGCTGTAATTGTTTCAGACATTCCCAGTTCTGACAAATGACTCTTTACTTAAACAATGTCAACATCATTTATTAAAGTTTATATTTAACCTAGAATTAAATATAAGAATTTACAAGAGAGAGAGGAGGTTTGGGATTACCAGATTTGAAGTTATATTTTGCTGCAAATTGGTTGGTTTGAGTGAAGGACTGGATTATGGTAGTTAATAAAAGACTCTTGGGAATTGTAGGGGCATGAACTATGGTTTAGTTGGCATGGATAGTTTTGTTATGAAAAGAGTAAAGTAAATGCAGCTTTCAACAATCACTATGTGAGGAGAGCATTGTTGAGCATATCAAATAGATATAATCTGAAGCTTTGTCTGAAAATATCGCTGTGGGCATCTACTGAAGAAATCTCTTATAGGAAAGAGACAGCAACAAAAGAAAGATGCCCAACTTATCAAGACCTATTAAAAACTGAACCATATATTAAATATACTTGATGGAACAGATAATCAAACCGACAAGAAGTACTGGAGAATCATACTATATATGGTAACATCTGCGAGAATAGAATTTGCAAAATTCTGGAAAAATGAAGATGTTCCCAAAATTGAGCAGTGGTTTCAAAGTATACAAGAGATGAAAATAGCAGATGCTCCTTCACGAAAATTAAGAAACCAAACAGAAGAAGGTATAAAAAATGAGCGGGCTCCAAAATATGACTACCTCCAACACAAAATATAATTAACATACAAAGAGCATTTGAGAATGAGTAGTTGGGTAAAAATACATTATTATATTCCAAGGGGTTTTAAGAAAATATGTACTAAAGTGTTAAGTTTACTTAATAGAACATCCAGTACATAAGGACCTGGATTGAAGGTTATTAAAAGACAAATGTTGTAGTACGTAAACAACTGGTAACATTTATGTTAATACTAAGATTCTAAGTAGAAGTGTAGGAGGATAAGAAAATACAGTAAACTTTCGTGTATGTAGATAAAAATATGATGGAGAAACTGTTTTTAAATATTTGTTTTGTATTAAAATAATATACAAAAATGATAAATAAAAAAACTGAACCATATCAATATAGAATCAAATCAAACAAACAGCTAACACAAGAAGGGTTTGATTTCTAATGGTTCTCATATAGACAAATAATGGAAAAGAACAAGCAAGATTAAAAAAAAAAGAATGACTTTGAGTTGGGGGAGACTGATTTTGAGAAACAACTTTCTGTACATGAAAGACTGCATGACAAAATAGGCTCAAAATGTGAGACATAACATAATGGCCATTTCCGCACTACAGTCTATAGCGCAATGATTCCACTTTCAACCTCCTTTGGAATCCTGGGGTTTGCAGTTTCAGGAGGTGCCGGCCGGCCCCATAGGAGGTTGAAAGTGGAATCATCACACTGTAAGACTGTAGTGTGGAAATGGGCAATGTTGGAGCAATGACGAAAAATGTGGTCAGAAGAAATAAAATTTACATTATGTTATGACCTTAAAGAAAATTTCTGTAAGATGATGTACAGATGATATTTGACACCAGAAAAATGGGCCAAGATGCAAATGACACATCAAACATGTGTTGGAAAGGGAACATCATCAACGTGTGGGAACTTTTTTACCATATGTGGTCAACATGTAATAAGACCAAAAAATTCTGGAATCAAATATATTTTGGATAATAAGGATTTTTAAAGCAAATCTTCAGAAGGAACCACAGTTGTATGTTAGGCTTGATGGAAGGCTCACTGAGGAAGAAATTTGGCAGAACTTTATGATATATGACTGCAATGAGATTAACATATGTGCAGAAATGGAAGGCCAATGAAATTCCAACTAAAAATATTGGTTGGTGAAATTGATGGACTAAGTGGGGATGGATAAATTAACAATTTTGATAAGAGAGGAAACATTAGCAATGTTTGTGGAAGGTTGGGATCCATTGATCTGTTTTTCTTACAAGATAAAGAGGACAATGTATTAACTATCAGTTTATTCGTGTATTACAAACTGAGCAACAGAAATGATTTTTTAGAAGAGAGCTGATTAACAGAAATTTAGTTAACAATGTTGGGGGAGTTGGAAACCAATTTTGTAGTGGATGTTTTAGGCCATTTCTCCACTAGACTGTTCTAGTGCTATTATTCCGCTTTCAACATCCTATGGACTCCTGGGGCCTCTGGCCCCTCCCGTAATTGCAAACCCCAGGATTCCACAGGATGTTGAAAGCAGAATAACAGCACTAGAACAGTCTGGTGCGGAAATGGCCTTAGTTGTAATTGTATTTTTGTAACTTTTTGTTATTGTGACGTGGGGGTACAGCTGGGTAGTTTTAGTTGTATAACTGTATAGTTATTCAGTTGTAGGTATGCAATGTTCTGAACCAGCATGGTGTAGAGCATTGGACTACAACTCTGGAAACAGGGCTTGATTCCCTGCTCAACCATGGAAGCTTGAGCACATCACACACCCTGTAATAGGTTCTCTTTAGGGTCACCATAAGCCAAAAATGACCTGAAGGCACACAACAACAACAACAACAACAACAACAACATGTAATGCTATATTGTGTCACATTATAAATAAAATTTTAAAAATTAAAAAAAAGCCAACACTTTGCAACATGCCCAGAGACAGCCAACCAGCAAGGCTGTTGTTTCAATAAAGTCATTTTGACTCTGACACTAGCTCAGGTCACTGCCTGACTGGAGCATTTTGCACCAGCCAAAGTTTTCTAAAACCCTTGAAAGGCCACCAGAATAACCTAACCATGCAGTACTCCCCAATCTGAGTTTTTAGGCTGCATATTATAGGTTGATTCAATCCTTGTTTCCTGATGTGACCAGGAATACCTCTACCTTTTCTGAATTCACTGGCTACATTAATCATTTAAAATAACCAATGAACTAAAGTGTGTCCCTGGTTAGTGAGGCAGCAGATTTTACAGTTTAAAAATTTTTTAAATACACATGCTTATAAAAATTGATTGTGGCAAGAATCATTATGGTAGAAAGATGTCCTTTTTCACATACAGAAGATACTGCCTTTTCTAAGACCACATGTGCACGAATCTTACAAAGAAAGTACTTTTAACAACTCTATCAGTTAGGTATATTATGCAGATTTAAATCAATCAATCAATTGATTAATCAATCACAACTCATAGGATTAATCAGCTAAGGCTAAAATCTTCTATCTACTTAACAGTGACCTCCACTGAATTTGAACAGACATGTATAGATTCCACTCTAAGAATTCTCAGGTAGCATCTTGAGCTTCCAGCCTCCACCCATAAGGTAAAACTGTAGAATCAATGATAGGAGCACAGCTGTTAACAGCTATTTGAAACTATACATAGGTAGAAGCCATTATATAATTGGTTTCAAGCTTGTAGCCTTGTCTAGTGATTCCTCCACTACATCATAAATTATTCCTACATTTTGAATTTAGGCATATTATTTGGTATTTGTACTTCATTGTTTGTCCTCATCTAATTGATTCAGTGGTGATTATTCTATTCTATTTTGCTTACTTAGCTTTGGAGATTAAAAGAAAAAGAAGCGTTGCATGGCTGAATGGTGTAAAATGTAAAAAAAAAAGTGAGAATGCTCTAATTAGCAAATTATCACTCTTTTCAGTAGATTTTAAAAGCTTTTGAAAAGAGATTAGCAGCTTTGTGCTTTAGTAAAGGCTTTTGCTATCAGATGGAATGCTTAATTCTAGAACTACAGGAGCACGACATACAGAGAAAGCCACTGTCGCATAAACATAATAAAGAATAAGATCTATTTTACTATTTGGTGTGAACAGCTCTGAGGCCAAGTTCCATGTACAGTGTGATGGACCTTTCATATAAATGGCTTTCCCCAACACCAGAGGAACCAATGGAATGGCACGCTTGAGGTTGATGGTGAAAGTCCTAAGTAAGGCTGCTGCTTCATGCCTACAGGAAGTTATTCAATCAGGTTATTAATATAAACAATAATTTGTGATAATTAATGGTGTCCCCTTCAGATCAAGAGCCAGTGGGACTTAAATGGGATTTCTACCGAGCCTATGTAAAGGCTCAATTTGTACATCAAAACCATGGCACAGTTTCAAGTTCCCACTTGAAAAGCAAAGGTGTGACTGCAAATGGTATTTAAGCAGCCTAACAATTCACAGAAGCCCAGCCAAGATACTATTGGCCAGGCTTTGTCTCATCATGCAGATAGGCTCAAGTAGTAAATGAAGGAAGACTTTTTATCAGACTTGTTTATACAGTACTGGGAAGTCTACATACCTGTCATTACCCACAAAATATTGTTAGTAATTGACAGTAACTTGATTGAGTCCAGCTGCTCTTTCAAACAAGGTAAATCAGGAGGGTGTGAGCCTCACTGAAGTGTTCCATCTTACTCTGTAGTTTTTCTTTGAATCTGAACTCAGATAGTCACCATTGTCATCTATCTCTACAAAGAGCCCAGCAGCCATCGTGCAAGGCAACTGAGTCCATGTGTCAAAAGGGATCAGAAATTCTATTTCTCAAAAGACGCTGCCTAAAGCTCCATGGGGAAGTTCCCAAGGATCTTGGATATGGTACTGTCTTCAACAGACCTGTTCTATTTGAGAACCATGAGGCTAAACACGTTCCCCTGGTCATATGTGGTGAACCACTGAGGGTTTCACTAGACTTTTGCTTTATTGTGTTCTGTTGCTTGCTTGACAAAGTTTGACAAAACCCTGCTAGGCTACAACACAGGGCTGGTGGGCTGCAACCATGCTGGTTACAAGTTGTGCAGGTTTCACTTACAAGGTGAGGGAGATGGCTCTTTGGTAAGCAATACAAAACAGAAGTAATTCTATATCAAAAATAATACGAGTGGCAAAACAGAGAAGACTGAAATACAGATTTTTGTTTTGTTCACTGTTTTACACAAAGTTTCATGAGTGTGTATGCCAACATCTAGCACCACAGGCAAATACTCAGAACTAAGAAAAGTTACTTTTTTGGATAGTGGTTTCCAGAGCGCCACCCCTCCTCACAATTTTGGCCAGTG
The DNA here is from genome assembly GCA_948472985.1 of Iguana delicatissima. Taxonomy (NCBI): domain Eukaryota; kingdom Metazoa; phylum Chordata; class Lepidosauria; order Squamata; family Iguanidae; genus Iguana; species Iguana delicatissima. The sequence goes on from CAOKZL010000954.1 coordinate 465,792, forward strand.
ACCATGCTAAAAGTTCACAGGCTATGCTGGCTAGAAGATTCTGGGAGTTGTTGTCTTATAAAGTATTTTTTCCCCCAAACTCACAAATAATAATCTAAGAAGATACCAGGAGATCTCAGCACAAAACAATTCACTTCAATTTACATTCAATCCACTGCAATTCATTTCCACTCAGTAAAAAGAGAAAATGCAAATTAAATTAAATTAACCTTTTGGAAATCAGTTTTACACAATTTCCCACTAGCTTGCTTGTTGTAGACAAGAAAAGCATCTCTAACGCTGGTTTCCTGTTGCAGGATACCGTCCCTCAGCCTTTCAATTACTTCATCAACTGTTCTATTCTTGGTGTATTTGTAGGCATGGTCTTCAATCTGTTTCATTCTAAAATTGGAAGATAGGCAATGAAGAGAGACATCTTAAATATGGTGCTATAAAATATTTGATTAAGCATTAATGATCTGTACTGTTGCAATTATAGAGAGCATACGCACATTTACAAGCTTTGTGTAAAGTGACAGTTGTTTATAAAGCTATAATTACCAACTCTTCAGATTTCAAGGGCCACATGATCAGTTTGAAAAGAAAACTTGCATAGAACAACTGTTAAACTGACTGAATGACAAGAGGATCCTAGAGACTTCAGGTACTTTGTCAGGACTTATTTAGGTTGAACACTACAATACAGTCAGCCCTCCACATTTCTGGTTTCACTGTTGAGGATTTGATTATTCACGGATTATTTTCTATCACTTTTGCTGCTTCCCTGTGCCATTTTTAATAGAGACTGCAAGCCTCCTGAGACTGAGAAACTGCAAACAAGATTTGTAAGTTCCTATTAAAAATGATGTGAGGCAGCAGTAAGCCCCACCAGCCACCCACTTCTGCCTTATGAAGTAATCCTGATGCCTCAAAGGAATCCATGGTGGGTTGAACAGGGTGATCATACTTTTTTGTGTGTTAAACATGGTTTGGGAGGGTCTCGAGTTATTCATGGTTTTTCCACTTTCACAGGTATCCTGTGCCCCTCACCCTGGCAGATGTAGAGGGATGTCTGCGATTTCATCTAAACCACCACACAGACACAGATATCCACCAAGAGTGCCATTCAGCCCAACAGAGGCAATGGAACCTCCATGACTAAGGCCATTTCTACACTACAGTGCTTTGGTGCTATTATTCCATTTTCAACATACCATGGAATCCTGGGGTTTTCAGTTTAGGGAGAGGCATTTAGAATTCTCAGCCAGAGAACTCTTTGGCCTCAGTAAACTACAAGCACCAGAATTCCACAGGATGTTAAAAGTGGAATAATAGCACTACAACAGTGTAGTGTGGAAATGGCCTAAGAAATACACACAGGAAATTGGAGCCTATACTGAAACAAATGGTGACCTTTGAAAGCCAGCAGAGATTTGTTTATGCACAGCATTCTCCTAGCACACAGATGCTGGATTGGGCTGTGAAACCACTGGTGGGTGGTTTGTTGACAGGTGGCACAGAAGACTTAAGACATTACACCAGTCAGAAAACTAGGCCATTTCCGCACTAGCCTGTTATAGCGCGATGATTCCACTTTCAACATCCTCTGGAATCCTGGGGTTGGCAGTTTCGGGAGGGGCCAGGCGGCCCCTCCCGAAACTGCCAACCCCAGGATTCCAGAGGATGTTGAAAGTGGAATCATCGTGCTATAACAGGCTAGTGTGGAAATGGCCCTAGACAGGAACTTTACTGAACACCTGAAAGGGAACAGAAAAGACACAAAGCATGTAATGCCATCTGGAGACAGCTCAGTCTAGAGCATGCGGTGACTAAAGGGGTGGGAGGGCAACTGCAGGAAAGCCAGCGCCCACTATCCAATTTGCACAAGCATTCAAGGGCCACACATATGTTGATTTGTTTTCTTCTTTTGTGGTTAAAATCTCATTTAAAAACTATCAAGTAATATCACTTAAATAATTAAAGAATTCTTGAATAAAATAACCTGCCATGGGGGGAGATCAAAGGAAGCCCACTCTTCAACCTCTCCTCCCTCCCCCCTTCAGGCCACCTCAAGACTTTTTTCATAACTTATGTAGTGAATAGTTTCAATGTGATCCAACAGCCCATTTCATTCTTGTTGAAAACAGAGGGCTGCAAGGAAGGTGCCAGCCCCTTCCCACCTGTCATGCAGGTTTTGCCTTTTCTCTCACTGCAGCACTGAAAACCAGAAAGGCAGAAAATCACTGTCTGGGGCTTGAAGGCTCTTCTACATGGATATTTTTTCCTTTCCCTCCCTCTCTTGCTGTTCTGTTATCTTCCCATGGCTTGCCACTCTCCACTCTCTGTTCTGATCCTCTGTTCTGGCAACTGAGGATCACCTTCCTGATTCAGGGAAAAATGATTCAAGCGGCTCTTTCACAGACAGAAAAGACCAATGGAGTGGAAACAGAATAGACGCAGGAAGATCATGGGAAAGTATGACATGGTGGGGGCTGGGGAATGAAAATCCTACCCAGTTCCTATAGTAGATAATGATGAAGTTAAGTAGTAAACTGTTCAGTCAAGAAATCACACACATTCAAATTCATGAACGCTGCTGTTTGTTTCTTGGAGTGTTGAGGAGGCTGGGCGGAGGGGGTAGAGGGCCACAAAAAGAGTCTGGGAGCCACAGGACACATAATTGCACTTTCCACACTCCAGGACTAAGCTATAACCAGTACAACCATTATGTTATGGTCTTTGTTGTTCATTTGGGGGAAAAAATCTAGGTTGCAGGAAGGCAACCTTAGACACAGCACTCCTGAAATTGTTCCCAAGTGTCAACAGTGACAACCTCTAGAAATTCTCTAGAAATCCCACAATGTGTCTGAGAACACAGGCTTCAAGTAGGGAGTTAATTAACAATAATTTAACAAATTACTTGATTTCAATCATTAGTGTTGATAGTAATTACTTTACTAATATCTAGCATTTAATATTATTGAACTAATTTCCAAATCCAGTGTTCAGAGTGATGATGGTAACGCTGATGCTGTTGATCAATGTTTGCTGTTTCCTAGCATATACACAACCTTGCTTGGTGGACTTCAGACGACAAGCTGTATAGCTGGTCCCAAGGAAGAAATGACCAGCAATGATAGTCCATTGACAAATGATGTGAAGCCTTTCAACAAAACCATATCAGTTCCCAACATGGTGTCCCACTGGAGCATGACTGAGAAACAAAATCCCAAATGGGCACAATACATATGACGGTAGGCTCAACTCTCATTTACTGAGCTTAGCAGAGATAAGAAACACGCTTAGCCCTCACCATACTGATTTTCCTAAACTCAGCACTTTATTTTCTCCCACACAGGTGAACAGCTGTCATCCACTATAGTGAGAAGAAAAATAGTGCAATGGAGACAATTCTGTGATTGCAGTAGAATCTGATCCCACTCCCTGAAAGAGAATGACGTAGTCCACACTGACAGAAGCCGTTCCTTCATTTGCAGTCTGCTTGTCAAATAGAACTTGAAGTCATTCAATGAAATTGGCTGGAGACCCAGGACAAAGAAGAGGAAGTATTTCTGCATACAAAGTACCACTAACTTACGGAGATAACTACCACATAAAATGCTGATGACCTATGGCTCTGGGTTAAATTAGAGGTTAAGAAGAATGTGTATCTCAACAAAATCACAAACAATGCATGAGAAACGCAAAATATGTGGGTGAGAAAAAAAATAACATGCTATGACAAACTGACATCTTTCATCAGTGGGGATGCCATCTTCTAAAAATATGCTAAGCATATTGTCAGACCAAACCTAAGATGAATTAAAAAAATATAACTTCATGAATGGCTGTTAGTCACAATAGCTAAATACAAAACCCTAATACCAGATTGCTGCAGATAAAACCAGTTCTCTTGAGAATTTTGCACTTCCCTACCTTTGCATCTAAATCGTCAGCAGGGAACTGCTTACATTAGCAATCACTTATACAATACCTCTCTGAAAGGTCTGTCTGCTTTTTTTCTTCTTTGTGTTGACTTTCTCGAGATGAAGGAGCGCTGGATATGGCAGTTAGTTCTTTTGGCAAATCAGCAACTCCTAGACTATGCAGGAGCATCCTGTATAGGACTCCTTCTGTAGTATCATCTTGGTATTTCTGATATAACCTAGACAGGGCATATTTAAAATAGTAATAATTATTTCCTGGATAAATAGCTTATTTTCTAAGGGAATTCCCCCCCTCCCATTGCTTTTCTTGCAGTTAGGCCCCAAGAATTATTAATCCTCCTCTGTATAATGGAATGGCTAGGTAAACATGAGCAGTTAAGACAGAGGTTGCAAGTGCTAAAATCAATGGCTACTCCTCTCTTTTGTAGTGAGAAGTAACACATGTGTGAGGAGCTTTTTCTGAACCGCACTTTTTATATATGGAATGTTTTATTGGGTCCAAGTTGGATAATAAATTGGGTAAATACAAGATCTAAACTGCAAGATCAGTTGGTAGATAAATGTTATTTATTTGGCAACTTAATCTTTATCAAAACCATTTAACAAGATTATCTAAAACACAAAATTAAGGATTGACGTTAATTAAGTGAGAGCCAGTGTGGTGTAACATTGGATTAGGACTTCGCAGACCAGGGTTCAAATCTCCACTCGACCATGGAAACTCAATAGGTGCCCTTGGCCAAGTCACATTCTCTCAGTCTCAGCAGAAGGCAATGGTAAACCTCCTCTGAACTGCTCTTGCTAAGAAAACTCTGGGATAGTGTCACACAACAACAACAACCTTATAAAAGCAACTATGGTATAGTGTATAATATTCTTATATATTTGTGGCCCTACAAATTATAGCACAAGATTTTTTAAGTTAAGAAGATTTTGTTTTTCAGTTAAGAAAAAAAATTCCCCTAAGTTGCGGTGTTCTGCGACTTCAAGTTGTTTCTGACTTATAGCAATCCTAGTGTGGACCCATCACAGTTTTTTCTTGGCAAGATTTGTTTAGAGGTGGTTTGTCTTTGGCTTGCCTGTCCAGTTCTGGGCACCTCAATTCAAGAAGGATATTGACAAGCTGGAACGCGTCCAGAGGAGGGCGACCAAAATGGTGAAGGGTCTGGAAGCCATGGTCTATGAAGAACAGCTTAGGGAGCTGGGTATGTTTACTCTGCAGAAGAGAAAGTTAAGAGGGGACATGATAGCCATGTTTAACTATTTGAAGGGATGTCATGTCGAAGAGGGAGCCAGCTTGTTCTCTGCTGCTCCAGAGACTAGGACAAGGAGTAATGGATTCAAGCTGCAGGAAAGGAGATTCCACTTGAACCTCAGGAAGAACTTCTTGACAGTCAGGGCTGTCCAGCAGTGGAATATGCTGCCTTGGAGTGTGGTAGAGTCTCCTTCTTTGGAGGTTTTTAAGCAGAGGCTGGATGGCCATCTGTTGGGAATGCTTTGATGGGTGTTCCTGCATAGCAGGGGGTTGGACTGGATGGCCCCTGGGGTCTCTTCCAACTCTATGATTCTATGATCCCTCTGAGGCTCAGAGGGCATGACTCTCCCAAGGTCATCTAAGTGGGTTTCCATGGCTAAGTCAGGATTCAAAACCTGGTCTCCATAATCATAATCCAATGCTTAAACAACTACATGATGTTAGCTCCCCTACCTAAGTTACCAAACTTGGGAAGTGGCAAGTGGGGGAAATTAGTTTTGATCATCCTTACCCCAGCTGATGCAACTGTATCATATCATATAGAGGAAATAGTGAAATATGAAATAAAGGCCATTTCTGCACTAGACTCAAAGCCCTCCCCCAAACTGCAAACCCCAGGATTCCATAGGATGTTGAAAGTTGAATAATAGCACTATAAAGTCTAGTGCGAAAACGGTGTAAATCTACAGATCTGCATTCAGTGAAATATGCTAGGAATTTGAAACTTGTTTCTGCAGTCTAAATGTCACCTGCCAAAGAGCCATCTGCAACCAAGATGCCAATCAATCTGCTCAACAGAAGATAGCACTGTCATGACTGCTGGAGGACAAGATGCAATGCTCTCTGGTTACAACAGAGACCTCGTCTCAAACAAAGGGACATTCTAAACCAATAAGAAGACTGTGTCAAGGTATACAAAAACTCACAAAAGTGATTTGTTCTCTTTTTTCTCCCAGTGCTGAATATCTTCATTTTAATGCAGCACTTCTTAAAGCGATGTTAAAATCTCCTTGTGTGGTTATGAAACCTCCTGCACATATGTGACACTCTTACATCTAATATCAGTGAGTTTAAAGGAATCATGTCAACCTGACATGTGAAAATGCAGCAGCTTGGATATGAAATCCCTTGTGAGGACAACATTTATGAATGAACACTGCCATCCACTGTTCCTTGGAGTAACATGATTAATCTTAACAAAGGCACGCAAATCTAACTCCAGATAGATAGCTAGAGTGATACCTATTGGTTTCCCTTTTTTTTGTCTTCAGTATATTCTTCACATAGCTTTGTCAAGAACAAATTTATGACTGCACAATTGTACCACATGTGCAAAAATGTGCTCTTGTTGCTACAGCCCTGCCAATGTAGTGGGATAACTGAAATATATCTGAAAATTGAATTAAATACCAACTTTCATTACCAAGTTTCATTACACTAATATTGAAACTAATATATTGTTATGCCTTTCAAATGATTTTATATAGTTTTAAATTTGGTCTGTTTTTACAGGATAGCGAATTTAATTGTCTTTTGTATCATCAGGTTTTTAGTTGTCTCTTGTTTTAATCTTGTTGTAAGCCATTTTGGGTTCCCTGTCAGGAGAAAAGGTATAAATAAAATAGATAAAATGAAACGAAATAAATTTTCACATAATTTTGCCACTATTTGTATAGATTGCTTCCTAATGCTCAATGTTCAGTGGTAATGCCTAGTTGTTTCTGCTCCAGTATGTTTTTCTTGTGCGCCAAGTTATTTCTGATTTATGGTGGCCCTAAGGGGAAACTATCACAGGGTTTTCTGGGGCTGAGGGTGTTTGATGCACCAAAGGTCAGTCTGGTCTTCAGGTTGCAGTTCAGCAAACCACTACACCATATTGGTTCTCTTCTGCCCATTCATTGTTTTAATTTTCTTATTATTTTGAAATATTGCAGTGGATTTATACTGGAGGATAGTATGTTTGAATTCTGTTAATAGTATCAATATTTGGATAACGTATTTGGGCCTATTTTACTTTTAAAGATTAGTTATATCTATGTTCTGGTAATCAGAATTGTTCTTTGATATAAACTGTACAGAATCGTTTAGATTCTAACTGCTGTTATTTTTTTGTATAATTTTTATTGAAAGTTTGTCTCGAAAATAAAAAAAAGACCCTCACGCTTCCATGCTAAAATCTTCCAGTTGAAATTGCTTATTTCCATTCCACTACAAACATAATTTCCATCTTACAGAGAGAAGAACAGTTACATTATTTCTTCTTTGATTTCTCATACATTTATATCCTTACCCAATCCAATACTCTTTTCCATTCTTTCTCAAAGTTCTGGATAGATTTATTCTTCAAAGAAAATGCTAACTTTTCCATCTCTATCATATCCAGATCTTAGATTCTTACTGTTTATACTACCCAAATTTGTTTCTATTATAAAAACAAAAAGTGATTTAGGAGTATCACTCCAGAATACATTGATATCAGACTTTTGTCATATTTCTTCCACAATACCAGTGAAAGGTATAAGGATAGATTGGGGATCTCCTTTAATTTTTTCCTATCAGAGATTAGAAAGAGCATTTCTCTTGATTCATACCAGTTGGTAATCCACATTTTTTCTTCATCATTTTGTGTTATACATGATAGTTGCTTAATTTTGTAGGCCTCATAACAACACAGTATGTTGGGAATGCCCACTTTTCCTTATTCATGATTTCTACATATTGTGCTTCTGTGGAATCTTTGTTATTTGCCTTCACACATGAAATTATTTATCAATTTTGCCACTTTTTGAAATACCACTCTAAAATAAATTTTAGCACAACATGAAACAAAAACAGGGGATTTGGTAAAGCAACCATCTTGATATCCTTCAAAACCATGGCAATTTCAATTTAGCCTGGATTATGGAGTTTTAACATTTAATTTCATGTTTCAGGTTTCTGGAAATTCATATATTTAAATAACTGACTGCAGGCAAATGGATATTCTTACAGTTTGTTCTGTCTTCATTTCATCTTTACTATTTACCTGTAGTCATTAAAACAGTTTTTTTTAAAAAAAAATCAATCCTGCCCTGGCTTTATATGGAGTGCTCCATATAACTAACAAATATATTTTGTTTATGTATCCAAATCCCTGGAATGTTTGGGTTTGGCCATTCTCAGTTCTGTTTTGGAAAGGTAATTGCAAGAGATCAGAGGTTTGAATTGAGATAATGGTTTCTTAGCATACTCCATATGCTAACTGGCTTATCTAGTGCCAAAACGCTTGTTATCAAAATGGTTGTGTTAGCAACATTTATGTGAATGGACAGTGTTGATCATTCAATTGTCACTGTCAACACCTTCTGTAGTTGTTTCTGACCCCAGTGCCTAAAACCTCCTCACTTTTCCTTCTTGTCTTCTAGCTGGATGTTTTTTAATCACCATCAGCATTGTGAGGATGGTAAAGGAGGGCTGGAGAAACATGAACTTCTGGTGCTGTTGCAGCAGATGTCTGCAGTTAAATGGTGCAAGAAGACTTGATGTGAGAAAGAACAGCATTCCACTCCACCTGATCGTAACTGCAGCTGCATGTATTCGCCTACACCACATGAAGTAAAACAGCAGCTGCTTCCAGAATTCCTTACTGAGCAAGTGTAGACAGCAAAACAGAGAGAAAAGGGGAGAGCAGATAAGCCTGCTCACCAGCTACCCTCAGAATGTTAAAAAAAGGATAGATCTATAAATTCAACCTCCAAACTGGAAATCCTACAAAAAGTGGAGTGAAAGAAAAAATATTCCCCCTGTATGCAATTTGGAAGAAGCTTTCAAATGGTCTCGAGAAGGTTAGAAATGTTTTTCATTTTCATTATACTTGCAAGGCTTACCCAACCTGGTTGTTTCATTACATATGTGCATATTGTTAGTTTAGAATAATAATAATACAAAAACCCTGCTGAAACACATGGAACTACTCTCATTTTTTGTTGTGTAGGAATGTATCCCTATTCTTTCCATGTTATTTTTGCCTTTGGTACCAAATTTTCTGTTAAAGAAGTAATGTCCAGGAACCCATCTATGTTGTTAACCGAGGTACAGCTGTACTCTGGAAATCATCTGTGAAAAGATGTTGCACACATGTTGGGATAAGATTGTGCTCTTTACTTATTTATTTATTTATTTATCTATCTATCAGTAAACATATATATGCTAAGGAACAGCCAAGCAAAGAGAATGTTTCTAATAAGTTTTCACAAAACAAGAGAGGAAAATAAAATGTAAAAACAAAAGCAAAAATAGGAGAGTGATATTTCCTATACTGGTTACTTACACAATGAAATGATCATCATTTAATGAGGGACAGATGTCTCCTATACTGGTTACTTACGCAATGAAATGATCATCAGTTAATGAGGGACAATACAGCTGAAGAACTTTTCGGAAATTATTTCTGCTAATTATGCCATTGTTTCGTGGGTCAAATGCCTGCAAAGCTTTGCTGAACTCATTCCAGTATCCTTTGACTTGCTCAGTCAATACATCCTCTGCCTAACATGCAAACATTTGGACAAGGAAATTCACATATTTACAAAGAGTTGTGGGACTTAGCATAGCAAAATTATGCATTTAAATGAGTAGATAATTTTGATTTCTTTTTCAAAAGCAAACTTTCATATACTTACAATTTTCCAAGCTTCAAGGACAGAGGTTGGCTTCTTAGCCTTTTTTGAACCATGAATCAATTTGGAACCTGTCTAAGTAAAAACGAAACTGAATCAAAACTTTCCCAATCCCAAGTACCGTCCAAGACTAAAGGCAAAAGATTTCTGTGTTTTTAAAAAAGAGGAAGGGGGGAATCTGACACTGTTTAAAATCAGCAATCAATAAAAAAACTTACTGCCCCAAATTAATATTTGAGTTCAATGTACCCCAAGTCATAAAAATGAAATACTTGGTGAAAGTTATTAGGCATGGCTTCATCTGCCAGTAAAAACAAAAGCAAAAGCCAATCTTTATTTGGACTTTCAAGTGCAATCCCAAGTTACATGCAGATCTTCATTAGATTGAATATGGCCTTAGAGATTCCCAAAGACCCTCAGAGGCCTTGGCATCCACCAAATGTTTTCAAGAAAAACAACACATTTATATTACTGAAAGAAAATCTTGTGGGGCTGTTCCACAATGTTTCGAGTCCAAAGTGACAGCTGTGGTGATCCACTACAGTCTTGAGCTGCAGAGGGCCCAAAAACTGGTTTCTCTATCCCTTTGAGCTCCAGGCTATGTATACCCCAATTGAGACCTTCCTCTTTCCACTAAAATGATACAGTTGCACATACATAATTGCCCAGGTGTCAGTGTTACCCCACAATGTAAATTAGAGAAGACTCCACAAATGGTGAATTTTCAAAGATAATACTACATACTGTGCCATCAACATCCATATAGTTATAACAAATAAGTTATGGCCTAGGCATCTATATGCACGATAAGTAACAAGTAAATTCAAATATCATTGTTAGAGACACTGTAACCCTAAGAACCTTAAGGGTACATTGATTCCAACAGTAGCAGAGTTAACATAAAAAGCCATATGGTAAAAACTATTTTCATTAAGTGAAGGAACCTACCTCCTCCCCTGCCTAGAACATCTTGTCATGGTTCTCAACTACTTGGAACACTGCATTGCAGAAGAACAACGCAAACATTTCACAGTTTTCTTACCAATGAAGTCAGGGATCATTTGATTCCATTCATCAGCAGAGAAGTAATATACTAGGAAAAAGTGGCCATGGGAACAGGAGAAATGTATGAAATAGAACTGAAATAATGCATGACACAGTGGAGGAGGAATCAGAATTATGGAAGTTCCTCAGATATCTAGGACACTTTTGCAATATTTTCCTGTGATGTAGACTCGAGTTGATTGACTCGGACTCAAGTCAGACTTAAGTCACTTCAATGGCTCAACTCGGACTCGACTCAGCAATAAATGACACACTGAGTTGACTCGACTTGTGACTTGAATATTTTTAGTGACTGACTTGCTGCCCTTGGTTCAGTAACATAATCTATATATCCAACTTTATGACTTTGTATATCGCTTTCACTTTTTTTTGTCTACTGGCCACATGATGATCTGTCTCAAGGCCAAAGCCTGGGCACATTTCTTGCAGGGCAACTGCAAATGCATTAGGCAATGAGCTTGATGCGGGGTTGTGCTCTGCTTGGCAACCTGTCCCCACTGCATATCAGAGGAGCCTTCTAAAGCTTTTCCAAAGAGCAGAAGGCAAGACTCTCCCCTAGAGAGCAGGGTGTTTCTCTCAGAGGTGAACAGCAAAAGTGTTAGGCAATGGACTTGAGGAGGAAGGATCCTTCCTTTTAAAGCATTTGAAGCTTCAGTAATGGGAAGTAAGAAGGATCCTATTCCCCACTTCTGAAAAAGCCTGCAGCATTGAAAATGAGAAATAAGAAAGATCCTATTCCCACTTCCAAAGCTGCAGACCCTCATAGGACCATTGACACAAAAGTCTCCAACATGGGGAATGGGGAGTAAGAAGAATCCTATTCTCTACTTCTGAAGCTGCAAACTCTTTTATGTTCACTGACACAAAAACTTAGGGAAGGGGGAGTAACAATGAACTTATCCCCCACTCTCAAAGCTGCAGGTGGCAAAATTGCAAATGTGGAGGGCTAACTTTACTGAAGTTGTTAAAACTGATTTAATTGAATTCTGTCTAGAAATTCTGGAATATAGGTTGGGGTATAAAGTTGGCTCCCAGACTTGAGACTTGACTTGAAAGTATCTTGCAAGGACTTGAGACTCAGTTTAAGACTTGTATACGATGTCCTTGTACATACAACACATAGCAAAAGGTGGCGGAACAGTGCTACAATAAGTAGCCAATGACAGTCTTGTAGGATATTAAGATGCCCTCTGCAAAACCAGGATTCATTCCAGAAACTGAAGTAAGGATCTAGGGAAAGTGTACCAAGTTATAAACTAAAAATCTCTACTGAAACTGAATGTGGATGATTTCAGGCTTGTTCCTTCAGCATTTTTTGCAGACCTACTCAAACATATTACTGTTAAACAGTAAACCTTACACCATGTCTACTGGCTGTGTCTTCTGATTATCATGAAGTGCTTCCAACTTTCTCAAAAAAGTCTAAAATCCTGCTGCTTATATTTGTCTCAGCCAAAGAGTAAATCATTGTTTATTTGACTGAGGCACTGAGACCCTAAAAATAATCTCATAAACATGAAATACCATGAAAGATTCTGATGAAACTATAAACCTCTGCTTGAGAGACTGTTTATCTTAATATAATGCAGTAGTAAAAATACTGATAGCATAGTGTCACTTCAAAAAAGATAACATACTGAAGAAAAAACTATGGTCAGAAGTTACATCATATTTCATCCACATCACCCACACATGCATGTGTGTTTTATAAGAGGACAATAAAATCTCTTTAAAGGCCAAGTCCTTTCAAAGACATGTCCACAAAAACTGAAAGACTACATTAATTGTACTAAGATCACACTGAAATTACTGAAGATCACACTGAAATCACAGTAACAAGCCATCACTAAGTTGTCCCATTGATTTCAATCAAACCCAAGTTTAGCTAACTTGAGCCCTTGTCACACGCCTGTCCTGTTGCGAAATGGCCTCAGGAGCATTGCGTGATTGCGAGGACCGTTCCACATGACGTCCTCACAATTGCGCGATGCTCCTGAGACCATTAGGTGGCAATCGCGCATTATATCATTTTTGGCTCATTGCCGAAAATGATGCGTGGTTGCGCTAGTGCGGATGGGAAGCGGAGGAGACACAAGTGCCTCTTGCAAGAGGCTTCTCATGTGATCCCCTCACGATGACACCAGAACGAGGTGAGGTGCAAAAAGGGCTTTGCTCTGGATCCTTACTTTGTTATGGACACCACTGCAAAATCAAGACATTATTTTTGAACATTGTAGATAAATGATATGTGCTTGTTAGATATCTGAAAGGCAGGACTATGCCTACTGAAATATAAGTTATGGGTTTTCATTTCTAGGACAAAAAAAACCCCTTAAAATAAGTTGTTGGGAGTCTCAGCACAATTCAAGTGTTTTGAGAACAAGGAAGGGGTTTGGGAAACACTGTTTTAAATCACTGGTCTTAATTGAGATGTACCAAGATTGAAACAGTTATCATGCTGTGAGCTGTGTGCTTGTGTGTGTGTATATTATATGCCGTGTTTCTTGAGGCTAAGAGTGTTAGGTTGAATACTATGGAAAATGTTCAAAAACACTGTATCTAAAGTACAGGTATGATAAAGTATAGGAAACTCAATTTTGAATGGGGATCTAAATGAACCGACCACCACCACTACTCCTTGTGCAGGCTGGATGACAGCACAGGGGATGGGAGGTACATCTACAATATCAATGGGTCCCTCGCCAAAGCAGCAGCTGAAGTTCGCCCAATTGTCACTCTGAATGGAAAGCTGGCTCTACTGTATACCTGCTACTTCCAGCCAGCAGTGCTTGGTTGTAGAGATAGTACTCCTCTAACCACACCTTGGTCAGATCAATTTTGTCTGCCCCACATTTTTCCCTCCCAGATAGAATTGCAAAGGCAATCATGAACAATGTTCCCTCCCAATTTAGAGGAGGAATGGAGCATGGAGGTGAACCTCTGGTATTACCTCTGATCTGGTGCAAGCCTCATGAACAGACTAGAGTAACAGCCCTTGCTGGATGAAAGGGGAATCTCTGCAGGCTGTAGCAGCCTATAGAGCAGAAGTTCATCTCCTTGATCTAGTTGAAAGAAGTTATCCAACAAGGAATAGGAGACATGTGACCCTCCAGATATTACTGAGCAATAACTCTCATTGACCCTAGCTACCACATGTAATGGTGAAGGTTGAGGGAAACTGCAGCTCCATCTCTCTAACAGGCATTATGGATTCATAATAGAATACCAGAGTCTTGCAACTGATTGGAGATGGTTTATTTAAGGTCAACAGAGTATCTACAAGAATAATCAACTGGCTGACTTTTGAGCATCTAAATATCACTTGGGGGGAAAAAACATGTTGAACAATGTCGACATTTAATGAAGAATATCCTATTATTAAGGAAAACCTATTAATCTTTTACAAAAGAACTAAACACATTTTACATTTAAAAAGCACTCATTATTTAAAACAAAAAGGCAAAACAAAACCACTTGAAAAGATCAATTTTTACTCTTTATTTGAAACTGTAACCCAAGTTTTACAACATTACTTACAGAAATATCTGTAACAGCAGGAATACTCATCCCAGATATTCTTTCCTTACACTTAACTATTTAAAGCTGTGAACCTCATTATTTATTGTTTTCTCTGAAGTTTTACGCCTAAGAAACTAGATTTTTCAGATTTAGATACTATGAAAATCCCTGAGATACAGTTGCATTTGAAGAATTACATTATAGCCCAGCACAGCAAATTTTCTGTAGTGCACCAATAAACAAGCTTGTTACCTCTTCCCTGTTCATTCCCCTGGCCAGACTTACCATACTTACTATCTACAGCAGAAATTGAGTCCTATATATAGGACACATAACTAATACTGCAGTGGGCCTTGGATTCTCAAGGTTGCTGATAGGAATGATCACAGAACGTTTTCTCTTTGTTCTAGCACACTGCCCTATAGCAATCTGCAGCTGGTCCAAAGAGCTGCAGCTAGATTGTTAACAGAGGCTGGTTACAGGAAGCACACAACTTCCTCCTTACAACAGTTCCACTAATTGCCAGGTTGTTTGTGAGCACAATTCAAAGTGGTGGTTATGATCTATGAAACTCAAGATGGCTTGGACCCAAGCTTTCTAGAGTATTGTATATCTTAGTGTCCTTCAGCCCTAAAATCTTCAGAAGAGATGTTCTTTCAATTCCACCACCTTCACAGGCATGTTTACATACCCTCCCACATTTCACAAATGAAAACCAGGACATATGTGGCTAAGCAACAACACATTGTGAACAAGATGGCAAAAATTAGGAATGAGGAAGAACACACAAAGCTAGGAGGGATTGCCTGAGCCTACTAGGAAGGGCAATAATTAACTCTCTTTTCTTCTCTCCCCCATTGAGTTAACTGAGTACAAACTACTTTTGCACTGCAAATTCAGTTTGCAGCAACCGATGTAAGTAGAGAAGAAAGTGGGAAGAAGTTGGAGAAACTGGGATATTTTAAAAGCAGCTGAAAAATTAGGATCACAGAGGATTAATTGGGACTGTTACTGCCCCTTGGTAAACCCTATCCTGGGGTCTACAACTTTGATATAAAAGTTAATCTAACCCACCAGAGAGGTCACCCGGATGCGCACGTAGGCAACAATGGTTGTACAATCAAACAAACCAGGTCAGGCCAGTAAACTGCCCAGTCACATAGCACAAGAGACCTCAAGCTGTGCTAACCCACGGTGGACAAAAGGTCATCAACCTTTAAGGAGCCAACTTGAAGGGAGTAAGAGTTTTCCCATAAAGTTGGGCACTGGAAGCAATAAAATCTTATCAGGCCAAATCTATCTCCAGAAATTCACACCGCAACCTCAAAGCGGCGGAAGATCCTGATACTTGGATAACACCTTGTTATCTTCTGATATCAAAGAAGGTGCCGGTGTGAAGTTGTTTTCCATTGCTGTCCCCTTTTTTCTCCCCCGGAGAGGATTTGCCCTCAAGGTAAATTTTTCCTACAAATAGTCCCTGTTTTTGGGCTACTTAAGAGAGGATGCCTCCCGGTCATACTAACCCCTCCTGACAGCCGTGCAATCTCCTCAGTGTCTCTTCACTAAGCTCCGTTTCTTTCACTGCTTCCTGGACCAAGGATTTCAGGAAAAGGTACAATATCACCCAAATTACGAATCCCTCAACAATTCCTCTATCTTATTTCCACTCTTTATTTCTTTTAACCCTTGGATGCGTGCGTGCGTGTGTGTGTTTGTGTTGATGAGAGCTATTACTGTTCAATAAAGTCATTCATTGGACCTTTTTGTGTGATTTCTGACTGAGCCTGACCCCATATAAACTGAGTAAAAGATCTCATTAGGTTACTCTGCCTCTCGTATTGCTGTTGCTTGTGTTCTGTTGAGCTTACTTTCCCCATCATTTGGAGCATACTGAGGTGTCCCTCTGGGACCCTCAGATTTTCAGGGTAACACTATCCCTGGAAAATCCAGACCACTGGAGGTTATATTTAGTAGGACATGAGAGCAGACTTTCTCCATAGCTGATCCCACACTCTGGAATTCCCTTCCTAGTGAGGCTAGGTTGGCTCCCTCCTTGCTGTCCTTTCATTTGAAGATGAAGATGTTTCTGTTCCAGCAGTTGTTTGTGAACTGACTCTTTCCCAAGTAAGGACTTTCTGTTTTAGTGTTCCAAACTACTTTTATTCTACGCTTTTAATGCTTTAAAAGGCTTTAATCTTGATTTTTGTATGTTGCTAGCTACATGTGGTTTTATTTATATTTCTTTTAATCTATAAAATGCCTTGAATCCCATTGCGAGGGGGAAAGCACAGTATACATAAAATGATTGACTGATTGATTGATATTCTACATAACCGTAATAAAAAAGGAGAAGGAAAGAGTACTGAGGTTTTTGTCAACTGAAGATAACACTATATACATCTGACACAGTGGGATGAAGTCTATAAAAACATAAAGAACAACAAATCTGTCAGCTTTTAAGATGCTACAAAAATCTTTGCTGCCTTTCCTGCAACAAACTTAACACAGCTATCACTCTGCTATGATAAATGCTGTGCTTCTGGAAAATATATCCAAATGAACCTGAGAGAAGTGTTGCTCCTGTACAGAACAGAAGCCATAGTAGCTGTAACAGTCCAGCAAATACTATCTTCCATATAATCAGAGCTGTCCTACCATTAAAAGCATAATTAAATGATACTCACCGGCCTAATTTGTGTGATTAACAGCACATATGCAAGGTTTACTCACAAGTATGGTATACCACGGAGAACAATTTGCAAGCAAAATGCAAAGGGGGCTTTAGTAAGCAGGCACCCATACATTTCTCAGGGGGGCCTGCTCATAAGGTCCCACTGTAGCTTCACCTGAACTCTTCTTCCACTAGAGAATACTCACAGAAGAGGACAGTTCCAAAAGCTGTTGTTCAGCTACATCAGGGCTCATTCGTAACACCCCAAAGCATGTGAAACACTTTTAACATAAGATACAAGTATGACATGTCATCCCTCCTTGATGTCCTGCTGTTGCCTATTGCTCCAGGCAAGCTTTTGGCAATTCAGCAGGACTCCTGTAGAAAGTCTTTAGTAGGTGCTGTGTTTTCTGCTATTCCTGTTTTTAAATTACATTTTTAATCTCTGCGTGCCTCATACTGTTTTGTGTTTCATCTGTAAAGTATTTATCTACAATTGTGTTTTAATTGTATTAATTTGTATTTCTGTTATTTAATTTTATCGTTAGCTGCCTTGAATGCCAATGCTGGGAGAAAGACAAAGCAGAAGTCACTATAAACTTATCTCAAGCCATTACATTTCAAATATATTAAAATTGGCATACTAAAATGGGACTAATCTGGGCATATCTCTAAAAGAGTGGTGGGTAATTGCCAAGGGTTAGGGATGCTGCATTGCCCTCCCCCACCTTCAATCCTGAAGGCCTGTATCCTCACTATTATCCCCACCACACATAAACATTGGGAATCTGAAAAAATACTATTTTGGCCTATGAAGAGTCAATAGGACCCACAACCTCTAGTGGCTGATATTAGCCATTTTGCCACATAAGGGGAGCCCTTTAGCTCTTCTAGCCTTCTAAAATCTTTGCTATATAAGGCTTTCTTCAAAACTGGAAGTGTTTGGGACAACAAATCCGACCACTTCTTGTTTTGAAGAAAAAAACAAAGGAAAGATTCTAAAGGCATAAAATTGGTGAGAGGGTCTTAAAATTACTGCCAAACATGACAAAATGGCCAATAATGTCAAAGAAACCTGGAGAAGTACTGCCCATATGGGGGAAAAACATTTTCCTTGCCCTCTAAATTTGGACGAAGCCCATCAAAGGGCTCCTAAAAAGTGGGCTGCTGGTATGTGTGGCCCATGGGCTGCATCTGGCTTACCTCTGTTTTAAATGAACATAGTTTTGAAGCAGCAGGACAACCAAGAAAAAGCCTCTCTACAAATCATCTTCAGCATGTAACTCACTGCAAGCATTATGAAGAAACTGTTCTTATTCAATCACAAAGAGCCAAGAGAACAAAGAAAAAAGCCATAGCCTCAGTCTAAACTGTGAGGTACTTTTGTTCAGAAATCAAAGCTATTACGCTGATTGGGGCTACCAGTGCAAAATTTAACTGTTGCAATATGTTGTTGGAGATCCTCTTTCAGGTGGCATGCTACTACCCTTTCCATCCTCAGAGCCAACTATTTGAGGAAGTAGCACTGGATACATCATCTAGAGAACAGTGAATGCAAGCTTAAATTCTTTCCTGCTGCACCTAATCCCCTTGAATATCCTGCTCAAAGCAAAAAAAAAAAAAAATGTGATGGCTTGTTGCACTGTGTCTTTTGCTATATCTGAGGACTGAGGCCATTTCTGCCTTACTCTGTTATAGTGCTATTATTCCACTTTCAACATCCTGTGGAATTCTGGGGTTTGTACTTTACTGAGGCCAAAGAGCTCTCTGGCTGAGAATTCTAAAGGCCCGTCCCTGAACTCCAAACCCCAGGATTCCATAGGATGTTGAAAGTGGAATAATAGCACTTTAACAGGGTAGTGCAGAAATGGCCTTTGTAGATGTCTACCTTTACTGTTCTCTACCGTTCGCCCAGTGAAACTATGTTCTTTGCTTCTTGGCCCTCTATCAAGGCACAATCTGAAAATCCATCACACCTGTTAAGATTTTATCCAGCTCAGGCTTAAACTGAGTCAATATAAAGTGCTACATATTAAGAATATGTTACCAACCAATTTAAACACAAAACTGAAATCAGGAACAAGCACCTTGAACCATTTTTACTTTTGTTAAAATTGTTTTTCTATTCAGGGATTTAGCTATATTCAAAGCACAAGAGTCTGTTGCTTTCTTATGATGGCGATATACAGGTATGTACCTCCAAACACTTACTAGGGAATCCTTGTCTTCAAACAAGTTCAGAAATTTATTGTAGCTGAGATGCCCAGTGTGTTCTGGATCAATGAGTCTGATTAATTCTTGGAAGTCGTCATCAGTTATTCGGAACATAATGCAATCTAAAATGCGACGGAGCTCATTTCTTGTAATCTTTCCATCTTGATTCTAACAATGCAAACAGATATAGAAGACGATTTAGTACCATTTTAGTTTACATTGTGATGCTAACTTTCCAAAGAATATGCTGCTCCATGATTTTCTCCTATATTCCATTGAGTAGTTATTTAATTATTGTTTTATTATTTTTAACTGTTTACTATTACATGTTTCTTTTTCCAGTAGGAATCTGTAATGACTGAAAAGTTGATTAAATAGTAGCTCATAAATAAATGAATTATTGTTTTTCTTTTTGGCAGCTATATATGTCTAAATTTGTTGTTGGACTGACTTTAAAAAACTGTATTTCTTGATCCTTGTCATATGTGCTTTTTCATACTGAACAGTTGTTTCTGTGATCATTCTTGGGGAATGACATTCTAAAAATATATAAGACATTCTAAAATATAGAAGGATGTACATAGGCAACCCATCACAAGGGAACTGTGGGTTCTGCAGAGTATGGAAAACTACAATCAGGAAAGATACAAAACATTCAGACTCCTCAAATTCCCTGTACAGAACGTGCCCAGACTGGCAGCTGATTTCAACACCAGTGACAAGACAGTGTCCTCTTCTGCACCCGAGGGCATCACAGCAGCAGAGGGGTTACAGGAGAAGTTGCAGGGAAGAAGTAGCTCTCTCCATTCTGTTCCTCAGCATTTGCTGTCTCTCTCTGCCTACTAATAGGGCCAGCGGTGGTGCTGACTACAATAAACAGATGACATATACATCATAAAAATCTTTGTTTGACTGACCAATAATTGTTAAAGGTCCTACATGAAAATGCCCTAAATTAAATGGAATGTGGCAGTGATCTGGAAAATTATGCCATGTTTTGAAACTAATCGTGGAGCTTAATTTGTGCCAAGGCTCTCAAACTCAACACGTATTTTCAGTGCAAGGGCCCAATCTGGCATCTTTCCTCAGCCTGCAAATGTAAAGCTTTATTGGTAATTCGGGGGCAGGGTTAGGATGTAAAGCTATACATACTTCATTCTCCCATGAAAAGATTAACAATTTCCATAGCAGTCTCCCCCATGCAGAACACAAAGATCTCTACATACTATTTTCCTGATATACATAGTTCAAGAAATCTTTGGGGGAATTATTTTGTGTATTTTGTGTAGTCGGTGTTATTAGCTCAGGAAACAAATGTCCATATACATCTTTGGAAATGATTCCCCAAATCAGTTTCTCTCTATCTGCCCTGAGCTCAGAACAAAAATGGGCTGGCTGCAAGGCCAAGAACATCAGGGTCTGGCTTCAGATAGTAGTAACATCCATGCTGAGACACCCGACTGCCCATGGGTAGGGAAGGCTTCATTCTCTCTCTTGCCTACCAGCACCAACATTTCTCCCTACCCAGCACCAGTACCCCACACACGCAGGGGCTAATATGAGGGAAGGAACCTCCACTGGGGCAAATAGAGAGAGGGGAGAGAATGGCTGACAGGGGATTTAAGCCCCACCTAG
This sequence comes from Iguana delicatissima, assembly GCA_948472985.1. Taxonomy (NCBI): domain Eukaryota; kingdom Metazoa; phylum Chordata; class Lepidosauria; order Squamata; family Iguanidae; genus Iguana; species Iguana delicatissima. Next base: position 486,735 of record CAOKZL010000954.1, read on the forward strand.
CCCTGTGTGGCATGCTAGAGCTAGAGAAATTTCTATGAGCTTCCTAACAAATTTAAAAGGAAAATTAGGGCTTCCTTCCACTCTGTATATCTAGTTTACCCATTAGAAATGTTATGAGGCAGCTGGGCGTACGGGAGCGATATTTCAGCCATGTTGCTGCACGAGGACAAGCGAAGGCACCTAAGAGAGCGGCAGAAACTGGTTCCCTTCCCAGGCCTCCTTGCCATTCTGCTGCAGCTGCCATGGAGGGAGCAGAGCTCATTGTCTTCAACTATTTGTAGTTCCAGTGTTCTCCTCCCTGCTGCTCTCTGTATCCCCACCTCAATTCATATTCATGGGACAATGCGGAACACATGATACTTTTTGTTTGTTTCTGCTCTCCCACAGAGAGTTAGAGCCGCTGTAATAATGCAGCAAACAATTTACTTCATAGTGAGTTTTAAAATACTTATTTTCTAACCAACAGATAATAGCTTTCCAAAACTATTACTGTTCTTTAACAATTTTCCATAGAGACTGATGTTATGGAATTAAATCACATGGAGAAGAAAAGTGGAAAGAGTAAACAAGTTGCTAATAAGCAAGTTGATGGTAAACAAGATGCAGAAGAACCAAAATTATTGATTCTACTGAAAAAACACTGCTGGATGAAAACACCTATCACACCGTTCACAGTGAGTGAATCAGAAGAATTGTTCTTTTCACTAAAGAATTTTGTACCCATGCCATCCTGTGCAATCCAGGGCTATTCATCCTACATGATTATAGTGCTATTATTCTACTTTAACTGCCATGCCTGCATCCTATAGAATCCTGGGATTTGTAGTTTGGTGAAGTGTTAAAGCTCACTGGAAGAATTCTAAATGCCCCTCCCTAAACTGCAAATCCCAGGATTCCATAGGTTGGAACCATGGCAGATAAAGCAAGATGATAGTGATATTATTCAATACTGTGAATGGGCTGTTTTTGTGTGTGTTGGATATCACTCCCCTCCACAATTTCAAGGGATGATGTTTTGTTGGAAGAAACAACTTGGTGGCCAAATCCCTATTGCTAGAACTGATGTTACTGGGGCGGGGGAATCCCGCAGATCACAAATGACCCTCAGTGCCAGGCCTTTTCTGAATCTCATCTGTCTTCCCCTAAGTCCCCAAAATTCAAGGCAGGGGTCCTCAACAAAGGACCTTCAAATCAGCTCTATAAAAGGTGAAACAAATATTTCACAGTTCTTTGTGGTGCTATTTGGAAACACAATAATTAGTTTCCACTACTTTGCTGGACAGAAACATAAGGTTTTCCTTCTTTAACGGGAACAAGTTAAGCATTTCACACTGAGATACAGAAGCAGCCAAAATCCATGGATAGTTCTTATTGTAAGAGAGAATTTTAAAAATTTGTTTATTTATTATATTCATTTCTATCCCACCTTTCTCCCAATAATGAGACTCAAGGCAGCTAACAACACATTTAAAACAGTACTAATTAAAAACAATACAAAAACATCAAAATTCCCAATGTCCTCACTAAGTACGTTAAGTCTGCCTCTTTTCTTAATAGCAGCTCTGAAACTGTCTGCTTTATTTTCACCTTTCTGTCCTTTGAAAGAAATACCCATCCTGTTACAGTATCTGTCTGTGCTCTCAAGTGAGTTAAACTTGTTGTAGCCTCCAGATGACCTTTTTTTGTAATGCACCATGAACCCACGGGGTTCCAAACAATCCAATGTCCTCCTCATATCTGACTGTGCCTTCTGACATCAGATAAATATTGAATAAATTGCCGATAAGAACGCATTCCCCGATTCATTTGTAACAGAGCTCTTCCTTCTTCCCTATCACACGGAGCTGACTTCACTGATGCTGGCAAAGTGTCAATCAAAGTAAGTGGCTGCCCACTTGACTTCACTGCCTTCCCCAATTTGCTGCTCAACTTCTTCCCTTCAGCTCCGCTTTTCTACTTGGAATCTGGAGTTTCCAAAACGATGACTGAAAGTCACAACCGTACCTTTGAGTTCTGCAGACGCCTGTTCACCATTGGGAAACTTTCCTGGTGCTGAGGTAAGCTTAGATTTAGTTTACTTTTAACTTTGACTGGCTGTTCTTTGGCCTTATCGCAATTACTGACTGCCACAGAAAATGGCTCACTCACTCACTGGATATAATGAATTTTTTTAAAAAATACTGACTCTGGAATTGATTTGCTGTGCCAATCTGCCCATTTACTGTGCCCTCTCTGACCAGCATACTCGTGGTCCGGGGCAGGGTACTTTTGCAGATTTCTACTTCACTTGTCACCTCAAGTTCAGAATCGCCCTGTTTAGGCTACTTCTTCATTAAAGTGTCATCATTAAATGACGCCATCACTACTCTTTCTAGTAGTCTTGCATTTAAACAATTGCATTTTAAATTTGAGAGAATGACACAAAAGACAGATGAAGGGGAGAAAAATTAAAGCTCAACCAGTTGGCAAGGCAGGAAGAAAAAAACTGAGAGGAGAGAAGGGAGTTGGGCAACAATTTAGAATTTTCAACTCCTGCCTGACCAGGTTGGCACAAGAAATCAACCCAACTGTGTGGATTGTTCCTTCAGCCTACATGAAAATGAAGCCATTTAAAAGTCTATTTTTAATTAAAAATTGATTTCCAAAGTAACTCAAAAGCAGTGTGCCAGTAAAATATAACACTACTCTTTCATTTTTTTAATGAATTATACTAAAAAAAGTAATCAGCAACAAATGACAGTATCTCTTTTTCCCTCTTCCCCTCCTTAAAAAGCCCCACTTTTAAGCTCTGTCCCTTGCAGAAATTAGCTGCACTCAGACACATCAGTTTCTAGCTGGTGGTAAAATTCTTTAATTCACTCTTGTTAACCTGGCTATATATAGAGAGAGGGAGGGAGGGAGGGAGGGAGGGAGAGAAGGCCTTCTCCTTGCCTGGGAAGTGTACGAGATATTTTTGTTCATTTTTCAATTATTTCTTCAACTCTGGAAACATTTCTAAAAAATTTTACAAAGGGGAAGGTCTTATTCAGAGACCATTTCTTTGCACAAAAACATTTTGCACAGGTATGTTTTTGTATTAAAAATGTTGTTTACAGAGAAAATAGTGCCAAAATCGCTTGTGAAATTACCATAAAATAATTCTGGCCATTTCCGCACTACACTCTTATAGCATGATTATTCCACTTTCAACATCCTATGGAATCCTGGGGTTAGCAGTTTCGGGAGGGGCCAGCAGGATTCCATAGGATATTGAAAGTGGAATAATCGCACTATAAGAGTGTAGTGCAGAAATGGCCTCTGAAATGAAAAGAAGAACATGGGGAGGATAAGTACACAAAGCACCATTCTCCCTCTCCATTTTCCCTGAAATGGACCCCACTGACAAATGTATGACGGGTGGAAAACATAGGCAGCAGTAAGAATTAAATATTGCGGAACCACATTCAGCCCAAATAGAACGTTTACATGCGATTCACTGAATATAAGGAAGCAGGGGGACAGGTCAGCAATCAAGTGAGGTTACAGTGCCCAGGAACAGTTTTATTTTCTCTGGTAGGACCAGAGGGAGAACTGCCATTCTCTGGTGTATCTGAGAAGCCTGGCTTCTAGTCTGCGAGCCAAAGAAACTACTGGGCAGCTGGGTAAGCATCTAAGACAGTGGTTCTCAACCTGTGGGTCCCCAGATGTTTTTAGACTTCAGCTCCCAGAAGCCCTGAGCATTGACCATAGTGGCTGGGGCTTCTGGGAGCTGAAGTCCACAAACATCTGGGGACCCACAGGTTGAGAACCACTGATCTAAGAGATTGACATGATTCGCACTGATGCTTCTGACACACTGCAACACCTCGTGCTGGATGAGCCATTACACTTACTTCTGCAGCCCTGTAGCTACACAAACAGGGAAAGTAAGCTTCTTACTCAACAGGAAGTCAGCTTCAGCTCAACTTTTAGGGAAAAACTAAACGATTCCTTTTGACATCTCAGTTTTGCTTGAGTGGGCACATGAAACTATTATGTTGCTAAAACTACCAACTCACCTCACTAATCTGGAGCCACTTTCACACTGCTCCTTCACTAGAACTGTGACCCTTGACTATTTGGAATAAATGTTCAGCATTTGCCAAAATTTGAGAGTGGGGCATGACATTTAGATGCTATTCACTAACACATACAAGGCTGATTTTTTTAAATTAATGAGGCTACACCAGTCATCTCCTGTGAACCTGCTTGTCTCAAAACAGTACTAGGTACAGCACTTCCTGAAAAATAAAAAAATAATCCCAGAAGCTTTACTGTACTACTGATCTAAAGCACGTGAACTATGTGCTGGGTCACAATAGCCAGCGGCAACACCTCTCTGAATTCACACATGACTGTTTTGTGTATGGAAGGAATCACTGGGCTTATAGACAGACAGCACTGATACAGACACAATATATGTGAATTTGATATCTCCATATATGGCTCGTGCTGTCTGCAGGGCAGACTGTCTGCATTTGGAAGTGCCAGTTTACATAAATGATGCCACTGCATAAATGTTGCTCAAACCCGATAACAGTGCCACGCCTTCAGCAACACTCATATGAAGGCCACCAGGTCACATGAATCAGCTCTAAATTTCCAGTAGCTAAATCTTTCCTTTCTTTGATATTTGTTGTTCTTCATTAAAGCCTTTAGCACTCTGCAATTTCAGTGGGATTTAATCTCATGTTTGAATGAGGGATTTAACATGCTATATGTTACTATTACCTACTGTGGTGTGAGAAACAAGAGAGCTCTACTTTGTAAATTGTTAGGGCAATTCTCTCTTTTGTAAGGGATTTACTGTACTATTTATTCCACCAAAGTGTGTGAGAAAGACAGAGCAATTGTTATGTAAGTGTACAAGACACAAATCAGAATCTAGCATTTATATTAAAATCCATAATCAACGTGCCAGTAGGAATTCTGAAAGTATGCCCACTGCTCATTTTGTTGGTGCCATCCAGACTATGCAGGCTTTAATTTTCACTCTAGTTTATTGTTTGCTCAGCTAAGCCAGATATGAACCATACAATTTTTAAGAGCTGTATGTAGCAAATTGAAACAACAATATCTGGCCACCACAGGGAGGGAAAAACTAGGCACTGTCAAGTTCATAAAGTTGTATTTAGAATGATGAAGCCTACTTTATAAATAATAATTCATTTCACACACACACTCCTCTACAAAATGGGAAACCATGCAACCAACAACTATCTAGCTGTCTTATCCCATCATGCACCTCTGTAGTCCAGAGATAATTGATAGGGTCATGAACAATTGAGATGAGAAGACTATTAACCCAATTTCATTCTATGAACTAGGACAACATATAAAATAAATTGCAACAGGCATAGATCAATGTTTGCAAACCTTCCTTTTTCCCCTAGAATCACTAGGATAATGTACTTTTACTGTGTTACACAACCATACTATCTAAAGTGTTTACAAAGAATGGTTCTCACTCTGTCAAGCGTAAGAAAGGCCTTCTTGAGGGCGGAATAGGCATCTTGAATATGTCCATGCAGTTTTATGAGAATTCGATCACTAGACACGTCTTCATCCAACTTTCTGCTTCTGTAGGGGAAAAATACTGAGATCTCATCCATAACAGTGATTACTCAGCCCAAATTTCTAGCAGCAGTCATAGAACCATGGAGCAAGAGCCATCTAGTCCAATCTAGAGCCCCACACCTCAATTTTACAACATCAATTTCATTAGTAAAAGGATTGTAGCTCAGTGGTACAGCATAGGTTTTGAACTCATAGTCCCTAGTTCAATCCCAACTAGAACTAGAAACCTGTTTATCTTACAACCCGAGAGAACGGTTGCCAGCCAATAATACAGTGAAAAGACTAGTGGTCTTACTCTAACTCAGTAGACATTGCTGGTGTGATTAACTACTGTGTGAAAAAATAAGACGGTGATTCTTCAGTGGTGAATCAGAGGCAGACAAATGGAACAGCTACTGATCAGGCATTAGCAGTAGAGTGGGACAGAGAAAACAGAAAGACAGCTTTTCCTTTGGCAGCTCTTTTCCGAAATATGGGGCTAGTGGATACTGTGGTGAAGACATAGCAGAGATGCGGTTACACCACTAATTTAATGAGAAACTAGCCCATAAATCCTCTTAGTAGGCCTGCAGAAAAAGAAGGTTTCAGAAGTATTTCAACTGAAATCATTATATCTAAGCATAGTACTCTTTTTTTAAAAAATGTTCTGCATATTTATAGAAGTCCAAAATATGTTTGCCAAAACATAACAGGAAAAAATTTTCTATGAAAGAACAGAAGGTAGGGAAAATATATGGTCTAGTTGAAAAGTAGGGCAGCCCATTCCAGAAAAGAGTTTTTCAGAGTTTCAGATTACATATGAGGAGCAAGGCTAGCAAGAACAATTCTGGTAACTGCCTCCATCTCCATGCGCTGATTGTGCCTAGATTTGGCATGTGTGCAAAATCTTATGAGACTGCACGAAAGAATAAGAACTCCATGGAGACTGCCTAACTCCGTAAAGCACTGTTTTCCAAATTAGATTCACCTGTCTCCTCAAAAGCTAATTGGGATTCCTCAAGGAAAAGTTTATTAATAGTGGAAAAGGACAGCTGTAAACAAGTTTCATTAGTCCAAGAAGTAGTTATCAAAGAATAGTGGGTGTATTCTACAGCATACCCTCTGTTCACCAGGGTGACAGGCAGACATCACATCCTTGGCTGGCATTCTGCATGAACTAAGTGTCTGCCTAGCATATACTGCAGAATAATTTGCAAGTGAAAGGGCTTCATAATAGTGTGTGTGGAGAAACAGACAAGCTCCTGGCAGTAAAAAATTCTGAAATCACTGCAGCAAAGAATTCTGGGAGGCAAGATGAAGGACAAATCTGTTTCACATTAATTTTTTTGGAGTTTTGTAGACATATTATTTTAGGTGAACACTTATTATGTTTGCAATATATATTTAAAAATGCAAAATATTGTTGCAACAGGTACATTTCCAAGCACGTATACCATACAACTACTCTTGTCATAGAACAGAGTACTGCTCTGGCTTCATTTCTCCTAGAATGCTGCCAAGTGATGTGTAAATAGTGCTATGTGATGGAATGCAACTTGTAGAAGGACTTTTTAAATGGAATCATAGGCCAAGATCATTGACCAGCAAGTGTAACCTCTCTCTTACCTGCGTTGTTTTCTTGTAGGAGATGCCTGGCTTTCATCAAATGTCAAGGGGTCTTGAAATTTATCTAAAAATCTTTCCCAAGCCATATTCTTGGAAATTTTTATCCCAAATCTGATCAATAAAACAAGAGATTATTGTTTTAAAACACTGTACTTGACTGGTAAGCTTACCTACAATTGATCAAAATGGAGGTCTGAATTTGAGACAGATTTATTTTCAATGTAAAGGAAGACTTGTGTCCACAATTCAATGTCTAACACAAGGTAACAGAATCCTGAGACAGCAGAATAGTCAGAAGTGAAAAAAGACTATCTCTGTCCAGAAGATGTTAACAGCTGGTATAGCAGCCTAAACTGATGAAAGACACTTTGTGCCATAGATGTCACCTGTGTATCCAAAATAAGGGCTGGATCTAGCAGCAGTCCAAACTATGATATTGTTCTTTAAGAGGGAGTGTGACCCAGTCCAAAATAATGCCTACAAAAACCGTTGAACTGTTAACAAAAAGTAGCTCCACCGTGTCCGCAGTAAGCTTCTGATTCTTCTCATTCTGAGTCTAGATAGCTGCTACCAGCAGTTGCATGTAGTTGCTGAATAACCCAGAAGCCAAGAAAGAACCCTCTCAAGCAACATGAAATAAAACTGTAGTCCACAGTAACAAATTCTAGGCAGGAACAGAATAATCTTCAAACAATACCCTACATCTTCTCCCAGGTGGCAATCAAGAAGATTACTATGAAATTGTCAGGATGCATGGTTCTTGCCATGCTGGCTGTATGTTAGTATATATTACAGAATAGGTTTACTAGATGAAAGGGGGTTATAGGTTGCTGGCACTACAATGTATCAATTGCCAATTGCTGTTTCCAAATATGTATCCAACTTAAAGTTCAAAAGTATCCCAGGGCATCTGAGGAAAATGGTTAATTGCTGCAGTGCTTGATGTCACTTTGGCCATTTCCGCACTAGGCTGTTATAGCGCTATTATTCCACTTTCAACATCCTATGGAATCCTGGGGTTTGCAGTTTGCAAACCCCAGGATTCCATAGGATGTTAAAAGTGGAATAATAGTACTATAACAGCCTAGTGCGGAAATGGCCTTTGTATCTGGCAAGGAGGGAAGAACTCATAACTAGTGAGAAGGTGCTCTGGGAAGAGGTATGACAAAAGTAAGGAGATAGGAACTTCTAGCTCCCAGGATGAAACATATATAAACAACAGAAAGGGTATGGGAAACTCTGTGCTGATGGAGTGTCGTGACATTTATGACTTTCATCCACCTATGCGTGCCTAAATTTGTATGACGATGTATAAAATCTGTAACCATCCAACATGCGGCAGTCTCAGTAACTTTTCTGCTTGCTTTGTTCCAAATAAATGTTTCTGTTCATATTCATAGAATCATAGAATCATAGAAATGTAGAGTTGGAAGAGACCACAAGGGTCATCCAGTCCAACCCCCTGTCATGCAGGAAAACCCTCAAAGCACTCCCGACAAGTGGTCATCCAGCCTCCGCTTAAAAACCTCCAACGAAGGAGACTCCACCACACTCTGTGGCAGCACATTCCACTGCCGGACAGCCCTGACCATCAGGAAATTCCTCCTGAGGTTCAGGCGGAATCTCCCCTCCTGCAGCTTGCATCCATTGCTCCTTGTCTCGGTCTCAAGAGCAGGAGAAAACAAGCCCACTCCCTCCTCGACATGACATCCCTTCAAATAGTTAAACATGGCTATCATGTCCCCTCTCAACCTTCTCTTCTGCAGACTAAACATACCCAGCTCTCTAAGTCTATCCTCATAGGGCATGGCTTCCAGGCCCCTCACCATTTCGGTTGCCCTCCTCTGGACCTGCTCCAGCTTATCCATATCCTTCTTGAATTGGGGTGCCCAGAACTGGACACAGTATTCAAGATGAGGTCTAACCAAAGCAGAATAAAGTGGTACCAATACCTCCCTCGATCTAGACACCATACTCCTATTGATGCAACCAAGAATTGCGTTGGCCTTCTTGGCTGCCGCATCACACTGCTGACTCATGTTCAGCTTGTGGTCTATGAAGACTCCTAGATTCCTTTCACATGTACTGTTAGCCAGCCACGTGTCCCCCATCCTATATTTCTGCATACCATTTTTTCTGCCTAAGTGTAGGACCTTACATTTCTCTCTGTTGAAATTCATTTTGTTAGCCTTGGCCCAGCTCTCCAATCTGTCCAGGTCCTTTTGAATTTTGATCCTGTCATCAGGTGTATTAGCAACCCCTCCCAATTTGGTGTCATCTGCAAATTTGATCAGCGTGCCCTCTATTCCTTCATCCAAGTCATTAATGAAGATATTGAACAGCACCGGGCCCAGGACAGAACCCTGTGGCACCCCGCTAGTCACTTCTCTCCAGGATGAGAATCTGCCATTGGTGACCACCCTTTGGGTACGGTCAGTCAACCAGTTACAAATCCACCTGACAGTAGCCCTGTCCAGTCCACATCTTACTAGCTTCTTTGCAAGAATGTCATGGGGAACTTTGTCAAAGGCCTTACTGAAATCAAGATATACTACGTCCACAGTATTCCCTTCATCTATCAAGCAAGTAACTCTATCATAAAAAGAGATCAGATTAGTCTGGCATGACCTATTTTTGAGAAATCCATGTTGACTTTTCGTAATTACGGCATTGTTTTCTAAGTATTTAGAAACTGACTGTTTAATGATCTGCTCCAGGATCTTTCCAGGTACTGATGTCAGGCTGACTGGGTGATAATTATTTGGGTCCTCTTTTTTTCCCTTCTTGAAGATGGGGACAACATTTGCCCTCCTCCAGTCTGCCGGAACTTCTCCTGTCCGCCAAGAGTTTTCAAAGATTATAGCAAGAGGTTCCGCAATGACCTCTGCTAGTTCTTTTAAAATCCTAGGATGCAATTCATCTGGCCCTGGAGACTTGAATTCATCCAGTGTGGCCAGGTATTCCTGTACTACCTCTCTATCTATTCTGTGCTGCATTTCCCCCACTTCCTCACCTGCTCCCCAACCGCCAGGTTGAGTGTTTTTATCCTTTTGGGAAAAAACTGAGGCGAAGAAGGTGTTGAGGAGTTCTGCCTTTTTTCTTCCTCCTGTTATTAATTCACCATCTTCCTTGCGCAATGACCCTATCGTCTCCTTCTTTTTCCTTTTGCTGCGGACGTATTTAAAAAAGCCCTTTTTATTGTTTTTAATGTCTCTGGCCAGCCTAAGTTCATTCTGTGCTTTAGCTTTCTGACCTTCTCCCTACATCTCCTGGCTACTTGCTTATAATCTTCTTTGGTGATTTCCCCCTTCTTCCATTTCCTGTACATATTTTTCTTAATACTTAGCTCAGCTGAGTGCCATTGTAAGCACAAGTTAACCAGAACATAACAGAAGTCTGGGAAAGCCACAACAGTATTGTTGTTCCCTTGCCTCTCATGATTCTCAGGTTTTCAAGGAAGGTCACGAGAGTTTCAGGGCCAAACCCAGACCTGAAACAGGACTGAAATGGGTCTAGGCCAGGGGAGGGAAACCTCCAGCCCATGGATATAATTCAGCCTATGTATATTGCCCATGCAACCAAAAGCCATAAGCAATGGACTGTGGAACATGCCTTCTCCTGTAATTCCATCCCTGAAAATACCCTAGAGGAAAACAACCTCGTTATCTCCGATCACCAATTCCCTTCTTGACTTTTCTGCTTTTTCCTCTCTTTCCCCATAAGGGCTGTGGAGAAGAGGGTCAAGACTGACTCCTCTCAGTCAGCTTGAAAGTGTGGGATTTATTCCAGCTCCCTTTTTCTATGGGGTGGGAGAAAGAGAAATAAGGCTGGAGCTTCAGTTAGCATTTGCAAACACTAGCTGAGAGTAACTGGTTTGTTCCCTCTCTCTCTTCCACATACTTAGCTGACATTTGCAAGAACAACTGTTGAATCACTCCCCTCCAAATGGGGAAGGGGGAGGCAGAACAAGGCTGAAGCAGCAGCCAGCCTTTGCAAGTGTTGACCATCATTCCTCTTTCCTTTTCCTTGTGCAGGGTACAAGGAGGCAGAACAAAGCTCTATCCAGTGCTTGCACAGGGACCCAGTGAAACCCAAATGCAGTTCCACACACCTGGCCTTCATCGACTCAGCAGTGTCTGGAGCTGTGTAGCCAACTGCCTGCTGAAGCATCTTCCCCCAAAGAGAGAAAACTGTCCAGGTTCAAAGCATTTCTTCTGAAGACTGGACATATGACTACCTCCTTCAAGGTAGATAGGACCAGAAGTTTGGTCCTTGCTAGAAGGCCAAGTCTGAATGAAACCATCTCTGCTAACACAGACTAGCAGACTGATGGGTAGAAGGGTAAAAAGACAACTAACAAATTTGTATTTTTTATCATGCATATCTGCCACCAGGTGCAAAAGAGACTAAACCTGAACTTTTAGTGTCTGGTAAAGGAGACAGACTCCCCAAACCCCTGTATGTAACTGAATGATGACCAACTTTACCTGGATGTGTCCTGTGAAAGGAAAGAGAACTTTATTGCTTTAATCTCAGCTTTTGCATGTTTGTTTGGTTTTACAAAACAAGAGTAAATAAATTTCAATAGAAAAGGACACACAGTGGGCAAGGGAAAGCTTTACATGATAATATGATTCTTTAAAATATGCATGTAATATTAGGCCTTCCTCCAGTGAAACATATATTGCACTGATCATATACAATTTAAGATTTTATGCTATAAAAATGTCCAAAAAAGAGACAGCAATAAATTGTTTGTGAATAAATATTACATTCATACAATAAATATTACAAATACTTCCCTACTATCTCATGTAAAAGGTGAGAAATATATAAAGCACGATGCCAGTATGGTGAACACCTTTCAAGCAGAGAGCAAAACATACTTTAAATCTTTTCCAAAGGATTAATTTTAATCCCAAGGAAGCCAGCTGTTTGTTTCATTCCTGCATCACATCACTGAGGATGGTCTTTGTATTGAATTCATAGCACTGAAGCTCTGGAGTTACATTATTTAAGCACTATCACCTGAATATATATAGTAATTACAGCTAAGACATTTCTGTTTATAGCATCATTAAAATGGCAGTGTACCTTCTCATGCTTAGAAGAAGAAGTCCCCCATGGAAAACTGCAAGCAGATATCATCACCATTTTCCCTTGCATTTAAAAGCACACACAGACAAGTAGCCACAGAACAGTAGCATCAGTATTTTCTACAAAGCAGTAATTGATCATCGCTACATCTGGTTGTGAATTACTTGAAGCCATTTATGATTTATTTTGTGAATTTGCAGTGTAATAAGGTCATAGCAGATTCAGACTCTCCCTCAAAACTCACTGGTATAAAATATTTATTAGCAGTGGGCCATTTAAACTTCAGAGGGCCACAAAATGAGTTGTGCACTGATTTTCACAGCTCATTCTTTTCTTTTACTTCTAAAAGCCCATCTAAACTGACACGAGCTATCTTATTAAAGTATTATCTATTTTTATTTCATTCCATTTCATGTTTGTACCCCATTCTCCTATCCCAAAGGAAGTCCAAAGCAGCTAGTATTTCATTAATTTTTATTCTTATTATATTATTCATTAAATGTGTAAAGTCCTCAGCAAAGGCCTCAAGGTAGCTTATAAGATAAAATGCCATCAAATTCTTTTTCTTCCCTCCATTCTAGCCCATTTTCTTCAGTAGTGTAAAAAAGGAATGACAAATATTTTGGAAATATTTAAGTGTGGCAAACAATTCCAGTTTAAAATACATAAGCAAAAATTCGAAGATAGTCTTCTTTAAAATGCTTAGTGTCTTTGTCCTTCTCAGAACACTAATTCTTCCCAAAAGGTAAGTTCAATTTTAAAACAGAGAAGATTAGCCCTAACATTAGGCTGAGTGAGGTGGCCACCTCAAGCAACAGGTCTGGTGAGACAAAAGGCAGAAGACTGTTGGTAATTTGTTGTTATTATTATTATTATTGTACTTTTACTCTCATAAGGGGGAGAGACGTGTAGAGGATTTTCTGTCTCGCAGAAAATAATGTGGATGACTTAAGATACTATGGGGTGATGAAAGGCATCATTTGCTACTCTGCCTCAGACATCTGAATATTTGAATTATGTCAACCTTTACTGTGCTTTATGAATACAATTTCCCAAAAAGTAAGAAGGATGATCATGGAGTTGCATAGTAGAGAAAGTCCAAAGAAAAACAGCATGATACTTACCTGTTCATCAGCTCTTGAAAGACATCACTTCGTATTGGAAACACAAAGGTGTTAAGAATCGATTTTAAATATTCCAAAGAAACAAATCCACTCCGTCCAACATCATACGCTCTGAAAGCTTTCACAATATCTTCATAGGCTGAACGCAGCTGCAAAGAATACGATTGTGTTCCTGCTAAGATTATCAAGTCTATGAAGCTTTTTTGAGAAGACAATTATATTCTTTATAAACTTTCAAATTCTACCCGGCCAAATATAGTCATAAAGGTTGCCCTGTGTGCTCTGACCAACATGTTATAATAACTAGGTCACAGCCTTCCCCAATATAAAAATTCAACTGACAAGGTATAGCTGAGTTTCAGAAGGAGGATAACCATTTCTTACTACATTTTACTTAACCTCCATAATGCAAATCAAAAGAGAACTTCCCACTGGAATCATCAGTGCCATAAGTAAGGTTATTAAAAGAGATCATTAGAATCATACACTGGAACAGAAAATGCTGGAGTGCATGGTGTTTAAGACAGCACTATAGCAGTACAGTGGGCCTTCCACTTTTGCAAGGGTTTGGGATGCAAGGGGAATAGGAGCCTGGAGCCCCGGCATGGAGAAGAGAGACACATCCATGTCTTCCCTCCCAAGGCTCCTCTTCCCATTTGCTTGGCTTTTGCCTAGGCGCAGAGAAGGAAGGTATGTGTATGCATTTCCTCCCCATGCTCCCCCATCCCATGTACTTCTCATCTGCCTGAGCATGAGGAGGGAATGCATGCATGTGCCTCGCAAACAGTCAAATCTGTGAAGGTCAATCCACAAATGTGGAGGCAAGACTGTACTTCAGAATTATGGGTGAAAACAGAGAGGTGACTGTTAGTCATACATAGCACAGAACCACTGAAAAGAGTGGGACTGAAGTCAGGCATATCTAACTGTGGATTTTAATCAAACACACCAACGTAAAAGAACTATAGAAATGGGAATTTGCTGCCATTCAATGGTATCATTAAAGGTATTATCACAGATGACTGGCAGATCCAGCAGCAAAATCTATTAACAGTGACAACGCTATTACCAGAAGTTAATCAATTTGCAGTGGTTCTGTATTCACATGTGCGTGTATGCACACACAGATTTACATCTTTTCTTCCCTAATTCCTCTCTGAATTTGGATGCTGATTTATTTATTCATTAAAATCCTATATCCAAGGATTTCAGGGAAGATTACAATTAAATCAATTTAAACAGCTGAAAACAATTTAAAATAACAATAATTTAAGCAAACTAAAACCATATGATACAACTGAACACTGAAGACAGTTTAAAGCCACCACAAATGATTAAAGAAAATTTAAAACCACTTTTTGGGTGGTTTGGAGAAAAATAATCAAGCTACAAAGGCTTTAGTAAAAAGCCATGTTTCTACCTTGTGCTGGAATTGTTGTTTTGCTTTCACTTATAAATAATGTTTGTTTCCCAAAACTGAGACTCAAGGTAGCTTGAAAAAAAAAAAACTGATGGAAGCACATACAAGAGATAAATAAATAAATATTTTTGGAATGACACTAGGGTCAGTACCAATCAGGCCTCTGAGAATAAGTTATCCCACAACTGAGGCACTACACAATTTTGCTCCTACTAGTGGGACACAGAGAAAGGGTCCACCAGAAGAACCCCCTCAAGTAGCAAGAACCCAGGCCATTTAGGGTTTTAAGTAACACCAACAGTATCGGACTGGAAGCATATTGGCAGCCACTGCAATTCCTTTAAAACTATTGTTTCTATATAGTGTTCATTTTGCATTAATGGCAGTTTCCAAGTCAACTTTGGGGCAGCCCTGTGTAGTGTATTACAGTAGTCTAATCAGGGCTTTATCAGTGCATAGACTACTGTGATTAAATTATCTGTGTTCAGCAAAGGCGGTGGAGCAGGAAAACCTGGCCCAAAGTGCTCTGAGTCATGTTGTCCACTTGAGCCTCCAGTGACAAAGGGTAGTCCTGAGCCATCTACTCTCTCACAGGGAATGCAGCCCCATCCAGAGCAAGTCACTTGCCCAATTCCCAGACCCAATAAACACTCATCCATACACCCTTTATCTTACGAAGATTCAGCTACAGTTTATTGGCTCCATCTTTACTGGCATTCATTATAGCATCCAAACACCAGTTGAACATTTATATAGCACCAGATGACTCCGGTAACAAGGAAAAATGGATCTGAATGTCGTCAGCGTACTGATGGCACTCAATCCCAAAATCCTAACTTCTCCACCCAGAAACTTCATAGGGATATTAAAACAGCATGGGAGAGAGAGCAGAATGCTGCAGCACCCTACAGCTTAAATGGAGCTGTAAGCAAATGCCATTTCTTAGAACCAGCCCTGCAGATAGGAGCAGAACCACCATAACACAGTGCTTTCTACTTCTTTCCTGCAGAGCTGGTCTGGTAGAATACCATGATCGAAGGTATCAAAAGCTGCTAAGAGATCTGGGAAGATCAACCAGGTAGTACCTCCTCTGTCTTACACCTAAGTAGGTCATCAGTCAGAACTGCCAAGGCCATTTTGTTACTCCACCCAGAGCTGAAACCAGACAAAAATGAGTCTCAATGACCATTTCCACCCAGAATGCTTGACCTTGCTCAGCCACCATGTGCTCAAGTGTCTTGCCCCAAAAGATTGTCCCTAAGCATGGTGCTGGCATGCGCAAGGTGTTTCGTCAGAAATAAAAAAAAAAATTCAGTGACCAAAATGAGCATAGATATTTAAGCTGATCAAGAAATTTCCTAACACCCCAACATGGTAGCCATTTGTTCTCCCTTGGTGAATGAAAGCCTTATCAAAGAGTTCACCTTTTCCCTAAAACTCCTTGCAGTGGCGTCTAGATGGATTTTTGTCAAATTATATCCAGGTGTCATAGGCGAGGGTAACCTTGATTCAATTTTCTTTTTTTCTGACAGCTCAATCTGTTTCTGCACTGTTAAGGAAAGCTACAGATTAGCAAAACTGCTATTAGTTATTCTTTATTAGTATTCAGCAAGAGAAAAAACACAACTCTTTCTGATTATATATTACTTTTGGACATTAACATTCATTAGCTAGTTTAACCTAGACAACTAGCCTACAAAGCAGCATGTACCCCATTTTCACATTACTAATGTAGGAAAGAGTCCATTAATTTTGCGTAGCAATTGTTTTTCTCTGTCTTGGAGAGAAAATACTCAGCACTACCCTTACTGTAGTCAGATCACATGGAGAAGGGTTAAATTTTATAATGGTGAATTAGCCTTTTAACTTTATGACCATGAGGAAGCAGCTAACAAAGATCCTATAATAGGGGCAAATGTTGCGATGAAAGAGGCAAAAATCTCACAAGGTAGATGCCAATTCTCCTCCAGATGAAATATTTCCTCCTCAGCCCATAACTGGCAGCTGCCTATGGCAACAGCAAGGCCTGAATATAGTCTCAGGAGCCCCATATCCTTTGAAGGGAGAACATCCAAAAACAGTCTGTACAAGGGCCTGCACTCTTCTCTTCTTAAGCTGAGGTGAAACCCACTGTGTGACTTTGGCCAAATCACACTCTCTTTGCCTTAGAGGAAGGCAACAGCAAACCTTCTCTGAGCAAATCTTGCCAAGAAAACTCTACGATACATCACCTTAGAGTCAAAGTAGGGAAGTACTTGAAGGTACACATCAACAAACAAATCTGACTGAAGCCCATGCCCACTGCACTGGGTCCATCCCCAAGACCAAACAAGCCATCCAGTTGGCCAGTTGAATCGAGGTTGTTCCACAATATTGCACAAATGCCAGGAAAAAGAAGGAGGCAACTAGAGGCAAGATAGCCCTACAAAGAAATGTGTTCTCTTTCTGTGTAATTTTCATCTACTTTCAACAAAATGTTCTTCCTTACTGAATATGCAAACAGTGTTATGAAAAATCAAAGCATGTATTTGACTATAGGAGCACTTTTAAAACTAAGAATTTTGTTGCTTCTATTCTATTAAAATCTACAGTACTGTGGCAATGGATAAAAGAACTGGAGTAGCTAGAGGATGCTAGTAAAAACTGTATTTATATAAAGAAATAGTTTTACTTCAACTTTTTACCAACTCTAGGCTCCTGGACTACCAAAAAAATAAGGAGTAATAAGGCAGAATAGCAAAAGTTTGTTCCTGGTTTCTCCCTAGTGAAAATGCCAGTGGAAGAATTACATTAAAATGGGTTTTATTTTTTTAGAAAAACAATAATAGTTTGCCCAAATCTTCAGTCAACACTTTCTGCATTTAACAATCCTCAGTAGTGAATCCTAAAATTTAATTCAGTAACTTTGTATGACCTCTTCCAAAAAATAATATGGTTTCTCTCATATTAACAGTACTGCATTATCCATGTGCTAACATGGATAAATGCTTGCTGTCGCTGGCATTCAAAATTTCCTTAAGGATAACGAAATTCTTAATAAAGTCCAAATTTAAACAGTCAGAGTTTGAGATCTCATTCTTTTAAAAATGGAAGTGTTTTTCTTCAATAAAATAACAAGCGTAGCAAATTACCTGAAAGTTTCATATCATTGTTCCCCAGAGCTTTTACTTTTCAAGGTAAAACAAAATCAACCACACCCATCAATTATGTTTTCTTTTCAAGTCATGATGCTCTATCAGTACAGAGATTGGCAAGACTGGAGTAGGACATTTGACTCTACAGCCTCTGGAGAACTTCTCACAAGATATCTTCTGTGCCTTACAGCTTCAATGGGAGTTAAATGAAAGCCTTTATTTCCTTAAGGATCTGGCCCATTCCTGCAAGCTATCTGAACATATCAGTCACATTTAGCTCAGCCCCCACAATTTCCCTCCCACATCATCCTCTCTGAAGACCCTTTCTTTGCTTCCCACCCCCTACATTTTGTTCGCTAATAATAATCTAACAACAAAAATGGCAAAAGATATGGAGACTTTGCAGCACTTAAAAAAAAAAAAAGGTTCTAGAGTTCAAGTAGCCCCTAAATGTTAGAAGAGGAAAGCGAGAAAGAGCAAGTACAGAAACTGGGCTAGTTAGCAGCATGGGCCTGAGCTGAAAGGTCTTTGGTTTAGATATCAGCTTGGGGAACGGCCTAGCTAGCTAGCTAGCTGTCTATTTCAATGGTGCATAGAAATCTCAAAGGCACCCATTTTGAATCAAGAGACCCTTCCATAGGGACAACTCAACCTAGTTGCTTCAGAACTGAAACAGCTTTAGGTATTATCTAAAGATATTTCAGTCACTATAATATCTTAAGTCTCATCTATGTTCTGTTAGATACAATGAAACCTTAACCTTCAGATCCTTTTCAGATGCCTTATCATGAATGTTAAGTGCTGAATGAAGGAAGGCTAAACCCATTTCCGCACTAGACTGTTATAGTGCTATGATTCCGCTTTCAACGTCCTATGGAATCCTGGGGTTTGCAGTTTAGGGAGGGGCCAGCTGGCCCCTCCCAAAACTGCAAACACTAGGATTCCATAGGACGTTGAAAGGGGAATCATAGTGCTATAACAGCCTAGTGCGGAAATGGCCTAAATGTTATTAACAGGGAGGAGGCAGGGTGAGACTTCTTCATTGGCGCCCTTTTGGTTGTGGAATAGCCTCCTCCAAAAGGCTCATTTGTTGCCTTTTTAAAGGTCATTCTGGCAGCAGACGAAGATCCTTTTATGACTAAGGCCTTTTAAATAAGCTGTAAATTTTACCATCCAGGCTCTCAATTATTGCTTTGTGTTTACTGTGCAATGCTAAACTGGTTTTATTTATTTTTTCCTACATTGGGGAAAAATAGCTGCTATGTTTTTTAAAAAATTATATTACATTTTTATGTTTTATCTTCTTTTATTTCTGTGAATCACATGTTGTCGGGTGGCCTAGCTAAATGCAATAAATAAACACACTGGTGATACTTTCCAAAAGTCGTAAGACTTAGGCCCTTTTTGCACGGCATTTCTGATGCAAAAGGGCTCCTTGAGCATCGCGCACACGTGAGGAGAGGTCCACATGACACACTCACACTTGCGCGATGCTCCAGGGCCTGGCAGGGACCACTCATGCATTTTTTCATTTTCAGCTTGAAGTCGAAAATGCTGTGCGGTCGTGCATCGCTCCAGGGCTCCACACGCACCTACCTTGCGTGCGGAGCCTCAGGAGCCGGGCCGGTCGCACTTCCTGTCCAGTGCAGGCTGGGAAGGTCCCAGGCTGCACTGCGAAAGGAAGAGGTAGGGCTCTCGCATGAGCAGGAAGCTCGTGCGGAGCTGAAGGAGCAAGGAAGCGAGATCCTCTCTCTGGAGGCTGCTCGTGTGAGCCCAGCACCACAAAAAGGTAAGGTGCAAAAAGGGTCTTAATGAAACTGTGAATGTGAGTATGTGAAACATTTGAAACGGACTACATAAATACCTCTATAGCTATTACTATCACAAAAGTGATCTCTGTAATGGTCAATTAGTATTGCATATGTTCAGAGCTGCTCAACAAACAGGTTAGTCATCACTAAAGTGATAAAGTTCTGTCTGGGCTGTATCATGCAGACTGTTGTTGTTGTGTGCCTTCAAACCATTTCCAAATCACAGGAACCCTAAGGTAAACCTATCACGGGGTTTCCTTAGCAAGATTTCTTTCGGAGGGGGCTTGCCTTTGCCATCTTCTGAGGCTGAGTGATTTGCCCAAGGTCAACCAGTGGGTTTCCATGGCCAAGTAGGGATTTAAACCCTGCTCACCAGAGTCACAGTCACTGAAAACAGATTTTCCAAGAAAAACTTTGAAATCTAGCATCCTTCTTTAGGCATGCTACACTGTCCTGGCCTCAGAGGGAGAGCAGACACAGCTCCATCATGCCTAGGGTAAGAAGCAGATGAAAGCTGCCGCCCCCAATCCCAATTGCCACTGCCCTGGCCTTGGAGGGAGAGAAGAAGAGGCAGTATCTGCTAGGTTTACTCTCTTTCTCCACTGCCATCCTCTTTTCCTTTTGTGCCATGTCTTTGTTAGATTGTAAACCTGAGGGCATGGAATTGTTGTTTTGTTCTTTTACTTGTAAAGCACCATGTACAGTGATGGTGCTATATGAAAAAACAGGTGATGATGACAATGACAACGATGTGCCAGTTTTCTTCATATGAAATGTTTCTCCAAGCAAAACCAAAATCAAATAGATGAGCTCACAACTAGGAATATGAAGTGGTGCAGCTCATACACATACTGGTTTAGTATCTTGGTGAGGAAGGATCTCAGTTTGTGGGTATTAACAGCTAGACTCTGCAGACTTGCTGATAACACTATAAAAATTTGAACATGAACCCTTTCCTGTGTGTTATAGGAATCCAGATTCCTTGTTACACAAATCAGCATGGAAAGTGGTTTCCTGTAGACAGAATACCTTGAACTGCATTAATTTATTTTTTATTTATATATTTTATTTAACAAGACCAATCTCATATTAAAAATAATGGTTATAGAGTTATAAATACAAAGGTATAAGAAACATATGACAACTAAATCATTTGAACTCTCATACTCCACCATCATATCTATTATGTAAGTATATTCTTATAATGTACTGAAACATACAGGCCCTTTCCACAACTTACCTGCGTCTGGTGCGGTCACGTGGGGTTCACACGAGCAGCCTCTTCCGTGAGGCTCTCGCGTCCCTGTTGCTTCTGCTCTGCAGGAGCTGCTGGCCAGCCGGCAGGCACCATGAAGGCTCTTCCTTCTGCAGCGCAGCCAGGTATTTTCCCTGGGCCGCAGCTCCGGAGGCTCCGCACATACGGTAAGTGCATGTGGGGCCCCGGATTGATGCACTATCAAGCACCAATTTCGGCTAAAAGCTGAAAATGATATAGTGCACGATCGGCGCCTCCTGGCCCCGGCAGTGTTGTGCGATTGCGAGGACGTCATCTGAAATGCTCCTCGCAATCCTGCGATGCTCCAGAGGCCCTTTTGCATGACAAATGCCATGCAAAAAGGACCATAGTTTAAAATCTAGAAATTTATAATTTAATTTATAATTTAAAATCTAGAAATCCCAGGCTTGTAAAACTTTCCATCTTACTCTGGACTTTGCCCAGCCCAGACAGATCTTTATTCCAAATTTTATATGTGGATTCATTCATTATTTTGAAATTTAAAAAAAAACATTTTTGGAAGAATGTTCATTTTTGTAGAAATTCTTCCAAGAAACAATAGATTCAATCTATTCCATGTTTGAAGGTCTTTGTTTATTTCTTTTCAAGTTCTTTTATAATTACGGTCAAATAGTTCAGAATTCTTTTTTGTTAAATATACACTCAAATATCTGACTTTTTTCCACTTTAAAATTAGATTTTTGAGTTAGTTCAAATTCTCCCTTTTTCATCATATTCTTATCATCACAGTTTTATCTCTGTTCATTTTAAGCCCTGTTACTTCACCATAATGTTCAAATATTTCAAATAATCTTCCTGTACTTTTTAATGCATCCTCCAGTGAGACAGCTAAGTCATCAGCAAAAGCTTGACTTTTACAGTCATTCCTTTTAATCTGTGAATCATTTCTTACTTTGTTGTTACGAACTTCTAATGTCATCAGAAAAAGCAGTGCATAGAGTGCACAGTTTAGGTTTTTCAACCATTAACCAAGATTTGAGCAGACTGGTGTTCATATGAAGCTTTAATCCAATTGCCGATTTCCCCCTCAAATTCATTCTATTAAGAATTTCTAACATAAGTTGCCAATGAACATTATCAAAGGCTTTTTCCACATCAATGAAAATTAATCCTAGTGTTTTATCTTGGTGTTTGCCATAATGTTCAATAAGATTTAACATAACTCTAATATTCTTTCCCAACAGCCTTTTTGGGAGAAAGACAGATTGATCTTCATATATCCATCTTTCCAGAATTCTCTTGAATCTTTCCACCAATACTGAAGTAAAAATCTTATAATCAGTATTTAATAAAGATATGGGTCTATACTTTTTTATATCCATTGGATCTTTATTATTCTTTGGAATCAAAGTAATATATGCATTGTTCCAGAAGTCTAGCATTTTTCCATCAAGAATTTGGTTAAATATTTTCTGCAATGAAGTGGTTAACTCTTTAAATATTTTGGAAGAAAAAGCAGTAAAACCATCTGGTCTAGGAGCCTTCACAGTTTTGCTTCTTCTAATAGTTGCTTGATTTAAAGGACTAATCTTTTCATAATATTACAGCTGTGTCTACCAGGAACAAACAATTTGTGTCCCTCCAAATGCTGCTGACTACAACTGTCATAATCTCTCACCATTGTCTATGCTGGCTAGAACATTTGAAAGGAAACATATTGCCTACACATAGTACAGAAAACGTTGGATGTCAATTCTTTTAAATGCCCTAGGCCTTATATTGTAAATAACCTAAGATTATATTGTAATAACCTAAGAAGCAACATTCTATTCGGTTTTGATGAAGCCAAGTTTTACTATTGTGTGACTCCATCTCCTTCCATATACCTACATGAATCTGTCATTCTTTTCTTCTTTTTGTCCAAATTTAAGCCAAGATACTGCAGAAACTCTTTATAATTCAATGTGTTTGTTCGACAAACACAGTATCGATTCCACAGCCTATAAAACAACAACAACAAAACCCTAAATCAAATTTATCAAAAATAAAATGATAGAAAATACACACGTTAAATATATTTCTTTAATTTGTACTTTCATTTGTACATCCAGTCCAGCACTTAGTTTCACTGGTCAGCCATGTGCCACTGGAAGGACCATAAGCAGCACCTAAGGCCAACAATTTTTCCCTCTAGATCCTGAACATGCAAGTGGATGTAATAGTCTGCTAACTTCTTTCTCAATGAAAAGCAACCATTAAGATTGCCAGTTTGAGTGACAAGGTGTGGGGAGAAGAAAATATTTAAGCCTACCCTAGTAATTGTTCTTCTACTGGAAGTGCTGGTCTCCCCCATTTTTGTTTTTCTATTGTGTGGCAGAGAACGATACACACAGCCTTTTCTCCTTAAATGGAACAATTTTGACTAGGTAAACTAGTCAGAGAAGAAAGCCTTAGGAACACTTTCTGTCATTTTTCTCAAAGTGGCGGTCTTTTCTGTCTGCTTTTCATTACAAATAAACTGAAAGCCTGCTTCATGTCTTACACATTACATGGCCCTACTATAAAGACGTACTGTTTTTCTCGGAATCTAGAGGTTACAATGAGTTATTAAAAGTTCACAACTGGAGCTTGCAACAAAATTTTGCAGCAAGTGAATGCCCCTGTTCAGAGGTATAAGCAGTCTGGAACAGGAGGCTTGTCGTATTGTTCAAGCTTTCCAGGAGAGACAGGACTTTCAGGAGTGGGGAGTAAATGACATCTTTTTTACTACTTCCTCCTACCCACCCTGCTCTCTGACCCGCTCTGATTGTGTTGGAAGGCTGCCAGCTACAAAATCTGAGCATTTTATAGCCATATAGCAAGACATGAAGTTGCTGGGTTTGTTTTCCTGAAGCATCACTCTGCAGCACAAACAAAAGGTATGATCTCACATCTCACAAGCACACACAGATACGCAAAGAAACTTGCCACCACAAATATGAACATGTCAGTTTCTTATCTTTCCAACCCTCCCTATTTGTTTTCTCTGCTCACTTGCCTCTTTTTTAAAAGTGGGGTTGTCTTACCTTACCACAGACACTCCATGTCTCAACCACAGATGTCATTCATAAAAGCACTTTCCATGTGTTCTACATGTGCCAAGGTGGTCTGTGTGATTTCTGGAGAGCAGAGCCACAGGACCAGCCCTGAACAACTACGGTTCCAACTCCCAAAGTATCCTACATAGGTTGAAACCCATACGAATAGGCTTTTCCCTGCTGACATCCACAGTTCATACTCAGGCATCAAAGACAGGGATAGACTGGCAGAAGCCACATGGTCCTTTCCCTAAGCCATCACGTGAAGATTCCATACACAGAAACAGAGCATGAGGAGGTTACTTTTTCAGTCTCAAAGTCTCCCAGACAACATGGCCAGTAGTAATGCTGGCACAGGATTTCTATGCATTGTTGTCAAACTTTTCCAATCTCTGTATATAATGTAAGAAGGACTACAAGGTGCTGGACTTCATGTAAATTTCTCTTGTTCTTAGTTCATCATCTGTTCCTACAGGGTCCCCCACTCCTGTCATATATTTAAAAAGATTTTTTCTTTTGATTTACAATCATACCTGGATACCAAAACAGTTCCTCAAACATATAGAGACCACTCCTTTGCTTTTGATTGCCACTTTTCATTTCCAGACTGACTGGCACCCCCCCCCCCACCAAGTTTGCTGTTGGTAGGACTTTTTATCTTGGCAGCAATACCAGCCTCTATAAACCCTCTAAATCGGAGGCCTTCCAGAAAAGCCTGGATACAATGTAATAAATAAACATATATGCTTTCTGACGAAATCATAGCAGTGGCATAAACAGGGTTCAGATAGGTCTGCTACAGCAGGCAAAGCATCCCTCCCATTATCTGCCCCTTGGAAGTCCAGTAGGTGCAATATTAAATGAACTAAAATTCAAAACCCCACAAAGATGAATCCAGCTTGTTATTTCACACATTAATGTTGCAAATTTCTAGAACATAAATTTTATCGTTTTTATTTAGCTTTAAATGCTCCAAATAAAAAATCTGTAGTCTTTTTTATGATGTTACTTACTGCTATTGATGCAGTAACTTCCATACAAATTTATCACATTCTAGTCTTCAATGCCAAGTACAAGATTTACTGTCAAATAAAGCTACATATTGTTGTTTTTCATTGCCCAGCTTTAGAAAACCATTGCTTCTGTTTTGCAATTGCATGTACCAAATTACATGAAGAATGTTTTTGTTGTTGTTGTTATTGCCATCTAATTTTGGACAAAGTCCCATGAACACAAAAAAAAACCAAACACCAGACAGAAAGCCCAGCTAGTAAGGATGGAGTAAAATTATTTTTAAAGTTGCTGGTAATGAGAGATATAAAATATTTAGAGCAAAGCAAAACAAATAAATTGACCATCCTAATTTGTTTCATTTTTCCTGCAGGCTTCTGTCCAACTCGGTGCTTCTGCAATTGCAGCTTATTAAAACTCCACAGACCTCCCAAATGAAAGTCAGTCCAAACTCCAGGAAACACAGATACAACTGCTTACAGAGGGCTCAGTCAGCATATACATTAAAACATTTATTCTACAAACACAAAAACATGTTCCTGGCTCCTACCTGAAATCCACACTTACTCAATCCAAGCCTCAGGCTTGGTATGCTTCTAAAGCAGGAATGAGATGGAAATGGGGTGGCAGAATGGACTGAGCCGCTTTGTAAGCAGGGAATGCACCTTTGAATGTCCTGCAATCTGTAGACTAAATCTCATGGGATACAAAAAAAAAAAAAAAAAAAGCAACACAGCTTGCATAGGGATTAAATCACATCTCTTTTATCTAGTATTTTTCCTACTTACAGAGAAGGTTTACCCCCCACCCCCAGGAGATTTTTATGTCATACTCTAGTTGCCTTCTGAAACAGTGCGGCCTATTCTACCATCTCAAGACTCTGTTCCTTCATTAGCATACTCTAATGCTTCTTCGTTTGTATGTAGGTTTGGTCATTCTTTGCATGCCCATGAACTAGCACATGGCTCATCTTGTAAACTAAGGACATCCTTGATCTCTTTAACTACAGTTTATGTCCAGTAAGGTCACAAGACTGGTCCTGGCTGCAGTGTAAACCTCCCTCCACAGCATCCAAGTACAGGCCATACCTCCAATCAACTAACTTGACTGCGATACTGGGGGAGAAAGTCAGAATATAAATAGAGAAACATAACAAGCAGGCAAAAAAACTCTCCTACTTGCTCATGAGTACCAATCAAAGAGCCATTAAAATACAAGCAAGCAGGCTAACCATCTCTATCCTCCGAAACCAGAATATAATACGGGAGCAAAACAAGACTTTCTGAGAATCTTAGCTTTCACTGTCTAAAAAATGGAGCAAGTCTGCAACCTTCACAGCTCTGAAGATATGTTTGGAAGTATGCACTGGCAATGTATGATGAGACTGCAGAAACTAATGAGGCGGCTGAATAAAATTTCTAGAGGTTGGGAGCTGGGACTTCAGTGTCCTGCATAGCTCTTGCCTATTTTCATCATTAGCAAACTATGGACAAGTTCTACAAAAATAGATTCAACCATAGAATAAGTTTGGCAAAAATATGCACAATTACTCAGCCCCAGGTTATAGAACTTTGCTTTCTTTTTCATTTTTTTGAAAATAGCAAAATGTCATTCCACAGTACATCCCTCCACCTCCACCTCCACTCCAATGGCTGGTGCTAAAAGGGACAGGGAAACACAAAGTGTGGTGACATCACAACTGCAATTAACATTATATTTTAGAGAAAATGGGGGCTGACACAGTTTTTAACAGCAGTCCTGTACCTTTCATAACATTTAAATCCTAATAACCAGTAACACTGATAAATCATAGCTTGATGATCCTAAACACGACTTGTGTTGGCAAGAAACATGAGAGTAATAGTGGGTATGGTAGCTTTAATATGGATACAAGGTAGGTTTTCCCACTGCGCTTTACAATAATCCTTAACTTGGCCTTTACTTACTTTTCATACTCACAATCTGTCATCTTAAAGCAGTTGACTTCAAGAATTCTTCTCAATTCGTGTCTCTGTATCTGCCCATTTTGATTGTAGTCAAAAAGTCTACAGGTCTTGATAAAGTGTTTCATCTTTTTGGAAAGCTATACAACATTTATAAAACATTCTCACTAAAATAAGGTGCAAACAGTTGAAGTTCAGAAGTTCACTGAGCAAGTGTGCTGATATCAACAGCAATTTTTATCTATTTCACAAAACGCAAACACACAGACTTATCCCCACAAAATCTTTCTTCTCCTCTGTCTCCCTCTCAAGTATTAAAAAAAACACTTTGTATCTAACATAGTTGTAACTGTTTCTAAAAGTTATTTGGGGGTGTCAAAAGTTCTCTTGTACGAAGTAGAAATTATTGCAAATAGTACTGGTTTCTGTGAAGCAAATGAGCAGTTCAGAAATGATACCTTTGTGCACCTATTGAAATCTAAAGATTTACCAAAAAGGAATTGCGCTAAAATTGCCAAGGGTGGGTGAGTGTTCCTATATACACTAAATATCTGGAAAATACTAGCATTCTGCATAAGAGAAAGTGAATATCTTTTTTTCTGAAAAGGGACAAGAGGAACGTTAACACTTTTACAAAATTGTACTAAAGATGAAATCTGTAATATTTGCATTCCTTTTTTCTTTCTGTATCTGTACAAAACTATACAGCAATATACTGGAGAGTGCCTATCAAAAGTACAAGTACGAGGCTCCACAGCTATCTTTAGGTGCAATTTCCATTTCAATCTCCCCCTGTTTGCAAGTAAAATCCTTGGTAATAAATGCAGCTTTCTACCCAGCATTTCAGAGAAGCACTGAGGAGCTGGTTTTTTGAAAGACAAGGATGTTCACTCTGAAGTCATATCTGTGCCTTCAAGAGGTGGGGAAACAAGAAGCCAAAAGGATGACATGTATCTGTTACAGAGGTAACAACATTTTTGAAAACCAAACTAAAATCTACTGTTTGAAGGTGCTCCTCGTTAGGGAAAGAAGACATATGTATCTGTGTGTGAATATACACACACATCCCATCTGTGTCAAGGCCATCCAACTCCCGATGTGTTTCAGAGATTTCACTGCATTGACATTACAAAGATGAGAGCATCTCTTTCTTAGGTTACGTTGGTTCCCTCAAGAAGGGTGTTTATAAAGTTGATAAAAATATACTGTATGGCAGAGCTTCAGCAACTAAATGCTATTCCTTGCTTGCAGAGAAGATGTGGCCAACCCCTCGTAGTTGTGGGTTTCAGTGGCCTTCCACTTGACCTCCAAGCGCTGCACCCCACTGCACTTCCCCGTATGCACTGTAGGGGAACAGAATGCCTATAGGGAACAGAAATGTGGTGAAGTGCCTCTTAGGATGCAAGGTAGCCATTCCCAAGAAAGCCACAATGCCCCCCTTCCCACTGTCTTCCTGCCAGCTGGCAAAGACCTTTTTATTCCAACAGATTTTTTAAAAAGAAGATTTTTTCAAAAAGGGGAGGCATGAATGATGTAGTCTTTTAAAATGAACTGTTTTAACTGCTTTTTATCTTATAGTGGTAATATATCTTTTTAAAGTGTAGTTTTAAATCATTTAAACACTGTCATTAATAGAATGAAGGTATATGATATCAAGATGTTGCTGCCTAAGGAGATACCCACCAGAATGTTGCTATGCTTTTTTGATTGTCAACCTGAAACAAAACAAGATTCAGTTCAGATGAGAAAGACTAGAAGGTATCTCCTTTTCTTTCAAGCTAAGACTACTCAAAAATGAACACTGTACAAAAAGTCTAAAGAGTTTGTACAGAAGTACAAGAAAGAACTGGAGCAACCTGGAAAGTGTGAAGAAGATGATCAAGAGGATCCATTGGATCTAAACTTGGCTAGAGACAAAGACAAGGCATTAGATGAAGAAGAAGAAGTTAGAGGCACAGAAGATCTGGACTTTTCTAACTTCTTTGTGGTCTGTGTGGCTCATACAAATAGGGTTTACTGCGCACAGTGCCCAATTTGGAACTTTCTAGAGCTGTTATACCAGTGTTTTGGTGTTAGCCCCTCCTGCTTTGGTCCCACTGGACCAGCCCAATTTCAGGATCAAACCCTCAGTTCCTTTTCATCTGCCACAGCATCAGCATCAGAAATAAGATGTCATGCCACCATTGCGGGACACATACAGGACGCTTCTCAACAGCCACAACGCAGAGACATGAAAGACAATACTTACTGCAGCCAATGTAGGTGAAAAAGAAGACTCAGAGCATTTATACAGTACAGACTCATCAATTAAGCAAACAGCTGTGGGAAGCTCTCAGCTTGTATTAACAGAGACAAGAATGAGAGGAAATGATTGCAGGTAACCATTCTATTGGGGGTAGAAATATGGCTATGGTTGGATTCCTTGCTCATGATCCTAGAAACACTGATCTTTGCCTTGTGTATGGACTTCATTACTGGACTGTAGCTCTAGATTTACTGTGGACTCGGACTGCAAAACCATGACCAGTTTGCCTAACGAACTGCTATAAACTTTGCTTGTGGCTGCTGATAACAGACTTATTAGAGAGCTGTAAGCCTTGGCAGGCTGCCAGGACAGAACAGAACAGTACTGAGTTGTATTGCTTGTTTTTCTGTCTTTTCAGCTTTTGACTCAGCTTCTCTCAGCATTTTTGGCTTCTTTGATCTGTCTTCTCTTTGGTAAACTCTCATGGATTTTGGTATTCAGACTTGGACTGTTTTAGCTTTCTCTCTGAATCTAAGCCTTGCTTTCTTGGGGTCCTCTAAGAAGTGATCCTCCTGCACCACTAAAATTCCCATCACTGATGGGCATTCTTGTTGCCTTTTATACCTTGGTGAAGGCCACAATGGCAGATCTTGCATGCACTGTAAGACTATGGCCCTTTCCGCAACGCACCTTTTCACGGAGCTGGGGTGCGGGGATTGCGCGAGCAGCCTCTAGCGAGAGGCTCTTGTGTCCCAGTTCCTTCAGCTCTGCAGCTGCCATCTGCTCATGCAAGAGCCCTGCCTCTTCCCTCCCCAGTGCAGCCTGGGAGTTTTCCAGGCTGCCCTAGGGCAGGAAGCGTGAGCGCCGCGGCTCCGGAGCTCCACACGCATGGCAAGTGCATGCGGGGCCCCAGAGCGATGCGTGATCACACAGTATTTTTGGCTCACAGCCAAAAATGACAAAGCTCATGGTCGGCGCCTGCCAGCCCCTGGAGCATTGCACGGTTGCGACTGCATCATGTGGACTGTTCCCCACATTCACGCAATGTTCGAGGTGTCTTTTTGTATGGCAAATGCTGTGCCAAAAGGGCTTATGACTCCACAAGCCTGTATGAATCAGTCCTCAAGACTGAAGGTGCTGCTATATGACCAGACTTTAACTGTTATTGACGCTCTGTCTACCTTGAGCAGATCCTCAGTTCTGCACTCTTCCTCTCTGCCAACCACTATCAATTCTATGGTCCAAATGGCCACTAAACAACACCTCCAAAAGTCATCTTTGAAGGATAGGGCTAAACAACCAGCATCCAATTCTGCCACTGGTACAAATACTTCCTTGAAACAGGGCATGTCCTGTACCAGGTTTCCACTGACGCTGGGAAATTCTCTTGAACTGAAAGCTTCTTCAATGCACTGTCCGGAGGAGCATCATCATAAGAGGAAGGCTAAAGAAATCCCTTGCCCAAGTAGCCTTCTCTTGTGGTTGAAGCTGAGTGCTTCAATCATTACAACCCTTGCCACGTCATCCTTTGGTTTCAGACTCCTAACTTCCTCCTGCTCAACACTCTCAAGAGATCATTCATGCAGTGACAATTTCTAAGCATAAGATTGTTGAGTCTCTGTCTCAGCTGTCTCTCAATAAACCACAAGTCTCCACTCCTGCAGTTCAGGTCACAAAGAAGGCTATTCTTCCACCTTCTCCATGTCTGGCAGATCATCACTGGTGTTCAACATCCTTGTTTTCAGACTTTTCCCATTCTTCCATGTCTTCCTTGTCTAATTCAAGAGCTTGTTCTTGTACCTGTAGACACAGACCAGCATGAAAGCTGCTCAGGTTCCATCCAAGAGGGCAGTGATTTAAGAGAATACAGCCATAAGGTCTGTGACAGTTGGCATCAGCATGGATATGGTTCTCTGTATTATCCTGGCAGGAACTGTTGCTTCTCTGAGGAAGTCCTTGTTGACTACAAATTAAACTTGTACTCCTGGTGACACTATTATCCACCCCATCACCACTATGACTACTCCTACCAGGATCATAGTACTTCTGAGTATTGTCATGCTCACTGTTCACCTCTTCTTAATCAATGCTGTTAGCATTGCCATATGTCTCCTGGTGTTGACAATCCTATGCACTCTTCTGAACATCACCACAGGTCTTGGCCTCCACATCAGGCTCAACTGAACTCTCCTCCATCCAGATTGTACTATGTTCCTATGGTTCCATAGCCAGCTCAAGAGGCTCCACAGGTTCATTTGCCTGAACTTGTTGCCTCACATACTACATCTTTGGTTTCTCCTTCTCATGCTCATTCTCCAGTTTCTCCATCACTTTCCTCTATCTTCCCAACACTATTGTTCTGACTCCTCTGCCTCAGACTCTGATTCTGCTTCAACCTCTTCATCTTCAGATGTTCTGGTAGCAAGATTCCCTCCTTAGGGAACATGAGGCTGTTTCTGTGATTAATGACATTCACTCCTTTGCAGAGCAAACAATTAGAATGGTGAGAACCCTGCAATTTGACATGAGGCCACCAGAAACTGACCCAGAAGAGCTGACTTACTGAAGACTCCAAAAGTAATCACCCCAGCTTACATACTGTTGGTGCCTCCCTTGTTGAAGATCACCTAGAGATCCTGTTCCAGTCCTTCCTCATTTCAAACTACATCCAAAAAGATTCAAACTACATCCATGAAGGTGTTTGAATCTGGCTCAGATTGGCTGTCACAGCATCAAAACTTAACTCAGTTCAGTTCAGTTTATTGTATTTTAGCAACCAGCTATTATACAAAAATATACAAAGTAAAGGGAAAAGTCAAATAAATTAATTTACATATAATAGTTAATCTATGATAGATGAATCACTTTCCCTACCCCCTACTTACACTTTATAGCACATAATTGTAAGGCCTTAATGAGAAATTTAGATGTTCTAAAAGATACATATTTCACAGCATCAGATAACAGAAAACAGACCTTCACAAAAGAAGAACTTCTCTTAAGAGATTTCAGTAAAGAACAAATATAATAATTCCTAAGATCGTTATAAATAGGGCATTCAAGCAATACATGAGTTAGATCTTCTGTTGAGACATTGTTGCAACCACATACTCTGTCTTTCATAGGAACACTCTTACAGAAGCCCATCCAAGCTGCCAATGGAAGAACATTCAACCTGGCATGTAGAAAGGCTAACCTCATTCTAATGTTTGGAAGATCCACCAGATAACTTGGAAGAGATAAATCCAATGGGATGAAAGAGACAAAAAATTTGTTGGATTGGCAGGATTTAAGTCTCACTCATCTGAGATTGCATCTCAGTGTCCTTGAGTCTTTGGAGAATTAATACTTTCGCTCTGTCATACCACTGAGTCAAAAGGAAGGGGACTGAAAACCCCAAATTCATGGCAAGTTGCATTTTGTACTTCCATGAATATCAGCTTGACTCTTCAAGAGTTAACAGAAGTGGCTCAGATAACTGCTTAAAAATAATTTTTAGCCAAAAGAACAAGGCTAATCATAGAGCCTCTGCTTTAATTGGCATTACACCTAATTCTGCATGGAGCAATCCTAATTTTGTAGAAGTGAGGACTGCCATAAGTCTATGCAACAAATTATTTTGTGCTCTTTCTAATATACCTAAATTGGTCAAAGCTCACAATGGTGTTCCACATAACAATTTTGGCAAGACTTTACTCTGATAAAGTTCTAAAGTGGGCTGAATCAAATTGCCCCCTTTTGTATGATAAAATCATAATAATCCATTTAAAGTTCTTTTGGCTAATGAGGCACTTGACTGAACCTGTGAAAACCATTGTTATTGCCGTTGCCATCCCACGTTTTTCGAAACAACTTGGATATCATTTTGATATCAATAATTTGGCTTTCTTTCACAACCCTTCTCCACGTGCTTGCGAGGCAACCGAACAAGCTCGCAAGACAGGCATGGCCGATAATTACTGTAATATTCCACACAATACAGGCTCACCAGAAATAGCCGTCCTGACGCTTCAGGAGACCTCAAGGGCAAGTGCTAAATTATGTATGCACGCAACTCACAAAGAACTCCCTGCCCCGAGCAGGCAGCTTGATTAGAAGTGTCCTCACCTGTCAAGCAGTCTACGTTTGCATTGTCAATTCAGAACAAATTCAATCATGCTAAATTCTGACCTTTTGGAGACTTTGTCTCCAGCTTAAAACTCATTGTTTTTCCCGAATGCGGGATAGTCTGTGGTCACATTTCTCTCTATAAAAACCCCAAGTTCGAGCTCCTTGTCGGAACTCTCGTGCCTTGCATCCCAAACTGCTGCCGCCCCGTCTGGCGAGCCTCCCCTCAGTCCCACGTACTGAGACTACGCACCTTTGAACTTTTGCAGTAATCTACCTGGGCTTCAGGACAGGTGTCGTATCACCCCAATTCAACAATCCCTCTTCAAATTCCCTCTGTCCCACTCAAACCTTTATTTTTCTATAGTTCTCTGAGTGATTGTGTTTGTATTTTTAATAAAGATCACAATTGTTCTTATAACCTGGTGTGCTTCTTGGCTTGGCCTGACCCCGTAGACATTGGGTAAAAGATTCTGTTGCCCTGCCTCTTGTATTGCTAGCCTGTGCTCTTTGACTAATTTCTCCAACTTGTTTAATTGAGAGTGCATTTAGATGTCCCTCCCGGGACCCCCAGAAAACAGGGTAACACCATTTACCAGTCCATTTAAAGATGACACCAAGATATTTAAAGGAAAAAACTTACTTATTCCCATCAAGTAGCCAATTATAGATTTTTTTTAGATTTACCAAATACCGTAACTTTTGGCTTTTTTGGTAATTGATGGAGAGAAGTTTGTTCTTGCAGTATAAACTGGTTCAGCATCTACGCAGGCCTGAGTATAAGAAATCAGAATGGCACTGTCTGCATACAATAAAATGGAATATTTCTGATTTGCAATTTTGACTGGAAAATATTAGTCACCTTTTAAGAACTTAACTACATAATTTATATATAGATTGAAAATAAGTGGAGCAAGTAAACACCCTTGTCTTACTCCTTTTGTAACAAGTGTCGAGTCTGATAAATATCCTCCATCAATTTTGACTTTCAAGGATGTATCTGAATAAAGGGCCACTACAAATTTTAAGAGACCTCATAGATTGTAATTTAGTCCAAAGACATTCCTGCCAGATAGAATTGAAAGCAGCTTTCAAATCAATGAATACCACAAAAATATGCTTCACAATTCCTGCCAAATATTTATCAATAACATGTTTCAACTTAAAACAATTATCCAAAGTTGACCTGCATGAGCGAAAGCCAGCCTGTTCTGGAGCTAACAATGCATGATCTTCTACCCGGTCCTCCAGTGCATCAAGAAGAGACCTCGCATAAATTTTCCCCAAAACATCCAGAAGGCTAATTGGCCTTTAATTTGTTGGAACATTTCTAGGACCCTTTTTGTAGACTGGGATCACAATAGCAGATGACCAACTTAATGGTGTGATTCCAGAGCTATTAATTAAAGAAAACAAAGGCGTAAAAATTGGACCCCACCAATCAGGGAATACAACAAAGAAATCTGGTAGAAGGCCATCTCCTCCAGGTGCTTTATCTTTTTTTAATCTGTCGCAGCATCCAAACCGTAATTCTATCATGGCTGATGCTGCCCAATCCAACACTGCTAAGAAATATCTTATGAGCTTAATTAATAGGGAGAGAAGAAATGTGGACATTTTGACAAAAAAGTTTTACCTGACTGCAGTTTTGTCATTCTGCATTGTGAACTATGAGGCCTGCATGTCTGTGTACCTACAACTTCTTTGGGAACACGACACCTCTTCTTGCCAAGCTTTCAGATGAAGATAGATGACTGACAACCACTGTGCAGATGGAGGCATATAACCCTGCTTCTCAACAACACACTATGGTGAGACATGTGATTGACTGTAGCATCAAGTCTCTAGCTATCGCAATCACCATGTGCCATCATGCTTAGCTATGTTCCTTGGGGCTATCTCACCAGGCTTGTAACAACATCAAGGACCTTCCTTTTAATGAATTTGGACTCTCCAAAAAAAACCCAACAACTGATGACACTTTAGAACACACCACAAAATGTGTGCTATTACAAAAATGTCGGCCTTCTGTTACAATCCACCTGGTCAAGGTAACCTTCAGGTTCAAAGCATTCCTACAGTTCTGCCAGAACTCAACATCCCAGGTCTTCCAAACCTCTACTGCCACCAGTATGCAAAGCTTTTGTTACCTTGTGGCCTCAGCACTACCACAAGAAGTCATCTGATGCTAAACGCTGTCTTTGACTTCTCTCCCAACTTTCTTCCTACCAGAACTCCTTTCAGCAACAGACTCCATTCCTATCACCAAGCTTGGTCCACCATCACCACTGATGCTCAGATCTTGGATATAATCAACAGACACTATGCCATTGAATTCCATGACCATCCTCATATGGATATAGTCCAAATCACCCCTCCTTCTGCCCCCTGATCTCCTGAAGAGCGCAATCAAACCTGTACCTTCCCTCTCCATCCTGCAGGTTCTTTTCCTGCTATTTCATTGTTCGAAGAAAGATGGAGGTCTTCGTCCTATCCTAGACTTGAGAGACACAAATTTGGTCATCCACCCCAGGAGGTTCTGAATGGTTACTCTGAATGTGATCCTGCAAAAAGAGAGTGGTTTGCGATATTGGATCTCATGGTTATCTGTTTCCATATTGGTATCCACCCATCACATTGGCAGTCTCTCTGTTTTGCCATTGGAAAATGCACTTATAACTGCAAGTAAGATTTTTGAAGCAATTAAGAAGATCAAGACTGGAAAAGCACACAGTCCAGATGATTTATCAGTGCCTCTACTATGAGTATTTTGAAGAACTGCTTTTTTACCTTTACAGAAATGATCTAATTCAATTTTTGTGGACAGAGAAGATATTCAAGACATGGAAAGAGGCAGCTATAGATTTAATTCTGAAAGAAAACCACAACCTGATAATGACAAAGAAATATAGGTCTGTTTCATTATGGAACAATATTAATTTAAGATTTTCACAATGGTTTTAGTAGAAAGACTGAAGAAAATCCTAGAAGAGCTTATTCATAAAGACCAATCTGGATTTCTGCTGAAAAGACAGCCACCTGATAACACTAGATGGGTCCTGGACATTTTGGAATATCTAGAAAAACATAAACAAAAGCTGGCAGCACTTATCTTTTAAGATGTTGAAAAAGCTTTTGACAGTCTGAATTGGGACTTTTTGTTTGGAATTTTAGAAAAGATTAGCTTTGGCAATATTTTAATCATATGGATTAAGCCAATTTCTAATACACAGAAAGCACAAGTTTCGGTTAATGGTACATTGAGCAAACCATGTGATAAGCAAAATGGAATAAGGCAAGGATGTCCATTCTCCATTTTCCTGTTTAGCTTAGCCCTTGAATGTAACATATACCAATAACCTGTTTGTGTTTTAACTTTTTTAATTGTTGAAATTCATTTTTTATTGTTTTATTGAAAATCACCTTGAACACTCACTGAGGGGAGATACCATTCAAAAAACATATGAAATTAAGAAATAAATAAAAGACAACGTGCAAGAACTATGGCAAGTGAACACGAACATGAAATATTCTCAGTCCAATACAAAGGCATCCCATTATGACTTCACAATACATTCAGGGAGCACTTCTTGAAACAGCATGGGTAAGTTCTCCAAAATACATATGTACAGTTCTTCTGAAGCCCAAAGCCATCCCATTTTTACCTCACGAACCTAGGGACCACTCTGTATGATTCTTTACAGTCGCCTGTTGACTTATGGCAACTCCATAAGAAAACCTCATGAAGTTTTCTTAACCAAGGAATACTCAAGAGGCGATTTTGCCAGTTCCTTCTTCTGAAATATAGCTTACAGCACCTGGTATTCATTGGCAGTCTCCTATCCAAGTATTAACCAGGGTGACCCTGTTTAGCTTCCAAGATCAGTGAGAAGGTGGTGCCTTTAAGGTATTTAGGCCTCACTACCCAACACAAACAGAATGGGACAACTCCCTTTCTCTGAATGCATGGCAAGCATACATCAGTATAGTGTGTTTCTAATTAGGGTTGCCAGACTGAAAACTGGAGCAGGTACCCATACCTCTAATAGTTATGCAAAAGAGAGAATTTCAGCAGATGCTTCTTGTCATATGACTGGGTAACATGCAATATTTGCTGAAATTCCTTCTTCTATACAAACTATTAAAAGAACAGGGGCAAAGGGATTGCAGGCTTGCTTTCTTTTTCATTAAATAAAGGAAAAAGAAAAATAATGTTCCTAAGCAATAAATATACCCATGACTTATTATCACCTTATCTCTTACACTTGGATTCAATTGTACAAAATCTTTTTTTTATTTTTGTAATTGTCCCCATGAAGGCTAAAAGGAAGGATTTTTTTTTGCCACTCAATACACATGCACACAAAAACACAAACACAAACTATAGAAGGGCACAGCTGTGCACATATGAAGTGCTATTCAGCAACAAATGAATTGGAACAAAATAAGTACTGAGATTGTTATACTCTTAGTTTTGGCTCCATATTCTCAGTAGCACAGTCTAACTTGTCACTTTATATTGATTCCATCTGTTTACACTCAGCTGAGGATTGGCTTCCTACAGCGAACGTTTCCTATTTACCAGCTGGTAAAAATGGGCCAAACCAGATAGGAAAGAATTAGATTATTTTCAGATCCTCATAAACATAAAATGGGGGGAGGAGATTAACAGGGAAAGCTAGTGGGGGAGAAATGGCAACAGTGGAAAAAAAGAGTGAGTGATAGGTGGTGATGATATGATAGTACCACTTGCTTGCTTGCTCTTCTGCCTCCTCCACCTTTTTTTCCCCCTTCTTCTTCCCTGTTTCCTATAAGCCTGCTTTATTTGCTCTGCCAATATAAAGAGGCCTTATGTTGGCAAAAAGATATTTACTCCTTAACATACTGTTGTTTATTGCATCTGCAAAGGCCCTGTTGGCATAATGCTAATTAGATGCCTCCTGCTGATCTCTGTAAAGAATAAAAGTGAGACAGATCTTAAATCAGACCTGCATAGCCAGACAGCTGAATCAGACCCTACATACGGTAGTCACTAGCCACATATGATGGTCCACCTAAGAGCATTCACTTGCTTTTTAAAGCACACAGAAAACTGGGCTGCCCCTACATGAAGCAGAGTGAGGCAACTACCTCAGACGGCAGATGCTGGGGAACAGCAATGGCAGTACCTTGGCTGTTTCTCTTGAGCTTCTTCACAATCCTCCTCTGTTGAAAGTCAGAGCTGCACCTGCCAACCAACTTCCCTTCTTCCCCTAAAATGGTCTATTGCCCTCAGGTATCATGGCAAAGACCATTCCTGTGGACAGTCCAGTCAGCTTTTGCATACAGAGTAGAGGAAGGAGCAAAATTTTCCCTCATCTCATGCACCAATATGGTTTGGGTGGATCCTCACTGAACATTAGGAGATAATGAAGAAATGTCATCTGTAGCCCTTTTCTTTAATATCAGGTTTTCAATGGGGATAAGGTGAAAGTCATGTGGGAGACAGTGGAAGGGTTTCGTTATATGAAACCCATCTGCACCATGAAGTAGTACAGTCACAACCTATCCAGTTGTGGCACTAGAACTGTTGAGAATTAAACTGCAAGTACACTTTCAGCTACAAGGCACAGCAAACATGGGGAGAGGAGGTATCCTTTTCACTGCTTCCTTGTGAGCTTCCAAAAGCCTTTAGCTGTTGCTCTTGACCACAGAATGCTGCACTATCCAGATCTTTGATCAATCAAGGTCACTTTTACTCTTTTGATCAGAGAGATTCTAGGCTTCTTGTGTTTTGAAGTGAAATTCCACCCCCAACATGCGAGTTATTTACCTATACCAACTGGGAATTCTGAGCAAAGTCAGATGTCCCTTGGAGACTTTAGACTTAAGAGGTCTAGGGTAACATCTCAGGGATGTTTCACACAGTCCCAATAGTACCATCATCATCATCATCATCATCATCATGCAATTATGGTACACAGTGCTTTATGAAGTCACTTACACTAAAGCAGAAGATCTCTGTCCCAATGAGATTATAAAGTAAACCCTAATAGATGTCCAGCACTTGAGGATTTGCAAGTGGTTTAGACACATCCCTGCATTCACCCCTCAGCTGAAGCTCAGAATTCCTGAAGAAAATTAAACACAGAACATAACGCCCCCACCCCTTGAATGCTTAACTGCATAATTTCACTGCCCAGTCTCAGTGACTGACATAAATGTACATCTGTTTGATGGCTGATGGACATCTGTACATTGACAATTAATTGCTATATGAATAATTAATGTGACATTTTGCAAATGAGCAAGTGGCAGGATCATCCAAATCCTCATTTTGACTACCTCTCCTCTTTATTTCTTTTAAGTTTTTGCTCTTTTTAGAAAAATTAGACTGCTAAAAAGATTATAAAATTTTGGATTAAACTGCACATCAGTTATATTTCAGACTTAAATAAATAAATAAGCATAAACTCTTATAAATTAAATTTTCTGGAAGCCTAACTGGGACCACGGGGA
The DNA here is from genome assembly GCA_948472985.1 of Iguana delicatissima. Taxonomy (NCBI): domain Eukaryota; kingdom Metazoa; phylum Chordata; class Lepidosauria; order Squamata; family Iguanidae; genus Iguana; species Iguana delicatissima. The sequence continues at coordinate 526,639 of CAOKZL010000954.1, forward strand.
ATATTTCCAATTCATAAATATTGCAGCAGAAAGATAGTTTGGCTGTTTCATTTATGGTGGGAAAATGCAAGTGTGACTCTCCTATTAGCTCTGCATATACAGCCAAGTTGAAGAAAAGTGATGGCAGCAGTAAAAAGTATCTTTGCATGATGACGGATCAGCAGTGAGGAAAGACAATCTTGGAAACAATCTGTCATGACAGCTCTGTGATATATGAATGTCTCACACAGTCTAGGATGATTGATACAGTCATTCTTCACCAGAGAAAGATGCTGGCAACTGTCTCCAATATAGATACATGTGGGCGTGATGGCACACACAGTGCTTGTGCCAGAGTAGCTACGCTTGGCAACCAGGGCCACTTCATTCTGTTATATTGCAGCTGCACTGGAAAATTCACTTCCTACTGAATACCAGGCCTGAAAAGTTAATGGCAACTTGGTTTGCTTTTGGTGCATGAAATGCATATCCTTATATTCAAGGTGAGCAATGTCCAGAATGAGGCGTGTGGTTTGCCAGCTGTGTGATCGCAAACCTCTTTCTGGGGACTGCCTACACCTGGATGCCTATAGGAAACTGAACACATATCCTCCCCCAGTTCTCAGTCCGTTACAGAAAGCTCTTTCATGGAAAGGAACAGGGGGAGGGAGGGAAGAGGAAAGACAGACACAGGCCTGTTCTCTGGCCCTTCCTCTAGGTCATATGTGGGAAACGTGTGGCCTTATAACTGTCATTGAATTGCAACTCCCATCCATTCCTCGTCAGCACTAATAGCGAGGAGTGCTAGGAGGGGCAGTTCAATAATATCTGGAATCCTCATGACTCCAACAAGATTTTCCTCCATTGCTTCTGAGCATCTCTAAAGCCAGGAAACAGACACTGAGATATTGAGGGAAAAAGCTTTTTGCAACAGGCATAGTGGAAAGTTAAAAGCAGCAAGGGCTTTTATTGTTTCCAAGGCCCAGCACAGAAAGTGGTGCCTTGGGCTCCCTGAGTTCTCTGTGCACCTTAGAGAACTTGGGAGAGATCCACAGAGACCGCCAACAATGGCTAGCCTTCAGGGCTAGAAAAACTGTAGACTTCACTAAGGGTCATAGTTACTTGTTGTACAGCACCTTCTCTCGTAAGAGGCATTCCAGCTGACTTAATGTTCTTGTCCGGCTCTGTCCAAGATTACTCCACCTAACAACAACAACATCAACAATAACAACAATTAAAATCATCATCATCATCATTATCAAGGAATAATCACAACAAATAATGTTGGAGGCCAGCAAAGCCTATCAAAATGACCTCACTTACAATGTTCCTTTTAAACTGCCATGAAGAAATGAAGCTGGGCAGAAAGGCTAGAGTGCTGCTTCACCCTTTTCACCTACATTATTTTATTAACATAATTCACATTCCACCCCACCACCCAAAAGTGTTTAGCTGACATACATGCACATCAGTACTTAATACAGGTTTAAGATTTAAACATCTCCCTTCTTCAGCATCCAATTGGTCCCTCCCAGCCCTACAGTTGCGTTCGTCTAAAGACATGTGCCATGCTGAGGTGGGGAAGGAGATTTTAATCTTCCAGTGCTTTATCCAATCTGGCCCAGACAGTTCAGGTTTTAAGATGGGCTCAAAAAACTGCAAATGTACTCTGAGAAATCTTTTTGTCTGTCCTTGGTCTGCACAAAGTCCTGAGTTTAATTTTGTTCTTTTATCTGCTTGCCTGTTTACTTATTTATATTGAACACCATACCTGTACACAGATATCTACAACTGAAGATGTTTACTTTAAAAAGGTCACAGGTTTTAACTAGGTTGGTTTATTCAAATATTTGTGCAAGGAGGGACACTCAAACAACAGGGGCAGATCAGCGTATATCTTAAATCAATATGCAGCCAACATTGTTGACTGTAGTCTGGGAAAATTATACCTAATAAGTTTGTTTTTGTGATATCACAGATCTCTATGTTGTTTTTGCTAAAACAGTTTCTCTAGAAACTGAAAACAATAGTAGTTCACAAAAGTAATGAGGCTATGTATCCAACATGCCAGCTTTGGTGTATGAAGTACCGGAGAGCTGCCAAAAGTAATACACATGTTAATTGTGACTCCCTGTCAAAGGAATTTTGAAAGAATTGGGCAGTATCACCTGACCTACTCTCGATCCATCTAGTAGTGTGAAAAGTTTTCCTTGGTTAGTCTTCTGCAGTTCTATCCTTTGCACAGAAGTGGATAAACAAATTGTCATGGCATAATGCCATGTTTACTGAGATCTCTAGGCCAAGTGGAAGGGACAAGCAATAACGTAGGTTTACTAGACGCATGAAGCAGAAGTTGATGACAGGGAGCTGTACCACTTCATACAGTAAGATGTCATTTTCAAGTGATTCTCCTTGGTTTTTTTAAAAAGTCAACCCTATCAGAAAGTTTTAAAAAAACAGATTGCAGACTGCAGTTGTTTTTAACCTACAGGGAGCAGTTTTTGCTTTTTTTATACAGGTTAGCAATCAAATAGGTGAACCTTTATCTGCAGTCCGTAACAGTACAGCCTAAATTTGTACAATCTAAATATCTCATTCTCCTATGTGTCCAGAACAGACCATAGATATGTTTAAAGCTGGACTGCATAAATCTACTGACAGCTATAAGCAAGGTAAAGTGAAACCTCAGTGTTCAGAAGCAATTGCTTCTTGATTTCCAGCTTCTGCTAGGAGCAACCAATGGAGGCCATCCTCATGCCCTGCTCATAAAATCTCAAGCAACATCAGCCTGGTTGATTATATGAATAGAAGGCTATATTGATCTGATCCAGCAAAGCAGTTTCCTTCTATAAAAAACAGGCTCATGTCAAGTTTTCTCCTTCTTCCCCATTGTGGCTAATTCTACTTACTGCATGTCATAAAGATGTCATATGATTATGTAATCATGATGTACATTTCCCCGTCCTGTTCCACATAACTGGCTGCCATGCATGGAGGTGGGAAAATATACATCTGATGAAATCACGGTATGGGGGAAAGTGAATATGAATATATGAAGGGAAAAAGAATTCAGCACTAGCCTGCCATTTTCAGTGGTGCACAATGTTCTTCATTTTGTGTACTTCTATGCTCAAGGTATCATTCCTACTGACTTTGAAACAGAAGTAGTTAGTTCACAAAAAAGTTCTTACTTCATGCACACAGGGTCAGCTGGCTTAGCAAATTTTGATAGGAACTCAAGATAGGGAACAGAAACTGTGCTACTTCCAGGAATCTGTTTCAAATACAAAGAAATGTAAAATCAGTGCTCTTTCAAGATATGAGCATTATAGTTTTTTTCACTTATTTGCTCCCTCCATTCTTCCAGTCAAGTAACAAAGAATGTGACAGATGATCTCCTCTGTTCAAATTTCTTTGCACTTCATTTTGTAACACATACATTATAAACACGTCTAAGCATATCTCAATATTTATTTCTCACTTTCCAATTTGTCAGCGCTCCCAAGACAATGAATAAAATATAAAAGCATTCTTTTAAAACATGTGAAAATCATTTTTAAAAAGCCATCACCCTTTAAAAACAGATGAAAACAATCCAAAGACACCAACTACTAAAACTTGTTTTAAGTACTGAAGGACACGTGGAACAAATAATGCCATCTTCCCTTTCTGACTCAATCTCAGAAGGGATGGAGCCAGACTGGTCTCTTTTAGGCGGGAGTTTTACAACTCAGGTACTGCTACAGAGAAAATTGTGTATTCATCAATCTAGCCTCTTCAGGTTGTGGGACAAGCAGCAGGGTTTGCAAGGGGTGACTGAGAATTTCAATTCCAGGGTAACATGGATAGGAGACTGACTTTCAGACAGCCTACCCACAAACTCTTTCAGGCTTTGCAGATCAAAACCAGTAACTTAAATTGAGCCTGACAGTAAATGGGAAGCCAGTATGTAACTGAGAACAGCCTGGTTGCCACATTTTGCACTAGTTACAGCTTCAAAATACCTGTCAAGGGCAGTCTTACATTGTGGCAGTCTAATGTAGAGGTAATAAAGCCACAGCGGTTGCAATGACTTTGGCCTCTGCCATTGGGTAGATGGGGTTTAGAGTCCTCATACTTAGCAGGCTTTGCTAGATTGTTTTGCTTTAGCTTGGCAGTTTCAGCCTGAGAAAAGGTATCCAGCTGAGAACAGAACAAGGGAGTAAACTTTCTTTTTCATGCATCCCCTTGACTTTTCCACATTTTGTTGTATTCTACCCTGGAAATGAAGGTAATTTAATTACCATTATTACCACTTGGTATACATAAGACACTCAACACTCTGAAGATGCAAAACATTGCTATTGTTGCTTGAACATAAAGTGAACAAGAGCAAACTGGCATTTATTGATTGTATAAGTATACAAGTATAAGTTAATACTTTGTAGAAGCACTTTTCACAGCAATTACAGTTTCAAGTCCTCATGGGTAAGTCCTCATCATCTTTCCTCATCTGAATCCTGCATTTTTTGTCCATTTTTTTATAAAATTTCCAGCTATGCGGGGTTTGGGAGGGGACCTTTGATGAAAAGCAGCTGTAAATTTGCTGCAGTTTATGGACTGAGGTCTGGATTTTGACTGGGATATTTTAAGACATTTAAGTTCTTTTTTAAAACCATTCAAGTACTATTTTGCCTTTTTTAAGTCACTTTTTTGCCAAAAGGTAGACCTCCATCCCCCCCCCTTCAGGTGTTTTCAGATTTCAATAAGCTTTTCTGTAGAATTCAGCTGCATCTTTCTGCATTCAACTTGCTCTTAGTCTTTGCCAGTTCCCCAGTCTTTTTAAAAGAAAAGCAGCCCTACAACATAATGCTAGCACTACTATGTTTCAGTGTTGGGTTGGTGTCATCAGGTCTATGAACACTATTGGCGTTGAGCAACATACAGTATTTTGCTGCAGACCCAGAAAGTTCAATTTCAATCTCACCAGATTTGAGGACTTTCTTCCATATATGCTGTGTTATGCCCTTTTGTAACTCCAAATGGGTTTTATATAGTTTTGTTCCAACAATGGCTTTCTGCTTACCATTCTTGCATAGAGTCCAGTGTCCAGATGACAGTTGTCCCATGACATTATTTTTCCCAGTCCTTCAGAGTTACCATTCATCTTTGTTTGCATCTCTTACTAATGCCTTTTTTAGTCACTGAGTTTTAGCAGATAGCCTTTTTCGGGCAGAGCTGCTGTTGAGCCATACTTTTTGTTAAAAACCCCCCCGGGGGCATCCATCAATAGGAAAAACATCACAGCCAACACGAGGCAGCAGGCTAACAGTCTTTATTGCGGGCAATAGATCAAGTAGCAGACTATTAATTTAAAGCGCAGCGAGCCATCTCCTCGTCCAGAGCAGAAAGGAACAGGAAACAAGAAAAAGGCACAACCTGTTCAAAAGCCGTGTTTTTAAGTATACATATTCAATAACAAGGCGTTCCCTTAACCATAACAATTTTGGGCTACACGCAGCAGAAGCCCTTTGAATTTTTTCGGTTTACTTGGGCAGCTAGCAAACAACTACAAGCAGCTTTGCTTTTTGCCCTTATGGGGGGAAAAATTAACCCAGGAGTAACAACGGGCCCCATCATGCTTCTAACCTGTGACACTCCCCTCTCCTTCAAAATATTTTCAGCTGCCTTGCTTTGGAGACTCCATCAACCCCAGTTTGCTAACGTGCTGACTAAATGCTTAGCAGGAAGTGGCTTGGTAAACACATCAGCCCTTTTTTCTGAAGACACATGGGTAAGGGGAATTTTCCCTTTCCGTACATATTGTTTACATTGTGAAATTTGATGTCAATGTGTTTTGATCGTAAACCCCCCGGTAGACACTGCCATTTGAATGCAGGCTTGTGAATCACAACATTTTTGTATTGGTAATGGCACAGCACATGCAGGTCTTGTAGCAACTGCAAGAACCAAACCAACTCAGTACAGAGCCAGATAGGCTCACAAACTCTGCCTCTGCAGTTGATAAAGCAAGAAAAGACTTTTTTTTAGCCTTCCAGTCGATTGCTACACCACTGAATTTGACAAGAAAACCAGTTGTGCTTTTGCGGTCCACAGTATCCTCAGCGAAATCACTGTCTGATGAACAACAAGGTTTGGCTTTGATAGGACAAATGCTTAGACAATAATCAAGGGAACCCTTTAGGTACCTGAGTACCCTTTTCACACCCTGCCAATGATACTGGGTTGGTTTGCACACGCTTGCCCAAATGTTGACACTTAAAGCAATATCAGGCCGGCTAGTACCAGCTAAGTACAAAAGGCTCCCAATGACAGACTGATATAGGTGTATATAGGAAATAATTCCTCACAGGTATTTTTCAAAAAACCTGGCCCCATTGGATTTTTACCGGTTTGCAGTCAGACATTTGACACAATTCTAACAATTTTACAATTTTTTGTTTCTGACACAGCAGAATACCTTTTTCAGTTCTCTGTACTTCAATTCCAAGAAAGCTCTGTACTGGGCCTAGGTTTTTCACCTGAAACCTTTTCCCCAGCTCTTTCTCAAACACTTGCACTTGTTTTTGTGTAGCACTGACCAAGCATAATCCCACATATGAAAGGAGATTTCCAAACTCTCCCCTTCCCTGAACATATACCAGGGATCAGCAAGGCTTTGTTGAACCCACCCCCTTTGGGGCTTTTGTAAACAAACATTCCAACACTTGGCAGATTCCGTAATGTAAAGGTTTTCCTCAAAAACCAAACTTGGTTTTTCTCCCCCCCTACTACAAACCCATAGGTGAAGCATTACACTTTTTCCTCTAAATCAGCATTAAGATAAGCAGTAAAATGTCAAAGTGAGTAATAACAGCTTTTTCTGAGCTGCTATGGCAAACACCAATCTGATGGACTGGGCTTTTACAGTCGGGGATAAATCTGATCCAGATCACTGGTATCTTCAAAAACCCGCGTGCCACTAGGCGCGCTTTATATTTCACATGCCCATCAGCAGTGGGTTTCAACTTGTAGACCCATTTGCTGTCAATTTGGGTTCACACCCTTGGGGAAATTACAAAGAGAATACACATCATGCTGGATAATGGAATCCATTTCACTCTGCATTGCATCCCACCAGGGTTCTGCCTTTTCTGGCATTTCCACAACATCAGCAAAACATGAGGCTCACAGTTTACAGCGCACACACGAACTGCGAGAACTCAGGGGGAAAAAAGTTTAGGTAATGCCTTTCGTTTTTTTTGAGACCGTCTGGGGATGGGACGATCCTGAAAAGGTTCGTCCCTGTCCTCAGCACTGCGAGACCTTTTCACTGAGCCCTCCCTTTCTCTCCCCTGTGCAAACCTTCGCACATCACTTCAGCTCTTCTCCTCCACGCGCCCCCTCCCCTTCTGTTTCAACCCTTGAGGAACTGGGAGCGGAGGCTGGGAGTGGAGCAGAGACTGAAGGCTGCAGTGGCTGAGAAACTGGCAGGAGCCCAAAGGGGGAAATCTTAGACGCTCCCGAAACCCGGGCCAATTAGCATGTTCCTCAAAAGAGGCATTCCTAGACACCACACAAATTTCCACCAGCGTAAAAACGATACCCCTTGCAGTTGGGCTCATAGCCAACAAAACGCATACGCTGGGCCTTAGGCTCCCCCTTCCTTCTTTGCCCCTTGGGGATGTGCACCCAAGCAAAACTCCCAAAGACTCTCAGATGTGCAATGGAAGGTTGTTTCCAAAAAAACACTCATAGGGAGTAGTAAACCACAGAACTCCACAGCCTGTTGTGTCTAACAGGCAGTCAGAAATTCCTCACCCCAAAAACTCAGAGGCAGATCTGCATAAGCAGCAAACTATGCATTCGAGTCTGCAGAACCCTCATTCCGCTCAGCCACTCCATTCTGATGAGGAGAATAGCCGGCAGTGCCCTGTGCCTTCCCTTTTTTGATCCATTGTTGCAAGTTCTCCGACAGGAATTCCATTCCTTGTTTTGAAGCTTTTTCAGGGAATAACCAAATTGCCTTTCAACCAAGGAACACCAGTTCTTAAACTTTACACACATCAGACTTTTGTTTCAACAAATAGCAGAAAATAAATCTAAAAACTCTAAATACGAAATATCTAGCTCCCCAGGGAAGGTTTCTCATAACCACAATATCACAGTGTACCAACTGAAATGGGGGGTTTACAGAAACAACCCCGGTGCTGGGAGTTGTTTAATTTGCTTCTTTCAAATAGCACAGTCAAGAAAGACATTACAAGGCTTCAAAGTACACCCTTTACAACAACCAGCAAGCCTCTTTAACACAGGAAAGCTTGCATGCGCTCGCGCCGGTGGAGGAGATGAAGGCACTCATCATGTATGGGGCATGCCATACACATTACACACAGTGTGTCGTGGCTCAAGAAAAAACAGCCTCCCTTTTCGTGTAGCCACAGCACATACCACCCCCTCTTTTAGGATTTTCCTTGCTTCCCCCTAGAACTCAACCTTGAACCCTGACTCTGTTAGTTGCCCCACAGAAAGCAAACAGAAATGGGGGGAAAAAACAAAAATTTCAAACCCATGTCAAGGGCAGGGACAAAAAACTACACCTTCCCACAAAATTTAGCCTTTTTCCCATAGCTAAAGTACAGAGGAAACACTGGCAGAATCCCAAAAAGTCAAATAAATCTTCAGAATTGACCAGGTGCTGGGAAAGCCGCTGTCTAGAAGCCAAAAGGAATCACCTGCCTCCTCAGAGCCTGAAACAGCATCTCCCCGGGCAACAGCAAATCTAGCCGTCCTCTGGCCCGACCTCCTCTGCCTCCCTGCCAGGCCCCCGGCACCGGCGCCTGTGAAGCTTTGCTCCCCCTTTCTTCAGGAGCGGGCAATCACGCTTCAGATGAGAAGCAGACCCACAGCGAAAGCACCTTTGCACAGCATGGGCTCTCACCAGCCCCTCCTGCCTCGCCTCAGCAGCCGGGAACTTTTCTAGCACAGGCCTCTGCAGCTGGAGCCAGCTGTGTGGGAGTCTTCATTCCTTCCGCTTTCCTCTTCTTCCAGCAAGAGCAGAAACCAAAGGAACGGTTTAACCCCCCTCTGGCATGGGTTGGGGAAGGGCCCACCAGATTCCAGGAACTTCAAAGGTAAGATGCAAAATCCTTTCACTTTAGGCAACACTTTTCCTCTCTCCCCAAGTAGAAAAAGCTCCAATATCTCAGCCAAATGCTGCCTCACCGGGGCACCGGGGCCCATCCCCTATAAACGGGCGCACAGGGCGTACTTGGCGGCCGCTGATTACTCAAACAACTCCCGCAGCCTCGCCCAGGCTTCTGAGGGGTGGCCAAATCCCATATGCGTGAGCTGGTCATCCTCCACAGCCAGAAAAAGGGCAGCATGGCACGCCTGTTGCCCCGCTATCTCCGCAGCAGTCCCCTGCAGAGTCGGGGGAGCTGTGAAAGCACCCCACAGCCCCTCAGCTTGCAAATACTTTTCCATGCGAGCTGACCATGCCAAGTAATTAGTTGCATTTAGCTTAATGAGAGGCAGGCCCCCAGGCACCACATGAGCCATCGTAAAAACACCTCAAAAAACACCTCTCAAAACCATCCTCTGCGACCATGTTGAAAAACCCGCCAGGGGCATTACCATCAATAGGAAAAACATCACAGCCAACACGAGGCAGCAGGCTAACAGTCTTTATTGCGGGCAATAGATCAAGTAGCAGACTATTAAGTTACAGCGCAGCGAGCCATCTCCTCGTCCAGAGCAGAAAGGAACAGGAAACAAGAAAAAGGCACAACCTGTTCAAAAGCCGTGTTTTTAAGTATACATATTCAATAACAAGGCGTTCCCTTAACCATAACAATGTTGCGGCTACACGCAGCAGAAGACCTTGAATACGTTTAGGTTTCACATGGGCAGCTAGACTAAACAACTACAAGCAGCTTTGCGTTCTCACCCTCTAGTGGTGGGAAAATATGAAGCCAGGAGTAACAACAGGTCCCATCATGCTTCTCAACCTGTGACACTCTTTTCATTTTGTAAAAATTTATTTAATGGTGCTTGGTCATAGTCTGGGATTTTTTTTTAATTTTAGAACCCAATTGTGATTGGTGCTTCTGCATAACTTTATGCTGGACTTGTTCCGACATCTTCTTGGTCTTTAAGATGCAGTTTGCTTAATCACGCTCTTCAACAAGCTCAGGGCCTTTCAAAAACAAGTGTAACTACTCTGAGATCATGTGGCACTGGAACTGCACAGAGGTGGACTCCATTCAATTACTTATGTGACTTCTGGAGGGACTAGTCTACACCAAAGTTTATTCAGGCACAGCACAGCAAAGGGGGTGGTGGTGAATATGTATCCAACCTACAAGTCGCATGTTATTTATATTTACTTAACTTCTGTCAATAAAAATATTTTCCACCTCTGCAGCGTTGAACATCTAGAGTGTATCAAGTGGTAACAATGCTAATTTAATCAATTTCAAATCCAGGTTGTAACACAAAAAAAATGTGGAAAAGCCAAATCGGCGAAACACTTCTACAAAGCGCTACATAAACCTAGATCATATATGTGTGGCTGAAATCCGTATCTGAGCTATAATCCCATGGGATGTAGTCTGTGGCCACATTAGTTCAATATACTAGGAGAGGCATTAACTCTCAATTCATGTCAAAGACTCTAGCTTCTAGAAGTTCATTGTGTAAGGAAAGCACAACTGGCTCACCAAAAATTATGCCTCTAGAAACAAAAGATATGTCCATGTTTTCTTCTGTACCCACTGAAACTTTGAACCAAGATTTAACTGATGAACTGAGTAAGCTATCCAATTAGAACACTTATATTTTTAAAAGCCCCCAATGAATCACACAACAGATAGAAACAACAACCATAACTTGCAAAAACATCTATTAATGGCTGCCATAGAAGACAGAGGGGTTATTTTTCACACAACTGAATGTCTCTTTTAATATGTCATCTGTTATGTTTGCATGCATTTATCTGAATAACAGCTTTTAGTTACTGTTGCAGCCACATGCAAATATATGCAGATTTAAATCACTAACTGATCCAATAAAGTTTGTAAGGTTTTATTAACTGTATGTGAGCTCTAGTTTTAAATGATCGATAACTGAAAAAGTGCAAATATACCCATGGAAGTACGCACCTTTGTCAGCAAAGCATCAAACTGTTCTTGCGTCAGGGGTAAAATGAACATTTCGATCACTCTTCTAAATTCACCCTTAGTGACTTTCAGGGTCTGATCAATGTCAACTGTGTGAAATGCTTTTTTGAGGTCATCTCCTTTTGCAACTGTCTTCTGAAACAAGATCTGCTCAATATCCGGCAAGGACAGTGTGGGATCAGGAACAGAGCCGACAGCTATAAAACACATTAGAGAGTCATAATGCCTTCTTAAGCCTGGTACAAACAAAATCTGATGTAGAGGCCCAGCCATGAACAACATCATTTTCTACAATATGTCTCCCCAGATTTAATATTTGTATCAAAAGAATCCAGCGGACATGGAGAAATGGTTGGCTTTTTAGTGCAAACAGTGGTAAAAATGATTACAACATTTTCCTTGATGACATGTCAGAGAACCCAGTAGCATTATTTGTTTAGATTCTGAGTATTAATTATTGATTTGAAGGAATCTTTGGCACTTACTGTGAGACAACCATTCTCTGTAGTGAGCAGAGGACATTGTTGTTCATGGGTTGATTTGTTAGAAATACCTGTCTATTGGAATGAGTGGGAGGGACAACTCTTGAACAGGATGTCCTCTGTACCAGAAAAGAATAGCACTGCACTGCAACATTTCAGTTGATCTCAGGAAATTTGCTGCATAGAAACCAAAAAATTTCATTTTATATTCCTACTTTGTAATATGTGTGCTTCAATTGTGCTTTTCAAGGTGGGTATTCAGAGATGTGTGTTCCTCAGCGGACTGGTGCAGTTCTTCTTGGGCTTTTTCAAACTAGGACAACAATTTCAATTATGCACAAAGAAAAATGAATGGGATATTCTGAGCATGATGTAAACTCTACAGGGCATGGGGATGAGATAGGAAATGCAACAGTCTTCTGTCTTCTGTTCCATGCACTCCATTTTGTCTAACACAGTTGTGTGTGTTCTTCCAAATGAAGAGTTACAAATAGTTTCTTGGGGGAGATGCACAAGATCAGTTTAGGTGAGTGGGAAATAAGCAAGGAACAAGATGCAGTTGGAACAAGATAATTTTAGACTCTTGGGGGTTTCGGACAGCCATTCAGTTGTAATGTGCACAATTCCCATTTTACTTATCCCACCTTCCACACCCTTCCATGTATTACAGTAGCTTCTTTGTTCCTGAGATGTTAAGATCAGACCAACACACTGTTTGGCAACCAAGATAAATTTAAGAAATAATGTGCAGATGTATAGTACGCATTTTAAACTTATTCCAATCACAGAAGTTCAGGTCAGGTCATTTACTGTATAGCTACAGACCTTTTATAAACATAGTACCATCACGGCTACAGGAATAAAATGGAGCTTGCTTCTGTGGCCCAAACGTAAACATATTTGCCTGGAAATAAGCTGCATTTTATTTTTTTTAAAAAAAGAATTAGCTATTCTTAAAGCAAAAATAATAAAATGAGCATCTGAAACCATACACAAGCTGGCCATCAGCCTCCGATTATAACATACTTTAAAGAAGGGATGGCAAAGTGCAGCCCATGGGCCAATGTGACTCCATGGCCTTCTTGCGGTCCATAGGGCCGTCAAGGAGTTAAAAAAACACAAAAAAATTGTTTTGCTCCAAAATGACTTATAGGGCATGTGGAGAGTATTTCTACCATATCTGGAGCTCTCATGAATGTCTTCATGGGTCTAAAGAAATTTTTGCAAAATGTTTCAAAAAAAAATTGGCCTCAAAATAACCCCTAGGCAGTGGTTCTCAACCCATGGGTCCCCAGATGTTTTTGGACTTCAGCTCCCAGAAGCCCTGAGCATTGACCATAGTGGCTGGGGCTTCTGGGAGCTGAAGTCCACAAACATCTGAGGACCCACAGTTTGAGAACCACTGCGCATGAGAACTCCCCCAAAAATAGTGATAACACCCCCAGGTCCTCTAGATTGAATTTGCGGTCAAAAATTATTCTTCATTTTGCAGAAGTGGATACATTGAGTGCAGCAAGGCTGCACTCAAGTCCTCTGGAGGCTAATGTACCCCAGCCTTCTACAGTTGCCCACCTCTGTTTTAAAGCACAAGAAAGGCTGTTGTGGTGATCAGAATGGGCTCTGGAATGCCCATGATCAACATGCTCATGTCAGCCTTGTTTGCCACTATGGTAGTCATTAAGGGACATCCTGGGCTGCAAGACTCTGGATTTTGCCCGACGGTTTACTCCTGGGTGTACCAAGCACAAGTTGAGCGCTCATTCTATCCTGCTGCCTGATAATAGAAAGTTTCTTGCTCAGCTCCTTTTGAAGCCTGTGTTATGGACTGAAAAGCACATGCTTACTTGAAAGTGATTTGGCTGAGCTTTGGTTGCTGCTGCTGTTGCTGCCATCGCTGTTACATGTTGACGATCTACTTGACAATGTGGATGGGAGTCTTGGATTAAACACAATTCCATGGGATTGAGGGCGTAAACTACTATAATCAGTTGCGCTTACCACTCTTGACATGATTCCTATGAGAAGTAAAAGGAGTTAATACCATCTACAAGAACATGGAAACAAAATAAAGCCCAACCAATCCCACTGCACAAGCACCTCAAGGAAGTGGATGGGAGCAGAGATTTTGCTTTTTAACAGATGCCAAGGAAGGCAATGGATTCTTGTGCAAGTGCTGCAGAGCATGTTGAAGTCCAGCTCTCTTTAACAGCAGAGTTTTCAAAATGGCAAAATGGCGGGTGGGCAGAATAAGTGTCATAACTCTTAGGCTCAAACTATACAATACACAAAGCTCTGTAATTCCTTCCTACTTAAAAAAAAAATTCCAGCACAAACTCTGGGCAGGAGGAGGAAGGCTGGAGAGGAAAAAAAAAATCCCTGAGCCCCCCCCCCCACTGGTCATTTCTCAGCTCAAAGTCACACTTCCTGACCTATAGTGGAACTACAGGAACTCCTTCGGTGGGTGAAAAAGAAAACAATTTGGGGAGAATGGTTTTTACCAGAAAAATACTAAGAGCTGACATCTTAAGCAGCCTCCTTCCTATATGTCTCTCTTTCATTGTGCCTTGCAATCACTCTACGCTGCTGTGAGTTTGGAAAGAAAGTAAACATGGAGGGAAGGCTTATGAAACTCCATGTAATGCATAGTTTGAGTCTGACATGAGAGTGAAAAGCATTCAGTTAAGAATGGGCAGAGTTCTCACAGATGACCTGACTTGCATTCCATCCTTTGCTTGGCAACAGAGGTGACATCAACAGAGCAGAATGTGGCTTGCCATATCACCTTGGCTTCTTTGCTGTTAGCAGATGAAAAGTATTCTTACTTTTTAAACACTTTCCCTCAAGCCAACAATAGGTGCCCTGCATAATACTTGCAGCCTGTTGCTATTTTAAACTACTTAGTACTCAAATTACCAGAGAGAGAGAGAGAGAGAGAGAAGAAAGAAAGAAAGAGAGAGGGGAGGCTAGATAGCTCTTGGCCCTCATATCTTTTGCAATGGTCTCTCCTTAGCTACAGTTTTTAGAAAGCTGCAGGGGCATGATTTTGCCTAAATGTGAAAAGAATCAGGGGACAGGGCTTGTGAGATTCATATACATTGCCTCTATCTCATTCCTTCCTCCATTCTAACAATCTAGTTGGCTATTTGCTATGTATGACTGTTTGTTTTTGTTTTTGCAATTTAATTTTATACAAATACTGCTGTTTTGAGGAGTTCTTTGATTTGCTACCCAGTGCATTCCTACACACATCTCTTTAGAAACAAGACTCACTGGGTGCAGTAGGACTTAACTACTAAGAAATTTGGTATAGGAATGATGGCAGCTTTTATTACACATTACTTGGAGTGCTGTTTGGCATAGAATAAGGTTTCTAAAATGTTTGACTTAAGGGAACAAACTGAGAAGTGGGTAAATGTCAAGGCATACTGTTATCCTGTTTCTCGGGGGTCCTGGGAAGGATGCCCAAATGATGAAATATTAACACAAAATTGGGGAAATTAACTGGAGCAGACTCAAAGGCTAGCCAGAGGCAGGGTAACTCAGCAGGACCTTTTGCCCAATGTATACAGCGTCAGACCAGTGAGCCAAACAAATTACAGAGTAAACCAATTAATGTTTTATTGAAAAGTAAACAAATAAGACAAACAATCACACCACTAACTAAATAAGAAATAGGAAAATGGAAATGAATTTTAGGGATAGGCAATACGACCTGATCACGTAGTCCTGAGCAGCTGAAGAAAATGAGACTTAGTAAGATTCCTCGGGAGCTCGCTATGCAAACTGGCAGCAAGGCGGGGTGAAACTCAAAAATCGGTTCTCCTCAACTATCAGAACTAGGAGTTTTTATAACAAAAATTGTGCCTGCGATCCATGTCATAAACTTTGAGAACAAAGTTAACTTTGAAATGCACCAAAAGGCTTAGAAGTGGATCAAAACATCCGTGGTAGATCAATCATGCAGCCCAAGTGCCAATCGATGGACACTTTTTATGGTCTTGTTATTTATGGGCGCGAATCAGGTATCTTGTGAAATGAAAGGAATAGGTCATCCAGATCCCGGAACAACAACCAAGGCTTTGAAATGCCCGCCTGAGAGAGGGGAAGTTGGAATTCCCGTCATTAAACGGCTGCTCCTTGTTTCTCTGTTTCCTCTGGACCCTTGCAAACACTTGAGCCAGGGTGCCATGGAAAGGTCAAATTATTTGATATCACAAAGAGATATCTAGTGCTATCAAAGTTTATGCCTAAATCACAGTTACATTTCTACTGTTGTCGTTATAGCCAAGTACTACAACGCTGGCTCAGGGCTTCTCAGTCAGGGGTCACTGGAACCCTAGAACCCCATGCAAAGTCTCTAGGGGCTCTGCAAGAGAACTTGATTGTAAAAAAAAAAAGGTGAAAGATTTATACGATCTGAAGAGAAACCAAAGGGGAAGGGGGGAAGGGCAGCGATGGCGTACCGTGTGGCTGCTCTTCGTGCAGCTGCGGAGAGTCTAAACGGTGATCGAGGTGAATATGCCATAGAAATGTCAGCAAACAGGATAATAGAACCCCTTTGGGAAAGGGGGTTGTGTGGGGCTCATGAGGAGATGGATTTTGGGGGCTAGTGTCCCAGAAAAAGAGGTGACAAGAAAGTGAAGGCAACAGGGTCCTGGTCGCTGGAAAGATCTTTGGACGTGAATGTCTCTGAAAGCGGTCTGAAATTCGCCATTCCCTCGATCTAATCCTGCAAGTGGGTAAAGCTCGCCGCTGCTTTTTAAAATTAATCATTATTTGGGATGGGTGTTGAAATCTAAATAATCATACCATATTTACCTTTTTGGAGTAATAGAATAAATATAGCAGCAAGACAGGTAACATTTACAATGACTGCAGAGATTGGCAACATGAGTAGGAAAGATAGAGACATTTACATATACTGAACTACAGGAATATATCCAGCTACAAAAGAACGAACTCCAGAAAGTGTCAGAAATAACCAGAAAACAAGTGGAGTACAACTAGAATTACAATATAGAAGGATTTCATTTTTTGTTGGGTTAAGTAAAAAACTGTAAATCCCAGGGGACAGTTGGAAAAACATCAAAACAGACTCTAAGCCAACACACCAGAGGAATTAGAGAGATAGAGGAAAAGGAGACGAAGTTACCTACAAAAAGGCAGACGCCGGGAAGGAGAGACAAACAAGAGTTGAAGAGCTGTTCAAGGGTTGTTTACTGTGCTTTATGTTTACTGTGTCTTGAAGTGCTTTGAAGTGGGTTAGGCTTTGCAGGTCTAACCGGGTAGAAGTACAATTGGGTAGAACTATAACTCTATCTTAGAAATTAAATTACTTAAGTAACAATCTGTGAGAAGAGAGGAGATTACGGAAGGGGGGGAATTCCTCTCTCTCTTTTAGTAGAAATTTATTTGGGTCCTTTCGAGACGCCTGGTAGTTGAAGTTGAATATAGTGGTAATAAGATCTGTATCTGCGCTTCCCCTCTCCCGTTTTTTTCTTTTTTCTCTTCCTCTTCTTTCTTTCTTCTTTTCACAAGAAGGCATAGAACCTACTGGAAGCAGAACAAGACAATTTGAATGGTTTACTTTGCTTGGTAATAGAAAAATAACCCAACTGGGTGAATACTAAGGGTACTTCAAGGTTACAAATAAAACAAACTACCAAGCTAAAATAAACATCAGCCTAAAGCTTTTCAAGGCAAAACACGAGATAAGTAACAAATAGTAGATAAATCATACCAATTAGAAATAAGAAGTGTCAAAGTGTGACCCCCTGTGGCTAAAACTGATCATTGGAATTAATAGAACTTCTCTCTTTTTATATATTAGAGCTATAGATGTGATATAGGTAAATTAAAACTTGATTTAAAAACTTGACTAAAAGAGGACATTTAATTGATATAAAGTTATAGAAATTTAAACAGAAGGAAACATTAGATAAATAGTAGATAAGACTTAAATTAAGATTTTTTAATCAGGACAATTGAAAGACTGTAAGATACTCAACAATAATATAAGATAATATAAGTATAAGATAACTTAAATAGCTTAACAAGAGAACTGGTTGATAGTAATAGTAATTAATTGATTGTAAGCTAACAATAAATAATAATTAATTCTGGGATAAAGAAAACCTTAACAGACTAATAATAACTATCAGTTTGATTCAACAAAAATAATTAATTAGTAGGAGACTAATAATAAGAAAATATTGAGATTAAGATCAATCAGAGATCTGACTGAAGGAGGTTAGAGGGAATTAATTTCTTTTCCTGATAGAAACTTTAGGTTGAACTACATTTGTAGAACTATAGATATAAGACAATAAGAGCTAAGAAGTAAGGAGTAAGACATATAAAATAGAAGGAAAACATATAAACAGATAATATATGTATATTTTAAAAAACTCAAAATAAAGAGTAAAACAAATAGATACATAAATAAATTATAAAGAGAAGAAGAGACACCCAAAATTTTCAAAATGGCAGCAGCAGCAGGTAAAAGAAAATTTACTGTGCAAACGCAAATACAAACTCTTACCCAAAGAAGACCATCACTGGAAACACATTCAAGTACTCCAGACCCCTATCAAACCCTCTTAGAGGAAGTGAAGGAAATAAGAGAATATGCTCAACTCGAGATGAAAGACATGACTACTGAAGTGAAGAAAGAAGTTAGAAAAGTAAGAAGGGACATGGAGAATTTTGGTAAAAAATTAGAATTGCTTACAAGACATTTAAGACACAAGAATGAAAGACTTGATGAGATACAAGACAAGACAAAAAAACTGGGAAAACGTACAACAGATATTGAACTGACCATAGAACGGAATGAAACAAAAACTACCCTATCAGAAATCAAATAGTGTGAGAAGTGTTTGAAGATAAAAGACCTAGAGGAAAAACAGAGTGAAGATTTATATACTGGGTTAATTCCAGCAACAGCCCAATTCATTAATTGGCCTACAGAACAGCTTGATTTGGAGGTGGACAGAATCTTCAGAATTAACTCACTAATAGCGGGAAAAAAGGAAACTTCCACAAGACATAGTGATTTATTTTGTACGAGAAAGAGAGAAAGAACTGATTATTCAACAAAGCTACACTAACAACCTAATACTGGATGATGTGGAACTTAAGATCTTCAAAGATGCACCTTCACAAGTATTGAAAAGAAGAAAAGACTAATTTTTTGATCCAGGTGCTGAAGAATAAAGAAATTCTGTACAGATGGGGAACGATTGAGTGAGTCATTCTAACATATAAACAAAAAAGATAAAAAGAAGATTTAGAGAAAATACATGAAAATGGGCATAAAAGAAAGGAGGAAAAGGAGACAATAGAAAAAGAAAAATGAATTAAAAAACAATCACTCACTGTAACGACAGTTAGAGCAACAAGTATTTCTGAAGAGTCTCTACAACTAGGGGAAGATATTAATTCAGAGCAGGAAGAGGAAGAGGTAGGCTTAGCTTCAGAAGAGGAAATGTCAGAAGACCCAATTAACATTTAAAGGTTATATAGTTTCAGATTAGTAAGATGCAAATTCAAATCCTTTCTTGGAATATTAGAGGACTATATTATTTACCTAAACATTAAAAAATCTGCCATCTCTTAGAAAGGCAAAAATGTGAAATTTTATGTTTACAAGAAATCCATATAAAAAATTCAGATTTGGCATTGCTAAACAATCCTAAACTAGGAAAACTCTTTGCTACATCTAACAATAAAAAGAAAAGAGGAGTGGCAATTTATGTGAGTAGAAAATACCAGGCTAAAGAAATTCTTAATTACCCTAATGGAAGATATCTAGGAATTGAATTAGATCTGTTAAACAGTAGGACCCTGATCCTGGGAATATACAGTCCTTTAGAGAACAAAGGGGAATTTTATAAAAAACTTCTACAAAAAATGCTAGGGTTAAATTATCAAGAGATAATAATGATGGGGGATTATAATGGGGTTATAAACCCTGAAAATGATAGGAAAGGGAAGTTAAAAGAAAAGATAAAGAAAGGTAAACTCCGCAAATCCTTTTTTCAGATTTTAGACATGCTAATGATGACAGATGTTTGGAGAAGATGATACAAAAATGCGGAAGATTTTACATATTACTCGGAGTATCACAAATCATAGTCTAGAATTGACATGTTCCTAGTGTCTAAGACACTGGACACGAAACTACAGAAAATGGAAGTTCTTCCAAGAACCATTTCTGACCACTCTCCTATTATACTCACATTAGAAGATAAAAGGCAGGAGTTTATATGGAAGCTGAAGGACAAACTATTAAAAAATGAAAAAATAGTACAGAGAGCCAAAAAAGAATTAGAAAATTTCTTAAAGGCAAATTTAGATAAAGGCACACCAATAGCTACAGTCTGGGAGTCAGGGAAAGCTTTTATGCAAGGCTTCTTCATCCAACAGGAAGCTCATTGGAAGAGGGAGAAGAGTGAAAAAGAAAAAAAGATTACAAATGAAATCAAGAGGTTAGAGAAAGAGTTAAAGACCAACCCGCAAAATAGACACATAAGTCAGGAAATCAAAATACTACAAAAACAATTAGACATAGAGATGACAGATGAAATAGCAAATAAACTGAAATTTACAAAACAGAATTATTTCTTTAATGCAAATAAACCAAATAAATGGTTAGTCTACAAGTTGAAAAAAGAAAGAGAAAAAGGGATAATCCATGAGATAAAAGAAGGTGAAGAAATGCATAACAACCAGGAAAAGATTAAAAAAGCATTCACAAATTATTACAAAGTAATCTTCTCAGATGTAGAAAAGATGCAAGAGGAAACAGACAAGATAAAATAATACTTGAAAGAGAATGATATACTGGAGATCACAGAAACACAAAGAAATGAGTTGAATAGACCTATAACTAAAGAGGAAATTTAGAATCATTTAAGAGATTGAGATCCCAGAAGGCGTCAGGTCCAGATGGATTTAGTACTCTTTACTCTAAGACATTTCAAGAACAACTAGCTATCCCATTTCAAAGAATAATTCAAGATCTAGAAAAAGTGGACATCCCACAGACATCAGCCAAAGCAAATATTGTTCTGTTATCAAAAGAGGGGAAAGACCAAGTAGAAATGAAAAATTATAGGCCGATATCACTATTAAATGTGGACTATAAAATCTTTGCATCAATAATAGTGGAAAGACTGAAAATAACCCTACAGGTCTGGATACACAGTGACCAAAATGAATTTCTACCCAGAAGACAACTCAAAAATAATATTAGATTTGTAATTGATATATTATAATATTTCCATAGACATAATGAAAAAGTTAGCTTTGATACTGCTAGACGCTGAAAAAGCGTTTGACAATGTTAGTTGGCCATTTATGAAAGCTGCTTAATAGGATTAATTTAGGGAATAATTTCATAAATTGGATCCAATCTTTATATAAAAAACAGAAAGCCCAAATAATCATAAATGGAGAAAGAACTGAAACTCTGTTTATTGAAAAAGGGCAAGGATGCCCTTTATCTCCCTTATTATTTATTATTGTATTAGAAATATTAAATAGAAAAATTTGAAAAAAGCAACAAATTCAAGATACTAAAATTAAAAATCATTCTTATAAACTAAGAGTGTTTGCAGACGACTTAGTGGTAACATTAGAAGATCCTCTACAAGATATAAATGTATTAATGAACACTTTACAACAGCATGGAGACCGCTCAGGTTTCAAAATTAATAATGAGAAAACTTACATAACAACAAAAAACATGTCAAACATGGAAGAACAAGAGTTAAAGGAAAAAACCAACTTTATAATAACAAAGAGAGCTAAATACTTAGGTATAATAATTTTGAAAAAAAATTTTGAGCTTCTGGATAATAATTATAAAAGAGTATGGAAAGAAATAAAGACAGAAATGGAGAAATGGGAGAAGTCAGATTTATCACTATCAGGTAGGATAGCAGCTGTAAAAAATGAATATATTACCTAACATGAATTTCCTCTTTCAAAACCTACCCATAAATAAACGATAGTCCCTTTAGAGAATGGAATAAAGATTTGAGGAATAAAGATTTGATGAATAAAGACTTGATGAAATACATATGGAAAAAAGAAAAAACCAAGAATAAAACAAAAAAATATTAATGGGTATTAAAGACAGAGCAGGAATGGGCCTTCCCAATCTAAAACTATATTATTATGCCAACTGCCTAGATTGGATATTAGAATAGATAAATCTAAGAGATCAAAGACTGTTACAATTAGAAGGGGAAGATATCTACTTTTGCTGGCATGCGTACTTATGGTACAAAAAAGCCAAAGTAGACAAAGGATTTACAACTCACCCTATAAGAAGAGATCTTCTAAGAGTATGGTTAAAATATAAAAGGAGACTTTATTTAAAAAACCCTTTATGGGTCTCAGTCCACGAAGTATTTTATAAAAGAGAAAAACCCAGAATAGATAAATGGATTACATATAAAGATCTTCTAAAACCCCAGGAGGGAACTATGCAATTTAAATCAATAGAAGAATTAAAGGAGCAAGGCCTCACCACACATTGGTTACTATTAAGACAAATAAAGGAAAGATTTAAGATAGATAGAAAGATAGATAGATTTGAAATGAAAGAAAAGGAATTTGATAAAGCATTGAGAGGCTAACCATAAAGTTGGGAAAATTTATAGGATATTATCAGACATGGATCTGGAACAAGAAATAATTAAGGATAGTATGCTAAAATGGGCTAGAAACATAGGCCATTCTATCCCACTAGATGCATGGATAAGGTCAGTGACACAGACATGGGAATTATTACAGCGAGTAAGTTTAAGGGAAAATTTGTACAAAATGATTCATAGATGGTACCTAACATCATCACGTTTAGCAAAAATACAAGGTGGTGGGAAGGAGACCTGTTGGAAATGCGAACTTAAAGGCACCTTTTACCATGTATGGTGGACTTGTGTGAAAGCTAGAAAGTATTGCAAAGAGATTCATGAAGTAATTTCTGAAACATTTAAGATTAAATTTCCACTAATGTCAGAGCTATATTTGCTGACCATAATGGATTCTATACCTAAAATGGATAGGACACAAAAAAGGATTTTACTATACATGGTAACAGCTGCAAGATTAAGTTACGCACAAGAGTGGAACCAAGCCGAAACTCCAAATATAGAGGACTGGGCAATGAAATTATATCAGATGCTAGAATATGATAGAAATCCAGATTTGGATGCAAGAAAGATCTGTGATTCAATCTAATGACAAATGGAAGATTGTATTACCATTATGGGAACACTTTTGGGGAAACAAGGCATCTCTAGGGATTGGAACCTTGAGATATGCATTGTAAATGTCTCGATAATAGCGATTTGCAGTAATTCTAAGGAACAATTCCATTGTATAACTAAACACAGTAAGAAAAATACGACTAACTATGCCAAATAAGGCATTAGTTTAAAACTTTTTGATTAATTGCTGGAATGTAGGTTTATGTTGATTTAAAATTTTAAGGTGATCATATACATTGGATTTAAAGACGATAAAAGAAGTGTGCTCTGTTTTAATATGAAATATAATAACAATTTTGTAAGAAATAGTGGACCTGTACAGGCAATAACATGTTTAGGGAATATAATGGATGCTCTAGATAAAATTACAATGTATGAATAAGAGAGTAAGGAATAAATAATTAATCATTCACTTCTTGAGGTGGGAGGGTGGGTAATAGGGGGTGGAGGGAAGGAAGAGAGATTTGATATGTAATATGGGGACCATCGGTAGAAAAACTTAAGTATAATGCTTGTTATTAGTAACAATTTAAGAACAATGTTTGTTATTAGTAATATTAATATCAGTACTGTGGTCTTATAATTTGTTTGTGCTCCCCTCACCCTCTGGGGGTTTTCTTTTTCTTTTTTTTGGTAACGTAACTTTGGAAAATAACAATAACAACAACAACAACAGCAACAACCTTTTCTTTTAACTTTGTGCAGTATGCAGTGTTAGAACTCACAGCAGTGATGTATTCAAGTCTTTTACTCCAAGTCTCAAGTCTCTACCTTCAAGTCTCAAGTAAAGTCTTAAGTCCAGGACCCAACTTTTATACCCCGACCTATATCAGAATTTCTGGATAGAGTTGAATAAAGTCAGTTTTAACAATTTAGAGTCAGCCCTCCACATTTGCTATTTTGCCATCTGCAGCTTCGGAAGTGGGAAATGGGATCCTTCTTACTTCCCATTTCTTAAGCTGGAGAATTTTTCAGAAGTGGGGAATAGGATCCTTCTTACTCCCAATTACTGAAGCTTCAAAAGGTTTAGAAGGAAGGATCTTTCCTCCTCAAGTCCATTGCGTAACATATTTGCTGCTGCCCTCTGAGAAATGCACCCTGAGTTCTAGGGGCAAATTTTGTCTTCTGCTCTTAAGAAATGTTTTAGAAGACTCCTTCAATACGTAGCAGGGGGCTGCTTCAAGCCCACTGCCTAACCTGTTTGCTGTTCCTTGGGACAAATAGTCATGTGGCCAGCAGGCACAAAGAGATGAAACCATTGTTCAAAGTCATAAGGTTTCTGGATGAATGTGTTATGTTACTGAACCCACGGCAGCAAAACAGTCATTAAAAAAATACAAGTCATACCTTGGCTCAGTCATTAATCAGAATGGAGCTAAGAAATCAGAAAACTAGGACTTGGAAGATCACCTATGAAGGCACAAGACAAGATCCTGAGGTGTAAAGCTATCTCACTGAATACTAAAGTTAGGAATTGTCCATGCCATTAGATTTTCAATTTCTATGTATGGTTGTGAAAGTTGGACAGTAACGAAAGCTAGTAGGAAGAAAATCAACTTATTCAAAATGCTCGAGAAGAGTTCTGTGGATATCCTGGACTGCTGAAAAGACAGACAAATGGGTTTTCAAGCAAATCAAGCCTGAACTCTCCCTAAACTGAGGCTGTTGTATTTTGGCCATATCATGAGAAGACCTGACTCACTAGAAAAGACAATGATGCTTGGTAAGGTAGACGGCAGTAGGAAAACAGGAAGACCATATCACAAACTGATAGACTCAAACCAAGGAAGACACATCCTTGAATGTGCAAGACCTGAGCTGCGAGGTTGAGGATAGAGTGGCTTTGAGCTCTCTCATCCATAGGTTTGCCATAAGTTGAAATCGACTTGATGGAAGTTGACAGTAAAAGAAACAGTTTCACAAAGACTTTGCTTGTTTCACTGAGTATGTAATGGGCTGCAGGTAATGCTTAATCACAGATTATGAGAATCTGGAGAAATTCCCATGATGTCTATATAACAGATGACCAAATAGGGAGGGAAACAGTGGCCCCCACTAAGTTTTCAAATCAGTCCATAAGAGATCAGGAATTTGAACCAGGAACTTGTGATCCATCATGGTCCCAAATCTTACAGATAACATTTGCACCCATCCTCATGTCTGTCTTGTATTTTCCTTTAAAAATAAACAAAACAAGCACTCTTCATACATAAGGAAGAAATTCATCACAGTGAGTTTTTATGTACAGTGTTCTTTGTTCTATTTTTTTTTAATCCTGTTCACAAAATAATCTGTCCTCCATTATAATTTATGTAGAGCAACTGAGGACAGAAATTATATTGATTTTTCCACAGTTTGAAATCATTAGCTACATCTCAGGTTTAATTATGAAACCTGGAGGTAACAACTGGCTGCTATATTAATTCTCTTATTTGAATAGAGATCTGATAAAAACCTGAAATTTTAAAAATGAACCTTGCACATTTACATTCAGTCCCTACCTACCCTACGTGATCAACACAGGTAACTGCACTTGCTATGTCAAACACATATTCATTTAGCAGACACCAAGGGGACCACTCTCCTTCTCTACTGCATAAAGTAGGTAAAACTTCTAGACCATCTTACACTGCTGTAAGGCAAAGGCTTTCAAGATTCCACTTTAAAACCCTGCCTGTGTCAAGGTACCTTCTGAAAAACATGGGAGCATCTGTCCTGAGACACCAGCAGGATTGGAAAGATTCTGGGAAACGTTCTCTGGTAGACACCATGGTTGTAATCCCATGCATATTTATCAAAGAATAAGTCCCACTGAACTCAGCGTGAATTTCCTACTAAGTAAACAAACACAGGGCTATAAGGAAAGCTCAAGCAGGCTTTAGGTATCTGCACTTCAGAATACAGCTAACATTTCCATGGTGCTGTGGAATGCAGGGGTAGATTGACAGTGGTGAGCAGTGTTTGGAAAAGTGACTGTTTGGACTACAGTTACCAGAATCCCCTGGCCATATTGAGACTATAGTCTAAAAAGGGTCATTTTTCTAGACTCTAGCTGTTGGGCAAGCTGTTTTTCAGGAAAGCAGCCCTCACTGCAGATCTTCCAAGTGAGGAACTCCTAATAAGTTTTCAGGCAACTGCTGCGAGGATGCGCAGGTTCTCTCATTCCATAAAACTCTCCTTTATGCTAGCTTGTGACACAAAAACAGAATAGCACACTCTCACAGCTATACTGTTTTGTTTGATCCAATGACAACTACTTTGTACTTTTCTTCATGAAAAAAGAAAGATAACAAATACTATCTCTTTAGCCACATGAAGCTGAAATACATTTACAGTGGGCCTTCCATATAAGTGACCTATGGGTCTGCAAATCTAAGCAATCACAGTGTTGCATCCTTTACTACCCACACATTGCCACCATTTAATAATACAAGAGGTGAGGGTTTGTGACTCTTCTCACTTGCAGGAGGTGCTGGAACAGAACTCCTACAAATACAGAGGGTTCACTGTACATGTAAACACAACACGTGGCTTTCACTAAGATTATGCATGTGGATCTATATAGTGAGGTCTTAAATCCATTACTATTCTTTTATTGTCATTTTGTTTCTTGCAATTTTATTCCACCTATTCTTCAAATAAATCAGGGCAATGTACACGGTCCTTTTATTTGCAAAGCAGCCCTGAAAAGTAGGTTAGATGGAGTTCAAGATTGTGGTTGGGGAACATGCAGCACACTTGGTAGATGAGAGGATAAGATCTCCCCAGCTGAAGCTAGAGCAGTGGTTCTCAACCTGTGGGTCCCCAGGTGTTCATGGACTTCAGCTCCCAGAAGCCCTGAGCATTGACCATAGTGGCTGGGACTTCTGGGAGCTGAAGTCCATGAACATCTGGGGACCCACAGGTTGAGAACCACTGAGCTAGAGACTGTAATGTTGGGGATTCAAAACCAAATGTTATAGGAGGACAAAAGAATGCAAACTGGTACTTCCTAGACCTCCTCAGTCCCAGTTGAGAAGCCAACATATTGTATTCCATATCATCAAGTCCTTTTCTCCTCTACTTTCCCAAACAGATGATCAGTAGTACTGAATATAATCTGACTAGCGCTGCATAAGCATAAGTCTGGCACTTAGATCTACCTATTATGGTATATAGAGAATACATGCTCATTCCTTTTACCAGACTGAGATACTAACTTCTTAAATAAGATGCAGAGTTGGAATGGGACAAGGCTTGGAGTACACCAAGGTGCTTCTATGCAGGCTCCTATCCAGCCACCCTTCATTTCAGCAGCAAGTACTCAGAAATAACAACAGAGTTGTTAACAACAACAACAAGTGCTCAGAAATAACAACTTTAATCCCTTCATGTTCTCTGCTTGAAGTATGTGAAAATCCAAATGTATAAAAAGCCCTCTCACTCAATCACTCGAGAGCATGAATCGCTATTACGGTGACCATAAAAATCACTGTGAATCAACATGTTCTAATGTCAAAAGACATTTTAAACCACATTTTCTTTCCAGCAACACATACTGAAGAATGTGTGGATGGCAAGGATAGCAAAGAAAAAAACAGCATGGGCTCAAGTAATGTCTGTGGACATATTCCCAAGGTTCCTATAGCTTGAATATGGAGTAATTGGATAGATGTAGAAGGTGATGAAGGTTGCTGCTTCATTACAGGGAGCTGGAATAGATGACCTTCAGGTATACTGTAATATGAGTCAGGTTAGATATGGAACACATAAATAGTCAAAAGAGTGCCCTTGAGGACATGCAGTATGTATTTAGTCCTGTAACGCAGCAATGTAAACAAATGTCCCATCCCATATAATACTGAGATTCGGTGATTTTAATTACATATGTGTTAGGTGTGTTATTACTGTAAGCTGCTTTTAGCAGCTTTTGAAAAGTTGGATGTAAATACTATAAATAAATGGCTATAAATATACGAAAGAGGAACAATGTGCAAAAACAGCTCTTAAAGACTTCTCTACATTTACAATGCAAACTTACATAGGTCAACTAAAAAACAAGCCACAATGAGTTTTACTGATTCCTCTGTGTATGTATCAAAATATTTATATTTGTACAATATCTAAATGGCGATTACTTCCTGGCACCCACACATGGAATTGCAAGCACTGGGTTGCAACCCTATGAATACACACTGGGGGAAACGTCCCCCTGGATTCAGAGAGAATTAAGAAAGAGAAGCTTGCTCTTTAGTCTTTTCAGTTGCTAGCTGATATGCAGAAAAGACCCAACGAGCTTTGCCCAACACGGATATAAACAAATGAATATTACTTCTGAACCTGCATATCAGTTTTGGTTAAAAGTCACACTTAATGTGATTGTTTGAGAACCCAAAGTGTATGTATGTATACATGTATGTCTGTGTGTGTCACAAACAAGCACCAGGCTGCAAAGAACTTGTTCATTCAGTGGTACAACCCATTGGAATTCTAACCCTATTTATTATGCACCAAATCCCACAAATAAAGCATAAATGATAAAATGTGGCAGATCGAAGATAATGCATCAATGTTCCTGCCCCCTTGGCTGTTTTCTTGATCTAAAGTGTTTCCTCCTTGAATCTGATGGGAGCATTCTATCACACAGAGTGGGGATAAAAAAGAGAAGGCTCAGGACAGCCTATCTGGAAAATGGCATGGACATTTGTTTCAACTTTTATTTCTAAATAAATATACTTACGACCAGATTATGCATGTGTTGAGGGTTGAGGGATGCTTATTTCGGAATACTGTTGGTCCTCCACATTTGCTAGGGTTAGGTACAGAGGGCCAAATGTGGAAAAATTTCAAATATCAAAGTGTGTGTGTGTGCGTGTTTATTTAGGGGGCTGGGGTATGTGGTGGAGAAAATGGACACACAGGATCCAAACCAGGCAAGGAAAAGGAGAAGGAAAGGGGGATGTTGGCATACTTCCTCTCTCTTGCCCATCTCTTTCCTTGGGTGTATGTGGGGTATTAAGAGAGTATTTGTAGCATGGAGAAATCAGATTGCAATCTGTCCTTAGCTGGCAAGGCAGTGGCTGGTGGTGGCAGAGGCAGGCTTTCTAAAGGGCTGCACGGAAGGGAAGGTTCCCCCAGGATATAAGTACTTGAGGTGGGAGGGCAGGGGTTGGAGAAACTTGCAAATAATCAAATCCATCAAAGTAAAACCCCTAAATGTAGACGGAAGACTGTAGTTTATTTCAGAGTGCACTCCCCAATAGGTAAGGCAATAACATTGGAGTAAGGGTGGTTTCATATATAGAGCCAGTATATATCACCACAGTGAAAATTACTGCTGTGCATCAATGCCATTCAGGGGTTAAGTGCTTTTTATGATCTACAAAGCCCTTGACTGCCTGAGTCCAGAATATATGAAAGACCACATCTGATGATAAGAGCCTACCTGAGCTTGACCATCCTCAGGGGAAGGTTTTCTCTGGAACCCACTAACATCTCCACATGCACAGGATAGGGCTTTGAATCCTGGCTGAGGACTTAGGAGAGAATCTTCTTGGTGATGGCTCCCAAGCCGTGTAATTCTCCCCTATGGGAAAGATCTTGGCCCTTTCATGGTCTCTTCCAGCAAGCAGGCAAAGACCTTTTTGTTTACCCGGGCTTTTGAATGTTAACTGGCCATCACAAGTCTTTTAATTGGACTGTGCTACATTTTTATCATTATTATCATGTTTTAACCTCTTTTTAAACAGTTTTAAATAAATGTTCTTAATATGGTCATTTATTTAATTTTTAATTGTTGTATTACCCATTGTTTCAACTGCATTTTGTTTTAACTTATATTCTGAGCTGCCTTTGGGTCCCAT
The DNA here is from genome assembly GCA_948472985.1 of Iguana delicatissima. Lineage (NCBI taxonomy): Eukaryota > Metazoa > Chordata > Lepidosauria > Squamata > Iguanidae > Iguana > Iguana delicatissima. The sequence continues at coordinate 556,380 of CAOKZL010000954.1, forward strand.
ATTAAGAGAAAGGCAGGATATTAAATAAATAAATATACAATATAAATAAGAACACTAGGCTGACTGTGATCTTTAGGATCCGACTTGGATGGAAGTTGTGAAAATAAAAAAGGGAGTGTCCCAGCAATGTTGCTCTTTGCTCCTTGAAGGAAAAATAAAGGATCGAAGTGAGTGAAAGACCTACCATCAACTTTGCTTGATGCTTGGAATACACAGTTCTCACTTAGCATCAGCAGGAATATTTTGCAGAAAGACTGCTCCCACTGCTAGCAGTTACATTTCTGTACTGCTCATCAGCGCTAAGCACCCTCTAAGCCAGGGCTTTCCAAACAGTGTGCCGTGACACGTGTCTCGCCTGAAGAGTGTAGGTGTGTCGCCTACAATCTTGGAAATGTATATCATTTATAAATCATATTTTTAAAAATATACAAAAAGTTTTCATGAGATACATTGTGCCCACATAAATTTTTTTACTACAATTTATGTATGTGTCCGTATCTTTTATAAGGGGTTAGTTTAACCTCTGGTTTGCTAGTAAAACTGAATTACTGCATTGCGAAATGATGCATGTCTAAAAAAGTGTGTCACCAACATGGAAAGTTTGGAAAGCTCTGCCCTCAGTGGTTTACAGCGTGTTCAGCATTTACAGTGCGCTGTGTTCTGCTACAGACATACAGATGAGATGGAGAGGACCGTCCGCCTTGGTCTCCCCAACACACCCCTATTTCCCCTTTACTCTGCTTCTGACTTTCGCGTCTAGGGGAAAAGGAAAGCATTGCTGTTTCACCCGCAGCCTCTCCCGCGCTCCTTTCCGCCGCCACAAGGGATACTGTTCCAAGCGGTGTGTTACCTGGTTAAATCTGTGCAGCCTTCCCTGCGCCTGGCCGAAACATCGGCGAGCCCTTCGCCCCCTCTTTCAGCAGCGGAGGCCGGCAAGGGGAGGGAAGGCGGAAGGCGGGCGCCGGGCGGGCGGGCGGGCGGGCGGCGCTTCCCTCGCCTCGGCGAAATTCCACGTCCCGGAATCGACTCACGCTTTCGGAGGAGCGCGTTTCCACGACGCGGTTGCCCCAGCAACGGGCGGCTCCCGCTCATTGGCCAAGAAGCTCGCTGGCAACCTGGCAACGGTAAGACGGGCGACAATTGGATCCTAGCGTTGAAACGCCGCTTCTTCGGCCCTTATCCTTGCGCGCTTTCTCGGGAGGCCGCTCGGGTGAGTTCATTTGGACTTTCTCTAGAGGAATTGCGCAGTAAACTGCCCTGTTGCTAGCCCTGGGTCCTGTTACGCCTGAAGAGGACGGGGGAACCGCGATCAGAGTTTGCCTCCTCCCAAGCACATTAGATGAGCTGTTTGGTTTCCGCACTAGCCTGTTATAGCCCGATTATTCCACTTTCAACATCCTATGGAATGCTGGGGCTTGCAGTTTAGCGAGGGGCCTCAAAGACCCCTCCCTAAACTGCAAACCCCAGGATTCCATAAGATGTTGAAAGTGGAATAATCGCGCTATAAGAGCGTAGGGAGGAAATGGCCTTAAAGTCAGCTGAGTTTAAAAGGAGAAAGGGGAAGGGCAGGAGAGGGAACCGGGGACATTTTAAAAGGAGCTGAGAAAATGGGGCCACAGAGAAGAGGGACAATTTGGGACAACTGAAAGGGACGGAGTCTGATCTTTTAGCGAGTTAGCCTGCAGAAACTCAACAGGTGAAGTTGTTCATATCAGTGCCTCTCCATGCTAGGAATTTGTGCACTTCCGGTTGAATTTCTTTGTGTAGTGATCAAAACTCCAAAATGCACATTGGTGATAGTTCTGTTAGGCCATCCAAAAGGTGCAAAAATGCTACCTTTCCAAGACTGTTGGTTTCTTCATCATATGAAGAAGATAAAGAATTCACAGGGGACAGAGGATGACATTGTTGTATCACACATCAGAGATCTGCATTCATTCATGCGCTTACTGAATTTATACCCTGCCTTTCTTCCCGGATGGGATCCAAGCTAGTTTTGATATTACAGAGAGAGTGTGAGGGGGCGGGAGGGGGAAGTTTAGACTCTGCCTCCCCACTCAGAAAGTGAAGAAGAGAAATTATGGGAACAAAAGCACTTTTAAAAGCACATAACATTTCTGTTCTACATTCCTATGATAAAGTAGCTTTCTTTGACTTCAGATTGGTCCCAGTTCACCGGAAGTCTTTGTTCTTGTCACTTCTCTGCCTATTTTTTATTTTATTTTTTTTTGCAGGGCGGGGTCTAAACTTTTTGTCTGTCTCACACTGACTCCTTAACATCAAAATAAGCAACATTTAAGGCTGCAACCTCTGCATATAATGTCATTCCTTCCCTCCCGTCTCACTTGAATCCCATGCAGTCTTCTGAAGAAGAAAGCCAGGAGTGCTGAAAAGCCGGAGTAATGGGTGGGTGGGGACTTTGGACTGACCTAATAAAGGCTGTGACAAAAATGTATTTGACATTTTGGGTTTTGTTTAATGGCCAACGTTATGCCCTCTGCTTTTTGTTCATCATATATGATACTACTCTAAATGGTACAAATGCTTGTTAGACAAGAGAGGGCAGCAACTGTATTTGCAAAGCACTAGGCCAAAGCATTGCTTATCATATAGCAGAGCAGAGAACATGTGGCCCTCTGGATGTCACTGAACCACACCCTCTGTCAGTCCTAGTAGACAACACAGGCGGTGAAAAGGGATGATGGGAGTTTCAGTCTAACATCTGAATAGCGATACACACTGTTACCACGGCAATCTGATCTGGTCTTTGGAGAACTAAGATATCATTTTTGATATCATAATTCGGCCCTTTTTCCTGCCACCAGCTAAGTGTTTGTAAGGCTCCGCCGAACAAGCGCGACGCTAGGCATGGATGATAGTTGTAAACCAGATATAGCCAGTTCCACTTCAGGGGGAAGCCACCCTACACAAACACCTTGATTGCAAGACAAAGAGGACTCTTTGCCTGTCAAAACACCCTGGCAAGCCAGGCACTTAACGGCCAAGCTAGCCGCATCTACATACCAGCTATACTATTGTCAATTCGGTTCATAATTCAATCATGCAAATTCCGACCTTTTGGAGCCTTTGTCCCCAGACCAAAACTCGTTGTTCTCCTGTAAAGACCAGTCTAGCCTGTGGTCGTTCTTTCCCTATAAAAGATGCCCCGTTTTGAGAGCTCTTCGAAACTCTCGCTGGACCTTGCTGAAATCACTTAACCTCTTGCTGAATCACTGGAACTCTTGCAGGACTTTGCTGAAATCACTTAAAACCCTTGCTGAATCACTGAAACCGTCCGGAACCCTCACCGGATCGCCTTGCTGCCGCTTGGCTCAGCAGATTCCCCTCAGTCTCCACACCGGGTTTCCTTCCTTCTCTTCAATTGGTGTCTCCAGGACTTCGGACAGGTGGCATATAGCTTATTTCTCCAAAACTCTCCTTCTTTCCTCTCTAGTTAGGTGTGCTTGACTTTTATTATTTTCTTTTGCTTAATAAAAACTGTTAGTATTTTTAAACTGCCTGACTCCTCACTGACCTGAACCAGTATACACAGGATAAAAGATCTCGCTGCGTTGCCCTGCCTCTTGTTAGCCAAGAGTGCGCTCCAGCTAATTTTCCCCATCTTGCTTGTTGTTGGTTGTTTATTTGGGCACCCCTCCTGGGACCCCCAGTTTACAGGGTAACAACACCCCATCTCTGCTATCCAGGACACAACTGCCTTTACAGTGCAACCTCTCACAACTCTTTCATACTACAGAATTATAGTGCTATGGCTGCACTTTAACTGCTGTGATCCCACCCTGTGGAATCCTGGGTTTTACAGTATAGGGAGGTATATTTAGAACTCTCTGCTACAGAACTCTAGTGCCTCACAAACTACAAACCCAAGGATTTCATAGGATGCAGCCATGGCAGTTAATGTGGAATAACAGTGCTATAATTCTGCTTCACGTAATGGTTTCAGCACTGGACTGCAGTCCTGGAGACCTGGGTTTGATTCCCTGCTCAGCCATGGAAATCTACTAGGTGAGCTTGGGCATGTCACATGTTCTCAGCCCCAGAAAACCCCATGATAGACTCACCTTAGGGTTGTCATAAGTTGGAAACATCTTGAAGGCAGGCGCAGCAACAGAAATTCTGTAGTGTGAAAAGGACCTACGTAGTCAGGTCCGAAGTCGGTTGAGTTCAGTGGGGCAGACTTTTGAGTAAACCTATAAAATTTTGCACTGATAGTACTGTGTGTGAGAACACTGGAAAGAACTCTTGCAAGAGTGAAATCATCTTTCTTTCTTTCTTTCTTTTTTATACCATAGTGATTGTGATACTTAAAACACTGAGCCCATCATACAGTTATGGAGATGCTGCCTTGTTATGGCAAGAGCATATGGCTACCATCATGTTTCCTTTTTCTTTTCCCCACTGTCATTAAACATCCTGTCTTCTTTTACATCTGGCCATCTGTGAATGCTCGTACCCCCAGCAACTCATCACAAGTGAGTTTCTTATATATAAATTGTCCAAATTGGTAACGTCTTCTTAGATAATGTTTATTAATTTAACATTCTTGGATCCTGCCTTTCATAAGAAACTATTCTGGTTTACAATAATGTCCCATCAAGGCTGAAATCTTATGCTCACTTACCTGGCAGTAAATCCCACTGCTGTATGTGGTTTGTGGACAGTAGGGTAGTGAACCCAGTCTGAGTTTTAATATGGTCTGTCCAAGTTGCTGAATCCTATCTCCCAAATAAGTTTATCACCTTGGATAGCTTCTTTAAAGTTCAGAGTAAAACCTGGAGCAAATTTGCTGCCCTGTGGGACGGAAGCTACACACTGCCTCTGCTATTGCATCACTGCTTTTAAGCCAGTCCCTGTAAGGCTTATGATGGGTGCTGTCAGGCAGAGAAACTGAAGGCTACCCTTTGCTGGAATCAGTACCCATAGCTGTTCAGAATATTGCTTCTGCTTTATTAAAAACATTTTAAACATCTTCTAAAGAATAAAAATAAATACATTTGCACTTTCTGAGAAGCAGCAAATGGAACTCAGAGACAGATAAATTGGCATGTTTAGCTTCACAGACACATGCTGGCAAGCCCTGCCAGACAATATCACAGCTGAGCTGTGCCTCTTGCTGGCACTTAATGCAGACCAGACAGCAGGAGCAGCCTAACGACGAAGTATGATGGTACCCAAGTGACTTTGTCATAACAAGGTAGGCTCTTGAGTGTGTCTTCTGGAGAGAGTCCATCTCAAAGCTGATTTAACAGTGCAACTCAATTTCTACTCAGGCATAGGTTCAGTGAGGTTTTTGGGGGGCATATGTACATGGTGGGGCTATTGGATTGATACTGTCATCATCCTTCACAATTAGCCCTGCTGACAAGGGTTATTGTGAGTTACAGTCTGGGTGGCCATAACTAGTTAATCACCCCTGCAATATAGGACTGCAACCTCAATGAGCCCATTTATCCACTACTAGTGGTATTCCCCTGCAGGATGCAATTACAGCAGAATCTGGGTATTTTTAGGACACACTTTCAGATCCCATTCAGCCAGTCTTCCCAGTAGGCAAAGTGAAATGATCATCTCAGGCAGCACACTTAAGGAGGTGGTGTTGCTGCTGCATTGCAACATTTTTTGAAGTGGACAGTGAACCTGGCAGAGTGGTGAGTGACCAGCAATGAGGTGCAGAGGACAGAATTATGTGTGCCCCACAAGTAGCTGTGAGCTGCCAACATTAGCCCATTGCTCCCAGGGGACTGTCCAATCACCAGTATTTAAATCAAATTTAATTGCCCATTCAGTTGGCTACCATAGTTTCAAATTAGGGATTCAGATGCATGGCGTACATGGAGGTTCCATTTAGCAATCATATGTAAAGACCATTGATAAACCTTCATTAATTTGTGTACTCCTTCTTTAAAATGCAACATATAAACAGGGCTGTTACAGTGGGTGTTAGTGGTGAACAATCAGAACTAGGAAGTAACGCGTTAACAAGTCACACCATAATCTGTAATGAGTTGCAAGTCAGAGAGCTTCCTATAATGAGTTAGCTTTTTTGGTAGCAAAGAAATAACCAAATCTTGTTTCAAAAGTAACATAACAAGTAGGAACAAGTAAGAACAGAATGACTTTATTGGTGCAATGAGTAAAGGTTTCTTGTTACTTTTAAAAGTTAATTGTAAAGGCCATTGTTAGAGGCATTTTGACTTGATTTTTGAAAATTCTGTGGCATTCTCTTATCAGTCCTAAGATGTTTTCTCTCATACCACTAACAAAAAATGATAAGTAGTTAATCAAACTACAGTTAATGACAATAGTTCCTTTTAAAATACTGTGACAACTAATGGAAGCAGATTTTAAAAAAAAAAGTAGCTGTGAACAATGAAAGGTAGCCATCAGTTTTAAGTTTTTCTTATGGGCAACGAGAAGTTTATGGCTGTCCACTAGAATAGAAGGAAATACATGCTGGAATGCACTTCCTTGGATGAGTGTATAAGCTAAATTCACACCAAGAAAACCAACTTAGTTGGTTTAATTTCTTTGATTTAATTTATTTGCATTTCTTTCCTACACCATCACAACTGTTCAAGGAGGAGTATGGATTCTGATCTCATGAATCATGGGAATATCTTATCCTCAATCATCTTATTAAAATTTCTCACTGAAAACTTAACATTTGTAAAACATCAATTAAAATTAAAAGTGAACTTGGGAATGTAATTTTTTTTTCTTGCAATAATTTCCATCCTGGGTATTTCTCCTGATAATCAGACACCATTCTGCCTTCCAGAAATTGTCCAAAAGCAAATGGAAGGGCTGGGAAGTCTTCTAGTGAGAAGAGGCCTTTGTGATATCCCCATAGCCAGAAATGAGGAATTACCCACAAAGCAGCCTCAGTGTTTACTGTTTGGCTACAGGGACATAGCCAGACTCTTTTATGATCTTCCTTGCTTCTCACCAAGAACAGAATGGCCATGGATGAGAGAGGGGCTTCAGCAGCTCTGTGGTAGACTGGAGTGGGGTACTTTGGTTACAGCAGAGGGAGAAGAATACCAAATTCTGCACCAACCAAAAATAGATATATGCAGGTATAAATTTAATTTATGCACGCATATATCTCTAATAGGATGCCAGTCGCTGTTTGTATGACATAAATGTCTAGACTCTGTAAATTCTAGTACATTCTTTTATGTACTTAACAATCAATTAGGATTGTTTCAGTCTCAGACTTAGGGGTAGGTAGTTATAAAGGAGTACTTGGAATTACTTAACAATTTCAAAAACATTTACAAAAACAATGCCAATTACTTTTACTAAAATGTAGTTCAGTAGAAAGTTTTTTGGAAATGTTACTTTTTCGATGACAGCTCTCAGAATCCCTCAGTGGGCATTTTTTATAATGTAAATTTAGTTTTTCACATGTTACGCGTTCACATTTAAGCTTCTGAATAATTTATTTAGCCACTGGCCATGCTGGCTGGAGAGTACTGGAACTATAGGCCAAAAAAAGTAAAATTGCCAAGCAGAAGCCAAATTTTCTTTTGGAACTAGCATTTCTAAGTCTAACCTTTTTTAGAAAGTACTCTTGTATTTGTTTCTTTCTTTCATTTTACTGTTATTATTGAGACCTCTTCTTCCTGTTTTTTGGTTGTAAATCAAAATTAAGGCATAGAAGGACAATAAAGCAAGGGATACAAAATAACTAAATCCCAGTAAATTATATCAAGGCTTAAACATGTATAGATAATATAACAATAAAAAGCAATTTTATATTATAAACAATGTCCATAGCATTCATTCCTAGAACTATTATTGTTATCCATTGATGAGCTGCAGACTCTTCTTAACTGCAGCGAAATATGTTTGTCTGGTTATTATTTTCCCTGGCAACAAATATGAAATATAAAATCCAACTGTCCCTCCAGGCAATGGGCTTAATAATAGTGTTCTAAAACAAACTCTAATATCAAGTAGTTTTCAAGTAGCTTAGTGCCCAGCCACTCATCTGCCTACTTTAATGTATGGATTTGTATTTCATTTCTATCTATATGTATCTCTCACTGTTCCTGTTCTAGCAATGTAACATGAATTTGAGGATTGCAAACCACATTCTGTTAGTTCCATAGAATCCTCCAAGTGTGGAAACATTTCATTTTTGGACTGTATTCCCATTCTGGGGATTTTGTAACCCAAAAAGTAGTTTTGCTAATCTCTCTGCCTATGCTGTTTGTCAGTGGCCATTTCCACACTACAATATTAAGAGTGCTTTAGTCCACTTTCAGCATCCTATGGAATCCTGCGGTTTGTAGTTTAGTGAGGGACATGTAGAATTCTCAGCCAGAGAGTTCTTTGGTGTCAGTAAACGACAAACCCCAGAATTCCACAGGATGTTGAAAGTGGACTAAAGCACTCTTAACATTGTAGTGTGTTCCCTGGTTTTCTAATAGCTTGATCCTTAATTAGAGTAAACCTACTGAACCCATCTGGTTTACTCTTAACAAGATTAAATCTGGATCCACCCCCCTCCACCCCCATTTGTACAAAGTAGATAACAAGATGTATATAATGCATAATTATGAGATTCACTGTTACAGGATGGTCAATAGCTTTGATGGTGTTTTCAAACAAAATAAGCCAATACTTATTTTAACTATTAGTTCTACAACAAAGGAGAATCTTCATCTTCAAAGAAATATATCAGACAAGACTATATCAGACAAGAACATGAATTAATAGCAGGTTACTCATTTGTCTTCAGACTAATAAAAACATGGGTGTATTGGCCTTTTATTTATTCATTTTATAAAATAAGATAAAATAAAATAAAGTAAATAGCCAAGAATGTGAGGGGAGAGCAGTAAGGAAATTAGGGGAGGCAGGAAGAAAGATTTAAAATAACTTTACAATCCGTAGCTACAGCCGTGTGCTTTTGTGTACACTTTTGCTTGTGCTATACTCCCATCTGCTGGAGATTTCTTAAAAATTCTCCTGATCAGAATCAAGATTGTTATGCTAGCCCATTAGCACAGAATTCATAGTCTGTTAAAAAAAAAGGAAAACAAGTCTGTTTCTGCAGAGACTGTAACTGTCTCTACACTGGAATCATGTGGAGGGAGCCAAATGGATGGAAAGCATGAACATATTGAGATGGCAGATGTGGTTCTATATGCACACAGTTACTGCAGCAGCATGGGAATCATGCCATGGGGAGAAAATTCCAAACAATTGAAGCAGAGCAGGAAAAGAAACAAATTTAGTTATCTTTGTAAAACATATAAATGTTCTTTTACATATAATACTTGTCCGTAGTCAACTACATGGTGCAACAGAGGAGAGAGAGGTAGAAGAAAAAATGGAAATGGCACAGGTCAGTCAATGTGATGCAGGAAAAAGTGGGCATGGTAAAGGAAACAAACAGGAGGTCTAAAGACATGCAAACTAGCAATTAGTGAGTACTATATAGACGTACAAAGGTTGCTAACTCTAACAATTAAATGGTGTCTATGTACCTTCTGAGTGTGTGTTTCTGTGTGTGATGTCTCTCACTTTAGTACTGTTCAGTCATGCCCTCCATATCAATACTGAACACGCAGAAAAAGTTGGATCATCCTTGACACCACCTAGTGCATCAGAAGTGTGTTAAGAACTCTATGCACATTCCTGTTAACAGGTCCAGGCTTAGATGTCTTGCTGCCTTAGACAAAGGAAAAGATGTCCACAAACAGAAGCCAACTGGACTAGCAGTTGAGTCTTTCTTGAACACTAACAGTGGAACAGCAGCCTCCCCAGGAAGACTGTGTGACAGACTTAGCTCCATTCTCTCACTGTGGAGAAAAGCCAAGAGGCTGACTCTGCTGCTTCCTGCTTTGACTTGTGATTGGGCCAGTCTTGCATGCTGTACACCGGGCCCTCCTTACCCATGGTCGTTAAGCGTCTGTGACCATGTTGCATCCTATACCTAAAATGGTGGTGATGTGTGCACAGATGCACTGAAACATCTGTGTACATATTGCTGCCATTTAATATAATAGGACACAAGCATTCATGCATTTCACTATTCATAAGCATCCCTTAAATGGAACCCCACACACAGAGAGGGTGCACTGCACATGTGTAGGCCCTTTTAAACCGTCAGTAATCCTATCAGTCAAGATTGCCAACCATCCAGAGGAGTCTGTATGTATACCACAAATCTTATTCACACTTTTGCTGAAGCTGTGAAAGTTCAGACACATTACCTTCCCTTCATATTTTCAGTATATACATAGAGGGAATGTTAGAGATAGCAGCCTTAGCATGCTTATACTCAGTAGCTGCTGGTTTGCATGTCTCCCTCAGACTTCAGACACAGCATCTATTCATGTAATTTCCTGTTTGTTGATCTTAGGCACACCATATCTCTCTTCCTTAATCAGTCTTCAGTTAGGCTGAGTTTGTTTGTCTTCTGTTTTGTAGTCTGTAGCTCACACCTGTCCTCCATGTTTGAAGAGAACATGTAACAGAGCCTCTCATCATGAAATGTTACAAAATATTCATTATTTGTAAGTAAAACTATTTCATATGTTTTTACAAAGAAAAGTAAGTGTGCTTTATTCTTGTGGTAGACCATGTGAATGGTGAGGTGCGCCTGGTTGTTACTCACCTTCTGCTTCTAAATACTAATTAATCTGCTTGTGAGATACTACCATCTCTCACATTCCCCAATAGGTGTGAGAGAGTAATGATTCTCTCTGCTTAATTGTCTTTTTCAACTTTTTCCTAGAATGTGTTTTCAACAGGAATGATTTTTTTTCCTGCAAAGGCTTAATACAGTTTACTCATTCCTGCTTCATTCCAAGTCAGATTCATTTATCAGCAGGGCATTATTAAAATGTATCCTGTCTCTCAACCTTAATTTCTAAGATGGCATATAACATTACTAAACACCAAGCTCAATAAGATACATAAACAACAACTTTTTTTAAAAAGTTAGCAGTAAAAAGCAACATATATCATGGAGACAGTAGAAGCAATATAACAGTAGAAGCACAGGGTGAAAAATGGTTTCTTTATTATCTGTATTTTATTTTGCTCCATTGAGCTTATGGAGAGTGATGACTGAACCAGAACTACACTAAAAAGAAAATTAATTTGACATTGTTGATGTAACAGACAAAATGATGAAAAGTTAGAGATGTTTGCAGAAACATTGAAGAGTCAGAATATATTGTGTTAAAAATCAACAACAATAACAATGATTAAAACATAACAAGTACCACTAGTATAATTTTGCTAGCATATGGGCAATAATAAAATAACACATGAAATATTGTAATATCTTAAAGTTAGGGGAGATATCAACATGTGACTAAATAAATGCATATTAGCTATAAAACAAGGAGGAACAGCTATGTGAGGGGACCTTTTTTCTTCTGTGCTCACCTGGTGGGTTGCACTAGCATGTTTTGATGCACAGGAAGTGATGTGATATTACTTCCATCAGCCATTTTGGCAGATTTTGGGCTGATTTTTTTTCTCCTATTTTTAGTGTATTTTGGAGGATTGGGGGCTTTGGTGGGGTTTAGGAGACTCAAGCACATATTTGTGCTTGAGAGACCCCCTCCCATTTTCTTCCAGAGCTTCTCACCCCCCTCCCCCTTTCCCTTGCCTTTTGCCTTGGCTCATGTGCCTCTCTACTCCATGCCCAGGCAAAAGGGAAGGGAATGGGGAAGGGAGAAAGGTACACATGCGCCTTCTATTCCCTTGCTCTTTGCCTCAGTACATGTTCTCTGTGCCTGGGCAAAAGGCAAGGGAATGAGGGGGAAGGCACACATAAATTCTGATTTTATGGTTGATTGTGGGGAATGTTCAAAGATAGAATGATGCAATTGTTGGGTTATCTTTACTGACAAAGTAAAAAAGAGTTTCTCCTTCACTTCTTTTGGCGTCCTTCCCATCCACCGTTCATATGTTTAACCTAAAGGACACACTGTCACCACTCGTGTTCAGTACAGCTATCATAGCATATCCGTGATAGTATTCATGAGCCAAAATTTTTAGCTTACAGGAAATTCAAAACTTGCTCAGTCTTTTATTCACCACAGTACTAAAAACAGAGGGGAATTCAGTGGTCCCCTGTGCTCTTCTGATGGGTTTCCAGTAAATAACAGGGAAGCTACTATGTCTACAGAATGTTGGGACTTAGGAAGTCTTTAATCATATTCAGCACCATTCTTATTTTTTTGTGTACTTATGCATCCCAAACAGCAATTTAGCAACATAATGGTGAAGCAATGTAACAACTGGCAAAGCTTACAAAATGTCTAATATCAATATTTATACATTTAAGAGGTGACGGGCTAATTGCAGTCATGCAAAAAATAGCAAACACCTCTAAGATTTAAAAGCTATTACAGAGAGTGCTGGGTTGGTGAGTAAGGGAAGAGCATGTCATGTCTTACCACCTCACACTTAGGGTCTTTCTAAGCAAGACTGCTCAGTAGTGGAAAAGGTACTTATGGAAATAGTGATGTTCTGCTTTCCACTTCCCAAGCTAATCAATACGCTGTGGTCAGGATCCTACAATGCCAGAGTCCTCATGCAACAGATGATGGTATGAGTGGCATTACATTTCAACCATCTGCACATTGATGTGTTGACAACCTCATTGCACAAAAGTGGAAAATAAGGGTGGCAACAAACAGCGGTAGGCAACTTGTGCTACCTGCTGCAGATGGATGTCTCTGCCAGAGAAGGAGGTGACTCCTGCCAAGGACCAGTTCCATATAGAGCAGGGTAGGCAATTGTTGCGAGTTAATGGGCAACAATTGACCCCCCCCGAGACCATGAAGGGCTGTACCCACTACTACATCCCTGAATAAAAAATAAAAAATCTATTTATTTATGTCCTGCTTCTTCCCAATATGTGATGCAAGGTGGCTTACAATATAAGTTAAAATAAAATATAGATACAACAGTATATAAAAGTTAAAACAACCCAATTGTAACATTAATCTTAAAAAGGCTCAATTTAAAAAAACACAGCATACCCCATTTAAAAATCCTCCAGCCTCGATAAAATGAAATCTAAAGACATGTTTAAATAAAAAGGTCTTTGCCCAACAATGAAAAAAGAGCATAAAGGGACCAATCCAATTATTTCCAAAGGGCCTTACTTTCAGCATTCTCTAGGCCAATTGAGGACCGGGCGATACCTTTTCCCAATGGGAAGTGACTGAGAAGTCCTTTAGTTATTAAAGGTGTGTGAAACCCAGCACAGATCTGGCCAAATCCCCCTTCTTGGTCAGCAAGCTCGCCAAGTAGCAACCCCTCAGTCTCATATGACTTGGTTTTATAGATCCCTATCCAGTTTATTACTGATTCTGGACATCTGTTCAGAAAATTCATAGTTACATCCAGACAAAATAAAGAATATCTTAGGTACTGGTGATATTCCACTCAAAATTTCTGGAAAACTCATGCATAAATGAGGAAATTGTGGCATGAATTCTGCATGAAAGAAAGCCGTCTTAGAGATCACATGAGCAAAAAACTGAAAACTGGCAATACAGCTGTTTTATTAGTAGTCATAAGAACTGCAGTGTTGAGTATAGTTTGTCCACTCCAACATAATTTTGCAATATTTGAAGTGGCAAACAGTATAGATCCTTTGGAAAAATGTGAACTGAATTTCATTCTCCATGGAACAGGTATGGCATTAGTAATTACAGAACCATTACAGAAACAAGCACCTGCATTTTCTCTGATGATTAAACCCTCTTCAGATGCTTTTGCCTGCCTTAGGGTGACCATAAAATAAAGGAAAGCAACCACTATACATAGAACATGTCTTTATTAAATAAGCGAGCAAGCACAGAAGTATAATGTATGGTGCTTAAATATTAACAGTACTAAAAAAATATAAAAATAAAGTTTACTGAAAGCAGTTTCACTCACAAATATACAAGAAGTGCTGTCAATCAACAAAATTCAACACCATTTGCTAACAGCTGCACTGATGGACAACTGCTTCCTTTTATCTAGCCAGCAGAAATGCTAACACTTGCTCATCCTTCCTTACAGATTTCTTTGAGCCATAATATCCTAGGGCTGCGAGGTTGCAACCTGGAGAACCATATTCTTTCTTCAACAACCTCAAAGAATCAAAATAGAATGGAACTGGCTTTCTCTACCCTGCTTCTTCCTGCAGCCAGGCTTGCAGTTGCAACCTGGAGACTCCCACAGCTGTGTAGATATGATTTATACCTGAGCATTTATTATCACTCTATACTGCTTCTGAAGAAGTGGGTGTATATCCATGAAAACTTGTGCAAAAATGAAAACCATTTAGTTTTAAAGGTGCTGCTATATTCCCTTCCCCCCACTTCCCCTCCTCCTTTTTATCCTGGTGTAATGTTTGAATTTCCAAAGGAGTAGCCCTGTTAGTCTTTTGCAGTAAAAACAACAAATAGTCCTGTGGCACCATCAAGACTTATGCTTTAAGTCTTCTAAATACCACAAGACTCTTTGTATATTAAATATATTCAGGGGTCGCTGTGTTGGCCGTGCAGCAAAATACAACAAAATGCACAAGCAGCAATACCAAAGCATACAATGCATTATGCAAGCTTTCAAAGCTTCAGTGTCTTCTTCATTAGGCAAAAGCGTTATAAATCATACAGGAGGAAAATGATACTAGAGTCGCAGGCCTACATTCTGTCTGAGATGTTTTCAGTTACGATGGTATTGAGGAATTTTGTTGCAGGCAGAGATCACTCCCCTTATAAGTCATGTGAAGAGCAGAGACAAACAGCAATAAAGAACAGGTAATAAATTTTCGACTCCTTTAGCAACAGAAAAGTGACTTCACTTGAGATCCACATGTCTCTCTCCTGTGTGAAGCTAACTGCTGCTTTCTTAGGAGTTGGAATTGGCCCAATAAAGGTATCACTGCTTGTGAATTTTAGATATTAAAGTCACAGATGAAATCGACTCCCACCTCCTGGAATAAACGAGATTCCAAATTTGGTACTAACGCTATGGCCAGAGTGGATGTGTGCATGAAAAACTAGGAAGGTATAGAAAAAAACTGCAAAATGTATCACTAATTCAGTGATTTTAAATGTGGGGATCTCCAGGCTGCACTTTTGCACACCTCCCCTTGCCCCACACAGGGTGGAACAAACAGCACTCCTGCACTGCCCCCAATAAATTGGCAGAGGAAGGTAGGCAGTGAAACTAGCAGATGTAGGAGAAAAAGCAGGGCTATATCATCTTCTCTGTGCAGCAGGCTGTTAAAGAGACAAGATGGTCCTCTGCTTTGTGGGCTGGTAATGCTTTGATAAAGTGAAAACAAGAGTAATAGATTCTTATATTAAAGGGCAAACTGCTCAAGGTTATATACAGAATTATCTTTCTAAATAGGCATACAAGCATACATCATAGTTATCATTCAGATTTATTGTGGCTGCTGCTGAATTTTGAACTGTATTCCGCATGCTACTGAATTGTTTAATATTCCCATCAAGAGGCAGTGCCGTAAGAATTTCACTGGAAGATGCTATGAAGTACATATATAGAGTATCCCTGCTACAAAATACATAGTTTCTTCAGATAATTCAGTTTTAACGTGTGAAGGTATAAGCAACAAGAATTGACCATCCCCATATTGGAAACTATGTACATAAAAGATGGCCCCATTCAAACTGAACCAGTCAAACATCACACAGGAAGTGTTACCACAGTCAAGGGCAATGCACATATGCCTATTTCTTCACATATTTGGTACCCATAAGTGCCAAACACCTGAATGAAGCTACAATGCTAACACTATCAGGAGGAAATCCCTCTCCTATTAATCTGTTACACATCACTGGTGAAGCTCAGTTGGCCAGAGTTGTAGACTGTATGGCTACAACTCTGGCTAAAGCTGCTAACTCTGTATAGTAGTTTAGAGTGCGGGAATCTCTATGTTGTACATTCATAGAGAACAAAACGGACTATAAAACATGGGGTACAAACCAGATTCCAGTTTATCAGGCAAGTGATGGCTAGGCCCAAGGACAGAATTCTGTTAGTGGCTTATACCTGTGTAACTCCTCAGTTATGTCAACTAAAATACTTTTAAAGATGTTGTGCAAGGAGGTGCCCAGTGCCTCCTTGAACAATGCCTTTGCCCCAAGTAAGCAAGGGAAAGGAAACAGAGGTGTTTCTTTTCCCTGCTCCCTGATTATCTGTGAAGGTGTGCCATACCACCCAGGTGCCCTTGTGCACTCAAAAAAGCATCATCTGTCCTTGTCAGTGGAACTGGGATGGCTCTGACTTCTTCTCTGGGTACGCATGGGCAGCCACAGAGTGCCTAAATGAACACATCTGAGACATGTTGTGTGCATACACTTAACACATCTGACATATCTGGAAAAGGAAAACTAGAAGGGAAAAGGATAGTGTTTTAGCAGAGATATCTTACTAGAGCGATGGTGTATATAATCATTTATGCTACTGCACAATTCAGTCAGAAGGCTATTTCTCCCAGGACCACTTATCATTCTTAGTCTTGGTTATAAGTTCTGTAAGTACATATGGACACATACAGAGAAAGTCAGTGTTTCCATGTTCCCACCACCTCACTGGTTTCTGGATATCAAACCTCTGAGGTTGCCATCCTATATATCCTTTCCTATAAGCAAGCTCCAATGAATAAAGGGGGGATGGCATAAGCATATCTGGCATTCTGCCGTAAATGGGCTGCGTACATATACTGCATACAAATAGTGAATCAGCTGTAAATGTACACACAAAGAACACAAAATGCCCCATATCGGTAATTACATATCTTGAAGCAGATGTTGCTAGATGTTTGAGTTGCAAGCAACTATCACATAATGAAGTTCAGTGAAATCCATTGTGAGCCTAACAGTCCTCAAATTCCTAAGTTGTTTTTTTTTTAAGGGAATTTGTCATTTTACTAACTTACCCTATTGCAGAAGCTCCTATTTGCAGCACTACAGCACATAACAGGCAGGAAGGAGCCGTTAGCAATGTGTAATGGATGTTAAAGGTGGGGAGTATGGGTACAACCCTGCACTAACTTTGAAAGTGGTATCTGTCTGACTAGATAATAAACCACGGAATTTTATTAGTTTCTGGTTGACCTCTTATTTTCAGAGGTAAGCATAAACGTGCTTGTTCAGGTTTTGTTTTTCTGATTCACTGTCAACAGCCTCTAAAACAGGGCTTTCAAAACGGTGTGCCGCAACATGTTAGTGTATCACCTACAATCTTTAAAATGTATGTTATTATTTATAAATCGTGTATTTTTAAAAATATATGAAATGTTTTCATGAGATATGTTGTGTCCCCATACATTTTGTTATTACAATTTATGTATGTCTCTGTATCTCTTATAAGGGGTTAGTTTAACCTCTGGTTTGCTAGTAAAATTGATTTATTGTGTTGCAAAATGATGCATGTCTAAAAAGTGTGTCACCAACATGAAAAGTTTGGACAGTTCTGCTCTAAAATAATAGTGCAAAATCTGTCCTTCTTCAAGAAGAACTGGAATAAGAGAAATAGCTGCTTAAAATGGAGGCTTCTTGAGATCCCCCCTCCTCTAGACAAGGGACAAGTATTCAGTCATCATCACTATCTGCATAATTTCCTATTTTCCCCCTCCCAAACATGACTGAGAGAATGACTGAGCAGGACTAAAAACCTGGCAAGGAAAGCAAAGCTCAGAGGTATTACTTGGTTTTGACCTACAATTGTCTGCATTTCCCAAGCCAGCTGGAAGTTGTAGTCAAAGCAAGTAATTGTCCCAAGCTTATTGGAGTACTCTTGGTAACTTCCAGGGGGTATATCTGCTGGGGAGGGCGGAATGAGGCCATTGCCCTCCCCAACAAGAATTCTGCCACCCCATATTACATTTTCCTTCCGTCCACAAATTTTTAGCATTGCAGTGAGTTAAAATTTCAGTTGAACAATTAGAAAGAGAGATTAGATAGCCAAACAAAAGGGGGAAGCAAAAATTACCAGTGATGTAGACTCAAGTCGACTGATTCGGACTCAAGTAGGACTTAAATCACTTCAGTGACTCAACTAGGGCCCTTTCCACACCTTATCTTTTTCTGGTGCTGGGGTGTGGGGATCATGTGAGCAGCCTCCGGCGAGAGGCGCTCGCATCCCTGCTGCTTCAGCTCCACACGAGCTGCGTGCTTGCGCAAGAGCCCCACCTCTTCCTTCCACAGCACAGCCTGGAAGTTTCCCAGGCTGCGCTGTGGCAGGAAGTGTGACCAGCATGGCTCCGGAGGCTCCGCACGCCAGGAAGGTGCGCGCAGGGCCCAGGAACAATGCGAGATCGCGCACCATTTTTGGCTCCCAGCCCAAAATGAAAAGGTGCATGATCGGTGCCTCCTGGCCCCTGGAGCATCGCATGATTGTGAGTGCGTCGTGCAGATCGCTCCTCGCAATCGCGCAGTGCTCCAGGTGCCCTTTTGCATGGCAAATGCCGTGCGGAAAGGGCCTGGGACTCGACTCAGCAAGAAATGATACACTGACTCAACTCAAGACTTGTATATTTTTACTGACTGACTTGCCGCCCTGGTTCAGTAACATAACACATTCATCCAGAAACTTTACGACTTTGAACAATGCTTCTGTCTCTTTTTGCCTACTGGTCACGTGACAATCTGTCTCAAGCCCAAAGTGTGGGCGCATTTCTCAGAGGGTAACAGCAAATGAGTTAGGCAATGGGCTTGAGGCAGGCTTGAGGTCTGCTCAGCAGCCTGGCCCCACTGCACATCAGAGGAGCCTTCTAAAACTTTTCCTAAGAGCAGAAAGCAAGACTTGCCCCCAGAATGCAGCATGCATTTCTCAGAGGGAAACAGCAAATATGGAAGGAAGGATCCTTCCTTCTAGGCTTTTGAAGCTTCAGTAATGGGAAATAGGTAGGATCTTAAGCCACACTTCTGAAAAATCTTCCAACTTCGGAAATGGGAAGTAAGAAGGATCCTATTCCCCACTTGCGAAGCTGCAGACTCTTTTATGCCTCTTGGCACAGAAACCTCCATCTTCAGGAACGGGGAGTAAGAAGGATCCTGTTGCCCACTTCCAAAGCTGCAGATGGCAAAATTGCAAATGTGGAGGGCCAGCTCTACTTACATTGTTAAAACTTTATTTGATTCTGTCCAGAAATTCTGGAATATAAGTTAGGGTATAAAGTTGGCTCCCAGACTTGAGATTTGACTTGAAAATATCTTCAGGGACCTGAGACTTGAAGGCAGAGACTTGAGACGTGACTTTGAGGCAGTGCCCTCATTTTGCCCTTCTGTAGCTATACCTCAGATAACTCCATCTCAAAGTCTGGTACCACAAATAGCATTTCTTCATATTTCTTCACTTCTTTCTTTAGGTTCAGAGTGGGTAGCAGGAGGAAGGATAGATTTAGCACAGAGGTGTCCAGTTGCTGCTTCCTTAGTTAACAATTTTGACTACAACAAATCCAACAATAGACCAGATAAAGACCATCTTGAACAATATAATCAAAGGTTATTGTTTTCTCAATGATCATGCAAGTAATATATTTGAGGAAAATAAAGTTCCTATATTTATTCTGTTTATAATATGGGAGCAATAATTTAGTTAAATATGTGGGAATAAGGTCATTGTACCTTTGTTATCTAAGTAGTTAAAGTGGTGGTAAAGTGGTAATGATAGCTAAACCTATGAGATATTTTTTAGTATATCGGTTTAGCCTCTAACCCTTTTCCTTGAAATATTTTTAAAGTTCTCTGAAAAGCTTCTGTAATTTTTTAAATAAAGTTGATTTGAAAAAGTAAACATCCATAACTGCATATATAATACATACTTTACATGTCCCAAATGCATTCATAGTGGTCAGGTATTCCAGAAATAGATATATTAGCGTGTTTTTGTTCACAAAGGAAGGACAGGGTCGGGGAGAACTGTATCATCTATGGTGTGCTTATTTGGGCACAATGCACTGGGAAGTCCTCCCACACAAACTCTATTGAAATGAATGGGAACTTTGCAAGCATACCCTAATGAGCAAGGTGCCTCCACATGTCAGAGATGGGCAACTCTGACCTTCTGTACATTGCTGGACTGCAACTCCCATCAACATAGCCAATCGTGAGGGATATTGGAAGTTACAATTCAGCAGTACCTGGAGGGTATGCCCACCAGTGGCTCTGTATAAGCAGGGATCCTGATAACGTAAGATTCCTGATTGTGCACTTTCAAGCAAATATAAGTAGAAGCCCTTTTCAGACCATGCCCATCAATCCAGGAAGTTCAGGAAGGACTGAGCAGGTAGGGACGGAAATTGTGGAGAGCAGACCTTCACAGTACCTGCATCCCCCCACTCACCTTTTACTCTTTATGTGAGCAGGCTGAATACTTACATAGTGTTTTGGAATGTAATTATATTACCAGGAATAACAAGAATTGTAAATTATAAATAGTGGGGACAAACAGAGAAAGCTTGTTGCTTTCATACCAGGGAAGTCATCTCACAAGCTGTTGTTACATTGCAGTTCCTATCTTTCTTCATCACTTGATACACTAGCAATGGCTGATAGGAATTCCAGTCCAACATCTAAAAGGCCATAGCTACCTACCCTTGCTTTCTATCTAACTGTGACTTTTTGAGAGGTATCTGGCCAACAGAAGAATGCTGATCTTTGTGGAGCTTTTATCCAACCCTACAGGGCTCTTCTTACCTTAACTTCCAAGTGCATGGTGCCCTTGTTTCCCTTTTTTAAATAGTTATACATGTAACAGGTACAGTATTGTGTCCAGCAAGTAATAAATGAATGCAGAAAGCATTTCTAGCTAGATAGAGCTAGAAAATTTTGTTTTTTTATAGACATGCATTTTAGTTTTTATAAATAAAAGTCAAATGTGAGGTCGCACTTTCCCATCTTCTGTTTGTAAACTAAGTCAAATTTCTCATTCATGGAAACAGTGAAGATGTCTTTCCATAGCCCAACTCTTCCTGGAAAAGAAAAAGGGAAGATGAGAGAAAGAGAGAGATTTAGGCTGGTAATCACTGATGTGATGTCACAGGACCTGTTAACAAAATAGATAGGCTAATCCTGCAAAATACTTTAGAATCCCACCCAAACTTGTAGTCTCTCTCTCGTATGCTATAAAATTTGCCATAGTGCAGTACAACGGTAAAACGCCTTATGTTGTAACAGGCAGAATATGCCTCGAAGGAAAGCCTGCGTTGCAGGTGTGCAATTCAGTGTGTCTTTGGCACTGCATAAAGAGACACATCACACACTACCCAGCTGAGCTACCTGTTGTCAGAGATGCTGCTGAGTGTATGGTTTTTGTTCCAATCATAACGCTAGCTCCAAATGTAATGCTATCCCCAGTGGTATTGCTTTATGACATGGGAAAAAATTTGGGGCCACACTTGTGTCCAGTACTGAAATGGGTGGCTCCAGTATCTGCGAATAGATGCAAATATTTCAGCCTCTCAGTTACGTAATATAAAGAAAATTTGTTTACTAGGAACCCAATAGAAGATACAGTGACCTAGGACAATCCCTGACCGCTTAAACCTTGCACTTCCTTTCTTTGTGTGAACAAATATATAGGAAGAAACACATTTAGATTTTAGTCCTCAGTGAAAAATCACTGTGTTGGAGAACTGTTGCTAGACACAAAACTAATAAATCCAGCTGCCTGCCCTCAAGCTTTTGAAAATGCATAGAGGGGCTTTCTTATTTGTTGCCTTTGTATGAAGAAATTATATGATGGCCTATTATTTCTAATTTTCCCTAATAATCCTTTTTAGGCACTATATAAATCAATTATATTTTCACTTGGCACAGCATTGTGCCTAAAAGTCCTTTTTTCAAAATCCCAAATCAAGTTTGAAAGGCAAGCCACCACTACCTTACCTTCTCCTACCTGCACTATGGAGATATTAATGTGTGACTATCTTATAGGGCTGTTGTAACTATGACTGAGATTTAAGGTTGCCAGGTCTCAGGGTGTAACTTGAATTTATTTTCAGCCCCTTTCTTGGGATACATGAGAACCTGAAGAATCAGAACCAGAACCAGAACCAGAACTTGAAGAACCAGAATCAAGGGGGCAGTATATTTTCAGTTTGCCTCAACAGACTATCCCATTCCCTCTGATTCACCATGTCCATCATGGTCCATACATGTGGGATAATCTGTCCATCTGAGAATGGAAGCCTTTTTGAAAGCACCAGGGGAGGAATAAAATGAGAGAAACATAAATGACACTGTTATGGCAAGCTGCTATAGACTGCCCGGCCAAATGGCAGTTAAGGATGATAAATACCTAAAACAGATTACAAAACTTTCACAAAGGTGAGCCATAATTTTTAAAGCTTCAGCCATTTCCCAGAGGCAAGACACTCAACTATCTTAGCATCTGGTAGTCTTGTGCTTCTTGCCTTTAACTTCTGACAACTTTAGCTCTCAAAAGAAGGAAAAGGGAACAAGAGGATCATGTAACCCTAATAAGCAATGAAGTCTTGATTGAAAGACCTTAGGGAAAAGTGACCATCCTCTTGTAATTCATGATAGCAAGAGATGTGAAGGGCCTGTACACTAGAAAGCTAATTTTCAGGAGCTCATGAAAAGACTGGGTAGAATCCATGCTAGAAATTCGTAAGCAGAAAAGCACTGAAAAAGGAAGGGAGATTCTGAACTGTAAATACCAAAGGTGCAATCATGAACTATTCCAACAAGAAGGAAAAATAAGAGACATCTAAAGAAGTCAGTGTGGCTCCAATTCTGATGAGCAGAATTGTTAAATTCTGATCAGGACATATTTAGGAGAGGGACGAAGGAAGATAAAATACAGTAGAAGAATGAGGAAGGAAGACACCCACTGCCCGGGGTGACTGTGAGGTGTTATCAGGTGACAATGAGAAAGCAGAATTCCCATTTTGCTCCTCACACAAAGAGGACTGTTTTTGATCTGTTAATAATAAAACAAAGGAAGAGAGACTTGGGCCCAGAATTAGTTAGGAGAGAGAAAACATTTTGTACTCTGAATGGGTTTAAGTCTCTAACCAGATGAATGATCTGTATGAAGGAGCTTTAGGTTACTTCAGAGCTGCCATCTTAATCTTTGAGAATTCTGGGTGTATGGGTAAAATGTTGGAAAACAGAGTGCAGACAAATATCTCTGTCTTCTAAATGGGGGAAAGGGTTGAAATGAGAAACTACATACGGAGCAGTCAAGAGTAATGCTGATAATGGGCAAAATGCTAGTATGCACTATTAAGCACTGACTTCCAGAAGCCTGCATAAGCTTATCAAAAATAAATAATCTTATTCAGAGCCATTGCAGCAAAGCACTTGACAGAACTTCCTATCATATGTTTGTCAACCAGAAGGAAATGTCTGGGCTGGACAGTACTAATGTTAAGTGGATCTATAGCTGCTTGAACAACAAGTGCTCATTAATGTTTCTGTCAGCTCAGAGAAACTTCTCAAGTGGCATGCCACAGGGCTCTGTACTAGGACTTGCACTGTTCCAACATTTTTATAAATCATTTGTATGCAGATGCCTATCCATGCTGCAGATGGTATGAAACAAAGCTAACACCTCAGAAATCAGGATCAAAATTCAAACCAATACAAATACCAAAAGTAACAAAATTAAATTCAGCAGAGATAAAAGTAAAGTCTTGCATTTAGGTACTAAAAAATCAAAGACACATGCATACGATGTGGGAGTTCTGCATGGGCAGCAATACATGTGACAGGGATCTGGTGTCTTAAGTTGTTCACAAGCTGAAACTAAACCAATAGTGAAATGCAGCTGCTAAAAAAAAAAAATCAAGCTAAACACATTCTTAGTCAGTATTAACAGAAACAGAAAAAGCTAATGTAATCTGAAGGAGCATTAATGGAACATACACAAGAAGCAGTAGCTCATCTATATTCTGTGCCACATTTGAAGTATTGTACCTAATTCCAGGTGTCACATTTTAAGGACACAGCAATCTGAATGTATCCAGAAGAGGACAATTAAGATGGGGAGGGGTTTCTTCAAAGCAAGTACTATGAGGAACAGTAGAAACTGCTGATCGTGTTAATCTATGGAAGAACAGATTAAGGAGAGACTTGATGGCTATCTTCAAAATCTCTGAAGGGCTGCCACCAGATGGCTGAGCACACAAACACACAGCTTCCTATTATCAGCCAAGCCCTATCCTCAGCACCTGTCTCAAACTCATAAGGGAGAAGAAGAGACAGGCACAGTTCCACGGTGTCTTGGCCCAGGAGCAGCTAAAAGTCCCTCCCTCCATCCCAACTGCCACTGCTCTGGCCTCGGAGGGAGAGAAGATGAGGCAGTATCTGTTGGACTTAATCCTTTTCTCCACTGCCATTCCCTTTTCCTTGTGTATCATATCTTTAGATTGTAAGCCTGAGGGCTGAGAACTGTTTTTTTCTTTTTCTCATAAAGCATCATGTACAGGGATGGCACTATATAAATAGATGGTCATCCTAACCCTCATCTTCTTTCATGTGCCCTGTCTTCCAGGCACCCAGGTCCCATTCTCTCCATCTCCTAAATGGGAGAGTCCAAGACATCTGGCAACTCTAACTGAGATAAAATCAGAGCTGTTGGGTTTTGGAAATTTGACTTGCACTAAACATGTTCCACAAAGGGATGAAAGCTGGATTTGTGGCTTGTTATTATGAATGTCAGACCTGTGTTCTTGCCTTACTCTCTGGTATTATTATATTTGCCCTCAAGCTTGGGTGACTAAAAGCAAAATCATTCCTATTGACAGTGGACTACATATGCTCTCTAGTACACATGTTACTTCCTACTTTGGACTGACCTTGCAACACATATGCCAAAAACTGTAGGTTGCTACAATACATCTAATTGCATGATGCTGTCTTGCTGACAGTCATTTCCCAAGCACATTCATGGAAAGCTGGTCAAAGAGTCACCCACCTGGGTTCATGATTTGATTCATGAAACTGTGGTTTGTGTTAGGACATGGAGCAAATGTAAGGAACATGAGCTAACCAAAGGCCTGCTTTCACAGCAATTGAGAGTTATCTTCTGAGTAAAGATCAATGAGCTAAAAGGGGAGAAAATTAAAGAAAACCAACATAAAGCAAAATAATATGGAAAACATAACTGATAATAAATTAAACACAGCTACAAACTAATTTCATTAAGTTCTTATATTGGCTACATAATTTTAAATCACAATGTTAAATTTAAAAAAAAGGTTGCATTTTGGAAAGAAAAAACAAAAACTATTACAAAAGCCAATGAGCAAAACAAAAGAATTAAAAAGAAAGAAAACGTGTGGATAGAAAAAGCAGGCAGTGAAAAAGTGCAACAACTTTTATCACATACTCTGGGAAACGAAACTGCATACTTGCCTGTCACCCCAGCTTACCTCCCTGCAACTCATCTCCAGCTATATTTTTCCTACCCAACGATGCAAAGAACCCTGGCTGAGACACAGTTCATATGGTACAGGAAGGCATGGAAACATAAGCCACAGGTAGCAGAAAGGTGCCATTCCCTTCAATCATACGCCCCCAGCTCTGTCTCCCTATGTGCCTGGGACAGTTTGCATCTGGTTTAATCTTCTTTAACACCACATTCCTCACTCTGAAAAGACAATGTTAGCAGTCTTCAGCCCAAGAGACTAAACGCTTGTCCTCTCCATCTCCATTACACTAACGCATCAATCTCCTATTTCCCTGACAGCCATTGGAAAAATTGGATTAATTTGAGCTGATCTGTTTTAATTAATTAATATCCTGCCTTCCTCCTAGCATGGGATCAATGTTACTGACAACAATTTTGTTAAAAGTACAGCAAATTCTTACTAATACAAAAGGTTTTTTTAATTGAATGAAAAATTCTGTTGAGTTAAAACAGTTTAAAACACATTTAAAACATGGTTGAAAAGATAAAAACACAGCAAGCCCCTGTTAAAATTTCCTCCTACGCAACCAGCTAATTACCAAAAGCCTGTTTAAATTAAAAAGGACTCTTGGCAGAAGGAGAGCAAAGATGAGGCCAGCCTAGCCTTCTGTGGAAGAGGATCCCACAGCCTAGGAGGAGTCTCAAAAAAGTCCCCCTTGTGTGTCCTCTCCAAACTTCCCTGTGACAACAGTGGAGCCAAGAAAAAAGATTTTAAGACTCAGACTCATATAAGGAAATCTAATCTTTCAGATAGTGTGGACCTGCATCGCGTAAGACTTTAAAAATCATAGACAGCATTCTGAATTCAGAACAGACCAGCATTCATTCCTTCACAAGATTACTAGAAGACAGCTCTTCTTGTGACAGGCCACATGTTTAAATTCCAAAGTCCACCTTGTTGGGTTTTTTATTTTAAATCTGTACAAATCTGTAATGTATCATCTAAAAGTGAAAATCTTCCATAGTCAAGTAGGATTACTAATTTATGCTTAGCTTTCAAATATGTAGTAACTTCTCTATCTGCATCCAGATAAGTTTCAGACCCAGAAGGATTGCACCACATACAGGGTAGCCTTCTTTCTTCACTGCAACAAAGTGAAGACAGAGAAGGCTGTATCACTTCCATCACAAATTCCCTATCTGGAAATGCCATGATTATTGACTGCTCATAAGACCTGTAAGGTTGATTATCCCTCCTTTCCGTTTTCACAAATATTTGCAATACACCTCACTTCCATACCTCTGCCAACAGGAAGAGCTTCTGCATTGCAGCATTGGTCGATGAGCTGGTGACAATGCTCCACCATGGATTCCAACTGTGCTTTGTCATAAGAGATGCCTAAGAATCTTGCCAGCTGTTCAACCGTTGTTGCCAGGTCCTGCAAGGAAAAAGGATATTCATGTGCAGATAGAGATACAGGCAGAAAGAAAGTCAGAAATAACAGGCCACCACTGCAAGTAACCATAATTGTTTTTGTGAACCACTAGCAGCTTCAATATTACACAGCAGGGACGGGCAATTGTTTGAAGTTAGGGAACCCTCCCCGCCCAAAGAGACCTTAGAGGACCACACTGCCATCCAAGAAAAGTTGCCAACAAGTGCCCTCTAGGAAGTGTAGGAACATTTTTTTCCGTGTTTTTGCCCTCTCCCTCAGACGTTTTATGCCTGAGACAAGACTTTTTTTTTTAACATCACAAAGTTAAAAGGAGCCTTTGCTGGGCTTAAAATGACCTGGGAGAGTGGAAAAGTGGCAAAATTGCCCCTCATGCAAAATTGCCCCCTGAGGGAATTTGAAGCAAAAAAAAAAAAGTTGTAGGCTTCTTTTAGAAAAAAAAATATTTTGAACTCTGGGACCCTGGGATCCACAAAAAAGGTTGTCTAACTGACTTCACAAATGGAACATTAAAAACAAACTAAGCGATTAAAAAGGAAATATAATCAATATTCCTAGTAAAAGATTAAAACAGAAACAAAAGGCAGGCTGATAGAATAATAATGTAAGTTGTTAAAACCTGTTAAAAGGAAATTCAAATATAAAAGAGTGCACTCTAAAGGGCAGCTTGTTGTTGTGGTGTGCATTCATTTAATTTAATTTAGGACATATGGCAACCCTAAGGTGAACCTATCACTGGGTTTTCTGGGCATGATTTGTTCAGAGGGGGTCCTCCTTTACCCTCCCCTCAGGTTGAGAAAGTGTGACTTGCACAAGCCCACCCAGTGGACTTGCATGGCTGAATGGGGATTTGAAGTCTATTCTCCAGAGTCTTAGGCCATTTCCACACTAGACTGTTACAGCACTATTATTCCACTTTCAACATCCTATGTAATCCTGAGGTTTGCAGTTTAGGGATGGGCCCCAAAGGCCCCTTCCTAAATTGCAAACCCCAGGATTCTGTAGCATGCTGAAAGTGGAATAACAGTGCTATAATAGTGTACACTACACCATGCTATTTGCTGTTAAAAGCGAGAGAAGACATAGTGTCTAAGATGTAATGCAGAAATTATATGGCAAATCTTTCTGGAAATGAAGCTTCACCTTTGGCATCACCACTAAAAATGCTATGTTTCAGTCATGTCTTTTTAAAAATTAATTTCTTAATTTTATTTCGTTGATCTGATTAATTTGTTTTTGTTGCAGTGTAAGATCTTCCTTCATTTCAGAAACTGACAGCATATAGAATAGAAATAGATAAGACTGCAAGTCATAAAAATGTATGAAAGGGAGGAGTACAACCTGTCATAATTAGCCAAAACAAGAAGCTTCTGAGTATTTCTTGGCTTTGTATCTCTGCTTCAGAGGAAACCTCTAGAGTCAGGCAGAGGCAGGGGAACACTTTGTGCTTTCTGATATTACCTTGTGCATATCTTCATATTTGAGAAACAGTACATTAGAATCCATGTGATGTTGCCAAAATTCTTGCACATGCTCAAACCACGAACCATATCCTACTGTGAAGACAGAAAACACAGTGTCCAACACATAAGACAAATAATCTCTAGTGTCCAGATTTCTCTGGAACATCAAATTTACAAAATGAGTGCACTGAATTTTGTTGCCTTGTTTCCTAGATATGGTGGATTTATTCCTAACAAAAACTCTAGAGAGAAACTTTACAATCCTTAAAATACAAAACAAAATACAAGACAATAAAACCCTTCAATCACAACCATACAGGAATGAGCCCATTTTGTGTTTTCTTTCTTTTTAGAGGGAAAAACATCATACAATTCAGACTCCTACATATACAGACCTCCATTTAGAATACCTGCTCTATGTCATAGGTATACTGAAGAAAGAAAGATGCCTGTCTGCTCTTCTGTGAAGGCAAGGCAAATGCTAACACCAGAGCTTAGAGAAGTTGCTTTTTGGTCTGTAATTCCCAGAATCTTCTGGATAGTCATGCTCTTTGGGGGATTTGAGAACTGTAGTTCAAAAAAATAACTTTTCCAAGCCCTGATCAACCAATATATGCTTGAAATGGAACTTTAAGTTTGACTAGAAGCACAATATTATACTTTGCTGCTATTAAATTATGTAAAACAGAACCAGAAATATTGACAGAATTTGAAGTTTCTTACACTTATCATTCATAAATCTCCGACAAAATTCTTGGAATGTTCCTCTGTAGCTCATAGTTCTTAGGGAACGGTGAAACTGGTAATAAGACACTACCAGGTCTTTGGGATTGCGAGCCATGTATATTACCTAGGAACATGAAAATGATTTGACTTGCTGAACAATTCCCCCTGCCACCTCATCCTAATTTACAAAACATACAAGTAACACAAATCTGCCTTAAATATTACCTTGGAATCACCACTGTGTAGGTCTGAAGGCAGAAACCGATATGGCAGATGGCTTTTGATGAGACGGGGAGATGTAAGCTCCTGCCAAGTGAATGAAAGGAAACAGATAGGCAAGAATATATCTCTTCTTCTAACCAATTCTGTTTAGCTTTTTTTGTACTCTTATTTACCTTACTTTCAGTTCCATATTTTATACTGTCACTGTATTCACCCAACTACTACTGCGGCCACTTTTGAGTTGTGGTTCCTTCCTATACATGGATCACACACACCCAAGTGACTGCCAAACAACTGCTGGAAAGAACCCTGAATTGGTTTGACACATAGCTGCATATAAATATGCTGGCAAAAGAAGATTTTCCAGGTCGGTCCTCCCACAATAGCTCCTCCAGGTCCCTCTGCAAAGGAAGTGTAGGATGCTGCTGAATGGGATCCACTGTTGTGGGAAAAAAGGAAGCAGTGGCAGAGCTTGAACTGTGGAGGGGGCGGGGGGGCTATGGCACAAGGGGCCACTATGTGCGGGGGGGTGGCTGCAGTGCATGGCGGCATGGCCAGGGGCATGGGGGTGTGGCTACATGCCGGGACGCCCCAAAAATATTGCCACCCAGAGTGACCCCTCCCCACCCCCCCATCCCTACATGACTGAAAAGGAGGAACATACCCCAAGTACTAGCAGCCCATTGTCTGTGTGGGAGTCAATTTCTGCCTCATCCTGCCTGTGTGGGATAAGGAGTCTCCCTTCTCAGATGCCCCCAAATAATGACCTCAGACCAAACAGAGCTGCTCTTAGCAAGTGAAACTCACGGCACTGAACAGCATGGCACACTTCCTTCTTGTAAAATAAGACTTTAACATGGCATTCTGAAAAGTCATTAGTATGCATTAGTTTCAGGTTTTACCTTCCTTCAGAATGGAGACATGGAACAGTGTTCTGTGAGGAAGTCAGACTTGACAAAGTAATGGTGGGTTATTGAGGTGGATGGTAATTATTCTGATTGAAAGCTATGAAATGTCTGGGGATTCACTTTTCTAATGACTGCTGTGTCCAAGGTAAATATTGTGCAGCTTTCCATGAGAACAGATGGAAACCTGGGAACAAATGTAATCAATCTAGCCTTCAGATGTCTCTGTATGTCACCAGGAAGCACCACAGGAGGACATTTAAGCAAGTGGCATTTTTTCTTGTTAGCCTTCTGGAACCACGGAGGGAAAATGCAGACAACTTCCTCAAAGAAGGAAAAACATTATTTTTACCATCAAAAATTTCTAACAGAAGGCCAGCTGTTCTAGCCACTGTACAAGAAACAAGAATGAACAAGCCCCTTCCAACAAGCTTGCAGCCTCATAAACCCAGCAGTACAAAGAAAGCAAATAGGAAAATCTTGGATCCCCAGAAAATGATAGAAGAAAGTGCACAAGTGACAACCAAAATAATGAGGTTTTTAATACTTTACTAAAAGTCAACAAATAAATGGTCTTATAAATGTCCATAGTCTTGTTGGAAAGATGCATGAGTTTCTCCTTTACATATTACAACAAAAGCTCAAAAGGAAACAGAAGAGAAAAGGCTATGAAAAAAGAAAGATGATATGCCATTCGTTCACTCACAGTTTTCTTTGGAAACTTCCTAGTAACTTCTTGAAAATCTTTAGTTCCCCCATTTTTATAGAACAAAAAGGGTCAATTAGAGTCTTGAGGTTCAACTGGCATATTATCTGAAAGCACAATAAATCTTACAAAATGTTTTAGTAAACTGTAGAGGTAAGCTAATAAATTATGAATTATTCCAATAGATGAATCGGTTTACTTGCAAAGGGGAAGAGATGAAAGGGGAAAATACAGGAAAAAAATAGAAATAATTTCAACAGGTCAACACAATTTTAGGAATTACATTATACCTTGATAATGTCCAGACCAGGTTGAGGATACTCTAGGACTGGAAGTTGCTCATCTATATTCATTAATCCGATTTCATCAGGATCAGCTCCTTGGCTCACAAGATATACTACTTCCTGCAATAAACTGGTGCCTGAAGATTGAATAAACAGGAAATAAATGGCTACAAACTAAACAAAACAAAACAAAAGCTCTACACAAACAGAATGTCTGTATGTGTTGATGTGCCTTCAAGTCGCCTGTTGACTTATGGTGAGCCCATGAATTTCATAGCATTTTCTTAGGCAAGGAATGCTCAAGAGGTGGTTTTGCCAGTTCCTTCCTCTGAAATGTAGCCTACGGCACCTGGTATTCATTGGCAGTCTCCCATTCAAGTACTAACTAGGGGTGACTCTGTTTAGCTTCCAAGATCAGACAGAATATGAACATGCTTTCCATTTTCCGAAGCAGTAACAGCTTTGAAAAGTGAGTGAATATCTCCCATAGGACAGATGAACTGACATAAACTAGAGACAACACAGGACAGAATAATAGTTTAACCTTGTACAAATTGCAAAGAATGCATTTCATACATCAAAATTCTCCTTGGAGTTAAAAAGTCTGTGTGCTAGGTGGAAAGCAGAGGCCATTTCCACCCTACACAGTTATAGTGCTATTATTCCACTTTCAACATCCCATGGAATTCCAGGGCTTGTAGTTTCCTGAGGCCAAAGAGCTCTCTGGCTGAGAATTCTAAATGCCCCTCTCTAAACTGCAAACCCCAGGATTCCATAGGATGTCAGAAGTGGAATAATAGCACTAAAACAAAGTAGTGCAGAAATGGCCAGGGGCGGTAAAGGGGGATGGGACACTTTTGACTGATAACTACTAACACTATTTTCCTATTTGCAGCTAGGAGAGCCAGGCAGCAGAACCAGAATTTATTCAGTTTCATGGCCATTAAATCTCAACAAGTGGCAAGCTGTTATGGAGTAACAACATCAGGAAGGACCAAGTAAACTATGGCCCTTTCCTCACGGGGGGGCGAAACGGAGTGGTGCATGCAGGGGCAGAGCTTACCTGCGAGCGAGTTGCTCCATCCCTGCGGGGAGCGTGGATTCGCCGTTCTAAACGCCGCCGAATTTCGGCGGCACTCGGCAGCATTTGGCGGTGCCCAAAATGGCGGCCGGCGGCTTCCGGCGGCACTCCGCCAATCAGGGCAGCGCGCCAGCTGGAAGCCCGCCCCTGGGTAGATCTGCAGGAATGCACTACCACGTCTCTGCAGTTCTTCACCGGGGGCTGCCACGGGGCAGTGCGGGTGAGTTTCGTAAAAACCACTTGCGAAGGTGGTTTTTATAAAACTCGCAGTGCCACCCCCACGGCTGCGCTAGAGCAGTTTGAGGTCTAGAGCCTCACTTTTTCTAACTGCGCTAGCGCACCCCGCGGTGAAGAAGACCTCCAAGAGAGGTCACCCTAGCGTGGGCAATATGCCCGTGTGGAAATGGCCTAAGAGTGACAAGGATGGGTAATTTTAGAGTATTAAGTTGAAAGTTATTCAACAGGAAGTCAGTGTTATCACATACGCATTTTTCCTATTCTAAAATGAACTCCGAAGGGTGGAAGTGGGGAGTGCTTCTATAAGTTGTTAGAATGGCTCCACAGGATGAATGACGAAATTAATATGTTCTCTGTCCTCCAATCACTGGAGGAGATTCACGATAATTTTTGCAATGTTTGTGGTTTGCTTTCCCCACTTTTTGGTGTGAACTAAAGTGAAAGGATTAATCTGTGAACAAAAGGATGCAACTTGAAACACACACACACATATATTGAAATAAATGAGTAGGCAGCCTGCCAAATGTAGAAGGATGGGACACAGGTACAGCAGAGGTTACTCTGCCCTTTTGATTTAATTCAACAGATCCACCAAACAGTTTCATGCAACCCATACAAATATGCCCTCCAATTCACGACACAACAGCCAAAACTCAAGCTAAGTATCAAAATAAAAATCTAACACAGTTTCCTAAAAATGCTATTAGCAGAATGACTGCTACTAAGGGTTTCCTGGCACAAGATTGTCACTTGCCAATCCAACAACCAAGCTGCTCGTGGGTACACCTCTAGAACTAGATAGATAACAAGATTTGCTCTGGGCTATGGCTGACTTTAGAATTGTGTGTCTTGTTTTATCCCTGACTTTAAGAACTCTTTTTAGAATGAATGCTCAGAAACAGTGATTATGTATTATTTTAGCCTTATGAATCAAAACCAGCCACCAGATTTCTCTTTCTTAGTAAAAGAAAACAATAAAAATTAATGCTATTTGGTAACACAATTATGATAGCTTTGAGTAACAGCTATATAGATGCCACAGTGAATCACGTTCATCAGTGAATATATCCTGATTATATTAATATTGATGATGGATCTGAATTATTCAACCCCAAGGTCAGTTAGTGTCCATGTCCCATTCTGTTACTTAGTAATTGGTTTGCTTGCATTGCTGGGAAACCTTTATGATTTATACAGTCTGCTTTCAGGTAAATGGCACAGCAATTTCAGTTCTTGTAGTAATGAAAGAGCAATCACATATCCCCTCCCCTGGTGATGCTGGAATGCAACTTCAGTAGCCCTAGCCAATGGTGAGGGATGCTGCAAGTTGCAATCAAACATCTGAAGAGCCACATGATTTCCATACTTGCATTAACATGATCAGAATTCTCAAGCAATCTGGGGGAGTTGAATCCAAAAAAGGTAACATTTAGAAGTTCTGGAATTACGGCCTTTTCGCAGAATGCTGTCGTCCTACCATAGGGACAGAAGGACGGGACCGCAACAACGGCTACACATCATCATCATCATCATCATCATCATCATCATCATCATTTATTTATATCCCGCCTCTCCCAACAGATTGAGGCAGTACTACAACAGTATACAAATACATTAAAAGCAATTAAAACATAACCCATCCTCCCCACCAACCAACCCATCTAAACCCCCTAAAACACATTAACTATTAAAAACAAGAAGACAGTTGGTAGGAGGCGGTGGAGCACTAGTCTGGGAAGGCCTGTCGGAATAGAACAGTCTTGACCGCTTTTTTAAAGCAGTCAAGACTGGTAATATGCCGGGTCTCTTCCGGCAGGCCATTCCATAACTTGGGGGCGATAGAAGAGAAGGTCCACATGATGTCATCCCAGTCCCATCCTTCTCCCATTCCCAGGCAGCACAATCATGGATTAAATCATTAATGGGTTTTCCCTGTCAATGATCCATGATCGCGTTGCCATCCTGCACTTACCTGGTGTGTGGAGGGTCTGGAAGCACAATGGTTGCACTTCCTGCCCCAGCGCAACCTGGGACAGTACCCAGCTGCACAGTGACAGGAAGAGGCAGGGCCACTGCACTTCCTGGATCCCTAAGCCAGCCAGTGCAGAGAGGAGTGCTCCCACTGTGCTCCCCTCCCGGCAGGGCTGCTGCTGAGATTCCCACAGGACACTATCGGAAACAAGTAAGGTGCAAAAACGGCCTTATATTGCAAGTCCTTTTTAAATCATTAAAAATACAATGTCTGTTAAACAATTAATTGTCAAACAATGTTAAACAATCAATTGTCAAACAATGTATTTGATTTAGACCTAATGCAGGCAAATCCAAAATGGTAGGAACTTAATTTCCGAACTGTTTGCATTCTTTTTCCTTGAAGTTAAATAACCATCCCCTCCTATGGTTTTTACTTTTACTGGGGAAGAGATGCAAGTACCTGTGTTTTTTCCTAGCTTGTTACAGCTCTAGTGCCTGCTTGGTATCCTCCTACAAATATTCTGTAAGTGCTAGTTACAACCCCACGAAAAATGCCGAACTTATCTGAGGATTATGACTGACTTAAATGTGCTTTGGATAGATACCAGTCCCTCTGAACAAAGTCTATGCTATTCATCCATAGGTATCCATAAAATTTTTCAAATAAGTGAATCGTGCTCTTACTAAGGTTTGTGACAATTTCATTTGACAATGCACTGCGCTCATACAAAAACCATTTAGCATTGTTGTCTGTATCCAGAGATGCGGAACATATTGCCTTCCAAGGTTCTGTTGGACTACACCTCTCATGATCCTTCAGTGGTGGCTAATAGAAGTTGCAGGGCTGATGGGAGATGCAGTATCATCAGTCCAACAGTTGCAATCCAACAATATCTGGAAGGGCACACATTCCTTGCTCCTGCTTTACACAATATTTTAGGATGCAATGCACCAAAAGCCCTTCATGCTGCACAGTTATAGCACTATGATTCCCTCTCAACTGTCACTAGTTCCATTCAGTGGAATCCTGAGGCTTGCAATTTAAAGGTAGGTGTTTTGAATTCTCAAGAGCTCTACTACCTTATTGAATTCCAAACTCCAGGATTTCACAGAACTTAGCTGGTGCAGTTAAAGTGGAATCATCGTGCTATCATCGTGTAGCATGAAAGGCCATCTGGACTCTATTGTGGACCACAGGAATATATTAATATAATTTGTCTTCTAAAAAAACACAGCTGGAGTCAACTTTCTCAGACGAAATGAATGAATGTGTTCACAGCCAGAGGTTCAATCTGTAAAGTAATTATGCAGCTCAAGGACTTCATGAAGCATTTCAGAGACAGCAGCCAAGGGCAGACACTCAAAAAAAGGAGAACAACAGGGCAACAACACTGGTTTGCATCAGCCACTCATGCATATGCTTGATGTTGAAATCTGCCTGATGCTGACATTCTTCCATAGACCAGTTTCCAGTAAGTAACATGTGCAGCACAGCTGAGGCAGAATGATAGCTTCCTTATTAGTTTTGAATAGCTCTATTGTGTTCAGCAGTTGCACAAGATGAAAAAACAGCACAGTCATTTAAAAGCCCTGACCTGAGAAGGAGGAGGAAGGAAAATTTCCTTGTTATCTCAGTTTTACAGTCTACTAGGTTTTACTGATTGGAGTTTTGAACTGTCAGTTATTTGAACTGTATCCAAGAATCTAGGAATCAGTGAGGTATCATCAGATATGGCATGTTCTTAACAGTGTTACTTTTCAAAACAACTATTATTTATAACAGTGCTTTGTAATTACTATTTGGAATAATAACCATTACATTAGGGTTGAGGGGTGGGGGTAGTTAAAAAAAACTATTCATCTTTGGAAGATCTGCAATGGCAACTTTAATCCTCTGCAACTGCAGAAAAATAGTCAAAATTTATACATGTTCGTACAGAATTAAATCCCATTATGTTCAGCAGGGCCTACTACTTAGTAAGGGTCCTTAGGATTGCAGCCACTCTGTCCATAAGCAGAAATGCTTTATTAGAAGGGGTTTATGCACTCCTTTCTGTCCAGTAAACCGTGACCAGCATCTGTTTAACTGCAGTCAAAATTAGACATTTAGGCCATTTCTGCACAATGATGCTCTTGCATATTGTCCTGTCACAGTTCTGGCAGCACCTCTGCCAGGAAGGGAATGTGCCAGGAAGGCTCCCTTTCTGTACTTCACTGGCTCCCTGCAGAAGGGAGCATGGTGGCTCCTCCTCTTCCTCCCACAGCGCAACCGGGCAGTTTCCATTGTTGCTCTGAGAAAGGAAGCGTCACCTGCACACTTCCAGCCCTTCCACATAGGCAAGAAGGGTAAGAGTGCCATGTGATGGCAAGTCGAAAATGGATTTTTTCCGTTTTGCAAATACCGCTTGCATGTGTCGCTTGGGGACAAGATGGCGACGGGCCAGAAACAACATCATGCGGATGAACAACCAGCCGACCACTGCCGTCCTGGCCCCACAGTGGCACAGCCCCATTGTGTGGAAATGGCCTTAGTAGTAAATCTAAAATGTTTACCCCTGGGAATGACTTGAGGGAACACAACAACAGTGATCTCTATCAGTTCTAAGTAAGCCCTGCTTGGGAACAGGACTGATAAGATATGGTCTACACATGAAGCTGAATCACAAATGTTACATAACTCTTTTTCCAACTGCAGCATTTAGGCAAAAGAATCCCCTGTTTGGATGTTCCCACACCTGAAAAACAGCCTGCACCTAATGACAATATAATTCATAGATCATAATATGTATTGGGTCTTTATGCTCTTTTCAGTGACGTAATGCATTATTTGTTGTTGTTCCTGGCTTTGATCCACAGGGAGAGGTGCATAAGAAATAAATACCATCATCATCATCATGGATTCAACCTAGAGGACAAGAGATTCCACCTAAATCTCCGGAAGAACTTCCTGACAGTCAGAGCTGTTTGGCAGTGGAATGTGCTGCCTCGGAGTGTGGTAGGGTCTCTTTCTGGAGGTTTTTAAACAGAGGCTGGATAGCCATCTGTTGGGAGTACTTTGATATGTGTTTCTGCACGGCAGGGGGTTTCTGCATGATGATGATCATCATCATCATCATGAGCACATCATCTACTGACAAAAATTCTAAACACATTAACATGAACCTAGTTTTAACCAAATAACAATTAAACTAGCAAAATCTGTAATAGATACACATCTAGCACCGAGCTTAGAAATTGAAAACTATTTAAAGGTTGTGGCAGGGGAGGGAATTGAGTACAGCTTTTAGTGCTTCCAACGTGTCATCAATATTTCAGATGTGCAGCTTAAGAACACAGTCAATATGTAGCCAGCCAGTTCTGCTCTGCCATTCACACGCTATCTTTGCTTCTCTGCAATTTGCCATAATAAATTAAATATTTGTCCAGGGCCTAGCAGAATCCTTAGTCATGAGAATTATGACTGGATATTGGAAGAAGCAATAGCAAATATCTGTTTAATATATATGTGAAATCCTGTGCTCTTAATGCAGTGGTTCTCAACCTGTGGGTCCCCAGATGTTTGTGGACTTCAACTCCCAGAAGCCCCACCACTATGGTCAATGCTCAGGACTTCTGGGAGCTGAAGTCTAGAAACATCTGGGGACCCACAGGTTGAGAACCATTGTCTTAATGCATAATGTTCTCAAGACCCAAGTCCTATGTGACAAAGAACCTGGGAAATCATCAGCCTCTGTCTTGGAACCATGGTCTGCCTTTGAACCTGCACCCAGAATTCACCCTAAACATGAGTGTTTTCTCATTGACTTCCCTAGGGAGAGGGAAAGTCTTGACTCTGCACCCATCCAAGTTTTGTTTAGTGTTCCAAGGAGGCTCTCATTGGAGAAGGCAGACGGCACAAGTCACAAACCACTACACAATTCCACAGTCAGATATTATGAAAATGTCCAGCTCTACAGAAACATGCCTCCTGTCTGCATGGTGGAGGAAGATCGGAACCTGGTCTCCAGAGTCACAGTCCAACGCTCAACCACTATATGACACTGCTCTCTCTTTTCCTATACAGAGATACAAAAAGGCAATTGATCCTACATGCGTTGAGATGAAACCTGCTTATCACCTCACTTCAAGCTGAATCTTCAAATCCTGCAGTCTTTGTTTTGAGACTCCAATGGCTATAGACCCTATGGCTTTAATAACTGTTCAGAATGATTTCTGAACTTTTCTGTTTCTCTCTCTGCCCAATCCTAAATGTTATAATGCCCAATGAAAAGTTCTGAAGAATGCAAAACATGTTTTTTATTCTTAATGATATTTTGGTGTCCCATTAAAAAGCCATTACTCAATTTTTGCTCTTTTGGAACAAACATCAGTGGCATTTGAGTTGAACACAGGTATGATTTATGTGAACTCTACAGAAAAATGGGGCAATGTACCATAGCAGTAGAGGAGAGCAGAATGGCTCTTTCTAATCCACATGATGTTCCCACCATACAAACTGAGACTATCAACTAAGAGCTGGGAATAGAAAGATGATATCAGTCTAGCTTTTTTTTCTCTTTGGAAAGTGTTTCAAGTCTTATACTGCTGGAAAGTGATCTGACATTTGGCATTAAAAAGTTGCTTCCAGCTAATTACCACTGCATCCTGTTATCGACCTCTTTTTACTAGTTTGATTTCTGTCCTCCGACCATCCCTCCCTATTAGAAAATGCCTTTTGGTCTGCCAAAAGCTGGTCCTGAAATGGTGGAGGAAATCTTCTGCAATGGCACAGAATGTGGAATGGAGGGGTTGTAGCAAAAATCAACAAGACTTGGGCCAACCCTCTTTCCTACATGAGCAAAAATTATTCTTTCACTTCTTGAATAGTACCTTGTATCCAGAGCTTGCAAATCTTAAGTCTTCATATGCTGTTGGAGTGCAACTCCTATCAGTCCTAACCAGTGACCATGTTTGCTGGGGCTGATGGAAACTGGAGTTCAACAACATATGGATGACCACAGTTTTCCTACCCTTGCCTGCTACAGAACTTACTAGCTCCTGAGGTGTTTGTAATCTAATACCTGTCTCTGCCATCTATGTCAGCCTTGAGTAAGGCTGGCTACAACTCACTTCATCTATAAAAGTGACTTTAGGGCTCTCTTAGGAATCCACCTTGGTGGATCTCTAAGGCAGTTAAACAGGCACATTATTGAGATGAAGTTCAGCACCCCTATTGCCCACTTCAGTAGTTGGCTAGTGACTTATATCAAGTGATATACACCACTGATGCCAAGTAGTACCAGCGTGTTCTCTGAGAGCACAACTTGCTGAAGACAAATTTCTCTTTTGCTCAGACACAATGTCAGCTTGACTTGTAAACCCAGGGAAGCTCCCACCACACACAGAATGTACTAGCCTGCTCACCAACATAACACTGATGTTATTTATTTGTGGCTCACTAACAGCCTCAAAGGAAAAAGATACAGAACCAAGTCATTCCCAATTTGAGTTCTCTTCAGGCATTTGGAATGGATGCATGGTAACCACCAGAAGTATGGTAGCCCTTTGCCCTTCTGCCACAAGTACCATCCATTTCTGCATGTGAAGACATCTTGAAGATGGCAGTCTTCCAAATGCACTTGTAAATCACCCAATAACCAGAGTATTGCACTATATATTAACATATAAAATAGAACATTATAAGAATGACTAGAGACACTAGAATATAAAACCAAACTAACAGCAAGATAAAAGTACAAAGATATAGAACCACTTAAAGAGTGCAGTGGTTGGTGCTGAAAGACCATAACGTAGGCCCAAGACAAGTATGTATGGGAATGAGATTCCATGGGTGGGGTGCCACCACTGAAAAGGCTTCCCCTCCTGTAAATCACTCTCTCTCCTTCCCTCTCTCCCTCTCTTGTAAATGCCTCAAATAAACCCACAGGCTTGACACAAGTGCAACAGATATAAGGCCTCTGATACAGAAGGTAATGTTCTTAATCTATATTTTACCCAACTATGCAAATTCTTTATTTCTGTTAGTGCCCTGGATGAGGGAAGCTCCTTACCTATATGCTTTAGAAAATCAAAGAGAAGAAAATTACATAATGGGGAAGCTATCATTCTACCTGGCAAAGTTTCATTTGTATTCATTCAGCCTAAAGAATTAACAGGGTGAGGCAGAAGATTGAGGAGAACAGAGTAATACTGTACAGGAACAGTGGTACCTCTACCAGAAGAGATGTGATAGAATACTGTGCAGTATCTGTCATTGCCAAGGGAATATTTTAGATGCCAAGAAAGTCAACCACCTTGTCCATTAAGAGTAGGTTTGAATCCTTACCACCAAAATTGGGTGTTCTGGATTCTCCCCAGAACCACTACCAAAACACACACACTTTAAATAAGGCTGGTGAGTGGAAAGTTCAAAATAACATTGCATTTATAATGTAATTAATAACAACAGATATGTGACTAGCTCTCTCTCATACATGTTGTTGTTGTGTGCCTTCAAATAATTTCCAATTTATGGTGACCCTAAGATGAACCTATCAAGGGGTTTTCTGGGGGCTGAGAATATGACATGTCCAAGGTCATCCAATGTATTTCTTTTTTTTAAATGATTTTTATTAAAAGAAAATTAATAGTTTGATAAAACACGTATTGTAACAATTCTTGATTCATAAAACATTTACAAAGAATTATGAAAACTCTCTTATGTTGATATTACATAATATTATAATAACATAAATATTATCCCTAATATTGATGCCTTATAACCTTCTATCAGTCTTCAGATATTCTTTCCCTACTAACTTCCTTCTCTCAAAATGTGGGTGCTCATCTGTATGTCCATCTTCCTTCAAAACTAGTGTATATATGTAGACATATACATGTATATACCGCTTCATACATTTTTTTACCACTTGTAACATCATTTCTATGTCTTTTTTCTATCAGTGTAGTTATTAGTTTTTCCTTTTATGCTTCTTCTATCATGTAATTTAACGTACTTCAGTTTTATTTATACAGTTCACCTTTATTCTTTTTCAAATTCCTTGTATGACTTTTAACTTAATCCATCACTCCCAGCAGTGCTAGTTTTCCCCAACTCTTTTCCCAAAGAGGGGATATAATTTTTCATATCTTTAAATTGGTCTGTTGTCTTTTCCAATAACAATATTGTTAATTTATCTAATTCCACCATACCGTAGAGTTTCAGTAGCCAGCCTTCTGTAGTACGAATTGTAGTATCTTTCCATTTTTGAGCGTATATTAACCTTGCAGAAGCTATCATATATAACCATTTTTTTTCTTTAAGCTCTGTCTATTTCTTGCAGGCCATCTGTCATATTAGGTAAGCATAATTCTGGACTCATTGGAAAATTGGTTTTGAATGCTTTGGAAACTTTTTCATGTATCTCTAACCCAAAATTTTTTTACTTGTTTGCATTGCCACCATCTGTGGAAAAATGTTCCTTTCTGATCACACTTCCCACCAGTAGTATTTTTGTTATTAGTCATTTTAGAAATTTGAGTTAGTGATAGATACCATCTATATAGCATCGTATAATAGTTTTCTCTTAAATGTCCAGATTTTATAAGTTTTCATATATTATTCCATGATTTCTCCCAATTATCCAACTGAATAGAATGTCCTATAGTTTGTGCCTATTTGATCATGTTTTCTTTTACAATTCCTTGCTCCAGTTCCAATCTAGTGTGTTTCCAGGACTGAGCAGAGAATCAAACCCTGGTCTCCAGGGTTATAGTCCAAAACACCCGACTACAACCATCCTGGCTCTTCATTTGTACGTACACATGTTCAAATGTTAACACTTTTGTTTACAAGTGAAGGAATGCAGAAGGAAATAATCTGTGTGTGTGTGTGTGTGTGTGTGTGTGTCACTCAAAGTGTCCCATATATATGATTTAATATGGCTTACAAAAACCCTTGTGAAATACAACAGTCACGTTATATTGTCCCTGTATTATAGACAAGGATGAAAAATTGTGGTTTCTGAAGGCCATACAATGTATTCATAGCTCAGGCGACTTTGAAATCCCTATTTCTTGTCTCACTGCCACATTTCATATTCCTTTATTTCTATCCTTCCTGTCAGTCATGAAGGAACCCCAAAGAGGCTAATGCTTAAATAAGCATTGTGGGAAACCTGTCGATGCTGCTGATCTGCATCATCTCAGGAACATCTAATAAACATGTGATGCAACATAATCACTCACAGCATTTCCCTACCTCTACTCTAATTCATAGTGACCTAAATACCCTAAACCAGTGGTTCTCAACCTGTGGGTCCCCAGATGTTTTTGGACTTCAGCTCCCAGAAGCCCTGAGCATTGACCATAGTGGCTGGGGCTTCTGGGGGCTGAAGTCCACAAACATCTGGGGACCCACAGGTTGAGAACCACTGCCCTAAACTCACTGGGTCCTGTTTGATCTTGGGAGCTAAGCAGCGTCAGGCCTTGTTCTTACTTGGATGGGAAACTGCCAACAAATACCAGGCGCTGTAGGCTATATTTCAGAGAAATGAAGTGACAAAACTACCTTCTGAATATTCATATGAAATTCATAAGGTTGTCATAAATCAAAAGGTAACCTGAATACATATGTGCTCACACACTCGATAATTTATACAGCTTAAATGGCAGACACAGAAATATTAATAAAAATGGTGGGTCCACATCAAATATTTCTTTCAGCAGACATTACTGGGGAAATTTTGGTCAGCTGGAGATTTACTAATTAGTTATTTTACTGAAAAATGGTGCCTTCCCAGAATGCTTTGATTAGGTTAGGATGGGAACATAACATCCTCATGGAAACACATAGTAATTCATAAGATGAGTGAGCAAAATGCATTTATTACCCACAGTATGGCATGATTACAATTCATTAGTATTACCGGTTTCTAGAAACTGTACTCACTGATCATTTTAGAATTCTGAGCACATATACAATACAAAAACAGAAACTGAGAACTGTAGTGTAAAAAGAAAAATATCTCCAATTGAGCAAGGAGGGCTACACATTGAAGTGGGTTTCCACATGCAAAGCACACAGGGACAGATATGGGCTCTAGATCTGCCTCGCCATCCACATTATGATCCCCTATGCCTCTTCACGGACCCATCTGTACCCAGGGCCGCATTAAGGTTTTG